>CM075857.1:29588087-30203087 GCA_037975125.1 Latrodectus hesperus | reverse complement strand
CTTTGAAAGTCAATATTTGAAATATTTTATCTTATTATTGAAGATTTATATTTTAACTCTCACAGAAAATATGAGCTATGTTTGATCTACAATAAATTGTGTGACGAAACGCGTGGCGATATGGCGATAATTTCTACTTTTGCTGATTGAAATAAATAAATCAAATTGAAAAAGAAAATATTCGAAATATAATGTAGTAAGGAAACCTCTTCCTTTACAATGATACTTTGCATAGTTTCACTTCAGTTCTAATCTCAAAGATAGCGGAACTCTGGTGGTATTCCTTGATAACTATCATTTTTGGGAAAAGAAAATATTTTTAACAGATTTAAATTCTACTAGCACTTTACAATAACAAAAAGTCAAATCACATTAAGGAACAGTATTTATTCAAATATTTATCTTTACTTGACTACAGAATGCTGTTTAGTTTTCTGTTTGAAAATAATATTGTAAAACAAAGAAAGAGAGAGAGAGATTCCCCCATTATTTTAAACCAAAACCAGAGATAAATGAAGCTAAAGCTCGAAAAAATTCACTTAAACAAATATTTAATGTAGTGATGAAAAATATTATTTTTATAATTATTCTCAAATTGTTTATTTTTTCCACTGAAAAGTTAACCGAAGTTTAACATAATATACAAATGAATTTACCCTATTTTTTATACAGAATAACAAGTTAAAACAAACATCCACCAAAAAAGTACGTTTCACAAACTATTACGAAGCAGCAATCAATGGTATACATAAAATATGAAAAATCTGATTTTAATTTCTGCTTTTCAGCGGCAATGTTTATTTTTTTATTTCCTTGGATATTTGTATGGATTTTTTGAAAATATTATAAATGGATTGGTTGTGTTTGATTAGAGATCCCTAGAGTGACAAAAACAACTGTGACTGCGGTTTACACATGAAGTAATCTGAAACATTCCTCGCCAAGTGCATTTCCAGTCAATTGAAGCAATTTCTGCTAAAGTCCTGCTTCGGGCTCGCGGTGGACTAGCTCACAGCACTCCCCAGAGAGAGAGGACCCAGGTTCGATGCCAACGATTCGTCGGCCGTTAGGTTGTCCATTACGCACTGTGAAAACATTTTACATAATTATCTGCCTCATTAAAAACTGCTCTTTTCGATATGGCTAGTTTACATAAAAGAAATCATATTTTTCCTTACTATGAAATATTATGCTAAAAAATCTCTTAATAACTGTAAGAAGCAATTTTCAACAACAATAAGAGGACTGAAAGCTTTTAATCAATCCTCAAACATACTGCATTTATGAAATGAGATTAATTAAAAACATTTTTAATGTTGGCGTAAGCAAGGCATTAGTTTTAAGATTTAATAGAGATTGTTTACAAATATTGCAATTATTAATTTGGAATATCATTAATTAATGAAATTTTTTGAAAACTTAAAATTATTTTAAGCAAGGCACAGGTGCCGCATAATCGATGGTCTCAAATTCTGAGTTTGGTGATATTTCGGCGGATAATCTTATGTATCTGGCAACCTCATTTTTATTACGTTATAGATATGGAGACCTCTAAGAATTATGCAGAAAATTCTATTTTGGTAACCCTAGTATTTACGTCATCGGGTAAGTCAGGATACGTCATCTTGGCAACATTTATTCATCGCCAAAAAACTCAGAGTTTGAGACCATGGATTATACGGTACCTGTACTCTAAGCAATTCAAACTATTCATAAAATGGATGTTTTGTCTTGTCTTTTTCATTTTGCTCTTCCCCCTGTTCACACAATCGTCAACGTGTAAAAATATAATCCGAATCTTAATTTCGCCAAATCCATCGCGTTACGGATACTAGGATTGGGTTATAGAATCGGGTACCCTTTGGCTTGGTGATAAAATTAAATTTCTGGTAATCCTAACTTTGCATAGCTTTTTTTGTGTAGAGGCCATCTTTTTAATCACGTGTTGGTGTTTATTTTGATATCAAAAAAATAGCCAAAGAATTAAGAGGTACCCAATTGTAAGCTTTACCTTTGCCTTATTTGCTGCTACTCAAAGATGCTATTTGGAGACAGGCAGCAAATTCATCGACAAGTCGGATTTACGACGCCGTCTATATACGATGTGACGTTGATGAAATGTTATCTGACGTCATGGGTATTTTAAACTAACGAGAATCGTAATAAAATGGCGTAATCATGATCAGAACTGGAATGAAAGAAACAACCACTTTATGGTTTAAATTTTGTTCTTCTGTTTTTGACATTTGACGCCACCTAGTGGACAAGCCTAATTTTCTTGTCAGGCATCTTAACGCCCACATCGGAATTGCTTTCGAAGAGGGCTTATCAGACACATTGGACTGTATTCATGTGTCGCAAGGGATGAAACTAGGAAAACTCCCAAGCGCCCACCTCGACAAATGTGCAAACAGAAGAATGAAGCGCAACACCCATTTCCCATTGTTCAATAGTGGCGGAAATCGTAACCTTATGTTCTGATAAGAGTTATCCTGAAACTAGACGACGATGCTCCTTTATTATTCTCTTTTGGAACAATTTGCGAATGTTTTATTCCCTTTTTGCATCAATAATATATATAAATTATTCAATATAGTTTTTAATTAAACCCTTTTAAATAAAAAAAGTTTGAAATTTGTTTTTAAATTCAAAAAAAAGTTTTTACATAAACGTCTGAGGGCATAGAATTACATGATTTGTAAAAATTGTTTTAAAAAAACGTGAAGAAAAGTAATTTTAAGTAGAATTTCAAATTTTCATACGAAAAGCATATTTCATATTTCTATTATACTTCATTCTTTTCCGGAAAATGGCATCGGATTTTTCATTGAGAGGAAATCACTTTCAGCAAAGCCTACTTATTTTACGAACAGCTGAAAGAAAGATAAAATGGCTTTCCTTTGTTCTGTTCCAAGCTGAGTGGTCAATTTTTTTTTAATCGCGACGTGTGACGTCATAAGATCGAAAACCAGTTTCATGCGGGACTTCATTCGTTTGGAAATGGAGAGTGAAATTTATCTTCTCTGCATGTTGTAAAAGATATTGTCGGGAAACTCTGCTCTCTATGGGAAAATTTACGCATGCGCACCTGAAGAAAGTGGATGCAATAATGTGACAGTGTACAATCTGAATAGTGTTAGCCCTTAATTTTAGCAATCCTATTGCTTCTTAAGCCTCAGTTTAATTTGAAATAAGGCTCGTTAAGGTAAACAGCAAATTACATATTTATAAACATTAGTAATTTAGAATAAATAGATTATATAATTAACTTTTAATTGATTATTGCTTTATATATTTTGTTGGTACATCGATTAATAAAAAATAATTCTAAATCTAGTAATATATAGAATTTATACTCACAATCTCATGGAGAATTAACTTTGTTATATATTTGAAAATATAATATTAATTCGATATACCTTCTGAAAGAAAGAGAGCATTTGTAAACTTATATTTAATAAATCCACCATGTTAGAGAAGAAGATACAATTGCTAACCAGATAGTTTTATCACATTAATTACTTCGCCAAATCTCACAGAATTTTAAATCAAAATCTGTTATCAAGTGCGCATATGTTAGAATTGGCATAGGGAGCCACCATCTTTCGCGAATATCTCACGACACTGCTGCTAAAAGAGTTGGAATATTTAAATAAACTGCTTGACGGAGATACGATTCACTTTATTTTTACTTTAATGAGCGTGTTACCAGGATGAATCTCATTTGACACACATTTATTTTACTTTTATTCTCATTCAGTTTCAGTAGAGATTCTACCACCTGCGCCTAGACAAACTACCAATTAAAAATACCAAAGACATAGAGAATAATTCTTCGAATCGACAGTTATTTAAATGAGTGCTCAGTATATTTAAATGCAGGAGACGCCGGTGTTTTTACAAATTCTTCGTGATCGGTAAAATAAGTATTAAAATGGAAAGTTTACAAAATAGAAAAATGTAAGTGTTGGATTTTAAAGTTAATTTTTTCTTCCTAATTGTTAAAGTGCTGTTGAAAAATGATTTAGTGTTCACTTTATTAGAAACCATAGAAAATAGAATTTATATTAAAAATAATTCGAATTTTCATTCGATTTTTATCCAAATATTATTTTTATTTTATTTATTATTATTTTTTTTTTTTTATTTTTGCTGAAATGTTTCAAAATTAAAAATATATCTTTTCATTTTTCAATAGATAAGAAGGCATTCCTCTGTCATTTATTTTTTTTTATCAAAAAAGTACCTGTCTTGTTTAGCCATTCATTCGCTATTTTGCAGACGGTCTCAGTGGTACGTGATTTTATTGTCTGGTGTTTGAACCCTTTTTTTATTCTTATTTATTATACACTCTCAACCATTTAATTATCTGGCACTTCATCTGAAATTACATTTGGACCTTGGGTGGTTTCTTTGTTAGGATTAGGGATGAGTAACTTTTTTCACTCATGGTCTTCAGGTATTCGTAACTTTCCTTATATCAAAAAAGCCTGCAAGTCAAAATCGTTTTAGATATCGTTTTCTTTGTGGCATCGTTCCAAGCACAAATTCACAACTTCATAGCGTTCTGAATCTTGAATGTCAATTGTATACGTTCCTTGTTCATTCCATTTCAAGTCAGGGTCACTCTGTTGAAAAAATGGCTTATGATATTTGCATGCGAAACTACATTATATTCTAAGATGATATGCTGCACAATGTGAGTTAAATCGGGTTGAAGAAATCCCATACAAATTCATGTAAAGGATTCGGGATTTCAACATCTGAAAGGTAACTGGTTATTTAGAAATCAGAAAATTTTGAATTCTTGAATAAAAACGTTGAAGCAATTTCACAGCTGTAAAATGTATATATATACAAACAAAATCAATGCTAAATATGCCTTTAATTATTCATTTCATTATAATTAATAGCAGTACAGCACAGGAACAATTACGAAATGAAGACAATACACAGTGACATTAAATATTAGAACACAATATTTCGTTACTTTACTTCGTACTCATGGAGTTCGTAATACAGAGAGCATGCATCTTCATCTATAGAAGAAAAATTAAATAAGTGAATAAATGATAAAAACACAAGAATATATAAATTTAAAATATTTAGTAGGAATTAAAAAAAAATTTTAAATAATATAATACTAGAAATCTTCAATTTGAATTCAAATTTCAGCACGCCCGAGAATAAGAAATTAACAATTGTTCAATATATATATTTATATATACAGTAAAATGTGTATACAATATATAATATAATACATTTTTTACTCTGTTTCTATAAATATATATTTTGAACAAAATATGTTTATAAATATATATATTTATATTTTTTTATAAATTATAAGCAATTCTTGACATTATATGATGTTAAATGAATAAAATTTCGAAATTCTTTCTTGTGCTACGAAATTCTCGAATACTAACGAAATATAACAAACGAAATTTTTGGCTTTCGACAATATAAATGAACGCTATTTTAGATAAAAACAAAATTAATGCAACGTAATTTTTAGCTTTTAAGAGAGAGTATAAAAATTATTGGTATTATTTGATGAAAGAAGTCATACTTCAAAGTGACTCTTATTAGCGAAATTATATATAATTAATAAACGCAACGAAATGCTATGTAAGGAATGAATGAAATGAAATTTCTAATTTTTAATAGCTTCGAAATTATTGTTATAGGTTAATATATCCGGTGTCCTAATTTCAATGCATTCTTTTAAATATATTTAATCAGCAGCTTTGTTATCAGTGAAGAAACAATCGAACCGACCCCGTTGGATAAAGACTCGCTGCTGGTCACTGAAGCCATCTTTTTGTCCTGTTATCAGGCTTTTAATGTGTATTTCTGAGTTCTGCTAACAATTACAACTTCCTTTTATTCTGGGAAACGCCATCGGCTTCCGTCTGCTCCCCCCTCCCACCTGATCAACCTTCAAGTATGGAGTACCGAAAACTTAGCGAGTGCCAGAAACCGGTTTTTCTCCAATTGCCAATGACCTCCCGAGCAGCGGAGAGCACGAGATGCCGTGTTTTGGAACTTTATTTCGAAGCAATTCGACGGAAATGAGAATATTAAGTAAATTAAAAAAAAGCTCGTTGGCCCCTCCCATACTTCCTGGTCGCGGCATTTAGAAAATCAAACATAAAAGATCGCATCTTCGTGAGAAATATTTCGCCTTTTTTTCTGTCAAAAAATATTTCGCTTTTTTTCTGAATTAAGTTTTACCTTCCCGGTAATGAGGAAGTTATTTTAATGGTATTTCACAGTTAAGTTTATATTCTTAAAATGTCACTTTATTCTCGTTATTTTTTTAATATATAAACAATTCGTTTCATTATAGTGTTAATAAAAGTTGTTCAAGATTTTTATTTTCTTTGGAATGAGCTATATTTTATACATTCTTTATCGTTATTTTAAGCTGATATTGGCACTTTATAACATGTTTTATACTAATCAGGTTTTAATATTTTCCAGTATTTCATTTATAAGGAAATTAACGTTTCTGCTTTTATTTCATTTTTTTAGCAATTTTAATATTTAAGGTTAGTTTTCGCTACTAAAATGCCAATACTATTTTTTTTCAATATAATTGTTTTCTAGAGATGTCGTAAATAATAGTTTTATTTTATCCTATAATCACATGATCTCTACCTTTAGTTCACGAGCATCAAAATGCAGTGATGATGAAGTTTAAAAAAGAATTAAATTTGACGCCGTAGAGTTGTCTTCAAAAAACTTGAAAACAATGTGGTAATACCCAAGTTGATCACCATCCTCATCCCTCTGGTAGCACAGAGGGCAACAAATCAAATCCTTGACCAAATAAGATAAAAAATGTTCTGGAAGTAGACATGCCCAGTAAACAATATAAAGTAAAAAAAAAATAGCCGTGTCTAATTGGATTTATAAGTATAGTATGCAGTGCTCAAAATTAATATCGATTTCCCATAACTTTAATTTTCAATTTAGTGGAAATTAAAAATCAAATAAATTGCTAATTAAAAATATTTAAAAATGAAATAATTATTTTTAATTAGAGACTTACTTATATGAGGGAAAAGATTGAAGCATGAAAACCAAATTACTTGAACTGTAATGAAAAGCCGTGAGAGAGTGTTTTAATTTTTTATATGATTCATTGACCACAAAGTGGTTGTTTCTTTTGTTCGAGCTGAGATCATGATTCCGCCACTTTATATATATTTCAATTCTCATCGCTTTAAAATTTTCATGACGTCAGATAAGGTTTCATCTACGTCACATCGTATTGAGAAGGCGTCGTATATCCGACTTGACGACGAATTAGCTGCCAACCTTCAAATCGCATTCTTCGACCAGCAGCAAACAAGGCGAAGTTCACCATCAAATATTTGACTGAAGTCAGCAATAAGAAAAAATCCGTTTATGAGTTTTGCCAGTAATAAAGAAGTATTTTAAATCATAATTGTTTTCCGTTGTAAAACCTTTCAAAATCATGAAAATTACCTTTTTTTCTAAATAATTAATTTCCAAATCTTTAACGATACTGATTCTAAAATTGAACATGTTGATTATAGAACAGAAACAAAAAAAGCAAAATGAAAAAGACAAGACAAAATATCTACTTTATGGTTAGTTTAAATCGACAAGGACGATTTAAATTTATTAGAATTGCATTTGTATATTTTGCGATTTCCACACGTTCGCGATTGTTTATTTTTTTTATTTGAAGTCCGATGTTTCATGTCTAAAAAAGTATCAGTACTCAAAATAGTCATGTGTTAAATGAATAATCATTAATAAACATTGTTAATCACTTTTCGCAGAGATGAAATAATTAATATTTTTCTCTGGGAGAAGAGTGTTTTATTCACTAAATTATTGAATTTAATGGACAGTTTCTTATATTTATTTGTATTTAAATTTACGTGATAAGAAAAAAGATGCTGATGTCATTGTATGCAATCATTAAATTAAACTTCGGCGGCATGAAAATAAACGTAGACACAATACAAGGGCATATAAATGTAGAAGTTGTCCTGACAAAGAACTTTCTCCAAGCCTTATTTTCGGTTGTCCAGTAATATTAACACCCCCCCACCTCAGAACATCGGCGAATACCCAAATGAAGGCCCAGAGAGTGCAGTGAATATGGCTAAAGCCGTCATTGGCAGTCACGGAATTTGACTTCCTGGACACGACACTAACCACAGCCAAATTAAATAGATCTCTTCACAATTAAATCTATGTTCATAAAATCCTTATTCTATTAGATCACCGAATTTTTAACGAATTTCGGGAAATTTTGATCTTTAGAGTATTTTATAGTGGGATCTTTCTAAACATTAAATACAAACACACTTTTAAATTGAAATGCAATAAGGAAAAAACATTTAAATGAGTAACAATGCCATTACGCTTATTTCTTATTTTATAATGCCCTTGTAATAAACACTGTGGCCAAAAATTTCAGAAAATAACACAGAAGGCTTTATGAGAATTCAAATTTTTGATATTCTTGCCAGTGGCAACAAAATATAAAAAATATCTCTTTTTTTGTGTAATTGCAATGAACTTCCATTCTTTCAAATTTAATTGAAGATAGGAATTCTGCACGCAAGTTGCAGAAAACTTCTAAAGAGAAGTTTCCGAAATGTTGTACTAGCTCTCTTCTTCTAAATTTCAAAACTTATAGTCTTTCAAAAAGTAAATAAATAAAAATTAAATAAGTAGATAAAAAAGTCAAAGTTGATACAATTTCTTTCTCTTGCATTAATACTTTCCTTTCATTATTATAAAAAAGGAGAGTTTAAATACATATTTGGAAAAAGACTTACTCAGAACTTTGCACTTAACAGATGGAAGCCCGTGTCCTGGTTGGGTAGAAAGTCGTTCTCATTATCGAAAGGTAGTGAGTTCGAATCCTGCCGTGTTATGGTGAATGACCAAAGGAGTCTGGGGCTTTTGTTATGTAATTTGTGATCGCAATGTCCTCCAAGTAAAATAATATTTCTGGAGCCGCTTTCGCCTGACTTGTAGAGCCCATTTTTTTAGGTTAGGTTTGTGAAGAATCCGTGTTTCCGACTTTAGAAAAATGTCAAGGGGATCTGGAGAGCGGAAAACCAGGGAGTCGGTCTGTGGACTTCATAGAGAGGAGAGGTGAATGTCTCAGTGCTGAGACTGCCTAAATTTTTATTTTCTTCTGTGTGATTATTTGTAAATATGAGTGTATTGTTGCGTCTTTGTATGTGGTGCGTGTGTTTAAATGTAATAAATAATTAGCTTAGAAACACTTCTTAATTTTACACGCTACAGGTTCCGGGAAAATGTATCGGTGCACATTGTTTATTGAAAAAGTTATTGTTTTGAAATAGAGATGATACAGACCATGGCTTCCAAGGGAAGATGAGTACTTTGTTTTAGGGGGAAATTAACTATGTTCATTGCAGCGATACTTACTATTTACTTATGACAAAACACCAAATGAAATTGTGTTGCTCGAATAGTTCAACGAAAAACAAATCGAATGAAGTAGGGAAAGATTAGCTTTAGTTAAGAAATTATTAACTACTGAAGTGGGGATTCTTTTCATCCGTGTTCCAATGGAGTGGGCAAAAACAATAATCTTTCAGAGAGTTACACTCTTGGAATATGAAAGAGATTTATGTGCTGCGCTCTCGATATAGGCGACAATTTTATGAGTGTTGAAATAACCACCTGCATCTGTTCTTAACGACCAGAGTTCTGGCAGCATAATAACTTTACAGTGACCTTAAATCAGCATTTATGAAAGTTTGTCTCAATTTGTATGACGTCAGAGTCACATGTCGAGTACTCTCAGTGATTAATTTGTTTGATGCATCCGCCACAAAAAAAATTAATATATTTGAATCTATGTTACAAGCAGTTCTGCGTTGGTATTTATTTCGCCATTTTGTCCATTGTCTCCAATTTGTCGCCATTTTATCCCTCGTGTTGTGCATGATAAGCATTTCAGTGAAAATAGTTTCTTAAAAAGTTAAAAGTTTTTTTTTTCCAATGGTGGGGACAAGAAGGTTGAACCCTATGCCACAACAAGGCAAGAGACTGCCACTCATTTGTCGTTACCCAGCGGGCACCTGTGAACCAAGTCACGGAGGCGAGCAGCGTTACCCGCGCCATACCACCACAAACCCATTTATTGGGTGGGCTACATTCATACAACATCACAGTAGAAAGGGCAGAGAGAACAGAGAAGGAAAGAAACCTCCATGCCCGAACCGGGATTCGAACCCGGGACCAACAGCTCATGAGTCAGGAACGCTAACCACTCAGCCAATCGGTCGGTAGTTAAAAGTAAAATGAGCCAATTTTAGCCTCGGGGTTATTTTGGCAACTGTCGATCATGTAATATAAATTGCTCTATTATCTTCGATCAGTTTACATAAAAAATTCTGACCGACACATTTTTCTTGACACAATAAAAGTTTCACTTTTTACATCTAAACACAACGTTATTCACTCATTTGAGAGCAACATTTAACTTATTTAAACATAAAATTAGAAAAAATGTAAATATTCAAATGTTTATTTTTAAATGCGGTATGCTAAAAATTAGAATGTATTGCTATCAAGTTATATAGCATATGTATTGTTATCAAGTTATATATCAAGTTATGTATTGCTATAAAATTAAATTGAGACACATTTACAAAATCTAAGTACACGTATGTACACAAATAATAATGTTAATAGTTTAGTATTTGTTGCATGACAAATGCCAAAGCGTCGTTTGTTGATGAATTGACTCCATTCTGTTATCAAAATGTCGAAATAAAACATTGGCTATGTTTTATGTTAGCCAACATCTTGCCGCCATCTCCAACTCAGCCCCGGGCAAAAAGAATGAGTTACTTATTTATGTAGAGACAACCTCTGTCATTTCAGGTTGGTGTAGAATGCTTTCATCAGACTGACACCAGTCCATAAAAGAAAGACATTCATTTGAAGACGTGCTTACAGTTTTTCTTAAAAACTATTTATTTAGTTAAAACTGATGAAAAAATTTAATGGGGAAATATTTTCCGCTTCACATTATTTCAATGAGAATGAATTCATGTGATTGTCTCTGATTGTGCTGAGCCATGTAAAGCCAAATCCCTCTGAAGAAACATGATTCATGCTAAAAGCTGAGAATCCATTTGATGTTTCGCATTTTGGATATTCCATGTGTACAAGGGCTAAAAAACTCTTTTAACGATTATCTTCATTTAGAAGATAGATTTTATAAAATTAGACAGTAGTAAATAAAAGCGCGTAATTTTTGGTGCACACTCGAATTCAGCTGACGTATCATTTTTGAATCCCTCTCCAAATGCTAATATTCAACCCTTGATAATTAATTATTTTCAGTCATTCTCATTAAAAAACTTCAAAAAAGCATCCTTTGTTCTCAGTTCAGATTTATATGGTTATTTATTTTTATTTCATTTTTTTATTAGGAATCGCGCGTGCTTGCACCAATAAAATTCTTGCGGTAATATGTTGCACTTTGTTTTCCAATTACCTAAATGAAATATTCTCTGTTCCCTGTCTCTTCAGCAATGCTGGGTCAGCTGGAACTTTTTCCTTTACTCCAACAGCCATTTTCTTTGAATTGTCGATACCAGCGCAGAAAGTTTTGTTGGGTTGGGGTTTGTATTTGTAATACCCGCTCTTGTGTGTGTGTGTGTGTGTGTGTGTGTGTGTGTGTGTGTGTGTGCGATTAACACTTTGAATATTCTAGTACACATAAGGGTTTCTGCTGTCCAGCCTCAATTTTGAGTATGACGTTAGCACAGCAGCCATGGTGACCATGCGTATACAGCACACACGCTGTATACGCATGGTCACCATGGCTGCTGTGTAACCGTCATACACGCGTAAATCTGTGGTTAATGATCTCTCGTTTGCGTTGTCATGGAAACATATTCCTTTCCTAGTTCGGACGTAGTACTGCATCAAAACCCAATGATTCATTTGTGATAACCCTGTACACAGTAATACTTTCTTCCATACCCAAACTATCTGGGAGAACAAATTTTTGTCAAAATATAGACAGTCATCTCGAGAGATAAATGAAGAGTCACTTGAAATCTCTTTTACATCTGCACCTGACTTCTCATACAACACATTGTCGCTTGTACCATCCCGCGCAGTACTTCTGCCACACTTCTTACATAATTTTCTCCGTTTTATAGAGATCCAGTAAGATCCTGTTTCGGATTCAGATAAGTTCTTATTATTTTCTCTGTCGGGGTGGCCCGAAATACTTCTCTGTTGCGCTGTGTTTCCATGTTCTTTAGCATTATCACACATAGCTTGTATGCTATATTATATAGCGAGGCCGACGATGTTTTTCAGCAATAACTTGCCGACAAATTGGACAATAAAAGAAAAAGAGCAATAAATAAGAAATTTCAACAATAAAAAATTCACATTTAAAAGCTGTTTACAAAAATTATAAAATCTAAACGTATCCATCTGTGATCGTCGATGACAGTACTTGCGAATTCACTGAATTCGACTTAATTCTGTTATTGCCACATGCCGCAAGGAAACAAGAAAACTCGCATAACTCCAAATAAAGAAATCTTCCAGAAATAAATGTAATCACAAACGGTGTATCGACGCAGGGCTGTTTTCCCTAGCCTTGGTATCGACGTGTCTTCATAAAAGACAGATTGTACATAGCGCTCTAGAACAGGGATGCACAACCTATGGCCCGCGGGTGAAAATTTGCCCGTGTCGCCTTTAAAGTTGGCCCGCGAATGTTAATAAAATAAGACTAATTTAAAAAGAAATGAGACTCTTTCAAATAAACAAAAGAAAAAATCTGATAGGAAAACAATTCTACATCAGAATAAATATTTTACATCTGTTCATTAAGTTCATTTTTTTATAACGCGGATTTTCAGTTTGTTTTCTTCATGGCTACCTGAGAGTATGAATGTTCGTATAGGAGTTCAAAATGCAGCTGCGTGTGCAACTTACTTACATTTGTGAGCAAACATTTTCTTTAATGCATTTAAACAAATCAAAAATAAGAAATAGAATAGCGGATGAGAGCCTTTCTTCTGTTTTACGTATTGCCACAATGAATCTTAAGCCCAACATAATATCAATAACTTCAAATATTCAGTTACAGCCATCACATTAAATTTTACTAACTTTTTTCAAAATTTAAATTGTGCTTTTTGTATAAATACCAAAATGTTTTCTCCTGTTATTCAATTTCAAGTTTTTTTCTAGAAATAAAGTATTTTAAGCATATCTATAATCTTTGTGTTTTATTCCTTCATTGTATAATGTTTGCATGAGTAAAATAAGTAAATTAATAATTGTAATTCACATGCGTATTGCCACAAAAAAGTGTTTTTACGTTTATAACATGTTTTAACATTTACGTGCTGCTTTGGCCCTCGACTTGATCTTTTTTTCATATTTTGGCCCCTCATTCTGAAAAGGTTGTACACCCCTGCTCTAGAATAATGGGAAGTTGCAATTCTGCACATTTGTCGGAGTGAGTGATTGGGAAATTTCCGGTTTTTTCCTTCCCTTCCGGCCCTTGAATACTAATCACTATCGATGAAATGTTTTCCTATTGACTGAAACGCAAAATATGCACAAAGAACTCACGCAGTAGCTTCCTATTGTTAGGCTGCCCATTATGCAGCGGCAAAAGTATTTATGTTATCCTTTAATTTAGTAAGTTTATAAGCCGAGGTGCCTGTTGACGGCGTTGCGCCCTGGACTTCAGCTCAGCAATTCGTGGGTTCAATTCCCACCTCAGGCTTGATTTTTTATTATAGAAGTAATTCGTAATTCACTTTAAACTATACGTATAGATCCTAAACAAAAAATATAACCTTAGAGTAACCGACTAGGATTTTATTAGAAAGAAGATAATTCTGGGCATATTGCTACTGATTCATGTAGTCATTTACACTTTAAAATACACAAATAGTGAATTTGTATTTTTCCATTTCGAAGATTTTAGTAGACTTTTCTCTCCTCATAATAATTCTTCTCTGATAGTCTGCAATCTGGGATTGAGATGTGCAATACATTTAAATAAAATATTTTTACATCTCTCTAGAAAAATCTACAGGATAGGTAAATATTTTACATTTTCTGAGCTTGTCTTTGTTAACACAGTCGTCATTATGCCTGATATTGTACATAGTAGCAAATTTGTCTCGAGTTGTACTGGACCACAAATATGATACATAGGGACACAATCTGCTCTGGCAAACAAAGTTTTTTAAGTCTTCGATGATGGAAGTGAACATGCGTTGCTTTTTATTTCAGAAAATGCCCCCGAATTTCAAAATGAACGCGGATTTGTTGTGTTTGTCGATAACTCCATTTCTCTGTATATACTCATGCCAAACTGTCAAGTTAATATAACTTGTTATTGTCGATATCATATGAATATTCATTAAAAAGTAGCTTTTCTGATCAATACGAGTATCAGAACTTTTAAATTCTGGTTAAAAATTTACCAACAATCATCGCAACTAATTACATACTATTAATCTGATTTATTTATTTTCCAGCTTTCTTTCTCCAAGACGCCGGGCCTTATTGCATCGAAGTCTCACAACTACTGATTTAATTGCCTTGAGTATTGAGGGAGAATTTTCAATGCATAAAAATATGAATTCTAGCGCTGAACCATCGTGTGTGTGTGATGGTCTCCAATCAGAAGTGCACTGACGATATCAAAAAACTCAAAAAAGGTAAGCTGATTTCTAAAACGTTCTTAAAATGAAGCAAAATGAAAATCTATTTTCTCTGAATGATTGATTTACTATGAATAACTGAATGTACTGAATATTTTCAAATGTCATAAATGGAGATAATATTTCTATGATTCTTCCTCAGCCATGTTGTCCATGTTAATGCAGCTAATTTATTCTGAAAATATATTTAATATTTAATGATGAAATATTTTTCATAGAAAAGGCATTTTTAAACTTATATTTGTTTTAATGAACAAATCAATGAATTTCTTCAACCATCATTAAGAGGATAAGTGAATTTAAATATTTTTTATCGGAAGAAGATTATCCTTAAAATGCTGTACTGAGACAGAAAAAAATTTTTTTTGAGTGTATTAAAAACTAAAAACCATTTTTTTCATTGCCATAGTTTAACTACATCTATTTACACACTTTTATTAACTTGATCCGAACATTTCACATTCTTTGGAATGACTTTTCCAATAATTATACTCAGTTTATTAGTTCATAAGTGTTTAGCAAATAAATATCACTAATCGGCCTGAAAATGTAGCAAGCATTTTAGGCCAATGGCCGGCAAACTCATTAATCAGTTATCAATATTTCAAAGAGTGAACCCCTCAAGTCCTACAGGACACATTAAATGTTGATTATTAGCCGGGGAGGGGGTGTGCCTGGCCGAAACGAGTGAATTACCTCGGGAGAGTTATCTCCTGGCAGGGCCACCTAAGGCGTGAAGGCCGTTCCATTATGCTCAGCTGAGGCCTACAGGCAAAGACGGACTTTTTTCCTTGGACTAGTCCACGGGTGCTGCAGACTTCGGTCCAACAGAAGCTACACATTCCCTTTTCCATATGGTTTTGTTGACTGAGGAGAATGAAACTGCAACTTCCGTCGAACGCTCACTGGCTCCTCGCTTACTTACCAGGAACTTTACTACAATGACAAATGTAGACAAATTTTGATGTGCTGAATTCCACCTGCGCACTATCGGTACACCGGAACTTCCCCTGGCGCTCTTCTGAAGATCAAATGCTATCGAAATTCTCAGATTAATTTGGCGAGACTCTCAAGCAACCGCTTAAAATGAAGCTGCACCTTATCACTCGAACGAAGCTCAGGGGTCTATCCCACTTGTAGAAAGTGCTGCGACCATCCAATTCCCATACTAAACTGTGTCAGACTAACCAGGACGAACATAACGTAAGATCCCTTTACAGTCAACGATTTTCTGGCAATCCACAACCTTCTGAAGTTGATCTGACTTATGTCAGATCTATTGAGGATAGGCAATAGCAACAACAATGAGTGAAGTCTCCTCTAAGAACCTTCTCTCTTGCTTGTAAAACTTGTGCACTTGTCGCTTGTGTAAGAACCCAGGCTGAACAGCGCCCGAAACCGAAGTGGTTGAAAAAGTTAGTGAGGCGTTTTTACGATAAATCACTAAATAGCCGTGTAATGCGAGCTCTGAACTCAATGTGTCAGGTGCATTGGCTTGGGCTGTGTTATGGAAATGTCTGGAATTCCGCCCATATATCTTCCAGATGATGCATACTTTAAAACTTTCCAAAAACCATTGCGTAAGGCTTTTTAGGGGAATTCCCCAAGTAAGCTGGATGTAGATGGTTTCGCAATTAGATTTGTATTTATGAAAGAAGTTACTTTTCACATTCGTAATTGTCATCATTTACGATTGGTGTAATGGAACATTAATGTGATTCGCCAATGGTGAATGTTTTTTGCTCCAACTCCAATACATATGTTTTTGTTCCTGTTTTTCTCTGTAGAAAATTTATTGTTAACTAGTGCATATACTAAGATATACCATCAGAGTAGTTGTTTTTCTTGTCTAAAGAATCGATACATGGCTTCATTCTGCAGATAGATTGTGCTTCCTCACATTTACATTAAACAAATGGCAACATCTAAATAATAGTCGGCAAACTCATTAGTCATTTCAGAGATAGAAATTTATTTTTGAGAACCATATTTTTTAATTTTAAATAATATAAATGGGTACATTGTTTTGAATGATACATTGATTGTGGAATGATACTTGATGTACCACACTTAATAAAGACACTATTTATTAATAAAATTGAATATTGTAAAGCATCCCCCACCCAAAAAAAAAGAAATTTAAATCACATTAATGACGAACTAATATGCCATTCGCACTGCAATTTCAAAAGCGTTTAAATCTCAGCTGTATTTGTATTCGGTGGCAATTTGTGATTTAAGTAAGTCAGAACTGATTATCTTAAACCAATTTCGCTAATTGATTGAAATAGATTTTAATTGATTTAA
Source organism: Latrodectus hesperus (assembly GCA_037975125.1). Lineage (NCBI taxonomy): Eukaryota > Metazoa > Arthropoda > Arachnida > Araneae > Theridiidae > Latrodectus > Latrodectus hesperus. Next base: position 30,186,030 of record CM075857.1, on the reverse strand, counting down.
AGCTATTTTGTTTTCTGTGGGTCAATGTTTATTGAAATATCTAAGCCGATCAAAGTAAATATAAGAGACCAAACACAAGCATTAACTAAACATTAAAAAATTATTTTAGATTTGAGAAGAAATAGATTTGTCAACGCCAGTCTTTGGTTTCGTATTCATTTGAAATACCAGGATCTTAATTAACATCAATTTGGTCTGTAAATGCCTAAAAACATGCTCAACTATAAAAGTTAAAAAATTTCATATCATTTATTAAACAAACAATTAAGAATAATAAAAAATTCTACAAACTCTTTGAGCCCGGGTTTCACAAATTTGCTTATTTATTATTTCAGCAATATTAATTAAAATAAAATTTTTAATGCTGGCGTTTGCAAGGCAATACTTTTAAATTTCATAAGAGGTTATTTACTATTACTACTACTAATTTAAAATTTAAGGGGGGCGCTCCGTGGCTGAGTGGTCAAAGGCATCACTGCTAATCGCTTGAGAGCGTAGGAGTGTGGGTTCGATTCCCACCGTAGTCCTGGGTGTTTTTCTTCGTTATTCTTCTGTGGTTGTACATCTGTCATTGTGCTATTTGTCCTAATATCGACGAAGACTTACAAGCGGATCTCAAGAATCAAGCATACAAGTCTGAATATATGTATTGTAATAAATAAATAAATAAATAATTAAGGGTGCTCCGTGGCTGAGTGGTCAAAGAATCACTCCGCTAATCGCTTGAGAGTGTAGGAGTGTGGGTTCGATTCCCACCGTGGCCCTGGGTGTTTTCTTCGTTATCTTCTGTGGTTGTACATCTGTCATTGTGCTATTTGTCTTATTATCGACGAAGATTTACAAGCGGATCTCAAGAATTAAGCATACAAGTCTGAATGTATGTAATGTAATAAATAAATAAAATTTATGATTTTGTTTGTTTTCATTGTTAATCGAGGTTTCAAATAAAAACTCAATCTTACTCAATGCGAGCTATACGCCTATGAGCATAAAACTCCAAAACAGTTTTTTGTCGTTGTTATTTAGAATTTTATTAATTAATGAAATTTTTTAAAAATTGTAATCGTTGTTGCCGATTTAAACTAATTATAAAGTGTATGTTTTGGTATGTCTTTTTCATTTTGCTTTTTCTGCTGTTCTATTGTCTATGCGTTAATGTCTTAAATCAATGGAAAACGGTTTTTTAAACCGATGCTTTGATCCTTATATGAGAAATCATTTTATTAACAAAATGAACTTCTACACTAGTCTCAGACATTCGTTGGTGAACTTCGCCTTGTTTGCTGCCACTCGAAGCGTGTGGTTGCATGGCAGGCAGTAAAATTCGTTGACATGTCGGATTTACAACATCGTCTCAATACGATGTGACGTGGATGAAACGTTATCTGACGTCATGGCTATTTTAAACCAATGAAAATCGTAATAAAGGGTGTACTCAGGATCTCAACTGTAACGAAAGAAACAACCGATTTATGGTTAACAATAATAAGCTTTAGAACAAAAACCAATATTTCTTATATTTTAAACTTTATAACGAAAGCTAATTAGTTTGGAATGAAGACAGTGTGAAAACGCTGTCTTCAACGTAATGTTTAAGTTGGATCAAATTTAACTTTAAATCGATTTAAAAAGTGCTGTCTGATAACGACTCATTTCAAGAAAGGACTTTCTTTTCTTTGGAAGATAGCTCAGGTTTGTAAGTTTCATTTCTTAAGTAAGATTCCAAATTTTCATCAATAAGGCGACTTTTCAGTTTCAAATGATTGTTCGCTTGAATATGTAAACTCGAATGTGGAAACAACATCATTTTTTCCAGCAGATTATACGTCTTGAATGCATGTGTTTGAAAATGAACATACTTTTCTGCCCCAGGCCATTCAAAACAGAACACTCGAACTGTAAAACTGAACTCCCAAGCATTTCAGCGCTAAGACTGAAATTTCCAGCAATTCTTTGGTTCTTACATCCATGAAGAGGATCTCAATATCAACACCCCAAAAAGCAACTTTTTCCAGTAATTTTGAGTTTTAACAAAAAAGGGGGGAATATAATTTTGTTGTTTTTTAACTTCTGAACCTGGTAAGAAAATATTCTCTTTAAAACTGGTAAACTGAGTTCAGTTTACAGTTTAAATATAATTTAAAAATGAAAATAATCATCTTGCCTATATTTCAATAGGCTTGAAAATTGAATCAAAGTTTTCCTTTCAAAATAGTTAGCAAAAATATTGGTTTCCAAGCTTAGCACCTTCTATCAGCGAAAATATTAGTGTTTTTTTCCTTGTAGTTTTTGATTAAACTGATTTAGAAGAGATAAATGTTTATCATGAAATGTAATATTTGGATCCAATGATCATTCTTAAGTTCGAGATAATAAACATCGTTTCCAAGGATAAAAGAGTGACAAAGAAGTAAACAGAACGTTTCTGGATAACCAGCTTATTTATTATCCAGCAGAAGTTGTATTGAAATCAATATAATGACCAATTTATCAATACATCAGTAAAAAAAATAACTGGGAATATTTGAATTTTTAAATATTTCTTATTTAATGTTTTTTATATTATATGCAACTCAAAAATCTGCCGTGTACTTCACATTACATAAATTTAGTTGATAAACATACAGGAGAAAAAAACTTCAAATTTAAGAGGTCTAGAAGCCAAAAAAATCTTGACATTTTAATACTAATTTTCATTTTTACATCACTTAGTTTCTCATTCAAATTAAAAAAAAAAATCCCAATGAATCGGGTATTGACTCACAAAGTATTTCTTCACTTAAAAGTTTGAATAAGATAATTACACAATGATATAGCACAATTTTATGTACAATTGAAACCACCGAAATAAAAGCGAAACAGGAATAATGCAAGTATATTTTCCCTTTGTTCTTATTCTGATGCATTGTTTAACTACTTCTGTGTTGTACTTCCATGATCTTCCTATCGTACTTTCACTTGTGGCTTGCCGAAGAGCCACAATCGTTGCCTCGGTTTGCCAGTCACTGTTTTGAACAATATTATGAAAGGAAATTGTGGCATTTAATGGTGGAGACATTATTTGAACGATTCGTATGTGGTTCTAAAATTATTAGTGTCTACTTGTCTTTTCTTGTAAAAGTTTCTTGCAGCTTTTTCATACTGGAGTGTTGATTTCTTTATTTGGCACATATTCAAAAACTTAGAATCTTCTATTAAATGGCATTTATAAATCATAACAAATAATAGACATATAAATGAATTTTAAATGCAATCTAGGAAGATTAATTTATTTTTTAATACATTCTTTTCAGATATGGAAATTTGGTTTCTATTTTGGCTACTCTTTTCCAATGCGAGAGCTAGCAAATCAGAACTTGGTGAGTACAATTTGTATATACATTTATAAGCGGCTATGAAAACAATGTAAACATTTTTAAATAATATGCTTTGTAAGCATCAAAATTTTATATATATATATATATATATATATATATATATATATATATATATATATATATATATACATATATATATATTTGTGGTAATCTTGAAGTTCAGTAAATTTTGGATTTTTTTCAAAAGATTAAAATATTAGTACTCAGATTTTTAAGAAGGTCAAATTGTAGGAATTTGAGCAAATGTGACTGACACTTTTAAGAGTTTCTAAAGATGCGTCGTTGCGAGTCATGACCATACACATAGCTCGGTAAAGTAAAATTGCGGATGGTAAAAAAATGAAGGGAGAGACAGATGGGTTCTGAAGCAGATTGCAGATTATGTCTTAAAAGTAAACGATTACAGAAACGCAGAGCTAAATCAACACCTGGATTTTTTCCGTTGACACTGAAAAAAATCCAGATGTGTTGATTTAGTTCTCTGATTAATCATCTGATTTTCTGATTAGTCACCTGGATTTTTTTTCCAGTGTTAGGCCTCTCTCACACTAGACGACTTTTATCGTACGATAAAAAGTCGTCCGATATTTATTGTGAGAAGTTATTTAGAAACCACACAATAGACTGGTTCCCGATAAAATATCGTTCCTCAGTGTGAAAGAGAGCAGTCTATTGTGTGGTTTTTTTAAAACTTCCCTCGATAAAATATCGTGCGACTATTTATCGTACGATAAAAGTCGTCTAGTAGTGAAAGAGGCCTTAAAAAGCGCCTTCATAAACAGGAAGCTTAGAGAATAACAACAATTACCAAACCACAGATGTTAACACCAAACGTTGTCTACAATAGTGTCACACTTACAAAACCTAGTTGATCGATAAGTGGAAGAAAATAACATGGTATGATGAATCATTTTTCGAACTTTTCCCTTCAGCAGAAAGGGTGCAGATTCGGAGGACATTTGGAATTAATATTAAAATAACTAAACTGATTAGTAATTCATTCATTCATTGTCGTGTGCCAGTTAGGCTGGCAACATGGGGTGCGCTGCTCCACTTTTCCAACTGAACCATAAACTGATTAGTAATAATCATTCAAATCTGTTCTTTTTATTATTTTTATTATGCAGTGAATAGGAAACGCATAAAAGAAAACACAAAATATCGCGTAAAATTTCCAGAGTAGCTACAAAAAGTTTTCGCAATATAAAAAATTATTTTTTATGCAATCACTGGGACCGCATAAAAGGTCTCATGTGGAAAATAACTGAAAATCTTACAAAATAACTAGAAATTACTTAAAAGAAATCAAGTCTAGAGACTTTTTTTGTCAACTGTTTGTAACAAATGCAAATATTTTTTAAATATTTATGTACTAATTTTAAACAAAGGAAATTTTCAAAACATAACAATTATCCTTCGTAGTTGGACAATATGTGAAACTTTCTTGTGGTAAACTGGTAAAAAAAATCACTTTCGTCTCTTGAGGAAACTACCTCGCATTTGCTTAGAGTTGACTTTTTCAGTTATTTGGTTGGCAACCACTGTTATTTTTCTTGACACTTGTATAGGTCTAGGTAACCTGACTATACAAGATGGAAGCTTCTTATGAGAGATTAAAGTTCCTTAAGTATTGTCATCGATTGCCAGAAACTGTCATTCTAATTTGTGGCAGAGTTTTGCCGATGGCTTCATTAATTACAGTATGATAGAAATTTTCGCACACCGGCGCACTTCTGATGATTTGGCTCTCTGTTGCAGGCTACCGGACGGCGTACGCGTGCGAGGGAGGCCAGCTGCACGTGAGCTGCGAGGACGGCTACCGGATCCACGTGCTGCGCGCCAACTACGGGCGCTACAGCATCAGCATCTGCAACGACCACGGCTCTCTGGACTGGAGCGTCGACTGCTCATCCTACCGCTCCTACTTCATCCTACACGACAGGTAAGCAAACACCTTCAGGTATTTCTCATGCAGTCACTGTCGATCCAGAGGGTGTTATGAATCAAAGTCGGTTTTTTTCCGCAACACCATTTTAAGACGCATCTGATAGTTAGCGGTCTGACCTTTGGTTCAGTAATTCTTGGGTGAACGGCGGTGGTCTGGTTTGTTAGGGCGTTCGTTATCATTATCGGAAGGTAGTGACTTCAAGTCATGACAACCGAAGATCTGTAGTGTTCACTAAATGCGGCTGGGGCACCTTAAACAGGCCGTGGTTGCAATGTCCTCCAACTGAAACAATTGGGGTGGCAAAGAGAGGTCAAATATTGGGTGTCTTCTGCTTGGTTCCCGCTTCTAAATTACGAAAAGTTCAAAACGGCTGTGCTTGCTAACTGGGATAGCTATCTTATATCTGGGATCTATATAGCTATCTTATATCTGGGATAGCTACAAGGAAGCATGCTGATGCAACTAAAAATCCCACCTTAAGCATGAATATTTGCTGTGGATATGAACCCACGTAAAACTGTGGGTGTGGCTTAAATTAAAAATTTGTATGCAAAAAGTGATCGTAAAATGCTTACGGTTTTACCTTGAGCTCTATTCTCTCTCCTCAGGAAGTTCTTGGCCTAAAAATATTTTGTACCATGACATCAATCATATTAAAATCACATTAACAGTCCAGTCTTACTGAATTAGTATGAAGTATTGCCAGCATTTTGTTCAGGTAAAATGAATTGTTATGATATTTCTCTTGGTATTGTATGTATGGGCAACAGAATTAACTTCATCGGAACATGCAATTGGAAGAAGATTCCAAACACATCTTCGCTTTACGTGGGAATCGAACATATTCATTACTGAACTAAAGACAAAAGTGATGTAATTAATAAATTTCATTGAAAATCTAAGATATTTTATCTTAAAATTTCAATAAATTTTAGTATTAGTCTACTTCAGGATCTAAAATAAAGGGAAGGATAGAAATGAAATTAAACTCAATTACTGCAAATTAAAGTAAGTCTTTTCGGGAAATACGGTTAAAAGAAATCACCTTATAACATTTTTTCACTTGTGGAAGAATGATCGAAAAGTGGAAGTGGTAAAGTGTAACTAAAGAGTTTGGAATCAACATAAGTGTCGTTTCGTGCACTTGGAAAGACTTCTACAATATAGCTATCTATAACTGTAAGAATGGCTATTGGTGGACGGCTCAAAAGAACAACTGCAGTGGATGACCGATGTATCTTCCTTCATGCGAAAAGAGTCAGAAACCAGTCAGCAAGCGTCATTGCTCAACAACTGTGTGCACACATCGCAACGGGGATACAAACGTCGTAATTTATCCTGTCCCTTCACAATTGTAGCTTATTTTCCCGCCGTCCTGAAGGCTACATCCTTTTGAAAATACCAACGCTTTGAGTGGTACAATATACACAAAAATCTGGCCATCTCATCTGTGGATCTTTATAGACGAGAGTCGTTTCAGAGCCACAAGTGATTCTGCACGCCTTGATTTTGAGAGAAGTTGGGACATGGCTTTGTACAAGAGCGACACAGAAAAAAACGGTCTGCTGGTCTTGGGGGGCATTATACTGAATGTACGGACTGAAGCCCATGTTTTCGAGAGAGGATCTGTAACCGAAGATCGCTATTATAAGGCGGTTATTCTTCCCCATGTATGTCTGCTCCGTTGTTGCCTTTGAGCGAACTTCATTCAGATATTGCAAAGGGAAGATGTCATTCGAATGGATTGGCCAGCGTACTCTTCTGTGTTCTAAATTCCTTAGAACATATGTGGGATATTTGGGGGAGATGCCTTGCAGCATGATTATATCGCCTCCGGGGAATACTTAGCTATTGAAACAGATGCTGATTGAGCAATGGTTGGTTGAGTTTTCTGGCACAAGGTCCAAAAAGTTGAATAATCTTACCTCAAGAACTGTTGAACAATCTGGTGCTGAGTATAGAGAAATGTGATAAGTAATCATTGCAGTAAAGGAAGGACTTATCTCATACTAAGAAACATCGGCTTGTTGCTCTTTAACTTGGATAGTATCGCATTCATAGTATCGTTACACATGATTGTGTAACGATACTATGAAGTTAATAAAGGATTTTTTAATTTACATTCCATAGAGTAATTCTCTATACTCTATGGAATGTATTCATTTTGGGTCATTACATTTTCGTCATCGTTTAAGTACAAAATGCTGTCTTGAATTTCTGAATTCCATATCTCTCAGATGATTTGTGCTAGAAGTGTGGCAACAAAAATACTGTTGCTTAAGTCAATCACACCAATGTAGTGATTGCAATTCTCGTATTTCACTTATCATTTACTAGATTGTTTATTCTACATATATGCGGTGTATGGTTTTTTTCTGTTGCTGTAGGATGTGCGGTTATAGCTTAGATTGAGAAAACAATTATGTGATTGCATATAATGAATGTCTGTTGGGGAAAACAAGATCAGAGAATGTAAATAAGCGAGGAGTTTACGAAGATATGAATGTTAATAAAGTAACCTGTTTATTCGATAAGGCATCAGATATTGGAACGAAAAAGGGGTATGCTAACCTTCAAATTGTCCATTTCCAAATATGATTTTAATCATATATAATGAATGTAATGAGGTGTTTGTAAGGACCTTTTGTAAAAAGTACCAGTTCATTGCTGTATAAGAAAGGCAATTGGAAATTTTCTAATGTGAATACGAATGTCATCGTAATTCAACGTTAAATCTGGTTTCATTGTTATCATACAAGACATTTCGGCAAATGATCTCAATAACTTCTATTTTCAAATATAGCCTTAAATATCGTTCTTGGTTAACTTGGATCAGCATTATTGATTTTGAATGCAGGAATCCTGCACAAATTCTACAGTCTCTTACCGCCCAAGTGAAAGATAAATGCAAGATTAAAGCATTCATCGCGATTTGAAAGGACTCTTCAAATTTTCTGCTTAATTTCTCTGGGTGACTGGAAAAGATAAGACGCTGTCTTATAGAAAAGTCCCTTCGGTTCAGTAATTTTTTGATCGAAGTAGGATTGCATTCTTCGGAATAGAAGGTCCCAGGTTCGAATCTATCAGCTGATGAATAACGATGATTATGCTTTCGGTATGCATATTAATCAGGTTGGGTACTTGCCACACGTGATATTTCTGGAATGCCCATAACAGCCTGCTCTGCACTCTTGGGAAAGAAATAACAGGAAGAGACGAACACACATAGAATTCTCAGTTACCATACCGCGTACGAAGGCATTTAAATAAATCCTGTTTGTATTCATGCTTTCCAGGCATTCATAGTGTAACCTGTTTGTTCTAGGTGTAGGGGGCAGCTTTTCAAATTGCCTCAGTTTAGACGTGTGACCATCAATGTAAAAGAAATATAAGTTATAGTTCTACTAGGAAACATTTGATTTTAGAAATTTATATCTGCATTTAAAATCATCATGTCAATCATTTGTGCATATATTTAACGTACTAAAGCATCTTGAACTTTTTTATTTCATTTATTCCTTCATAGTGTCTTAATTTGTTTCGTCATCACGGAAGTGATTTTTGCGTTGTCTACTGCTATTATAATTTTAAAAATTATTTATTCTAAACTTAAACTTCTTAAATAATAGTTCAAAAATAAGATTTACTAAATAAAAGTTTTATTGATGAGTTCAAACAATGTGTCGATACTGCTTATAATTAAGAGAAAATTGCTCTTTCGGAAGCATCGTCCAACGGCATCATAAATAAATAGTCCATGCGTAATATGATATCCGTGTTTTTCAGGTGCAACCGCATGTCCAGCTGCATTGTGAGTGCCACGAGTGAAATATTCGCCGATCCTTGTCCAGGAACGTACAAATATCTGGAAGTGCAGTATCAGTGCAAACTGGGTGAGTAAGACGCTCTGTGCAATATTTGTGCACTGTTTCTGAGTATTATCAGTACGATGTTAATTTATATAATGACTACTATATTATAAGTCTTACGTAAAGCTAGTTAAGCATTCAAAGATATTTTATTTTATTACGTTTGGCCTATCGCAAAGCGTCGTTTCGGAATCCTTGTGTAATTATGATCTGCATTCGTAAATGTCAATTGACATTCCAACTTAAAACACACCTTTTTAAAGCTAGCATTAAGGGAGAGTTATATACATAAGCATATTTATAAGCTAGCTTAGAAATATGCCACGATTCCCAATGCGCTCAATTCTGGATGAAAGTGAAGACTGGTGCACTGAAATATATCTCTCAGTAGCTGTTGTTGTTCTGTGATTAAAGATTATAATTCATTAATTAAACTTTAATATTGGATTGTGTTAAATAGTGACTGTTTAAGTCTAACGAATCATTGTTTGGCCGAGCTGGCAGCCGAATGGTTAGCGCTCTTGCCTTCGGTTCAACAGTTCGTGGGTTCGAATCCCACCTTGGGTATGGATGTTTGTAGTGGTTCGGAATCCACTTTAAACCGTAAGTCGCGGTCTAATTAGCCCTCGTGTGCAAAAAATGACCGTTGAGCGACAAACAAACAAACAAACAAACAAACGAATCATTGTTTGAGTAGTTGATTCTAATGAATTGATTTATTTGTATTATACAAAATACTCATAACTATATTCATTAATATTCAAATATACTACAAAGAAAAAATATTACTTTTAAATTAAATTTTGACTTTTTTGATAATTGGCAACTGCGTTAATGTAAAATATTTTAAAGAGTTGCATTCTTCGTCAGGAGGTCAAGGTGGCCTGACTGGTCAGGCCGTTTACTCTTGTTATCGGAAGGTAGTGAGTTCGAATCCCGACCCAACTGAAGATACGTATATTTCACTAATGGCTGCTGGGCACGTAAAAGAGGTTCTAGACTCAATGTCCTCTATGTGAAATAATATCTCTGGGTGTGGCAGGCGTGCCTTGGGGTCTTTTTCTTAGTCCCTACTTTGAAATTACGAAGACCTTTCCGCTTTCAGTCCTAAGATGTCACACTTAACTGGTTGTCCCACTTTATAAGGTGTCATTACTTCCTCTCTTGTAGTGCTAAAATAAGTGGAATACCCTAGTAGAGCAGCAGGACTCTAAAAAGTATTTACAGCGTACGGGTATTTATACGTTATTTTTCGGTTGAAATTTTTGATAATAAAAGGAAGATTACGAATGAGAGTGAAAATCTAATAAAGAAACAAGATTACATTGTGCACACGTGTTTTGAAGCTTTCCTTTGCTAGGAATTTTCGATAACAAAAAAACAGGTAAAGAATAATAAAAAAAAATTCAAACGGAATTTATGGAATTTGATCATTTTGTCAGAACCATTTCTCAAAATGAATAACTTTTCCACGAAAAAAATGCAAACAGACAAAATTGAATGAAAAAAGGAAATTTAATCCGAAAGTTTTCAGAGAATCCGATTCTTCAAGGAACTTCTTATCTTTCTTTTGCTATGTGGATTAATCCACAATCATAATTGTCGTTTAAAAATATAAAATTTCAGATTCTTTTTCTACTTAATTTCTTAAATTCTTCATATGCATCTAAAAATATTTCTCTCAATTATTTCATTCTAGAATCTTTCTCAACTTTGAAAACATCGAGTTCTGTCACCGCAGCCACGTCAACGTACACCACTCGGCCGCCCATCATCATCCCCATGACGAAGCCGACATCGCCGACGACGACCTCGCAGCCGAAACTCACGACGCGCGCAACCACCACCACCACAACGACACTCGCTTCACCGGTGGTCATTTACTTGCCTACAGAAAGTACGCTTCTACCTTCTAAGCAAAATTTTTCATTTGAATTAGTTCATTATTCTAACATTTTATTCTTTTTCAGAGTCCTTTGTATACAACCATCCGATTCATAAATCCACAACCCACTCAGCTTTGTTCAATAGAGCTGACCATTGTCCGCCCATACAGTCGAGAAATCTTTCGTGGGACTGGACGCAAGCTGGTACAGAAGCGGCACAGAAATGTCCCGGCGGCACATCCGGTGAGTGGCCTGTAAATATAATCTCACAGTTATGAGGATCTTTCAGAAAAGAGCTCCCCCCCCCTTATAAAAATTGAAAAATACAGTATTTATAGAAAAAAAGATTTCTTTTACATTCAAGAATAATTTCTCACTTGATTAGACCCACAAGAAAGATTTCTGTATTCAAGTATTTGATAACAAAGTACAGAATTTCCATGTTGCCCTCTTCTGCCGCCCACTCATTAAGTCACCTCATTCTTTAACTCTTAATCTCCTCTTATCACCCAGAAACTCTTAGATAAATATGTGGAAATAAAAAGGAGCAACTACTTATTACTGAGGCCGCTGTGCCTAGTGCTCAAAGCATCATTCTCATAACCGGAAAATAGTGAGTTCTAATCTGGATTTAACCGAAGATTCGTCGTGTTCACTAAAGGTGGCTAGGGCACGTTCAATAGGTCGTAATCGCAATGTCCTCCAAGTGAAATGAGATCTCTGGAGGGTGGCAGTCCAAGCATTTGGGGTCTTCTAGTTGGTCCCATTGTCATAATGATGAAAACTCCAACCCAACTGTTAGAGCTCAACTTTGGGTTAGGTTCAGCGAAGTATGCCGATATACACTCGTGACCAAATTGGCTAATATTTCTCTTCCAAATTTTTCATCGGTTTCTCTGCCTCAACATTGTTAGACTGGGCAGAAACCGTGCAGATTCCCAACATTCTTTCCCTCCTGGATCGGCAGTCTTACAAAAAGCATGCTTCAGGAGCTTCTCAAAAGATCATTGTGTCTTTTACAAAAAATACTTTTCGTCATGAACTGGGGCAGAAGAGTAATATGAGAAGTTTGTGCGTTGTAATCAGATACAACAATTATTTGATATCAAGAGGTGGTTATGTAGAGAAGTGAAGCTTCATTCTATTTAACATGATTGTTTCTTCAGCACAGCTGCCGTATAATCATTTTGATTCATTTTTAAATGATTTATCAATTAAAATGTTGCAAAGTTGACTTAAGTATATAATTTAATTTTGCTAAAATAGAATATTGTTCAATATATCGTAAGTATGTTGTTTATTTTTCTGACTTAATAAGAAATATAGGCAATCAGAAAAACAGTAAAATGCGCCAAAGGATTATACGGCAGTTGTTCTGTTTCTTGGAGTAAATGTTTGCAGTTTTTATGATAAAATGTTCCTTTTATTATGGATGATACTCATAACCTTCCATCTCTTAACTGGTTTCTAAAAATTATTTTCACAGGAGAAGCCCGTTGGCGATGTGGCAGCAATCCTGTTCAGTGGATTCCAGACACTCCCAATCTCAGTGATTGTAGATCCTTGTGGGTCGATAACCTCAAGAACAGAGTGAGTTGTCCTTTTGGTTTTCAGTTTAAGCCCTTTTTATTAAAATCTACAAAGTGTTTTAAAGTCTAGTGAAAAATGACAATTATATGAAAATAATGCTCATATAATTGTCATTTCATAGTTTAATGAAATGCTTCAAATTATATGCTCACTGTGCCTGCTAACAGCATGATCGCATAGTTGGAAAAATGCAAATAGCATGTTTAACGTTCTGCATAGAAATCAGAAAATGATAGAATGTTCTGCATAGAAATCAGAAAGTAAAACGTAAATGACTCGAAAAGCTTCTGGTACAGATGATATGGGAAGCAATCGGCGACATTTGACTTCTCGGTCGCCGGAGATCGAAGAACTCTCAGCAGATGTAAGGCAATCGGACTGAGAAGATAAGTGCTCTGAATCGCACGCATCCACTGTCGACTGGATGGTTGGAATAAAAGAATAGGACACGTTCCAAAGTTGTTAGAGCCCAACTCATGGGTAGGTACTGGGAAGCATGCTGGTGCAACAACAGCACTTTCCAAAGTAAGGCCGTGGTGGTCTGCTTGGTAAGGGCGTCGTTTTCTTTATTGGAATGTAGTGAATTCGAATCTCTCTCTCTCGACTTAATAGAAGATTCGCCGAGTCAACTAAAGGCGGCTAAAGCACTGTAAATATAGATCGAAACTGCTATGTCCTCTTAATGAAATAATATCTCTGGGGGATATATCTCTTAATATCTTTGAGGGTTCTTCCTCTTCATCCCAAATTCTAAATCACGAAGACACACCCTTGCTTCCACCTAACTGATAGAGCCTAACTTTGGGCAACTAGGGTAGTATGCTGATGTAACATGTTCCAAGGTTGCGAGTGCTACCAGAGTAATGTCAGCTCGCGTGGTAAGCTTATTTGGAGATTTTCTCTGTTCTCCCAAACCAATTCAATTTCGTGGTAGGCAAAGTATATCTTATCATATAAATATTATAAAGTATCATGTGTTCCCATATCGATTAATGCTATTAGTCACCGGTGTCTCAGTGCCTAGATTTATAGATGTCTTTTAAGCAGGTTGTCAATGAGTCGAAAATATAACCTTCTCCATTTGCAATGTTGTCGAAATAGAGCCACGTAGACTTCGCAACAGCAAGATCTTTTCAGATGAGTTATCTTTTTGCTTAAGCGTAACAGCCACTATTTACAAGTCTGGTGGTGGTCTGTTGGCATGTCCAGCGCAGCAATTGTCAACGCCATACAACGGGATAACACAGCCTCATGTGTTATGGGATATCTCTATTCATTGCAGAATTACCACGTATCCACATTGTTGGTGACTTATAATACGTAGGCAGCGTGCTTCATATGCTTGCACTATTTTTTTCTTCAGAAGATGTTGAACTCCATTTATCAGCAGAGTTAAGCTGATAAATGAGATTCATATCAGCTTAACTGCCAATCAAACAACTTGCTTTGTAAAATATAAATGTGGTCCATTGGACAACTGTTAACCCCTTCCGATCACACAACATCCGAAAACCTTAACGGAACATCATTTGCATAGACTTACATTTCCAATTTCATAATATGAACATAAGAAATAACTGAAGAAGTATGATCAACTATCACTCAGACTGAAGAAGAATGATCAACTATCACTCAGACATTCTACAAATCTTCATCTCACATCTTACGTTGCAGAATGTTTTGTCACCAAAGACGGCCAAACAAAGTACTGCAGATATTCTAAAAAGTTACTCTGCTTTAAATGTATTTAATAATTTTTACTTACCGTGTCGTTCTTTTTATTGATAACTATCCCTTTATGCGCATTTGTTCTAAGTGTTGCATTTTAAATGACACTGTTCTACATTCTTTATCATGTTTCTGTGTACTTATCTATTATCTGCTCACATTCAATTACATATACACAATAACTGCATGTCTTTCTTTTTATTAAGTTTCATGATTTTATTTGATAAAATAGATGTTTGTCATTTTATATATTAGCTATTATTTTTCAAACTATTTCTGTATTAATTTAAAATTCTTTACATGTGTGTGAAGTATATTTTTCCAATATTTTCCCTAAATTGATTTTTTGTCACTACTCTTAGGTGGACAGTGGGGATTCTGTGGTGAACATAGCGGCAGAACTGTCCGTGATGACCAACCGGAAGCCCTTATACGCCGGGGACATCAGGCATGCTACTGAGATTTTGCATGATCTGGTGAGAAAGATGGAAGACAGGATGAAGGACATCGCAGACGACATGCAACAACAGCAGCTGCTGCAGGAATTTTTGGAGGTAATGTTCTACTTCTTGAAGAAGTGAATGCGAGTCCTAAGCAGCTTCCACACTGTGAGTCGTGAAACAATATTTGATCACTTATAGGCCTAAATATCAGCTGAATTAACACTCTAGCCTTTTATTTAACTGTTTGTAAATTAGATTTCCACACTGACCGTGTATATTTAAAGTGATTCGGAATCAACCCGAAGCAGTAAATCCAAGTCGGAATTCTTATTATACTCACAAATTGAATGTGAAACAACCACCACTCATACATTGCATTTCGATTGTTTCAATTTTGTGTTGTTTGTTGTATATTTGAGAAAGATTAGGTGGCTCGTTCTGTGCATGAGCTCGGAATGATACTTCATCGGATGAGAGCCGGAAGAGCAACGATGTAATAAAACTCAGTTAATTAACTCACACTTCTAATCTATACTGTCAAACATAACAAAGAAAAATTGTCAGAAAAGCAACCATACTGACTGGAATGTCTTCGGAATAACCTTGAGATACATCATATTTGACCTTGGCACTTATCAATAATTTAGAACAAATGACAGCTGAAGGTATTCCGTCTCATGCATGATAACTATCTTATCATATTGATCCTGTCAATTAACACAATCTTGTGCAATCCTCATTAATAATTGTGTTTTTGCACCAGCATACTTACTTGTATCTAGCCCTGAGACTACCAGTTAGATAAAAGCAGCCAAGTGGAGTCTTCTTGATTTTGAAGCAGGGACCAAGCGAAGACTCCAATACTTAGCCTGCACCCCAGAAGTATAATTCCACTTAAAGGTCATTGCGACCACGCCTAGTTTTAACGTGCCCCAGCCGCCTTTAGTCAACCACCATAATACGACGGATCTTCAGTTAAGTGGAGATTCGAATTCACTACCTACCGATAATGAGAACGACGCCCTAACAAACCAGGCCATCTTAGTCCTCAATAATAAAGTTACCGTGCTCTAATTGTGCACAAATGTATCTTTAAATTAGTTTCAATAAAAAGCATGAATTTTCTTCGTAAATCTTGTAGGTGAGCTTTTTCATTACGAATGGTTTCACACAAGTGGGTTTTCAATTATTCTTTACATATATCTTTCATTTTTAATCATCTGATAATTAATCATTAACGAATTTCTAATGAGTTTTACAGTTTTGGAAAGAATTGTTCAGATCAAGCACTCAATTATATTTTTACTATAATTGTTATTAAAAGAAGATAAGAATTAGTTTTGTGAAATTATTCACACATTTAATAAAAATACTTAACACAGCTGGAAAAAATTGTTCACATTTCATAATTCTTACCTAATTCTTGATTGAATTCATAGTAAAATAAATGACTTTTTTTTCCCCTAGAGTGCGACTGACGTGACGAGCAACCTTCTGGAGAGCCCGTCTTCGTGGGAAGAGGTGAGCCTGAAGGCGAGGAAGGACGTCGCCGCCACCCTGCTGGAGGCCCTGGAGCAATGCAGCTGGCTGCTGGCCGCGGCGCACCACTCCGCCTACCGCTACCAGCGATCTCTCCGCAACCTGTGTGAGTTCCTGGAAGTATTCCATGATTTGGGACGGATTTTTTAAAAAAATTTTGCATGTTTTTATTGTTTGTAAATTTAACTGATAACCCTAATGAAATCTATGGTATTTGCGGGGGCATTTTTTGGATCGAAAATTGGTCTGAAAAAACGGGGTGTGTCTTATTCATCGATACTCAGTTTTTGATTGCCTTTATTTCTGGAAATTCAGTTTATTCAGAATTGAGCAAGTTTTTCCCTTATTCCTTCGCGGAGTGTGGGGATATTGCATTTATGCAGAGTTCAGTGTGTGTGCGTATGCACTGTTATCTTACGACCACAGTTAAGATTCATTGAAACTTTCCGATTTTTGTGAACGACTTATAAGTGTGAAGTTTTGTATTTCAATCTTTAAGTTATGGCTCAAAAATAACGTCCTTACTAGAATAACATAGGATACAAGCCACGTGTGATTGCGTATGCTAAAGGACATAGAAACGAGGCTGCAGGTAGGCATTATGATCCATCTCCAATTGAGAAAATGGTGAGAATTTGGCGGAATCACAGGAAGAGGATTCAAAAAAGCAAAACACAATAAACAAGCGACGAAGGGGATCTGGTCAATGAACAGGAGCGAATATTGGATTTTTGACGGCAGAAAAGCAGTGCCTACAGGAAGGATTATTCATCAAGAGAAAGCAATAGCGACTGAGACTGGATCAACATCATGGTGTTCAAGACTCATGAAGAGATTATGTGTGCATGTATGCTGACTAAAACAAAAATATCGCAAGGAACTCAAATATTGATTTAGATGAGGTTTCAAATTATTTTTTATTCAACTCTGGAGAAGAGTATCTTAATTTTAACGATGAAAATTAAAAGGTGTCCTTTCACAGGTAGATTGGTTATTTGCAGCAAATATATTAATTTTGTATTGCTTATAATTAAAATTCTATAAATTCGTTATGGGGATTATGAATGAAGTTTCATACTTCAAAGATATGTATAAAAACAGGGATACGTCTTAATAGGTCTTTTGCGTCTTTCACGCAGGTAAATATATTAATGAACATCTAACACAGTAAATAATATCTAAATCCTCTATGCTTGGCAAAAAAATAATATAACACTTAATTTTAGGCCAATCATAATGTTTGTTTGTCGCTCAACGGTCATTTTTTGCACACGAAGGCTAATTAGACCGGGACCTACGGTTTAAAGTGGATTCCGAACAACTACAAACATCCATGCCCAAGGTGGGATTCGAACTCACGAACTGTCGAACCGAAGGCAAGAGCGCTAACCATTAGGCTGCCAGCTTGGCTAGGCCAATCATAGAGAATTTAGATATTATTTACATTGAAATATGCTTAAATTACATTTATTGAAATACGGAAAGGGTTTCATGCATAAAAAATATTTTATTTAAGAAATAAAATGGTGCATATATGCACCATTGACCAAATTAATGAACAAATCATTTATTCGAATCGTATCATAGTACAATTTTTTTGTCATATATTATTGGCATTTGAGGCCCAAATAAATCTTGTGGTTTTTTTCCACACTCTTCAGGCTATTTTTCCCTTGTTCACGTCCGGAATGTCCGAATTTTTTTTTCCAATGGCGGGCACACTTGGGTGACTAACCCTCTCCACAACAAGGCCAGAAACTGCTAATCATTTATCGTTACCCAGTGGGCACCTGTGAACCAAGTCACAGAGGCGAGTTGCGTTACCCGCGCCATACCACCACAAACCCGTTTATAGGGTGGGCCACATTCATACCACAACACAGAAGAAAGGACAGAGATACACGGAGAGAACAGAGAAGGAAAGAAACATCCATGCCCAAACCGGGATTCGAACCCGGGACCCACAGCTCAGGAGTAAGGAACGCTAACCACTCAGCCATCAGCCGGCGTATGTCCGAATCTTTCAAAGAGCATTTCTTCGCGTAGAGCTGTGAAAGATGGGTGACCTCTCTCTTTAGTACATGAATTCCCAAACTTCTTTTCTCGTGGACCACTTTCAAAGTTTTACTATTTTTGGTAGACCCCCTGTTGCTACATTTCTCTTGTATTCCCAAAACTCCTAAAAAATATCACCCTAAATAGGGGGTGTTTATGAGAAGAAAAAGGTAACACATTTTCTTGTGTCCTATTTAACCTATTTTAAATAATACTTTTGGTTATACAAAATTATAAACATTTATTATTACAAACAATCAACAATTAACAAAAAAATCAGCAATGAACCCGGACGAGCGGGCGCATGGGCGGCACTTTGCAAATTTCGACATGTGGTGTACACTTGTACTATTATCTATTGTTCTAATCAATTCTGTGTGTTTGAACTGAGCCTCGAATATTTGTGAGTATTTATCTAGTGAATGATGCTACCTGTCTACATTGATAGGTAAATCCAAGCCAAAATTTTTGTTCTTTATTATGAAAGGCAGAAAATATTTCGTGGACCCCCACTGGCAACTAGTGAACCCCTATTTTCTTTTCACGTCTACGTGGACCCCCGTGTGGTCACTTATGGACCCTTGGGGGTCCAACTGGACCACTTTGGGAACCTATGCTTTAGTAGAATTAATTTGCAACGTATTTTTTTATCAGACAAATTATTCTAGTACCCAGATCTTAATAAGGCAATCGCTATTTTAGATCCGTAATCTATAAGGTCCGTTTTTGTGCTGGAGTAGAAATTGCAAGCAATTTCCCTAATTTACTGTAGCACTATTATTGTAAAAATAATGGGTTTGAAATAATAAAAAGATAAGTCGCAATTGGTAATATAACTGAAAACTGGCATAAAAAATGGATTTTCAATTTTTACCTACTTTCCATGTATTTGGCTTTTAAACAAAATATCATTTAAATAAAAAATTTCAAGTTTTTTTGGATATTTATTTTATTTACGGAGCTTGCTACATCAATCCATTATAAAACATATAATTTAGGAAGGCATTCGCAACAATTTTAATCCCAAATGGTGGAATATAACACATTTTTAGCAGCATGAAGTTAAAGAGTTTTTGTTTGAATGCAATGTTAGAGTTAGGATGTGTGCTTTGAAACATTCATCTTCCGCTGAAAATATTTGGTCTTCATTGAATGCGGTTTTGTGTCTTATAATAAACACTTGCAAACAATGATATGAAATAAATCATCTATTTGAATTCAGGAGTGAAAACTACTATCTAATCAGAAATGAGAGTTTCTTTTCTATAAATTAATGATCAATATTTTTAGATATTTTTTTTAATCCTTATATGATATTTTGCCTATAAAGTAAAAATATTTATTTAACACATTTTTTTCCCATTAGTTCTGTCTGTCAAGGTTCTGGAAACTTGGTCCGTGACTCAGATCACATTTCCATCGCCAGAAGACGCGAGGTCATCGTGGCTGCCGCTGGAGGACAGCATCGAACTCCCGGTCCACGCGTTGCTGGGCGCTGCTACCAACGGTAAGTAGTCTCTGCGCGGAGCACATGTTTTCTGTTTTAGGCTAAACTCACCACCAATGCTTACAATTTGACTTAAAAATTAATTCAGTATCGATATAAGCCTATTTATGTCGATACCACAAACAAATTAATTTGAGGAGCCACGTGATCCGGTTGATTAGGGGAAGGTAGTTCAAATCCCAACAGAAGATCCTTCGACGTCACTAACGGCAAGTTCAATGGGTCTGCTGCTGCTAGTTCAGCTGCAATGATTTCATGATAATTCGGTTAAGTAGTATCTCGAGATTTATGTGAAGTGAAGGGAAACATGCAAAGTGAAGTGAATGCGCAATTAAGACCGGCGGTTTTGATTCTTTTTCTATTTGCTGCTATTTTCCTTTTATTGTATAAAATTCTTTGAATATTAATATATAAATATAAAATTTTTGAGTTAAAACATATTTTCCATGTTTCCCTTGATGAAAATTACGTATAATTCAATTGAATCAGGATAAATTTGTTTATTAATGAAATAAAGACTGAAATAAAAGTTATTGGAGCAGATTTAGTGTACGGTCACCCTTAACGGGTTTTTTGGCGCCAAATTTGGCGAACATTTTTATTGAAAACCCGGCAAACTAGTATTTTGGCAACCCTATTTGTCATTAATTTCTTATGAATATTTACCGATTAAAATTTAATCAAAATATTTTATGAATAATTTAACATATAAACTTTATTATTTTACCATTGATGTTTGAATTCTATAAATCTGCATTTTTTGTTAAATTTGTAAAATTAGTTGAGCATAATATTAAATACCAACAATGTATGAAATATTTGTCACTATTTCAACCATTTTCCTCCCACCGTTTTTTCCGATCGGATATTCGACATGCGGTCACCCTTGGCGAAATTTTGAAAATTTCGCCAAGAGTGACCGTTCGGTAAATTTTTACCAAATTATTTAATATACCCGGTGGCAAGTGTCTTTTCAATGACCATTGGACTCTTGAAACAATATCTAGTAGTTGTATTTGTTTTGAGTAAGTGTATTTGCATTTGAAAAGAAATTGTGTCATACGCATCTTTTGAAATACTCAATAAATTAATAGACAGGAATTTATTGAAAACGTGTAAAAACTCTAAAATAACTCATTATCTAGGTAATTTAGTAATTTCGTCTCTTGCATATAGTGTTAGCTTCGCATTTTGAATGCTTCTTATAGAAATTTTTCTTTATAGTAGAATTTTTTTTAAATTTAGAGAGTGAAAAATATTAAATAACATATTTTAATTCTCTCCTACAAATGATCATTCTCTTTTTATTATAATGTCATAATTGAAATGTTTATATTATTAAGTATTCGGTTACAAGAAGATTGGTAGGTCCGATTCGCAAAGAATTTTAGAACGGCCCAAAAATTCTAGTCCAAAACAGTTTGTCAAGTGACTTTTCCTTCTCTAGGAATTGATAAATAAATAAATTAAAACACTATATTCAGTGTTTTGAAGTTGATTTTCCACTGTAGGATTAATTCTGCATTTTGAAAAATTTATTATGGCGTCTGAAGACTTTCAGACCATGACCAAAAATTGAAGAAATTAATAAGTTATATCCCTCAATTTGCGGTCTGTACAACTTTTTTCGTCGCCAAGCTGAACACATGTTTTTGGAACGGGAAATTTCCCGAAGTCCGTCGCCGAATTTAAACTCCGAATAAAAAATTCAATCGCAGTTGCCACTAAAAGAAACCTTATGTATGACGTTAAAATAACGTAAAATACGAGGAAAGCCAAGCTTGGCAAGAAAAAAAATTTCAAAAAGCAACAAAAACTGAAATTAGCAACACACAAAACAAATGATGCTAGATTTGGTGAGAAATCTCTTGGGGGATATATCATACTTATACCAAATCGTAAGATGTTTGAAGTGCATCTTGAGTATAAATGGTGGTTATAAATATGAGCTGAAGAGATGAATCCCCTTCCCCATATGATTAAAAGTTAGAGGAGACATTCAACTCTTCTCTGTTATTTGGTAGCCCTTTTGAAATGATAAGTTCGCTATTTAAAAGTGATCGTCCTTCTGCTTAAACTTATCTTTTAATGAAAAATATGAAAGAAAATGGAAACTGAAATATTTTATGTTTCCTTGGCAAACTTTTCCATACATACCAAGGCTGAAGTTTTGAAACAGTTAGTTGGCAATCACTCCCAGCTCAGTAATTGTCAAATTTACAAAAAATTTTAAATGATCAACAATTACTTCACAGACCATTTTTCTTGTTTTATTTAACTTTTCTTAAACAACCAAAATAGAGAAAAATCAAATCCACAATCATTTCAACCTAAAAAAAGTCATTACGCACACGAATGTAAAAAAATTTTTAAACATTTATTTAAAAAAAAAAAAAAAAAAACTTTCAGTTTTTTCGTTTCTCACAGTGGTTGATGTCAAGAGACTAAATATTGAGTTCATAAGCATCAGCAGAATAATTTCTGGTTACGAGGTTTCTGATTTCAAGAAATCTATTTCAAAAACAACTGTAAGAATTTACAAGTTCCACATCAGTACTTTGAAAGAAATTTTAGAATTAAAAGCTTTTCATAAAAGGAAAATTCTCTCTCTCCTACTTTTAAAAACGTTTTTCCTGTGCAGAAAAAAGCAACTTCAGTTCAAAGGGAAAGTCTGCTTGGAGCTCGTTTGAATCGAATTGAATATCGAATGAGATTTCGTGAAAATGTGTTGCTGCATTCTAATCAATTTCGTTGAATTTATAGACTAACAATTGATTTTTAAATCACAATCTGATTGCAATTCTAAAATGAATCCATTGCCTGTGAAAGGAATCAGTTAACTAAAAAGATAACTTAATTACTTTTTAAAAATACTTTTACAAAAGAAATGTAAATTATTTCTCAGGCAATTTTCCTAAATTAAAAAAAAAAATTCTTTAATCTAGTTTATAAAATCTTCAAGTAGAATTCTAAGTACAGTTTCATTAAAATGTGACAATACAATTGTAAAATTTGTTATCATAGTATACTTCATTTGTAATAAGTATTAAATGTAGAGTACGGACTTTTTATTATGTGATATTAATCTTTTTGTATGTGTAAATTTAATTATAAAGAACTTCAAATAGCTCTTGTTAAATAATAGCAGCTAAAACATTTTTATAAAATTATGATTCGATAAATTTAAAAATTCATGTGATAGCATTAAAATATTTTATATTAATTAATTTTTGTAAAACAATTTTTTGGTCGCTCAATTTTTTTTCTTTTTAACAAAGTTCGAAAAAAATGCAAAAATGCAAATATGATAGCGAATTGGCTAAAAAGCAAAATACAACTTTCAGAATAACAAAAAAAAAAAAATGTTGTCTTGAAAGAACAAATTTCTTAAAATATGACGTTTTATGACAAATTTTAAGGAAGTGTGCATATATATATATATATATATATATATATATATATATATATATATATATATATATATATATATATATATACTACTATATTTGGCGTATATATATATATACGCCAAATTTTATTTTCTATTTATTTTGTCTTCCTTTCTTCCTTTTTCTTCGAGGATTTTGGCATTACTTTCAAAAACTTGCTTATTGATGATAACTAAATATCAAGAATTTTAGGAATTAAGTAGAAGCAATGAAATTGGATTAGAAAAATGCTAAAATTTTTCACGTTAAGCATTTTTCACTGCATTTTACAAAAATGTTCATACTTCCCAATCATATTCGATCGTCTGTAAATGCAGGTGTTGCAGAAGTTTCGTGATTTCACAAGTTTTCTTTCCTTGCAGATGTTTTGAAAGTGGTGTTCGTCTCCTACAACAACGTCAAGGACTTCCTGGGAACCGTTTCATCAAACTGCCACCGAATACTTTTCAACGCATCGCGCATTGTCAATTCTCGCGTCCTGTCGGCATCCACAGGTGGTTACAGCACAAAATTTCCAGAGCCTGTCACAATTACCTTCAAGCTCCTGCAGGTAAGGGCCTCTACTATGCACTGAAACAGCCACACCAGTTTATTGCAATCGGAGAAACCTCCTCTTCAAAATTATTCGAAACAATAATTTAAAAATATCATTTTGTTTAAAATACATAATGAAGAAAAAAATATAGAAGAGAGGTTTTAAAATACTTGATATATCATTTTTGAAATAGTTACATTATATTACTGCTACTTTTTGCATTGTAATTGAAGTAAGACATTACGTTTGTCGCATTTCTTTATTAATGCTGAAAATCGGTTTTCAAGAAACATAATTAAAAAAATAAAGGCTAAGAAACGTAACCATGAGAATTCGTAGAATGCATTTAGAGTAAATGAGGACATATATTAAAATTCTTAGCTTGGATTTTGGGCATATATTAAGATTTATCATACACATGAAAGTAGCAGGTGGGTTGAGTTGTAGCTGTGCATGAATTGATTTCATTTTTAAGGTGTTGCCAACTATAATGTAATAGATCATAACAAGCAGAGTTAATTTCTTCTAAAGAATATCGTATAATTAAACGACAAATGGAAGAGGAAAGTGCAGAGTAGCGATTATACTTTTTCAAAAACAGTATGTTAGTTTTTAGATAATTTTTTTACTTTAGCTAAGGAAGCCACTAAATCTTAACGTATTATGTAGTAATGTCAATTTTGATGTTATTGTGATTGATTGATGATTAAGTCATTAAAAGAATGCAGTTTTGAGTGATATATATACAATCTTTTGGTTTCAAGATTTCACAATTTCAAATGATTATCCCATTTTCGTTTCCATGTTAATAATGTTAGCAATTTTGATGGAGTAGTTAATGGAAGGTTTTACTTACGTTTTTCTTAACTGATTTGTTTCTCAAATGCAAGTATTTGTTTCGTATTCAAGGAGAACAAATGGAAGAGATAAAAATTGCAATTTTTCTTTATCGGGGTCAATCAGAATGCCTGATTTTTAACAACGACGTGACAAGTAATAAATATTTGAATTGTTTGAAAAAAGTATATAGTTAGTGAGAAAAAGAAAGAACAGTTAGCAGGCCATGTGTGAAGACTTTTTCACCCATCTCCAAAAATTAAAAAGAGTTATAGTTTACATAAACACACAAATCTCGAACATCCAATAATCAAGTGAAAGTTTCGTTTGTGTGACTTACATACAAGCATGCGATGTTCTACAGTTAATTAGTTTTTGATGCTTTTCAGAGGCTGTAATACCATTTATCAACATGTTAAATCGCTGCCACATACTAGAGCATCTGAGAACTTTTTCCTATATGGTCTTAATATATTGACCTGTAGGATTTGCTGATTAGGCATGTCTCATTCTCTTAGGGAGGTAGACATATGAAAACTATATTAATATGTATATGTAAGTGCTGGCTTATAATAGTGTTAATGAGTTGAGTATATATATGTAATCTCTTACAAAAATACAAATTTGTAAATAATTCTAGTCAGGATTTCTGTTGTCGAGTTGTAGAACTACGATTTTCGGCTTTCCAGGTGTCATTGCGGCCACAGTTCGTCGTCAATAGGACGTTTTCCTTCCTATTGATGGGTCATTTGGAGTTTCCAAGTGATTTCCTTATTTATCGTTTATGAAAGCATCTTTCTAAAATGAAAACAATTCTCGGTGGGTGTTGAAAAATCCTTTCAAAAGACGTCAGCTGTCAAAATCTGTACACCAAATGACTTTGATATTTTTGTTGCCTCTGTCAAAAACTTAAAAAATTGAAATCTGCTCACAAACATTAACATTGTCCAACTTTCATGGCTGCACTTAATATTTTTTATCTTTATATATTGTACATTTAGACATACCATTAATGCATAAATCACTGATTTTTGATGTTTTTAAAAATGTTTTTAATATTATTTTTTAAAAAATATTTTCTTATCTTGATTTTCCATAGGAAGAAAATGTTACTAATCCTAAATGCGTTTTCTGGAATTCAAATACAAGGTAAATATTTTTTTCTTATTTTTAATGCAGCTTTATTAATTTTCGTAAGTTTTATGTGTCTTACGTTTGATGTTTATAATGAATTCAACTGAATGTAAGAGATGATGCCATTTACAATTTTATAAAACGGCTATTTTCTCACCAGATAATTTTTATATACGCAGGTTATGGTCGGAAGAGGGCTGCCGGCTGAAGAAATCCAACAGAACCCACGCTGTCTGCGAGTGCGACCACCTGACCCATTTTGCCCTTCTCATGGAACATAGCGTGCTTCCGGTCAGTGATTATAAATAACTTTAATTTGATACTTTTTATGCTGGCGTGTCAAAATCGACTGTGTCATCAACCATTTCAAACATTAAAATACATTAGAGATGGGCGATCCTTCCGCGAGCTGGTTTTTCTTGCCTTCGGTTCAACAGTTCGTGGGTTCGAATCCCACCTTGGGTATGGATGTTTGTAGTGGTTCGGAATCCACTTTAAACCGTAGGTCCCGGTCTAATTAGTACTCGTGTGCAAAAAATGAATGTTGAGCGACAAACAAACCGCGAGCTGGTTTTTGAGAACCAGCTCCTTCTATGGAACAAGTGCACGACGACTTAGGAAAAAGAGCTCTTCCTTTCCTTCCAGTTCTCCACGAATCAGCTGTTCCTCTCCATGGCTGCTCATCGACCTGAAAAAAACAGCAGTCCAGTTCAGTTCAATTTTCGACTCCCTTGCTCTTTAATTTTTGACTTATAGTTCAGTCCCTGATTATTTATTCTTTTTCTTTCATTCACGTCGACATCAGCTGGTGGCAACTCAACTCATCTTTCTCGTCAGAAATATTGATCAAAATTTCTCATTATAATTTTGAATCATAATTTCTGTTATAATTATGTTTAACGGATAGCATCAAATTATACTGATATTATATTTATTTATTTATTATTTTTTTTGGCATAATTGATTTCATATGTTATATTTGTTTGATAAAATTAAAACAGAATTGTTAATTGAAAGTGAAGTTTGGTTTTTAATGAATGTATTTACGTGTTTCATTGATGAATTAAAAAACGAGACATAAAAAACTACTTTTATTTATTTATTTTTTTAATGTGCAAGCGATTTCTAATCTGAATCCCGAAATGTACGGTTTCGCCCATTTCTACCCCACAAGGACATCAGATCGAAGAAACTCGACTTTGGCACACCAGCATAAAAAAATGCTACAATGTGTATGATTTTTGTTGGGTAACGAGTTCGTTCCTCTGTTTCAGGAGGCCGGCGCACCGAGTCAACCTCCGAGGGCTGCTGCAGTGGTCAGCTGCGTCGCGGCGGTCGTCCTCTTCACCCTGACCGCTGCCGTCCTGCGCTTCCTGAGGCAAGTAGCCGCTGCTCTTATTTGCTGCATTTCATTTAGGCATCTTGATGGGAAACACCGAGCTTAAAACAAGGAAACTTTTTTTAACAGAGAAATACTTCACAAATTGAAATGCGCTCATTTTAGAAACTCGTAGGGACTGATTGAATAGCCCCTTTAAGTCGAAAGCTCGTAGAATAAAAAATAAGATATAAATCTTAAAGCCACTTTTTTTAATCAAGCTGCTCTCTTATGAAGTATTATTAGAAAAAGAAATATTCAGGATGGATTATATGAAAGAAAAGTAAAATAAAATTCATATTTAAAGGAAATTCACACTTTTTTTTTTAATAAAAATTTAGGTAATCATTCTTTTTCTTCTGTTTAAAAACTACATTTTTAAAAGCACATTTCTGCATTTTTTTATGTACAAAAGCATTAGCTTGTTTTTATTAAGAAGTTCAACTTTCGTTGGATTTTTTTAGACTTTTCTTAGATTTTTTTCAATTTTTAATACAAATGTGTTTTATAGTGAATGTTGTTTGTCATTTGACTGCCTTCAAAAACGCTGGAAAATTTGCTTTATCAAATACTCATCTGGATTTTAGTTCTTATGAATCTCCCCACCCCCAGCAGTTTAGGGACAGTTTTGAGTGTCTTTTTTAATTTGTATGCTCACCTGCTTGTTTTGTTTAAAAAATCTCTTGCGGGTTTTCTCGATTCTTTTGAATTTTCAAAAACGGTTCTTTGTTATTATAAAAACATATCATTAATCGTTTCAACACTCTGTTCTCAATGGTACCAGGAATTTTCGACTTTTCTGCAATTTTAACGAGAGGTTTCTAAATTATTCGTTAGCTACATTTGAATTCTTCTCTTTGATTCTTAATTAAAAGGAAAAATGATTACTGGTTTAAAAAAAAATTAGAAATTTCCTTTAAAAGTATTTGTTATGAAAGAATTTTTTTACATTTCTTTCTTTTTCAAAAATTCTTTTTTTAATGAAAATTATTTTAATTATGTTTGAAATTCTGAAATACTATTTATAAAGAAAAATTTTTTTTTGAAAAAATATTTTCTCTAATGTTTTTTAAAAAGTTATTAGTTTTTAAGTTTTAGTTAAAGTATTTAGTTTTTTTTAATGTGTAACTACAATGATTATTTTATTTTTTTATTTTTTATTTTTTTGGCACAATGAAAAGATTTGCCCGTGAAGGAATTAGAATTATTAAATTGAAAATATGAGAAGAAAATTCTTTTAATTCAAAAAGCAATGTTCATTTTGAAATTGATGGGTTCGTTAGTGCATATAATCCACTCTATGTGTTTTAATAAAAAATATTAATTTTCAGTTTTCTCGAGTTATAATTTACCCCTTTTTTGTATATGTGTTTATATTTCTAAATTGCTTAATTCTCTTCAAAAATTGGAATCTGACTTTTAAAAAGTATGTAAATCATGTTGGAGAATATATTATTCCCATTCTTTTAGGAGTTTTTAAATTAGATATTTGAAATCTTTACCTTGTGTTTTTAGGTCACTTATGCATTTCAAAATTGCTTACTATGTTTTGGATTATCTGTCTTGTCATTCTTTTTAGGAGTTTGTAAATTAGAAAACTGTAACTTTTACCTTGTACTTTTAAGTCAGCTATATACATTTTAAATTATCTATCTTTTGTGCGTGGATTATCTGTCTTTCCATTCTTTTAATAGTTTGTAAATTAGAAAACTGGAATCCTTTCCTTATACTTTTAAGTCAGCTATACATTTTAAAACAGTCTATTATCTTTTCAATTATCTGTCTCCTGAGGGAAACATGCTCAAAAAGTTGAATTTATTTTACATGAAAGCGGTTACACCTTTCTATTTCAGTGCAAAATTTATTTTAACCTATTAGATTTACTCAATTATGAAGCCAACATTTGTAAGAGAAGATTATAAAGATAATTTCTTCTCAATTCATAGAATCTTATTTGACGGCAATGCTTACATTTATCAGTTAATAACTGAACATCTTTTAATGCATTTCAATTTTATAAGTAAAAAAAAAGCAAACCATTATTATGGCAGTGGTTTTAAATGGTTTATTTAGAAAGAAATGTATCGCATATATTTTGTTTTCATGGAAATATATTTGAACCAAATCATTGAAATTAAAAAAAAGAAACAATGAATTTCCGTTTATTATTATTAGTTTAATTGATGTTATGCTTTCGTAGGACCAGCTCTAAAGACACCATCTCCATTCAAACACATTTGTGCTTGACACTGGCCTTGACGGAGTGCATCTTCATGGGTAGTATGGGCCAAACTGGGATTTCCTGCACCATCTTAGCCGGGATTCTTCATTTTTTGCTGGAAGTTGTTTTCTTGTGGTTCTTCTTTTACGCGTTCCATTTGTATTTCTTTGAAACTAGTCCAAGCGGACGCATTGGTTACTACTCACTAATGGTGTATGGAATCTCGATTCTAATGGTGACCGCATCCTTCTGCATCAAGCCAAGCAATTACGGCGCAGACCACTTCTGCTTCCTGAAGCTCGAGGCTCATTTCGTCTACGGCTTTCTCCTCCCCACCACTCTCTGCATCCTAGTAAGAAATTATTGACTGCTTTTTGAAAGACACAATTCCGAGTGCTTCAGTTGTACATGTGATGCGTTTCCTTTCCAGGTTGCTGTGATATTCTTGGTCCTGTCCCTTTCGGGGGCGCATCGCTCTTCGGAGGACGTCAGCCAGGAAACCACCCAGATCATCAAGTAAGAAGGAATTTTGTATGCAATGTATAAACACATCATTTTGCTAAGTATTTCGAAATAAAATACTATTTGGTTAATTAGCATCCACTATCTTAACTTCAGGAACTTGGTTTCCATTCCTTGAGCATGAATTCGACACCTAAAATATCTGACTTCACTTGATATAAAAATCACTTTAAATATAGTTTGAATTAGAATTTTTATTAATAAAATGGAATTTTTCTGAATTTTTGGAGTGAAAAGGTTTATGTAAGAAAGAAGCATTGAACATAACAGCTGAAGGATATTTTGAATCCTTCCATCATATGCAGAATATTACGTTCTTCTGACATTCCATTCTGAATTGGCGCATTTCAATAAACATATTATGTTCCTGGATAGTGGGCTGGGTTCAAGAATGAAACTTGGATAATTTTCAAATAAGACAGGTGTGCCAGCATATACACATACAGGTGAGCCCTGCACTGTACCTTTAGGTCAACGGGATTGGAGTCCATCACCAAGTGCCTCGTAGTTTTGAAACACGGTCGGGTGACGAGGTAACACCTGATCTGACACCCTCCTCTCCACACCAGCGGAAGGATTCTGGACAACACAGATTAACGTTGACTTGTCCCCAACTCATGGAGTCCCAGAAATGCAGTGAGGGAGAATGTTGTTTCCGTTACATGAAATGAAGTTCTTAAGCAAAAGTTCACTGAAAAATGTATGAGGATAGAAGTACTATCCTTAACAGTAAGTAAATAAATGAACAAACACAAACGAAGTACTTTGAAGAGACTCGCTGTTTGCTTGAAATTAGATTTATGTACTAATCACGTACATATTATGAAATGGTTTAAAATTCATAGAAAGCACCGGAGTCGTGTATTTCACGAATCAGTAGCTGCTGCGATGCATGATTCTAAGGAAGATTTCCAGTTTCTGCCATGGTAAACAGCTGCTACAGAGGATTCGCTTGAAAATAGTGGAAGTATTCATGGTCACATGGAAGAGCTGTTTATCACAGCGGGCTGAGATGACCGAGGACTTGAGACTGGCTCAATCTACCCTCACACTTTGGCCTCCCAGAGCCTTCCTCTAAAGTTCCTCGCAGCAAGTACTGCTGACGCCACCTGTTCGTACAGTGCACGTGACGGCCTTATATTCTGTGTTCGTCCATCCAATTTCATGCATTCCAGTTGCCTATAACATTCCCCAGAGTCTCGCAATTTTATTCATTGTCTCTCTTGAGCAATGAGATAAAATTGACCGTTCGCAAATTATTTTATCACGAGTGTTACGGAATATAAATGCTGGGATGGAACATTCTTTGACTTGGAAATTGTAATTTTACATGCATTATGTACAGAAATTTGTAAGCTAAATTTCAAAATAACTGATTATTTTTTTGCGTGTTTTTTTCCTTGTTTTCTTTATTGGCAAAATAAAATGAATGTAATCAGCTGTTTTATTAGACAGTGTTAAATAATAACGATTAATGCTTACTTTTCAGTTCTTATTTTCATATATTCTTTTAATTTGAATTTCGGGTAAAAAAAAAATTGCAATTATTTATTGATTGCTTAGAATGGGGAAGTGCATTATAATGATATTGTGTAATCTTGTTTTCTTAAAAAACAATATTTTGAGCACAATATTTTTTTCAGGTACCACAGCAAGAGTGCGTTTGTCGTGCTGATCTGTTGCGCGAGCAGCTGGACTTTGCTGCTGTTGTGCATGAAATATAAAATACTATTACTTGCTTACTTATTTCCTGTGCTGAACTGTGTGCAAGGTCTTATGTTCCTGGTGTTTTTTGTTTTAAATGACAGTGAGGTAGGAAATTTCTGCACATTTTGTTCAGTATATAAATAAAATATAACAAATAGGGTAATATACAAATGTAATTAAAATCTTCAAGATTATAATCTTCGAGAGAGAGGTGTGACTGCAATAATTATTATCTTGAATTCGAGAACGAACACCCTAACCAACCTCGATGATTCTGGTTGGTTAGGGCGTTCGTCCTCGTTAGTGGAAGGTAATGAGTGCGAATCCCTGTCCAAGTGAAGGCGGCTGAGGCACATAAAATATGCCGTGTTCACAATGCCGTCGTTATGAAACGATACCTCTCGAGGGTGTAGGACATGTCTGAAGGTCTCCTATATTACGTAGGCCTCACTTTTGGGATTTAAGATGGCGTGGCTATTGAGTGTCTAACAAAACAAATTGCCTTCCTTTACGCCCCTTGCAGTCTTGAAGAAGTGGGAAAAGGAGTTTAGCCGCGGCCTTAATTATAATATTCTACATATATCTTTAATACATGCATATATTTCCAAAATTTACATGCGCATTTTCATTATTACGATGCTTTCATTCGATGGTACTTTATTCGTGATATGATAAACATTTTTTTTAATTAAGTATGAAATTTAAAGGGGTTTTTTTTTTATAAATTGCATATTTATTCACAATTGTGAAATATTTTTATTTGGGAAAAAATTATCACAAAGTTGATAATCAGTAGCTTATGATGAGAAAGAGAAGCGCTTATGATGAAATCTTTAGAGGGCAATTAACGATGCTTGTGGACTCGTCAGCAACAACGTCGTCACAATTGCGTATGTAAGCATTGCTCTCAGTTTCCATTGTCCGCCGTGTTTGAGACTGAAAAAGGAATATTCCACTGTAGAGAATGGCGAATCATCACATTTAAGACTTGAATGTAATCCAGCCAGAATTTTTCTTAAATGGGGAAGTTTAATTAGACCCTGTTATTAACAAGTGTAGAATTAAATCCAGTGATTGCATGATGATTCCAAGCATCTCGATTTCGTTCGTAGGAACCATCTTGTATCAGTATTCTTAGATATTGAGAAGGCCTATGATAGAACCTGGCGCTATGGTATTATTCGGACCTTACATGGTTTTAATCTCCGTGGTAACCTACCACTTTTTATTCAAAACTTCCTACAAAAAAGAAATTTTAAAGTGCGCATTGGGTCTGTTTTATCTAGATCCTTTGTCCAAACTGAGGGCGTCCCTCAGGGTAGTGTACTTAGTGTAACATTATTTATTGTTTTTATTTCCAAGGTTTTATCTATATTACCTTCTTGTATTAAAAGTACACTTTACGTAGATGACTTACAGATTTCCTGTCAAGGTTCAGATATACATTCAATTGAACGACAACTACAGATGGCTGTAAATCAAATTACTGACTGGTGTGACAAAAATGGCTATACCATTTCACCAAGTAAGAGCAGTTGTATTCATTTTTGTAGGAAACGTGGCCTTCACCCTGATCCCAATATCCAACTTCAGGAGGTATCCATTCCTGTTGTTAATGAGATACGATACCTTGGGGTAATTTTTGATAACAGACTTACCTTCTTGCCCCATATATTACATTTGCGCAAAAAGTGCGAAAGATCTCTTAACATACTAAAAGTTCTTTCCAATACTTCTTGGGGTGCTGATCGAACCTCATTGTGCAGAATATACCAGTCTATCATATTGTCCCGTATCGATTATGGCAGTGTGGCTTATGGTTCAGCTTCAAAGTCTGCCCTAAAATGGTTAGACCCAATTCATCACACTGCACTTCGTATCTGTAGTGGAGCGTTTCGTACCTCACCTGTCGACAGTCTCTATGTTAACTGCAACATACCTCCTTTAAAACTACGTCGCATTAAGCTTTCCCTTAATTATTATTTCAAGAGTTTTTCTACTCTAAACCATCCACTAAGGTTTGCAAGAGTTGACTCTACGTTAAAGAGACTTTTTAACGCTCGCCCTTCTTGCACTCCTCCCTTTTATGCTAGGATTCAACCTCTTATAGAGGAAGCTAATCTTCATTTAACTCCAGTCGAGATTGCTGACTACAATAGTATTCCCCCATGGGATTTTCCACAAATATGCTGTCTAAACAATTTTTCTCTGTTTAGCAAAGAACATACTGATCCCATAATTTTCAAACAAATTTATGGTATTCATCGGAATCAATTTCATGATTACTTCCCAGTCTTTACTGATGGATCAAAAACAGAAAGACACGTCGGCTGTGGCATAGTTTACGGCACTAATATCTATAGCTATTGTCTTTCGTCAGTCTGTTCTATTTACACTGCTGAAATTGTTGCCATTTGGAAAGCTCTTAACATAATCAAGTGCTCTCGCAGCCGCAAATTCTGCATTTATACTGACAGTATGAGCATTATGAAACAGCTTAATTTTTCTCAACATTTTCATCCCCTGATTAATAAAATCTTAGTTTTGTTAAATGAAATGTCTCGTAGTGGTTTCGAAATATTGTTTTGCTGGATACCTAGTCATGTCGGTATTACTGGCAATGAATTAGCAGACTTAGCTGCTAAAGAAGGTAAAGACCCTATAGACCAAGCAATCCCTTATACAGATATCAAGCATTCAATCTCTGTACATACGCATTCTATTTGGCAGAACTCTTGGAATACGCAAGTAACAAATAAACTTTTCTGTGTTAAACCTCACATTCGGAACTGGAGTAATATATCATACAGACGTGCTGACGTTATTTTATCCAGACTTCAAATCGGTCATACTCGTTTGACACATAGTTACATTTTATTTAAGGAACCTGCACCTCTGTGTTCGAGTTGCAAAATAGTTTTAACTATATATCATATCTTAATTGAATGTCCAAATTTTAACCACCTTCGTCTTACCTTTTTCCACAACACTGTTTTAAATTTACCGGAC
Organism: Latrodectus hesperus; assembly: GCA_037975125.1. Taxonomy (NCBI): domain Eukaryota; kingdom Metazoa; phylum Arthropoda; class Arachnida; order Araneae; family Theridiidae; genus Latrodectus; species Latrodectus hesperus. Next base: position 30,151,296 of record CM075857.1, on the reverse strand, counting down.
TTGATTGGGGAAATACCTCATCCAAATCTCTTTGCTTTCTTAAGGACTATCAGAATTTTGCACTGCTTATAACGCATTCTCTTTACTCCAAAAAAAATTTTTTTAATAAGATTCAAATTTATAATCTTTTACTGCAATAAACTTGTTTGCCGATTTTATAATGTATATTTTATTCTAATTTCAAAAGTTTTTTAACCTTTCGCTCGGCGCAGTATGTCCTTTTTGGATTTTGCGCCAGAAAAAGACAATCAATCAATCAATCAATCAATCAATCCAAGCATCTCGAAATCCACACAGCCATTTGGTCACCATTCACATCTCTGGTATAAACAGTGCAATTAGAAAGAAATCCGCTGTAATATTGCACTTTAATAACAGATTGGTATTCTTACATATTGAGGCATATGTAAGGGTTTGGAATTTCAATAAAGGATTCAAAATAAACATTCTCTTGCCGTTCATCGCTATTAAACCAGTCTCGCCTCTTGTAGATGCTGGATATTCCACAAAAGATGCGACACAGAGTTCATATTTGCATGGAACAGCTCTCAGGTCCTGTAACCTAAGCATATTACGAGTACGAGTCAAGCTAAAATCGAAACTTTTCCTTCTCAGATTTTAATGCAGGAATGTCCGGCACCCAAAATAATTTCAAGAAGTCAGCGAACTGATTTTCTTGGCCTTTGCATGCGTATTTGACACTGCGCAATGGACAGCTTATCTGAGGAAAGTCATTCAAAGACATTTTAGCATCCATCAGGGAGTACTTATCTTTAACTAATTGTGTGGGTCGTGCTCACGTATTTCAAGAGAGGAGAATCACCGGAAACTCCCAAGCACGCACTCGACACCCGATATATGTGTTTTCAGAAGGCAGGAGTGCAACATTCATCAACTGTAACACATCAGTAACTTGCATCGAACCCCGGACCATGTAGTCTGAAGAGCGATCAGTCATTACTCACTACGGCACGTTGAGCCCTAACTTCGCATGTGTATTGTTAAAATACTATAAAAACATCTTTTTTTAATTGTATCTGTTCCTAATCAAAATTGAATTCCGAATGAATCACTCTCATGCGGCATGAGTGTATGTTGCCATTACTGAAACACATTTAAGAAATGATGAATGTATTTGCTTCTCAACAGTTCAGGGATTATGGAAACGAATGACGCACACACACATGCGAAAAACACTGAAATGAGCGAATATTCTCTATTTGATAAAGTATTTATTATAATCTATTTTCTGATTATTCTTAAATGCTTTTTTCTGTTCTGTGAGCGGATATAATAGCCTGAGCCTGACCAAGGCAGGGGCCTACGGGGCAGTTGCACGGGCCCCCAAATCAAATAGAAAGTTTATTTTATGTTGTCAATTGAATAGAATCGTTTTCCAAATTGGATAGAAAGTTTGTTGCAGTGAAACAGAGGGGCTTTCAAAGAGGTTTTTGCTCAGGGTCCTAGTTGGCCGGTGTCGGGCCTTGATAATAGCTTTAATTAGAAAAGCACCTTAAGTTAAATACTTTTTACTACTTGATAGCATGGAATGTTTTGAAATTATTTATATTTCCACTTAAAAATAAATTCTAATAACTAGTTAATAACTTTTTAATTAATTTTTAACATCTAAATGTACATTTCTATTTTTTGGTGCTTGAAATTACATGTAAAAGGAAAAATTTTCATGTTATCCTGAACATTTTTCTTACGAAAGCAATTACCGCGGCTTTTCGATAAATTGTTTGAAAAGTCAATTTAACGATTAGAATTAAATTTAAAAGGGAAATAATTTTATATAATCTAACTGTACGGTAAGAAAGCATTCGGTAATCCATGTGGAAATCTTTTATTTCAAGTTATTACTTATAAAGCGAGGCAGATTTATCCTGGTGAGTCAGGGCGTCGGAAGGTGGTGAGTTCGAATCCTGATTTAACCAAAGATCCCTCACATGTTCACAAACAAGCGGCTGGATCACGGTCGCTGTGTCCGCCAAGTGAAATGATACCACTAGAGGTGGCAAGTCAAGAGTTGGCAATCTTTTGATTGAGGCCTGCTTCTAAATGACGAAGACTCCCTCGCATCCGACTGCTTTACTGCAGCAGCCCCACCACAGCCCCCTCAGAAGATTCTGGTGCAGCATTTGCTTTCGAAGAAGTCTGGTTCCAAAGTATTTATAAATCGAATCTCCACCGAGTTAAATTTGATCATACTTTCTATAATTATAACTAATTTACGGTTATATTAGCATATTTTGCTGTAATGTCATAAGTATGTACAATCATATATTGTAAATCCATTGCATAACTATTTGAATATCTTATACACTTTGAATCACAACTAAGTGAACGTTTACAAAAATTTCATGTTGAAGAAGTTTGTTTCATTCTGATGAAAAAATTTGTAAAGGCGATTAAAATTTTTCCTCAGGTACGACAATCCTATCGGAAGTGGAGAGGAAGGTCGCGGAATGAAAGGAAGATCATTTCCGCCCCGCCCACGCAACATCTGGAAGCGCCTCCCGTCTCCAACTCCACAGGTTTGCATGAATCGATGAAATTGTTTTAATTTTTATCATCCGTTGTAAATTTAGCAAGTGCATATTAAACATTTATATGCAGTCTTTAAATTAGATGTGTTTGAGATTGCGGATCACACATAATATTGTGACATTTATATCTTTACACAAAAGAGTTTGTACAGATTATTTACTGTTAGTCAATAAGTATAGCTATTTTCCGCAACTTTGATATTCACAAATATTCCTCGAAGTATTTCTTTCCAACTTTGCAAAGCAAACTTACAAATTTGCAAATCAAACATTTATGAATTTACATTCGTATATATTTTCATACATAAACTGAAACTTTTGAGACCTTTTAAATCTAAATTAAAAGGCAGTCTATATTTTTATTCAAATTCTCTAATCTAAAAAATCCACATTAAAAAAAAAGCAATGATGTCAAATATCACAAAATTAGCTGTGAACAATTCATCCGTGAATCGGTAGTCCATTGAGTTTGACATCTTCGTTCATTAAATTTCTGTGAATTTGTTAATTTTCCATTTTCTCTTAATTTTTAGTTTCATTTATGAAAAAATCGAACAGCAATGCTGCTGTTAGAATATTCTGCAGACACCAATCCGTAATTTTCAGTGTAAGAATTTTTCTTCCTGTTCATCTTTCATTCAAAAAATGAAATGGAGCAAATAATAATACAAGCGCAGATACATAGACATAGACATACGCAATGGAACACCTGGTCTGTACCTTAGGTTATCAGGTATAGCTCCATCACGTAATACATCTGGTGTGACAGAATTGTCACGAAATTTGATAACAAAATTGAATTTCAATAGGTCTCTAATATTTGAAATTAATAATTTGACAGAAAAATAACATCAACAACAAAACATTTACAAAATTTTCACTATGGGCGATGACATGAGTTAAATATTGCTATAAAATTGTGAAGATAGATTATCCTAACACTCCAAGTAACTCTGGTAAAGATACAAATTAATTATCTTTATGATGGTCATAGCAGACGATATAAGTAGTTTATAACACAAATATGCAAGCAATATAATTAAGTTTAAGTAGAAGAGTATAAAAAGAGCAAATAATTGGGACAGAGAGAGATTTTCAATAAGTACTAGTAACTCTCTCATGCTTTAACTGGGTCCTTTAATGTAACATTGCATTTTTCGCAATACCAAAGGACTACATTGTCTACACGCAGATAGTTAAGATTACATATGCATGAATGGTATCCTATTGAACATTTAACATTTGCTGTAGGTGATAAACTGTAGAATATTTAAAGTATAACAGATTACAGTCTGCTGATTCAGTTAATATTTTGCAGCTGTTCAGTCTGTGCACTGTAGTTACCACGATTAAGAAAATTATTGAGCAAAATATAATTACAATACAATAAATAATAAAAAGGCTTAAAAATGAATAAAATATATAGCAAAATATTTTACAGACACTCTAACATTACTAGAAATAATAATGAACATATATTGCACTAAAATTGCTAAATAAAGTATTTCTGAAGACTCAAAGCAAGCTTCAATATAAACCCCCAGTTTTATATATAGTGGTTAGATAGAGGGAAGTGTTATATCACATGACGTATCATATTATCACATGACGTATTATATCACATGACAAGATTGTATTAGAAAAAGAGCAAATATATACTAATAGTTAAGTTTAAATATGCATGAATGGTATCCTGTTGAACATTTAATATTTGCTGTAGGTGATAAACAGTAGAATATTTAAAGTATTACAGATTGCAATCTGCTAATTCAGTTAATATTTTGCAGCAGCTCAGTCTGTGCACTGTAGTTAGTACGATTAAGAAAATTATTCAACAAAATATAATTACAATACAATGAATAATAAAAAGGGCTTAAAAAAGTGAATAAAATATACAGCAAAATGTTTTATAGACATTCTAACAGTACTAGAAATAATAATGAAAATATATTGCACTAAAATTGCTAAATAGGGTATTTCTGAAGACTCAGAGCAAACTTGAATATTAACCGCTAGTTTTATAGATAGTGGTTAGATAGAGGAAAGTGTTATATCACTTGACATACCATATGAAGATTGTATTAGAAAATGCGCAAATATATACAATACATTGATAGTATATACATAAATAAATCATATACTAATTGTGAAATATTACAATGCATTATTTTATCACATAAAAAACCTGCATTGTCTGTTCACAGTTTATAATGGTTTACAATGTTTAGGAAATATAATGCAAAATTAGACATTAAAATTACTAATTGATAAACTTTGCTAGGATATTTAATATTGCACATTACATTGTGCCGAGTCAATCAATATTTTTCAGCACCTTAATCTGAATAATTATTATTATCAAAATAATAAAAATTAATTGCTAAACAAATACAATACCTATTAATATTTTATCACAAAAAGTGGAGAAATACCTTACAATAATTTTTACCCTTTACCAAATTGTTCTTATGATGAAATCCGCTGCTCAGTTATGGCATTATCCTTACAGAGTTCGGATCCTTTTTCATAGATAAAGGAGATTATGTTTTTTATCTTATGCAGAAGAGAAGGAGTTTTGCTAGCATAGCGGAGAAACGGAGTAAGTTCTTCCGAGTTTTTAGGCGCTTTTAGGTGCCATTGTTTTGTGAAATCACATTCAAACATGTAATGAACAATGGTCCCAACCTGACCGCATGAACAAGCACTATTTGGAGCCATGCCCCTTTTATTGAGATACTCCGGTGTTGGAGTATGTCCAGAAAGAAACTGTGCTTCTTTGTGGTCCTTGACAAGGAAATCAAGAGAGACAGAGGGTTTAAGGCTGTATGTCCATCTACCTTGTTCTGCCTCATTCCATTCTTGTTGCCAGGCCATTAGTAAATGGTTACGTAATTTAGAAATCAAGTATGATTTGGGCCATTTTAATTCAATTTTTTGCATGTTTGAGCATGCTTTGGCAGCTTGCTTTGCCAGTATGTCAGCTCTTTCATTACCAGTATGTCCAGCATGAGCCTTGATCCAGTGAAGACAAATTTGCCATCTATTGCTAAATGTCCTGAGGCGATTCTGGATGTCCTGAATCAGTGGGCTTCTGTGATATGGATTATATATTCCCAAAAGAGCTGATTGGCTGTCTGACCAAATCACTGCCTTGTATAAATTATTGTCGGCTATATATTTTAATGCTTTATCAATCGCAACCAATTCTGCTTGGAAAACACTGTTAGCTTCTCTTAATTGTCCCTGCCAATAACCACTCTCCTGTCCATTTTCGAAAATGCAGAAAGCTGCTCCCACTTGGCCTTCTATTTTTGAACCATCGGTGAAAAAGTGTTGGTGAATGCCTTGGCACTGTGTAGGATTCGAAGTGTGAACCATTATCCCTTCCATCTGTGTTGCTGGGTGGAATAATGCTTTGAAGGGAATTTCAAAGTCATCTGGGTTATAAATTGCATCCAGGAAAGTGATTTTTTCTTGATGTTGGAAAATGTTAGATTTAGCAGCTTCTAGTTGAACCATTAAATGTAATGGAAAGACTCCTGCCAAGATGTTTAATGCTGCCGTAGAAGTCGTGCGGAAACATCTAGTGATACTTAAGGTGAAATGTCTCTGCAAACTAGATAGCTGTCTGACTTTTCTGCTTGTCATTGGTTCCGCCCAGACTGCTGATCCATAGCATATCATTCTTTCAATAATGGTTTTATACCAAATTTTAAGGATTCTGGTATTTACACCCTAGTTTCTATTCGTTGTTCGTCTTAGGCTGTTTACAATAGCTATTGTCTTTATCTTTTGTTGCCTGATGTGAGGGAGCCATGATAGTTTGCAATCAAGAATTACTCCTAAATATTTCATTTCCTTAACTTTTTTAATGCTTCTTCCACAAATTTCAATCTTCGGATATGATTTTAAGCATTTTTTGCCGATGCCAAAAAAGATGGCTTTAGTTTTTTCATGGGCTGTAATTAATTTATGTTCCTTACACAAATCTTCAAATTGTGCGAGTGCAATATTGGCTGTTAGCTTTAACTGCTCTTTTGTTTTTGCTGAAACAATGAGCAGTGCATCATCGGCAAATGCTTGCAATGATGTGTTATTTGGCCATTTCTGGAGAAGGAAATCATTAAAGTATATGTTCCAAAGCAATGGTCCCCCACAGGATCCCTGCGGACAACCCCTGTTATGGTGGTGTAGTACAAAACCTCCATCGTGTTTAATTAAACTCTTTCTATCGGTGAGAAAGTGTGCCCACATCTTAAATAAATTGTTGGGACAGTTAAGCTTGGCCATTTTATCTAGTACTCCTGGCCACCAGATTGAGTCAAAAGCGCCTTTGAGATCTAGGCTGATTACTACTGTGTAGTGTCCTCTGTTCTTATTTTCTTCGATCTTTTTTATCAGGTTTTTCAAAGCATGCTCTGTTGATTTATTAGCTCGAAATCCAAACTGTAATTCGCTCAGCTTCTTATTATTTTCGAGATGGTAACTCGTTCTTTCTACCAGCAATTTTTCCAATACCTTACCTATTACCGGCAGAAGACAGATAGGTCTGTAGGATCCAGGTTGATTTGGATTTTTCCCATTTTTTAGAAAAAATATGATTTGGGCTTTTTTATAAGTACTGGGAAAGCAGTGTAGTTCCAAGCACCTATTAAATAGTGTATTAAAGAGTGATGGTGCAGCATAGTGAATAGCCTTGACAAGAGCATTATCTATACCATCCGGTCCCGGAGCCTTTCCTGTTTTAAGTCTTCTAATGGCGTGAGTGACTTCTTGTTTTGTGAACCATTGGTCATTTGGAGTAGTTTTTAATGTTGGGGAATTTCGAATTTGTGTTCGGTGGGGTGTATCTTCTTCGGTGTTATCTTCAGGAAAACAAGAAGTCATTATTTTGTTTATAATATCCTCCGCTATGACTTGTCTTTTCCGCTGTGGATCTGTACCATTATCTGTTAAGAGAGTTGGCTTGAATGTTTTGCCCATAGCGAGCTTCTGTAGTGTGCCATATACTTCCTTGTTATTGGTGCAGAATTTGCGCCAACTACTTAACTTGGCTTCTTGGATTGAGTGCTTATAAATAGCCAGTTCCTTTTTATAAGCTTGAAGTGCTAATCCTCTTGCTGGTTCAGGGGTTGATTTCATGCGTCTTCGCAAAGCTTTGACTTTTTGACGCATCTGCCTTAATGTAGAAGTCCACCAGTTTATATTAGTTTTCGGCTTAGCAATTTTTATTTTTAATGTCTCATCACAGGCTTTAATAATATTGCTATTATTGTCTTCGACTATATATTCGAGTTCATCTCTGTTTTTTGCATTCTGGATTTTTGGAATTTCCAAGAGAAGATAGGGTCTAATTCGATTTTGAAAAGCTTTCAATCTGCAGTTTGTTTTGTATCTTCGGTTTGTAATTACAGTAGTATCAGTCTTGATTGTAAAGGTAATGTAGAGGTGGTCAGAACAGGAAAGTTCATCTTCTATCTTCCAATCTTCAATTGATATGTTTGCTCCCGTGTACAATGTAAGATCTGGCCAACCTTTTCCTTGATTTGTCACAAATGTAGGTGGACATCCAAAGGTATTAGCAATAATTAAGTTGCTTGAGGCTATGAAATCCTCCATTTTTATACCTCTTCCATCATTGCTGGTGTAACCCCAAATAATATTATGACTGTTAAAATCTCCCATAATAACTGTGGGGAGATGCTTGTAGGTAGTCAAGAGGATCTGGATGAAATTTATTTATGACAGAAATTATGCACACATTATACATATATATATATATATATATATATATATATATAATGTGTGCATATGGCGCCAATGTTTTCTATGTAAATATAAGCAAACATTAAGTTAAAGTACTTATAAGTTTCCATATATACATTCACCAACTTCACTCTGGTTTTCTACTCAACGATTCGTGGGCTCGATTCCCACTTTCAGGTTCCATTTTGCAGTGATTCGAATCCATTTTAAGTTCGTGGCTTCGAATTCCTACTCGTACCTAGGCCTGAAACTGCTATTCTTTTCTCTTTACCCGGTGAGCGCTTATGAACCTAGTCAAGGAGGCAAGTAGTATTTACCCGCGTCACTCCACCGCAAACCTGTTTATAAGGTAAGCCACATTCAGTCATCATCTCAGAAGAAAGAGTAAGGAAACAGAGAAAGGAATATCCATGCCCCAACCGAAACTCGAACCCTGGACCAATAGCTTAGGATTCAGGAACGCTAATTACTCAGACATCGACCGGCATGATACAGAAAAAAGATTTTTTTCTAAACGAATAATTTATTCCCACTTCTCTGTCACACAGGCGGAGTTTCAGCTTGAGGCTTTTGCACAAGCTAAAAAGGACTCTGGGGTTTCTATAACATACAAACTAAACATAGCATCTTTCGTATGTGTGATTATGCTTTCGGATGACTTTTATCCGTCTCTCCTCAAGGACGCTGAGGACGATATTTATACATCTTCGGTCCTAGTGGTTTATAGAACATTCCTATAGAAGCCTATGGTAACTGGACTCCTATTGGTGCTATCGACTCAAAACTTCGAGAATGTGTATTTATGATTTGGAGCAAAAAGTACCACCAAGATATCTTAGAGTTCAAAGATTTATTTCTCAGTTCTGATAACCGCTCTTTTCACCGAGAACAAACTTGACAATAATTTCACAAATAAAACAAAGAAACTTATAAATCTTCATATAAATATTTACATTGTATAAATTTTTCATATCACTATCGATTTAAAAGTGTGCTTCAAAAATAAAATTATATAACGAATATTAAATTTAAAGTAAATTGTTAACCATAAAATGGTTGCTTCTTCCATTCCATTTGAGATCTTGGCTGCATCACTTTATTACTATTTTCATTGGTTTAAAATAAACATTACGTCAGATAACGTTTCATCTACTTCACATCGTATTGAGGCAGCATCGTAAATCCGACTTGTCGACGAATTTGGTGCCTGCCTTCCAATCACATTCTTCGAGCAGCAGTAAATAAAGCTAAGTTCTCCATCGAGTGCCTGAGAATGTTGTCGAAGTTCATTTTGTTAATAAAACAATTTCTTATGTAAAGACCACACACAAAATTAAAAGTTTACAATCGGGTACCTCTTGATTCTTTGGCGATTTTTTTGACGCCAAGATAGGTGTCAAGATGTGACTAACATGAGGGTCGCTACACAAAAGCTGTATAAAGACAGGATTTCCAGAAATAAGTTTATCGCCAAACCAAGTGGTATCCGATTCTACACCGAACCCAACCAAAGCATCGGTTTGAGAAGCCGTTTTCCATTGATTCAAGCCATTAACAACGCGTTGATAACAAAATATAAGGAAAAACAAAATGAAAAAGACGAGACAAAACACCCACTTTATGGTTAGTTTAAATCGGCAAGGAAGATTTGAATTTTTAAAAATTTCATTAATCAATAGTATTCTAAATTAACAATTGCAATATTTGTAAGCAATCTCTTTTAAATTTTAAAATCAATGTCTTGCTTTCGTTATTTTATAGGGTAATTTGTATTAACACTATAATAGGGTGTACTTTTGTATCTGACAATTTTTTGTTTGAACAGGAGGAAGCAGCAGCCCGGAATTCCAGCTGAGCACTTTCCACCATCGGCCGGACTTCTTCCACGCCACCAGGTCTGTGTCTGTGCAATCGGGGGATCTTCTCCTACGACAACTGCTGTATTTTTATGTTGCATTCAAAAGCAAATCGCTTTGGAATAGCAAATGTTTACCGATTTCTTCTGCTAAACATTTATTTCTGTATTAGACTTGTAAATATTTAGCAAATGGGGTTAGCTAAATGATTCATTCGTTTTGAAAAGGCTATATTTTCTAAGTTAATACCGTATAAACATGAATAGTGGTTATTTTATGATTGATTTATTTTTGTTTTTTGCTTTTTAATATATATTTTTAATTTAGAAAACAATTTTTTCACTCTTGCAAATTAATTGAAAGGTGATGTTGAGTATTATAGTAATCATTGAAAATTGGTTATTTTATTAGTTATTTAATTATTAATAATAGTGGCAGGGGTTGTGAAAATATTTAGCTTGAATAATTTGTAATTAATTTTATTTTATTTGTGTTCATTCATTTTTTTTTTTTTACATTAAGACAATTTTATTTTAGAAAAAAAAATAACAAAAAAGATCGCTAACTCTCATCTTATTTCGTTCAGCCATTTTTAATTTAATCTTGAACAAAATTGGACAATAGAATAAATATTTTATTTACATAAGTTGATAAACATTGCTTCGTTTAAAATTACAATAATAAAAATCAAGCGTCCTGAGCAGCGACATTAAAATTGCATTATGTCAAAATAAATTGCTTAAAGCATTGTATATAACGCGCTTTTTTGTCTTTTAGGTCTCCGATATACGACAACCGGGAGACACTGGTGGCGTGACTGCGAAAAAGACGCGTCTTCGAGATTTCGCTAGTCTCCATGGATCTGTGAGCAACTGTTGTACATAAACTGCCATCACATTGTCCCATCATAGCCATCCTCTGACTATTTTCTTATTCTGTGATAAATAAAAAGATGTTTTTTTTTTTATAATGTTCTTCGTTCCTTGTGTTTTCAGAACTCTTTATTTTCGAATCTCTGCCAAAACAAATTTCGTGTTCTTGAAATCTAAAAGAAAACTTGTTTTTCAATATTTATGATGCTCAAACTTGCCATCTGGGATGATCCACTCTTATGTCTGCCTGCTGAGGCTCGAACTATCAAATTATTGTCGAATAACAAAAGGATTCCTTTAATCTACATATTTCTCTTCAACCAAGCTGAGCTGTCCTTTCATGCGACAGTTCATGAATTCGATTCCCACCTTGGACAGAAATGTTCAACCACTTTCAACTGTAATTCCCAATTCTTAAATAAAATAATCTTTGAGAAGCAAAAAAAAATTTTTTTCAAGAAATTCTCCAAAAGTGTATATGTACATAAATGGATCGTGCATACAATAATCGATTGACGAAGGTCATCATTTACTTCCAAATGATCAGTAGTTTAATTAAAAAGGAATGATGGTATTTTTTCGATGTGCTTAATTAATTACTACAATTTTCTAATAACAAAGTAACAAACTTGAAAAATGCTTTTTTTAATTACATTTCTTCGTATTGTCCAGAAATATTTTAATTCTGACATTGTTTCATTATAATAAATCACGCGAAGCAATACTCTTTGTTGGCTAGTCTATCCTAGTATTTATGTTGAGGTAAATAAAGATATTTGTTCAGAACATTGTAATGTGACTCGCGATCAAAAGAGCCTTTTAATTTCCATTTTAGCTCAGGCCGAGCTGGCAGCCGAATGGTTAGCGCTCTTGCCTTCGGTTCAACAGTTCGTGGGTTCGAATCCCACCTTGGGCATGCATGTTTGTAATGGTTCGGAATCCACTTTAAACCGTAGGTCCCGGTCTAATTAGCCCTCGTGTGCAAAAAATGACCGTTGAGCGACAAACAAACCAAACCATTTTAGCTCAGATAGGATCAACAGCAGGTTGGTTGAATTTTGTGGCGCAAGGTTCAAAAAATGGACAAACTGCGCCAAAACTAAGATTTATGTAATAATATATATTAATTTTCCCCAAACCAAAGCACTGTTAAAAAACAAAAATATTTTTATATGACTCTACTAAAATCCAAATACATATAAAAAAACAGAAAATAACTGTATATAAATTCACATAAAACTAAAACAAAATCAAATAAAATGTAAGAAACCTATGGCTCTTAAATATACAAATGGGTTTCTGTGGGGTGGTTCCCTCAGCAAATTAAACAAAGTTTAAAAAAATTACAATTAAAAAAGAGTAAACGATTTTGATTAATATATAGACATGAAATTAAAACGTGAAAAACAGTAAGTGGTTCATCACACGCTTCACACCATAGATTTAAATCGCTTAGAAACAGATGCTTATATGTGAATCCGATACGATGGCGAGTAAATTTTACATCACCTCTTCGTACTAGTAAAACTGTTAATGAAGTAAAGTATGGAAATTTGGCAGGCAATTTATTATTGACCTGCATGTTCCATGACTCCTGCCGAAGGAGTAAATTGGCTTTTTAACATTTCTTCTCACCTCAGACAAAGGAACTGATGGCAGAGATGGGCCAGATGCGGATTTACCAGCTGCATCAGCCCTCTCATTGACATCGAGACCTACGTGACTTCGGGTGCAACAGAAAATAATGCCATATCTCTTGCCACAGGACCGACAGCAGGGCACCTGTTGATGGAATATAAAGGTCCTTGGAGAGGTTGGAGCAGTTTATTATTTTAAAGTTGCTATATACATCAAAATGTAAAATAAATTTATATTCGTTCTAAAAATTAAAATATTGCAGTTTTTATTAAATATTTATTTTAAATTATAACAATCAATGTCTAGTTTTGAGTAAAGTTATAAATTTGATCTGGTGCTTAATGCTTTTTTAGGTATAAAAACTAACTTTATTAAGGAAACCTTCTCTATATTTTTTTATATTGATAATGAAAATGTTTGGTTGCCTATACTCACTGAAAAAGATCGGGAAGAACTGGTCCTACATGTTAAAAAGGTGATAAGATTTCCTCGGGTAGTGTTTTCTCCAGGGCACCGAACAAAACTAACATCAATATTGAATGGCTTCTGTCGGTAGAAATAAGAAACATAATTAACTCGTACTATTCTATCAAGCATGATCATTTAAACTAATGATAATTTTTCTGTGTTCACTTGAAAAGAAATCGATAGCTTTTTGTGTATGAAATATGCGTATGTATGTATATATATAGGTATATATATGTGTATAAATATATATACATATATATATGAAGCCCGGTTGCTTAGTGTTTTACTCTCCCAAAGTTGGGTCTGCGGGCTCGGCAACCTTTCATTCCTTCAGTGGGTAGATAAACTGAGTTCCAAGCATGCTTGGGAACTAAATACTGGGGTTTCGCATTAGGCTGACCACCTAATCGGGAAATATGCTTCGCACCACCCCTTGGTCAAGAGAACAGTATATATATTAGTAACATTGCAGGAAGTGCAAATAGGCTTTAATTACAGTTTTAAATTAATTACGAAAAAACAGTGTGATTTTAAGTAAAAAGTATTGATATAAGTTCCTATTCATTCCAAGCTGCCATTCTCGGAAAAATTACGTCAGACACACACATCAAGATATGTAGATAAAAGTCGATATCTGTCTGGTAATCAGCCTACTTGAAGCCATCTGTTAAGGATGCTTATTCAAAACGGTTGGTAATGAAAACTATACATATTGGAATACAATACATCTCTGATTATCGTTATACAATATCAACCGTACTTAGAAAGGTAAGAAAAACTAAATGAAAATATATTATAAAGCTAGTTTTTTTAGGATAACAATTTTGGTAATTTTACTTTGCATTATGTGTTTCTTACAGCCTTGTAACAATTTTTTCGCTGCAGAAAATTCAATTTTTAAATTGTGACAATGTATATTTGTTAGTGTTGAAATTCGTTAAACCAACAAGAGTCCATGAATCGCAAAAAGAATATTTAATGAAGCAAGTTACAAAGAAAGAAATTATACATATACTAAACTAAGAGAACAGAACACATGGTGTATTTATAGATTTTGGACGGCTTGAACACAACCACCAATCAGAAGCCAACGCAGCAGACGATTGGTGTAAAACTAGCGGACGTCTTAGAAGACTACAGTTTTACAGACGAAAAGAGACTGACTTTGTGTTTCTTTGCGATTACTTGCATTATGTTATTTACAACACTCGCCCTTAATCACAAAGAAACATGCACAGTAAAATCATATAAATCAATAAAAATAAGTATACATTAAGAAATTAGAAACGTTCAAGCCATCCAATATTTACATTAACATAACATAATCTAATACAATTTTAATCCACATAATGGTAAAAGTTCCTCCTTTAATTTAAACTTAGATAAAGATTTTGTAAACATATCAGCAATTTGTAGGTTAGATGAAATATAGTAAACTTTTATTTCATGACAATTTTCAAGGTTTATCGAATAAATTTTAATTTAAAGTCTATATGTTTTAATCGACCTTTGTAGTTTTCATTTGTTACACACTTAATACAAGATTTTGATTATCTTCAAAAATCATGATTTGTTTAATATCAATCAGTTAATTCCAAAATAATGTTTTTCAACCACAATGCATCTTGAATTGCTTTACTTATGGCAATAATTTCTGCTTCTGTGGAAGATAAAGCAATACAATTTTGTTTTCGGCAAGACCAAGATATTGGACAATTATTAAACATAATTATGTTACCAGATATGGATTTTCAGTCATTTGGGTTTGCACCCCAGTTAGCATCTGCATAGGCATTTAAGCATGAATTTCTATCCACACACTTTTTATATTCCAGTTTTAAAGTTGAAGTACCTTTCAGGTATCTCAAAATTCTTTTCAATGCACTCCAAGCACTATCAGTAGGGTGTTCTTGAAGTTGACTCAAACAGTTTACAGCATAAAAGATATCAGGACGAGATGTATATGCTAAATAAATTAAAGATCCTATTAGTTCTCGGTAGGGTCCACAAAAAGCACTTCCTTTCTCAAAATCAGCTGCTGTTGCTCCTACTTCCATGGGAGTAGAGACTATTTTAGCATCAAACATTTTAAATCTGTTTAATAAATTCAAAATATATGTTTCTTGATCTAGATACAGTCCATCAGGTGTAAATGTTATTTTAATTCCTAAAAATTCAGAAACTGTTCCAGATTTAGACATTTCAAATTCTTTTGATAATAATCCAATTATAATTTTGATTTCACTATCATCAGTACCCGCAATTAATAAATCGTCCACATAAAGTGCCATTAGAATTCTTTTACCTTTAGACTGACGAATAAAAATGCATTGTTCACTATTTAATGGCTTAAAGTTTAATTTGAGAATGAAATTTAAAAATTTTTACGTACCATTGACGAGGTGACTGCTTAAGTCCGTATAAGCTTTTCTTTAACCGGCACTTCCTACCACTATTATCATCATATCCTTCTGGTTGATCCATGTAAATAATTTCTTTTAATTCACCATTGAGAAATGCAGTTTTAACATCCAGTGAATAAACTTTTAAATTTTCTTGAAGAATAATAGTAAACACTATACGTAATGCAGGAATACTGATAACTGTTGAAAATGTTTTATCATAATCCACTCCTTCTCTTTGCATAAAACCACGAGTAACAAGTCGAGCCTTATATTTTCCATCTCGTTTTTCACGTAGAATCCATTTGCATGAAATTGCACGTTTCCCATGAGGGAATTCTTCAAGACACCAAACTTCGTTCTTTTCCATGGACTGCATTTCTTCTTCCATTGCTTTCTTCCAAAGATTCTGTCCTTCCTCTGGCAGTGCAGATAAATCTTTAAGCGATAATTAATCTTCAAAAATTATCATTGCTTCATAAACTTCTGGTTCAGGATATTTAACTGGTGGTTTCTTTTGTCTTTGTGGTCTTTCCAAAATTCCTTCTGTAATAATTGTCTCAGTAATATTTTCTTCACCACCAATTTCTTCAACATCATCTTCATTTTCCGAAATAATGGAATCCACATTCAAAATATTTTTATCTTCTAAATCCATTTTTCTTTCTTCGTTAAATACAACGTTCCTTGATATCACTATTCTCTTTGAATCTGGATCCATTAATCGATATCCCATAGTCGAATATCCCACAAATATCATTCTGCTTGACTTCTTATCTAACATCTTCCTTTGAGAGGGAGGAACCAACATGTATGCATCGCATCCAAATACTCGAATGTTTTGAAGATCGGAATCATTACAATATTTTTGTTTATAAGGAGCACAGTTCTCTATGGATCTACTATGAATTCTATTTTTTAGGTATGCAGCAGTTAAAATTGCAAATCCCCAAAATTTCTTGCTAAGTTTTGCTTCAAATATTAAAGCTAGCCCTTTTTTTAACAATGTACGATTGGCATGCTCAGCAACTCCATTTAAAGGTGCGGTGTAAGGAGGAACTGGAGCTTTTGCAACATTAAATTTAGTAGCACATTTGATGAGTTGACCACAAACATATTCTTTTGCATTGTCGCACCTAATTTTCCGTACTGAAAGAATTGCTTTTAAAAAGCATCTTAATTCATTCACAACATCACTTTTTCTTTTCAGCAAACGAACTTCCATAAAACGTGAATAATCATCAATTAATGTAATAAAATAACGCTCACCTGTAGCCATAGGCGGATCAATAGGGCCACAAACATCTGTGTGAATCAATGTCATAGTTTCGGATGCCCTTTGTCTAGGACCTTTTCCTATAGGAGAAGCACTTTGTTTGGCAAAAGTACACACTTCACAAAATTTATCAAAGGTAGGCAATCCAAGTTCTTTTAAGGCTTTATTAGAGGAATGTCCAAGTCGTCTGTGCCATAAATCCAAGTCATTTTCTTTCGCAGTAAGGGAAATTTCACAATTTGGAACAAAGTCACAAATATACTGTCCACTATCATCACGATAGCCCAAACAAATGTTTTCTTTCTCATTTTCGATGAACACTTTTTTATTTCTAAAAATAACACTATATCCATCTAATTCAATATTCTTTACAGAAATTAATTCTCCATTGAGTTCAGGAACAAAAAGTACATTTTCTAAAGTTATGTCAATTCCTTTAGATGTTTTGCCTTTTACACTTCCAATACCTTTCACTTCCAGTGCAGTGGAGCGGGATGCACATCGAATAGTTCCTGATGACGGTTTAATGAATGAAAACCAGTCTTTCTGAGAGCACATATGGGATGTTGCCCCGGAATCAATAATGAACTTTTTCGGACTTCCGAAAGTTAAAATGCCAGCAGCAAAAGATAGAGCAGAAGAATATTTTTCATCAGTCTTAGATTCAGATTTGAATTTACATTCCTTTTTAAAATGACCAACACCACCGCAATTGTAGCATGTTTTCTTTTTACAGAATTTAGTAGTATGTCCTTTCTTTTTATAATGAAAATATGTGAGTTCTTTTCTCGTAGAAAAAGACGCACTATCCACAGTTTCTTTCATAAAACGAATACCTGTTTTATTTCTCGAATCATTCAAAAGAGCTCCAGAGTCTATCAAACGCTGAGTTAAAAAATCTAACTATAAATTCTCACTCGGTTGATTCTCTAATGCAAACTTAACATTTTCGAATTTTGGAGGGAGAGACATCAAAATAAAGACAACAGTATCAATATCACTAAAGTCCGCTCTAGACATTCGTAAATCGGCGACAAGTTTTGATATTTTATCTATATGCTGGCGCATTGGAACATTTCTGTTTTTCTTAAGTGTAGCAAGACGTTTTCTAGTTAGTATTTGGTTTACCGCTCCTTTGCTTTCATAAACAGCATGAAGTTTCTCCCATAATTCCTTCGCCGTATTTTCACCACTCATTGATACGAGCACTTGATCACTTAAGAGTGACATAAGTAATGCATATGCTTTCTTTCCTTTAACGACTTCTGCTTCCTTATTCACATCGGGCTCCTTAACTAAGTATATTTCCAGTTCTTTCGCAGACAAAACAGCTTCCACTCGCCGCCGCCAAACAGGAAAGTTCCTTCCATCAAATGGATTTACTCCATACAAATCATGCGGCGAAGCCATTGCTTATTGATAAATTTATTGTATCAAGCAATAAATTAAAACTAGAAATTGCTTTCAATTTATAACAGTGAAAACCACGCTCTGCTGTTGAAATTCGTTAAAAACTTTTGCTTGATTGGTAACACTATATGTGACAAGCCCATGTTTTGACTGCCATAGTGCTGTGCACACCATGCACAAATGAAAAGATTTTTTGCCTCATTCATTTTTAACTACATTAAAGAATTATTTATACACTATTACAAGCAATCCAGAAATTTCATTTTCTATGTACTATACTTTTACATAAGCAAGAAAATAAAATTCAAATTGTTCATTAAAACAATGTAAATATTCACTGTTGAAATTCGTTAAACGAACAAGAGTCCATAAATCGCAAAAAGAATATTTAAGGAAGCAAGTTACAAAGAAAGAAATTATACATATACTAAACTAAGAGAATAGAACATGGTGTATTTATAGATTTTGGACGGCTTGAACACAACCACCAATCAGAAGCCAGCACAGCAGACGATTGGTGTAAAATTAGCGGACGTCTTAGAAGACTACAGTTTTAAAGACGAAAAGAGACTGATTTTGTGTTTCTTTGCGATTACTTGCATTATATTATTTACAACAGTTAGTACGAAAATCCCTCACATTGCAAGTACCCCACAGATACCCCAAGAGAACATAGGGACGAAATGTTCCAGAGGTCAGATTTTTAAATGACCAGCTCGAAGTAAAATTGACCTGTTTCATTTAAGAAATAAGAAATATTTAATTCGCATTTCATATAACTTATAAAATGATAATCAATATTTATTTTTCTTAATTTTTACATATTGTTTGTGGAACGTTGCCTATCCATGACATCATGATGGTGTTTGTTGATATTTGACTTCTGTAGAAAGCATTTATTACAATAAATAACATTTATTGAAAACAACACAAGCCACATATAGGAAACAAAGAAATCTGTGAGTACTAAAACAGTCCTGTCAGAATGAGATTAAGAGAGTATGTGTTCTGTGTTCGGTCCAGATCTCACTGAGAGAACGCATAATCTACGCCTACAAAGTGGGCTGATTGGTTGGCTACATTTTATGAATTTAATATTATCGGCACAAGAATTTGATAGACAAATTTTTAGTTTCACTTTGCGAATTCAAATCTTTCTTAGAGAAGATGGGATCAGTCTCCACAGAGTATTTATCCTAGTGAGGGAACCAAACGACACAGAAGAATATATATTGAGAAAAGATGTGTCTGTGTGTGACAGAGAGAGAGAGACATTTTTGCAATCTATGTTATTCACATTGGAATTACAGACATCTTGTTCTAATTCCTTTAAAGTAGATGCCCGTTTTACTCGACCTCGAGAAACTGTTGTTGAACGTCCTTTCAATTGGATGGTGTTTGTTTTTAAAGATCGTTGAAGCACCTTTTGCTTTCCGATGTATGGTTGGCCTAAAAGAGGTTGATGGTCAGTGCGCAAGAAAATATGAGTCCAATGTTGCAAATCTGGATTCACAAAAATGGAATTTCGTTCTTGCCGGCAAACATTGACAGGATTTAACTTATTCATCTGTACCTTCAAATTTGTTGAAAATGTATTGTCTGGGGATTGTTTTTTGTCGAATTCGTTGAACATATCTGCCGGCGAAACAAGAGATTTTTTCGTAGACAAGTTTGGTACTAGTCGACTGTAAATTATTCTTTAAGGCAATTCTAATTCCTTGTAAAATGATATACATTCTGTCTGCCCATCTAGGATTTTCATAGGCCTTTAAAGAACTTTTCAAATGGTGGTGAAACCGTTCGATGATACTACTTGATATAGAATGATATGCAGTTGAGCGTATCCGATTGGTACCAGTAAGAATTAGCATTTTGTGGAAAAGTGAAGATTCTAGTTATCTTCCTTGGTCAGTAGGGATTTAGGAAGGACAACTAAATCTAGCGATCCACACATTAAAGAGTGCTTTATATATGGTTGAATCTTTGGCACCAGGAATAGCAACAGTGTCTGGCCATCTGGTGAAATGATCGATGATTGTGAGACAATATATGTTGCCATCACTTTGAGGTCCTATTAGGTCAAGATGAAATTGCGGAAATCTAGAATCTGGTAATGCAAAAGTTCCTAATGAAGTTTTTGTATGTTTGTGAATTTATTGGGATCACAGCATCTTATTTGCTTTGATATACGTTTACATTTTTCGGGCCAAGGAATCGTGAACTAATCAACTTTTTAGCTGCGGATAATACCGGATGAGAAAGTCTATACACTTTTGGAACGAATGATCTATAGGTTTGCCTATCGACATATAACAATATAACTACACACTTAAAATAGGAATAAATTTCTCTAATTTAAAGGAATATGGGTATTGAAGAAGGGACATTTTAAATTCTATATCATTTTTTCTTGTGCAGAAACTAATTCTTCCAAATTTAAGAAATGAAAGGGACATTGTCTACTTCAATGCGGAATAGTGTATCGGATTCTTGATTGTCTGCGCCTTTGATGTGACGAATATTATTCGAAAATTGTCAAATATAGTTTAAATGTCTCACTTGACGTGAGGAGCAATAATCGGGTTTCTGTTTGAAGGCATAAATAAGTGGTTTTTGATCTGTGTAAACTGTAAAGTCACCTCCTTCAACTAAATGCCTAAATGTTTTTATTTCCCTGTATATTGCCATCATCGCGTTCATAAGTTAACCAATTATTTTATTTTTACTGACTTTCATTGACATAAAGGCTATTGGTTCTCATGCATTAAAGTTGAACTCCATGACAGAATCACCAATTGCAAAGTCGCTATCATCAATGTGAACACAACATTTTGACTCCTGAAAATGGATGTGTAAGCAAAGTTGCTTTTGAAACAGCGATTTTGGCATTAGAAAATCGATCAGATGCGATGAGTGCCCACAAAAGCTTACGTAATTTGTTTAAAAAAATTTACATTTTCCTAACTCCATTATTCTCACCAACATTACAAAGAATTGTTGTGTATTTGGCCTTTGCTGGCAATGTTTATAATAAAAGAATATTATAATCATGGGTTATTTCCAAATAATTTTTTTAGGTATCAGAAAGAAGTTCAGACATGAAGGAGAACTCATTATAATAAAACATTTTTCCATCTCCATTTTTTTTCTAGTACAAAAAAATAGAGAGTGAGTTATGAGTAGAATGCGGAAGAAATATCATATTTAATTTTGCTTGTTATACTTCCTTTTGCGCAGCATTTTATTCGCAATAGCGTTCTCGGTATATACAAGCCTGCTTTTGTGCGGTGGATAAGAACCGCATAAAAGAAGACATAAAAAAAATCATATATAACTGCACGAGTACAGCTATAAAAAATAGTTTTCGCAATACAATTTTTTAATACGTTATAAGTATTTTTATGAGGTGTAATAAGTTCTTTTTATACGGTGTAATAAGTACTTTTTATACGGTGTAATAAGTACTTTTTATATGGTGTAATAAGTATTTTTATGCGGCGTAATCAGTATTTTTAGGCTGTGGAATAAGTACTTTTTATGCGATGAATGGGAAACTTATAAAAAAAATTCACATAGAAAATACGAAATAATTAGGATTGTTTTTTGAAACAATATTAAAACATGAAGCTAGTAGGATAGGGTTGAACAAAGCAGAAAAGCAAACTTCACGAAAATAAAGCCAGCATTTTAAATGAAAGATGGGGAGTGGGTAGAAAAATTATATCTACAAGTACTAAACTAAGAACTTGAAAATATTGGATATATAAATGTAGCCTGTACTGGGGTAACAATACCTATGTACTGTAATTGGCAGAGGCATTGCTCTTGTTATGGGATGAAACACACATGGAAAATCAACAACACTACATGGCCGATCTAACCATTTCCGTTTTTAACGATCATTTTGTCTTTTACGTTCCAGTTTGATTGAAATTTACTTATACCACACAAATAAAAAATCGCATGAAAAAAGACCTCATGAAAACAAAGACAGAGAGAAATTTGAGTGTCCATTTAAATTTTATCGAAGCATTTCTCATAGGATTTTATTAATTTTCTGTTTTTAGAAATGCTAGTTTTGCCCATTGCACGAAGGAAAAGATACCTAACAAAAGTAGATGAATTTAAAAAAAATTACTAATTACATGAAAATATTCGTTAGACAATCTGAGAAACATTTCCATGGGCATTGTCAAGTTGACACTTGGGCTTGACGGCATTTAAAGTAAATTTGTTACATTTGAAAGCTAATTTTTAAATTAAAAAAACTGGTTTAAAGAATTCATATATTATTTATGTGAAAATATTAATTTTATATTCATTTATTTGTGTGCTGTTCACTTTTTGCAAAGGGCAGCAAACACATATTTTTACTGTTGGCAGAGGTTTGGTCAGTGATTGTGCACTGGGCCTGGAAAAGGACGTGCGTAACCGATTTATCTTATATTAGTATATATACATATATATTATATTTTCACACATATATATACGGGCAATCCGTCAAGAATCGAGACAAGTTTAATTTAAAGGTTAGTTTAAAGGTAAAAGTGGGAACAAAAATACAAAGTTGTTAGATTTGTAAAAATAACGTAAGTATTACCTATGTTTCCATAATTTCTAAGCTTGTATATTTTTTATTTTGCATTTTAAAAATTTTGGTAGCAAAACAAGGTGGAATAGTATGGAAGATGCATGATTGTAAAATTCATTATTTGTTTTAATATTGAATGATATTGATTCTTATATGTGGAATGTGAAGCTGAATAAATCCTAAACTCTTAGAACTTCACCAAGTCTTGGGACAGATTCGTCCAGCAACTGAAAGGTTAAGGCGACGAAATGTTAATTTATTTACAAGTGAAGGTATATTTGAATTCTGTTAAATAAACTAAAAAATTTAAACACTGAAATAAGTTTGAAATTATTACCTGCTTTAGAAGAACGAATTCAAGGAAGAAGACTAGTAGAATTAGTCACATTTTGTTGTAATTCACAAACAAAAGGTGTTTTAAAACAGAGTTCAAAACGAAATCTAGTTAGAATTTCTTTAGCCGTAAAAACCTAAATTATTAAATGTGTAAAGATATTGCCTATAGAATATTTTTAAATTCTTGCATGGTAAAACCGATTCTGATGAAGAATAAACTGAAGAAACGACTCTCGTAATAGATTAATACTTTTTTTTAAGGAAAAGAAATCATTGAAAAATCACAATTCATATAGTTTTTTGCAGACCCTGAAGAAAGACGCCCAAAGCGGAACTGTCATTTTTGAGGTAACGAATAAAAGAATAAAAACCTTAGATTTGTTATTTGGCGCCTTGTAAGCATTGAAACCAACCAAGCTCAGTAACTAGTAAACGAGTATATATGTGTGTGTGTATGTATGTATGTATATATGTATGTGTATGTATGTATGTATGTATGTATGATATATATATATATATATATATATATATATATATATATATATATATATATATCATATATAATGTACATACATAATATAATGTATATGTATATGTATATATAATCTGTTTCCGGCAATATTGTCTCCAAAATAAGAAGAAAACGTGGCCAGCGTTCAGTGGGTATTTTGTGTTTGTTTCTTTGGAGAAATTAAGATAGTGAAAATAATATAATTATTTTATTTTCCCGTTATTTTTTGTCATTTTTTAAAAATTTCAATTAATATTAAAATTAAATTAAACAAAGATTTCAAATATTTTAATTTTTTGCTTGAGTTCGTTATTTCTAGTAAGTGATAATGTAATCATTAATTCTTTTTTATATTTGACTTTGATATGGATTTTTTTTTTTTTTTTTTTTTTTGCTATTTTATGTAAATTAAAAATTTATTTTTCTCTATTCTATTTTTTGACAAAAATTCGAAAATCAGCTAAGTTCGTTTTTTTGGAAATATTAATTTCGAAAACCGGTTTTTTTTCATCAAGTCCTTTTTGTCTAAGCATTATCAGGTCGCTTTGTGACCCACCCCCATTATAATGTATGTTGTCATTCTGTGAGGGGATGCATTCATCTTTTCGCGTAGAAAGCCAACATTTAAAGAAAGTGAACGAACGAGTGTACGAGAATCCACAATTTGTTTCATTATCTATTGTTTCGGTCGCTTCAGAGGAAGACAGGAAGCGGCGGCCGAATATAGACACCGGGAAGCCCTGCCCAGAGGGAGAAAAACACTTCGGCGAAGGGTTGTGGCTGCCGCGCTATAAAAGCGGGGCGCCCCGACATCCGGGCGCGGTTGATTCGTGATTCCCACAGGTCGCAAAGATGCCCTCGGACGCAGCAGAGAAGCAGAAACGGGTGTTGCCCCTCTTCGAGTACTGCAACCTCGACACCAAGACCAAGTTCGGGCTCAAGGTAGAGCGCGACCCGAAGCTGCGCGGGCTCGGGGTGCTGGGCAGGGGAAAGCTTTTCTCGTCCTTCCAGCAGGACCACCTGGAGGAGGCCAACCGGCTCTGCGAAGTGTTCCTCGGTAAGTGTGCATTCCTTCTCTTCCCAGCGTCGATCCACGCTGAACAGCGCGAAAAGACTAGGGAGATCGACATCCTGCGTTTCTATCGTGTGTGTGCTTGGGAGTTTTCCTTGATGAGCCACTGAGCGAGAAAAGTACTCCCGGTAGGCGATAGTACGTGGTGGATGTTGAAAGAAACTCCCCCCCCCCAGTTGCTCACTGCGTGGGATCAACACCCCAAGCATTATCGATGCACTTCATTCCTATTATGATAACGCTTGATCCGAAAAATGAGAGTTGAGAACGTTATTATCCGAGGAATGGGGCAGCTACATTCTTTGCCACATTAAGATAATCAGTTTTTGATGTTTTTTTAGAAAAATTTACAGTTTGTAAGCCAAATTATTGCACCATCAGATGGTTAAAATTAAAACTCTTTTTTTATATTCTGCATGCAAGAAAAATATTTAGAAAAGTTTATTTGATTATAAATGCAACGCTTGTAATAGAAATCAAAAAAATATATTTATTTAAATTATCGTGTTTTCAAAGATAGATGATTACAATTTAAAATTCCGTGTTACCAATTTTTAAAGTAACTGAATAGATTTTGATTCGTAGGCGGATATTGTATGAGCTGCTTCAGAACTTATTCTTCTAGGAAAATATTTGATAAGCTTGTTAAATAACAATTAATGCCAATGATGAATATTGTTTTCAAAGAAAGCATTCCTGTTCATGTTCATTAAGTTGATAAAAAATCGATTTAACAATTAATGCCAATGATGAATATTGTTTTCAAAGAAAGCATTCCTGTTCATGTTCATTAAGTTGATAAAAAATCGATTTAACAATTAATGCCAATGATGAATATTGTTTTCAAAGAAAGCATTCCTGTTCATGTTCATTAAGTTGATAAAAAATCGATTTAACAATTAATGCCAATGATGAATATTGTTTTCAAAGAAAGCATTCCTGTTCATGTTCATTAAGTTGATAAAAATCGATTTAACAATTAATGCCAATGATGAATATTGTTTTCAAAGAAAACATTCCTGTTCATGTTCATTAAGTTGATAAAAAATCGATTTAACAATTAATGCCAATGATGAATATTGTTTTCAAAGAAAGCATTCCTGTTCATGTTCATTAAGTTGATAAAAAATCGATTTAACAATTAATGCCAATGATGAATATTGTTTTCAAAGAAAGCATTCCTGTTCATGTTCATTAAGTTGATAAAAAATCGATTGCGCTGCTCTCAATCCTGCCCACTGGCGACTCTTCTGAAATAAGATAACAACGGCCCAATTTAGCCCAATAGACCCACGGAGCAAAAAACTCTTTTGGGAGTTCCCACCCCCCACCCCGCCTTTTATTTCTCAACAACAAACTTACTATTTGATTTGGCCAACGATTGACAACATTAAATAAACTTTCTGTTTGATTTGAGAACTCCTCTGAAGTGGAGGTTCAGGGCAAAAGCCCCGTATGCTTCTCTTTTGATGCAATTCAGAAGGGACCCATTGTTACTTTCGTTTTAGACATTGGAGGATTGATGCAACTTAAAAAAAGTCATTTCCGGATATTCAGTTTCAAAAGCGGTTTTAATCTGATAGTAAAGATTTTACACAAAACAATTGAATTAAATTAATTTTAAATATAAGCAATCAATGACGCAACTAAAATTTTTATTTTTGATAATCAGATTCTAATTTCTCGGATACTCTTAAGTCTCTAAGCTTGATAAAATTTTTCAACTTCAGTTTCGTATTTCTCGGAAAATTTTTGTTTCTGCGTTTGAAAATATACTTGAACTCCCCATTTCGTTAGTTAAGGATTATACTTTATTTATTGTATTTTGTTTTATTACATTTTTTACTGTTTGACTTTAAAGAGTATTCTATTGAGGAATTTTTATGGAGGAATTCTTGATATAATTATCTGTATTTCAATTTATATGAACGCGTTTAAAATTCCCATCAATATTCTAAATCTTTCATATTCTAAAAAATCCTTGTTAACATTTTGTGATAAAATAAAAAAATGAATTTTAGTTTATAGAAATAGAAATATATTTTCTTATCACTTATTATTATTACAATAAAAAAAATTGTACAATCTTTTTCGAACATCACTGATGGCATATTTCCCAGAAAAATTTTATTTTTGAAAGCTCTTGAATTTGGGAATAAAATGAAATTTATAAATGTTATCTAAAAAGAACATGTTAAAAAATATAACGTGAATAACTGAAACATAATTTTTCATAAATAATCGGAAAAAATTAATTAGGTATGTATATATAAACAATATTTAAAATGTTCGGGAATTATATAAATACAAGTTATAAAGAATAAATTTGATTGTTAATCAAAATGTTATTAGCTAAAGAAAAAGCAAATTACAATTACTGTTATAAAATGATGAAAAACTGTTTTATAATATTTTATCTTAATAACTGAACATATTCAATGAAAACCTTAGCAAATACTACAAGCAACTGAACAAATATGATTAAACAAATTTAGCTTTGTTAAAATTAAATCAGTAAAGAAGCTAATATTTTCTTTCAGGCATTGATTGCTAGCTTTTCATGAAAGTTATTGATTAAATGGAATGCGTAATTTATGTCTTTTTCCAAAATTAACTCAATTTTAAGTAATATTAAGGAAATTACAAAAAATAGTCAAAAGATTGACACGCAAAAGCAATACCATAAAAGTAATCATTAAATTTTTACCTGTATTAAATATTTAATTTTGTATAAATATTTTTATAAAATTATTTATATTAATGCCGTAAAAGTAATTAATTTCCTCGTAATTGCTTATGATTCCTCCCCCCCTCCTCCTCACATCAGTACATTTATGATGAATGAAAAGTATTGGAAGTTAGCCTTCCAACAAAATTTTTTTCAAAAAACAAATATTGCAACACCTTTTTTTCATTCAAGATTGAAATTTGTTCGCTTAATTTTTCTTCCTTTCCTTTTTTATTTAGAAAAGTCTTTCATATTTGCACCTTTTGTATATTAGCACTGTTTTAAACATAATTATTGCATATCAAAAAAATTTAAAATATATATTAAATATATAGATGATATCCTTTTAAACGCGGAGAAAAGTAATAAATAAAAATAAATCATCAAAAAAATATTTTTTCTACCTTTTCGTAATTTTCTGATACACTTTAAAGGAAAATTTTTTATTTTATTGGATAGAAAATTTAAAAAAATTTTTATAATAAGTAGTTCTCAATTTTGTATGAAATTTAATTTTTCAACTGAACAAAATTACGAAACTGGAGCTCAGTGAATCCTTAAAAATAACGAATCTCATTTTCTTTTCTGGTGTTCCAATCGAATAACATTTCGTGTCAGTTAATGAAAACGCCTCTTAACTTTCAGATAGTGTTTCCCCTCTTAACAGAAAGAAGGTAATAATTTAGAAGATCAAGTGTTATTATATATATATATATATATATATATATATATATATATATATATATATATATATATATATATATATATATATATATAAGAAAAGAATTTTCTACAAGCTATTCCTTAATAATTAATTATTATAGCTATTCGTTAAATAAATTAAATAATCATGTTTGTGATACTTGAAACAAGAAAACCTGGGAGATTAGAAAAGCCACTCGAGATAAAATTTTATTCAGGATTTTATTTGCTTACATCGTTTAAATATATTTGTCCAACAAAGTGAAATTCGTCATTCGAAAATGTATCAAAATAAAAACAGATTATATAAAATTAAATAACATTTATATTTCAGTATGACAATTTTCGTTTTTTTCTGACTAAATTGTTCTTATATAAAATGTGAATTTAGAGTATCGGTATTTTATTAAGATAATCCTACATACGTGAGAAAATCCTAATTTCCCGAAACAGTTTTTCACAAATAAAAACTAAATAATTTGAATTTCTTTCATCTTCCGAGTTTCAGGCAGTGTTTTGCATTCAATTATTTGATGATTTTTACGTTTGCTCAATTTAATACAAATTCCTTCTTTTAAGAATATCGCTTAAAATATTTTGAAATAATATTAAATACTTTTCTTCATTCTGATTGGGAGAATAACATACGGTTAACACAGGTTATTTATTTTTAAACTTGATTAAAAAAAAAAGAAATTTAATCAGTATTTTCAAAATTACGTAACTTTTTCAGGGCTTCAAAATTTACATAAATGATAAAATTCACAAATCTTAGCTGCTTTTAAAAAATGATTAAATTTATTATTTTAAAATGTATCTAATTTATAAATTTGTAAATTAATATAAATTTGTAATTAATATAAAAATTTTAAAAACGAACTTTTAATTAATGGAAATGCCAGAATATAATTTATTGCAAAAATTGTAAATGATTATCATAAAGACTATTAAGGGAATTTCATAAACAAATTGGTATTTTGAACTGATTGTTAAAAAAAAAAACATTTATGCAGCAAAATAACAATAAAAAACAAGTTTGCAAATAGTTTTGATTCTCGTTTTAATGCCTCATTGAGAATGCATTGCTTTCTACCTCACGGAAACATTTTAAATTTTTTTAAAATAATTATATTTATTTTCAAAACAAAATATAGAATGTTTTTGGTTGCATCCGTTATAATGGATATTTTTACTGGTTCAAACCTAACAATTGATTTAAATTTTCAGAACTCAAAACCACTAGAATTTTTCCTCTTCACTAATCTAAGCATTATTAAAATAATAAAGAAGTTAAATACCTTAATAAAGACAGGATTAATCCTTTAACACTTAAATAAAGAACAATTGGTCCTTTTATTTGTTATATTGTAAGAAAACAAATTTTATCTATCCGCTAAAAATTTTTTTCGGTATGAATTGAGAACTGTCACAATTTTGTTCTGAATGAATTGAGAACTGTCACAATTTTTGTTTCGGAATAAATTGAGAACTGCCGCTGTGAAATTTTTATCATGATATTGGTCTCTAGCTAATTTTAACTATATTTGATGTTGAAATTTTGATTGCAGTGTTATTAATTTAAATCGTATTTAAGTGTAATTTAAATTCACTGTAAAATTGGTTTTTCCGCGATACACTCCGATCCAGAATTCTGCTCACATTAAGAACGGAGGATCTTTCTCCCTTTTAAAACTGTTATTTATGTGCAGCAGCTGAAAGCCGCATTCCCTTTTTGTATTTTTCACTGTACACTATTTTAAAAGAATATTTATAATTTTTTTTTATTTTGAAATAAACTATTGCTTTTGCCTCCAGCAACGAACGCATTTTCGATTTTCCTAACCCCCCACAGATCAGAAATTTATTGGATTAGAGATAAGAAGAGTTCAGTCAACAATATTTGATAACTTCTTAACTAAATGGAATTTTCAAGCTTTGCGTACTTCATTTTATTTTATTTCGGGACTAATCTATCCATGAGGCATCAATTGGTGATGTAAAACAGAATTTTGAGCAATGATATAAGTAAATACCACACTTTTTTTTACCACATTTTCTTTTAATAATTCTTCACTAAAAAAAAGTTTGCATTTAATTTAATGTCTTGCTAAACATAATTAATAGCACTGTTATCAACATGAAACATCAAAATTACAAATACCATTATTCTATTGCAATTCGTGGTTGTACGAACATTTTTGAGAACCAATGTTATTGTTACTTACATACATAGCTGTAAAGGCGAGCCTTAAGACTGTATCTTAAATTAGTTGGTGAGTTGGTGGGTTTATCATAATTGGCCGTCCCCCAAGCGCCTCGTAGTTTCCAACCACGGTCTGTTGATGAGGTCATACCTTCCTCTCTACATCAACTCCTCACCACCTGAAGGACGTTAGACATCACAGGTTTTCGTTGTCATTTTTCTAACCCAAGTGGGTGCAGCAACCCAGTCACCCTCCCAATCACTGCGTGCGGCAAGTGCTGCTTCACTGACGATTGCTTTCTCATTGCAGGAGCTGAAACATTCGACGAATTCGTGGACTTGTGCCACCAGGCTCGAGACTTCGTGAACGAGGGTCTGTTCGCCTACGCAGTGTCCATTGCCATCTTGCATCGCGATGATTGCCGTGGGGTCACTCTTCCACCTGTGCAGGAAGTCTTCCCCGACAAGTTCTTCCCCGTCGAGACCCTGTACAAGGCCCTCAAGGTCGCAAACAGCCATCCAGACAAGGACGTACGTATCTCATCAAGATTGTCTGAAAAGCTTATTTTAAACTATGCTTACCTCAGACAAATACCAGCAAATTATTTCTCTTTATTCATGGAAGCTACTGGATTTTTCTTCAATTTATTAGATTTTTATTTCGATGAAAAAAAAATTAAATCATAGAAATCCAACCATTTATTGTTATAACATGATTCATTTATAATTTCATTCATATCCTGTTTTACTTCTAAAACATACTTATATAGTTATCTATATCCTTTTATTTTACACCTTGCAGTTAATTTAAAATTTCATATTATTTTCCAAAGGAATTTTTTTTAATTTTCGATGTTATTCAGTTTTTATTGTTTTAACTAACTCTATTCTCTTGAAGCATTCACGTGACCAATGGTACAATATATTTTTGCCGGATTCTAATATGCGATAAGATTATGACATTATAAAGAAGTTTTCAAACAAAATTTCATTTCATTTCATTTTATCAATCTTTACAAGCAAATATAATAAAAAGATAAGTTCATTTAGCATTAAATATTTTAGATAATTTTAAAACAATTGAATAAGGAATAAAAAATACGTTTTTTGGCAAAACTAAATAAATCTACTACAGAGCAAGAAGTGAAATTTATTTCGAAAATAAATATAGCTGCATATTTTTTTTAATTGCTTTCAATGGACTTTCAGTAGGTGTCAAATCGTGACGAAGAATGCTCGCCTTTCTTTTAAGATCCACACACACACAAATCATCATTATTTAATTGCACAATGTGGACTGACAAACGGCCTACGCCTTTCACTGCACCAATTTTGCAAACTCCACTTGCTTAATTGACTTTCGGAAATATTTCATAAGCTACAGGCCTTATCCACACGGCCTTGGATATAAAACCCGGAAATCTCTCAAGCACGCACCCCTACAGGTGTGCATGCGCAAGGCACAAACGCAAAGGCCATCTCCCCTTCTTCAACAATGACTGAGATTTCGCACTCTGAAGAACACTGATTATCATAAAATGCATACAAATGAACGTGTCCATCATCTTTAAAATACAAGTTGATGTAAAAGTCTAATATGATACGCACTTCCATCGAATAACATTAAACATTTTAAGTATTCAATGGTAATTATTTTGTCTACATGTTACTTCAAATTACTTTAAGAAATGAAAAAATATTATGATGTCTCAAAAGGTCATTTCTCCATTCATAGAAATAATACTTGACACATTTTTTCTCATTTAGGACGAAATAATTGTGGACGTCGAAGCTACTGGTAACATTCTGGATCCCGAATACAACTTGGCTTACTACAGGGAAGACGTAGGTATCAATGCCCACCACTGGCACTGGCATTTGGTGTACCCCAGCGGGTGGAACGCCGCTGTCACAGGAAAGACGAAGGACAGGAAGGGAGAAATGTTCTACTACATGCATCAGCAGATGTGCGCTCGGTAAGGCACTCGTACCTCTAAATATTGAAAAACTCGATTCATGTAGACTTGAAGATTGTGTAAAACAGCTTGATTCTCCGACAGGTACGACTGCGAGAGGTTGTCGAACGGCCTGCCCCGCATGATTCCCTTCCACAACTTCCACGAGCCTCTGGAGGGCTACTCAGCCCACTTGAGCTCCATCATCAACGGCCTGCCCTACGCATCTAGGCCCACAGGAATGCAGCTACAGGACATCTACGGAATTGGAGTACAGCATTTGGAACGGTGGAGGGAGAGGATCTTGGACGCCATCAACTTGGGATACGTGACCGACGCCGACGGACGAGAAACAATCTTGGACGAAACCCACGGAATCGACATTTTGGGCGATATCATTGAAGCCAGCTACGAATCCAAAAATCCCGACTTCTACGGAAGCCTGCACAACTGGGGTCACGTCCTGATGGCCAACGTCCTCGATCCAGATCATCGATTCCAAGTACTTTTTCCTCAAATCATTTTTTTTTGTACATATAAAATCTTGAGCAAAGGCTATTTTCCACGAGAGACATTTCTATAATACTCTCATAAATGAAACTAAAAACATCGTACTTTTCAAATGTTTTAAATTGCGATAATGTAATTGAAGTATGTGAGAAAAAACTAAATTTATATCATTTTAGCGGAAATTTGAACCATCGTGCTCATCAAAGTAAATAACCGTAATAAATAGCACTCACATGTTACTTTACTATAAAAATAATTTCTGATACAACCTTTTACTAGAATCGAAAAGATTCATGACGGTGTTATGAGGAGGAATTTTTTTATATATCTTTTTAAATAGAAAAACTATCTCCAAATAAATTTGCATAGATTTTTTAAGTAAGGAACAAAGAATGATAAATGAAATTAGAGAACCCAAAATGTTTTATAAACTTTTAAAAAAGAACTTCTAAAACTTTCGTGGCATATTGGTCGGAAAATAATACTCTTAAAGAAATGTTTCAGGAACTGTCTTTATAAAAATGGAATAAATATATATCTTCAAATCCCTATTCGCGTTCAAATAACCGCGATTTTTTGATCGTCAAACTTATCAGATTCTATATCATTGTCATATTTATGGTACAGAATTAATTTTTGTTTGCGTCCTCTCAAAAAAGGTTCATTTGTCTTTCAGAATAATCCTGGTGTAATGGACGACGCCACCACTGCCCTCCGTGATCCCATTTTCTACAGATGGCACAGATTCATCGACGACATGTTTAACGAATACAAGAAGAAGTTGAAACCTTATGATAAGGACGAGGTAAGTTTCCTAATCCAAACAAATATTTCCATAGAGCTTATTGATACATTCTCGAATAACTTCAGATTATTAACGTCTTTACATTGGTTGCATACATGTCTGCAAGACTAAAAGATTTTTCAAGCAACTTCTTAGAAATGCGATTGTTTTAAGGGATTGATAACCGAATAAAAAAATGTTTACTATTAACGGAAAAATAATGTGTCTAATATTGGATATAAAAAGAGTTTTTAAGGGTGATAATTTTTTCTATAATGCATTTGGTAAAGTTTTATTTTTGTAAAAATTGCCTCATGTGTAGAGATTTAATAATTCTTAGTAAGTTTTATCCTCTGCGTCATTATCTTTGATAATATATTTGCTTTTTATTCTTTAGTTATCAATATCTTGACTCATCTAAATGAAAACAGTGGTTATTTTAACCTGAATTCAATCTTTATTACAATTTTTCATTGTTTTTCTGTACTGAGAAAATGAAACTTATTTCATTTAGGAACGGATTGTACCCATGTTAAAACATCACGTCGTTTCACTAACATTGATTTAAAAACTTTCAATTAAACATACGTGTGCAAATGAAAGTCACATATGTTGCATGCATTTTTAAAATGTATATTCATACAGCAATCAAATCATAAAACTGAACAAGCAATTTTGCATGAAAATGTATTTAAATTAACTAGTCTAATTTTAGAGTATTTACTATCACATAATTAATAAATAAAAAGTTTATTTATCCAAATTTAATGTATTTTGACAGTTTAAATGCACAAGGATTTATTCTCAAATGAGTAGGAGTTTCTTTGGTACTACTTTTCTGTTATTGGAACCAAATTCGAATACCACCAAATTTTCCTTATTTATTGAAAATATTTTAGTGTAAAGATATGCAGCTATAAAGTTACTATATTCATAGCCATGACAATAATCCCATGATCAAATTGACTTGACTATGAATAAAACTGAGATGTCCAAACGTTACTCTGGTAAAGAAAAATACCATCCTGACATGAGTTTTTTAATGGCCTTCAAAAAGTTGACGACGAGTCTGAGGTCGTACCATTTTATTTTTAAAAACAAATAATCATCAGCGACACACATGAAGTATAAATACTGCTGTCATATAAATACTGTTAATATTACAGCACCATGAATGAGTGCAAGAACAAAAGAAATATTTATGGCACAGAGTATGTCATGAAGATAAAATGATTAAACTTGCAAGCAGTTTGGAGCTCATAAAAATATGAAATTAGTAGAAACTGTTGCCCACCCTACTGTTAAAAGGGCCCATTAGGCAGAAAATGGAACCCACTTTGACGACAGAAACGGGAAGTCTAGGCATACTTCATTAACAGTATTACCAAAAGAGAAATGGTGGTTCCGTTTCTCAACAATTCTTCGCCAGTTATTTTCACTTACGCAGAGGCCTAAAGACGTTTGAAGCTTACACAACAACCGAATACTCTATATATAGAAGGTCAGAACGCGAAGTGCAAAGTATGCTTTTGCATTATAATTTCATAAGTTCACGCATCGCAAACCTCCTAGATGCAACACAATGGCTTTAAAGTAGCAGAAATGTACCACTATCACCCTTCTAATTATTACCAATACGAACAAGAGATGACCTAGGTAGTAGCCGAAAGGTAAGCGCTCTAACCTTCGGTTAAACAGTCCTTAAGTTCGAATCAAAACTTCGGCTTGATTGTTTTTAGTGGTTCGGAATCCACTTTAAACAGTAGGTTCCGGTCTAATTAGCCGTGTACCCTGTAACTGCCAATACTATACTTGGTACAGAGTTCCAGTGAATGTTACTAGGTGACAAACATTGTCTTCGGAGTTTCCAAAGATGTATAAGGCCTTCAGAAACCCGCACATATAGACGAGACTGGTCTGAAAATACGACATTGTGCTTCTGTCCTATTTGCCGTTCAACTGTATAATTTGTTTCTACAAAGCTGCAGATATTTCCCCTTTCTGGGTCAATAAAATGTGCTGAAATGCTAAGTAATTCCTTATTTCATGTTCTTTCTTCCTTGTGATTGTGGTTCTCGTAAGATCATTGCTTCCTAATGTTTTTTTAACGGCCTCAATGTAATTAAACAAGAACACTAATTATTTGCTAATGAGATTTAGTCGACAAATACTTTGAAATACATATAGTTAAATTGATATACATTTCCAAGCATAACTACTGGTCATAAAGTATAGATTTCGGCCAGCGGTGTATGCTTCGAAACTTACATCTCTTTAAATATATGTATTTCATAGTATTTGTCGTATATATACGAGTATATATATATATATATATATATATATATATATATATATATATATATATATATATATATAATTCTCGTAACTCAATAAGTAAAATAAATTTAAGTTAAAAGCATATGCTGAACAATACTCCAACTTTTGCAGCTGGGATTTGCTGGTGTTGAAATTGCAAACGTCAAAGTCATTGCTCACGAAGAAAATGTGGTGACAACAACATTCGAAGAAGACACTTTAGATTTGTCAAATGCCTTTAACTTCGGCCGAAGAGGACCAGTGAAGGTATGGACTTTTACTATTTGTTTAACTTTCCAGATAAAGTGCCAGAGCAGAACTTATTGATACTTCTTTACAGATTCGCTACCAACACCTGGACCATGAGCCTTTCTCCTACGAGATCAAGATCAACAACCTGTCCACCAAGCTGCGACACGGTACCATCCGAATCTTCCTCGCACCCGTCTACGATGAACTGGGCAACGTGATCGAGATCGACGAGCTCAGAAGGCTCATGATTGAGCTTGACAGATTCAGCGCTGAGTGTGAGCACAGTTTCTTTTCAATGAGCCTTTTTCGTTTTCTTTTAATTGCTAGTAATTACTTCATCCAAGTTAGAAAACGCAAAATAGTTTCATGCTTTTTTTCTCCACTTTCATACTTATTCTTTTCTTTCCCATTCCGTCATATATTTATTTCCAATATTTGTCACTGCAGTATTTGATCGTATTGCATGGAACTTGATTCGGAGGACATGCATGTGCTCCCATCTCCTCCCTCTTCTGCTGTATCCATATTATAACTTTGAACATCTTGTTACAAATTCGAAGAACAATTATGCAGACCGTAATACGAAATTTTATTTCTCAAGAACAGCATGACACTAATTAATTCAAGGGCAAAGCTCTATAATAAATTAATCAATTTATTATTTATAAAAAGGATGTGAAAATGTCTTGCTTCTTTTGTCTTTTCATGCAAGTAACTTATTTTTATTTAAGTTTATATTCATGATGAAAGCTTTTACTTTTAAACGTCAGCAGTAGGCCCAACGATGCAAAAAGCGGACGACAGCCCAGTTTTTAATTTTTATGCAACTGAGAACAGTTCTTAAGAAAAGTCTCACACCTCTTGTCCTCAGAAATGATGTATGCAAATATAAATATCATTAATAGGAAAATGTAAGATGAAATAATGAATAAAGAAAGTACTAATGTATGCCAAAGTTAGTAACTAAATTAACCCCCGAAGAAGCATCTAGAAGTGGAATCACTAAAAAAATAAGTAGAAATGCCAGAATGAAAATAAATATATCAGAATCATCAGCTTAAAAAAATAGTAAAAATGTAACTTTTTCTTGATGAACGAAAGTTGTACCGTTTCTTCTTAGGGTAAGTTATTTGATAATCCAAAAGTTATGCAATAATACCTAAAAAACCATGCAAATAAGAACTATATATATATATATATATATATATATATATATATATATATATATATATATATATATATATATATATATATATATATATATATATATATATATATATATATATATAATCTCGGAAAACACACGTATATTCAAAAGTGTGATCGCCGAACAGGAATTTGATAAGAAATATTATCGTTGCCATTAGTGGCGCTTTAATTTTTAATTTCGTTTATTTGCAGTTCTCATTTTTGTTTTTCTGGTATAACTTTTGATACTCGTTTTGTTACTGTTTCTAGTTTTGCAATCCTTCTAGCTGGCAGAGCCCAACTCTGGTCTAGATACAAGAAAATATACCAAATGTGAATTGGTATATTTTCTTGGTATTGGTATGAAAACTAACACACTCACCTGTATATACTAAAATATTTGCCATCAGAAAATGGAAAGATGTTTTCAAACTAGTAGTGCATTTTGCAACTTTTCTTAGCCGTTTCTGTAAGTGATAAATTTTTCGTATCTCTTCAGTGGAACCAGGAATGAACCACATCTCTCGCTCTTCTCGCCAATCCAGTGTTACCATTGGAAAGGAAAGGAAATTCGAGCAGCTTCTGAGGGGCGAAGGCACCACTGACAACGCCAGCGAGTACTGCAGCTGCGGATGGCCTGACCACCTCCTCGTCCCCAAGGGAAACGTCAAGGGAATGGAATTCCACCTGTTCGTCATCGTCACAGACCACTTGAAGGACTTGGTGAGTGGCTCTCTATGGCGGCATTTCTTTTCTCTGAAGCAACATCATGGCACTATAGAATGCACGTAGAATGTGTTTTGCTTTAGAGTGTAGCGTGATTCAAACGAAACTCTTTTTTTTCAGGTTGGTCAACTCACTGATAAGAATATTTGCGCCGACGCGGTCAGCTATTGCGGTGTGAAAGACAACCTGTACCCAGATCGCAAGGCCATGGGATTCCCCTTCGACAGGACCATCACCGCCTACAACGAGAAGGAGTGGCTCCTGCCCAACATGTCTGACATAGTTGTAAAAATCGTTCACTCACCAGGAAATTAAATCCTAGATGACTTGACATCAAGATGATCGATAATTCGACAATAATTTGAACACAGTTTGTTTCATAGATTTTTTAAAGAATGAGTTTTTGGAAAAAGTATTAAAATTGTTTGAAGTACTCTGAAATTTATATTTAAAAATGTAAAATGTCTCAAGTCAAAATTAAAAAAAGAACTTTACGATATTAATTTCACTGGAACATTTCTTTAATGGGATTGAAAGGTTTATCAAATCATCAAAAACATTTTTAAAAAATCATTTACAAATATGGAGAAAGAGTAGCAAAGTATTTCGTCATTAAGACACATATTTGTATTTCAAAACAATTTCTTAAATGTTAATTGTAAGGAGTAGTGACTAATTAACAACTAATTAACAGATCATAGATATATAAAATGCTTTTATTTAATATTTTGTAAGATATTAATAAAGTTTTGTTAAAACAAAGAAACAATCAAGATTGAAGAAAGTTCTAAGGAGTTGGTAAGTTATTATTTCTTTATTATCAAATCATATATAGACTGGAAGGTTAATGGATTTGGCCTATTTTGAAATATGTGAGCTTGTGATAGTTAAAAGTAGTAAGTAAGTACTAATTGAAAAATTCAATTACACTTTATCATTAAGATTTCATTTTAACGAGGCAGTATATATATATATATATATATATATATATATATATATATATATATATATATATATATATATATATATATATATATATATATATATATATATATATATAATTGAAAAATACGTCTCATTCAGTGGTCTTTTATGCAAGAGAAAATTTATGGGTAGTTAAAAAGTAATTTTTCTCAATATATTGCAACAACCATTGCGCTATGAGGTGCCCTGTCTCCAACATATTAAGTTACTTTGTCATAAAATATTAAAATATTTACATCATAATAGATCCCTACTATTAGAGGAGCAATTAATTCAGTCAATAGAAATAAACATTTTATTCATTTGTTTTCAGGTGTTTATGGATTCATAAGTTAAGAATAAATCAGAAATGCATTCATTGTGGCTTGGAACTAAAAAACGTTGGCAAGAAAATGAAATTCATATTTATAAATGTGAAAATTTGTATTGTTTTGGAGAAATTGGGAGAACGTTTTATACATATATCATGAACTATAAACAGCTTTTAGTGAAAAAAGTTGGAACAAGTATGCTTATAACGATATGCTTAATGACTTGGTTCAAAAATACAGTTAATTTGGAATCCCGTTTATTTTCAAATCAAAACGGAAATATAGGATTTACTCTGTGGTGAGATCGATTGAATAGGAAGCAAATGAAGTGGTGTTTGAGATTAATGTATAATACAGAATTCGAAACTCCCCAGTCTAATGTCATTCATTGACCAACAGCACTGATTTAATTGTGTCTAAAAATGTTCAGTTAACT
Organism: Latrodectus hesperus; assembly: GCA_037975125.1. Classification (NCBI taxonomy): domain Eukaryota; kingdom Metazoa; phylum Arthropoda; class Arachnida; order Araneae; family Theridiidae; genus Latrodectus; species Latrodectus hesperus. Next base: position 30,111,451 of record CM075857.1, on the reverse strand, counting down.
CATTCATATATTATCAAATTTTATCACGAAATATTGTAACATTTATTTAACGTTGGATTATATATTCTGGTTAATCTTTAAGGAAAGGGTGGAAATACGTTATCAGTACACTTTCTACACTAAATATGCTCTACTCAACAATTATATCTATCTTCTTCAGTGGCACGACAACTTTGGGTGTGCCCTCGACTTCTCATTAATTTTCCACCAAGCCTCTCTATTTTAGACCATGTGGATTTCCTATTAATTACCCTTAAAATAGTGAAATTCCATTTTTAGGCAGTCAACCCACCTAAGGTTGGGTCAGATCTAAGCTCTTTTTCCGAAAGGCCTGGTCAAGAACATTTTCTGATATGAACGTTCTTTGTTCATTCTAATAACATGACCAGCCAATATAATTTGTATTTTATTTTTGTATTTGGTGACGTCAGATTTTCTGAAGGCACGATAGAGTTCTAATTTTTTGCATCTAAGGCGGGCGTTTATTAAATTGAATTAAGATCTTCTAAATATTAAACCTTATTGAATAGTATCGTGGAAAAGTGTTGTGAATGAACCCCGAAACAGGAGGTGATTAACTTATGATTTCTTTTATTACAAGGCAGTTGATAGTAGGTATGGATCTACAAATGAAATTCTCTCCATTATATATATATATATATATATATATATATATATATATATATATATATATATATATATATATATATATATATATATATATATATATATATATATATATATATATATGGCTCCAAGTGCATATATCATTTCACTAAGATTTTCTAAAATATGAAATCATATGATGTTTTGAGGGATATTTTAACGTCAATGTTTTCAAAACCATTTTAAATGTTTTCTGTACTATTTTTAAAAATGACATTTTCTTTCTTTCAGTGTGGATGGTTAGTTCCATTACTGAGTGATCATAATGGAAACATGTACATGAATTTTCAATCAAAATTTCGTTTTGAAATCCACTTCCATTAATCTACATTCATATTCATAGTTTCATCTATATTAAAATCATCAGAAATTCAGCTTTTAAAAATCGTTTGACTTGCTCTTGTAAACATACTTTTAGGTACTTCCACTCAATGGAAGAAAGAAATTTAATTATACGGTAATTCACAAGCTCATATTCTAGATTTTTCTCATTTTGGTTTTGACTACTATTAATTTTTTAAATAAGAGTCTATAAATCTGTTTTATGTTGAGACAAATTTTTTTCAATTAGATTTCAACTGTTAAGTAAATTTTATTAAAAAACGTATGTCTCATTTTAAATTATAGAACATGCACTTTAATAATATTTATATTATGCTAAGTCTGTTTTTATTATAAAGAAGTATCGTTTGTTTTGTTATCTGTACTAAATTTTATAAACTTCTCTTTTTCTTCTTCAATTGGGTTTGTATGCTATAGGGCACCTCTGCTTTTATCAGCATTTTGTACCATTAATCAAATCAAATGTTCTAGTCTCCAGTTGTCAAATAACCACTTATTAATTAAGTCCGATAACCCTTTAATGAGTTCTAGGTAACTCTCTAGTATGGATGATGCCTAAAGAAGTTAATCTAGGGGATAGTGAAGAGCCTTGCATTCATAAATGATATGCTCTGCCGTTTCTCTTGCCATTTCAAGCAGATTGGGTCTTGTTGAAACAGTCCCATCTGGTCAGAAAGTCATTGCTAGGGATAGCTTCCTGACTTTCACCAGAACATGATGGGCTTGGAGGTCATTTCTACCTCAAGTGAAGATCTATTACTGCCCCTTTACAAGATTGCTCTGAGTTCCCCTTGTCTTTTTCAAAGGTCTACTACAGAGGTTTGACTCTGCAAATGCAGAAAGGTTTGTTATTTCTTAGTTCTTTCAGCCACAAGATAACAATTAATAAGCTCAGGTAATATCAGTCCACCCAGCATTGCCTGAGTTACTGGCAAATTACTCTAGAAGTTTGCCAGGCAACTAGAGGCTCCAGCACACCAATACCAGAGTGCCAAATTAGCCCTAGGCACGGATGGCATAACACCAGGTTGCAGTGGGAGCTGGTTCGCGGCCTCTTATTCAATATTCAAGGCTATCCTGTCATTCCTACAGGACATTCGCGACCCACCACTGCCGACGCGCCTTCAGGTTGCTCAAGCCCCAGTAGTACGCGTACCCCTGGTTCCAGGAAATTTACAAAATATATAAAATGTCGGAGATATTAAATTCCAATATCACAAGGCACAGAAAATTGTTATGTTTATCTAACAAAAATCTAATACTATAATATGTAACATTTAGTAAACGTAACTTATGACATCTTAAAAAATTAAGAATATTTTTTTTTATTTTTTACAGAAAATATGTAAGCATGTAAATAAATTAAATAATAAAATAAAAGTATTAGCAAGAATTATTTATATATTTGATTTGTGAAAATACATGAACAATATACTAAAAATTTCAGAGAATAAACTTGCATCATTTTAATCTCGCCCTTTAGATTTTATTTTCTTGAAAAGGTAAGTGCAATTTTTTTGGTACAAGTTTGAATTTCATATTGTCAATGTCATCTAGAAGGTAATGTAGATTTATGCATTAATTCTGTAAAGATTAATTATTTATCAATAAAAATCATTTAATGTCTCACCATTTACTAGGAATGGTCGCTTATATAAGCATAAAACTAACAAAAATGTCTTAAATACAGACACAACCAAGTAATTATTTTTTCAGCTGTTCTGCTACATTAAATTAAGTTTTACTTCGTGAGGGCCATCACACAAAATTTAAGTTTTAAAAACATGATCCTTACTAAAAAATATTAAGTAAAAGCATCTATGATCGTTTAATTGTACCTACCAAATTCAATAATAAATTCTCATTGTTTTATATATCAAGCACATTTCGATTCAACAAATCAAAATTCAACTTGATTTCTAAAAATAACAGTATATTTTTGATTCTAGAAAATAACTAACTTCTAACGATGAAAAGGAAAGAAAGTGCTAAAACACATAATAAAATTCAACACATAGAGTTACAACCTCTGCTCAGAAATCAAAATAAACTACAGAAAAAAATGAAGTCCTAAATAATGTTTATTTACTCTATACCGATTAACAATTCTCAAAATGAACTATTGTAATAATAAATTGATTGCAATAAAGAAAAACTGCTTTTAAAGAAACCAAAATATGAGCTTTTTAAAAGTATGTATTTAACTGGATGACTTTTTAACAATCAATTTCTGCAATTACTGAAATCAATCGTTAAACACATTCGACACAAATCTATCATTTTTTCACAATGTGTTCAGTAATTCATATTAATTCCGTCTTTTCTTTCCATAATTGTTTTTTATTGAAAAATCATTTAAAATCAATGTATTGTTAATGATGCCATAAATATTTTTATTAGGAAAAGAAGCATGTGTGCTACGACAGAATTCAAATGGTCCGACATATTTCGTAAATCTATATCCATTTTATCAATGATTGATAAATTCACAGATGGAACACTATTTACACTTTCCAAAATTTCATTTGAATTTAGTATTTATTTCTAAAAGAAGAAAAATCAATGCACTTGAATTTACAAAAGTCTCTCTATCACAGAGTGCATATGTATTTGAATCTTTACCGCATTTTTTTCAGCTTTAACACGCTTAAATTTTATAATAAATCAGCTAAATTCACATTGAACATTTTTTTATAATTTGTAAATAAGAGTTTAATAAAACCACTTAAAATATCTTAAGCCATCAGAATTTTCATGAAAAATTAGACTAAATCACAGCAATTTAAAATTCATTTTAACTTCACATTTTTAAATTTCCCATAATGCTAATTTATGAATGATACAAATGTAGGAATTAACTTTTGCATAAAAAATTATTAATGAAAAATATTTTTTCCAAGAGAATTCTTATTTAAAAGAACTTTTTATAATTTAATCTATGATTCAAAGAAATAATTAAAAATACAGAAATAAAAATTAAGAAACACTAAATCATTGATCATTCACACTTTAATGTATTTAAAATGAAATCATTTTACACTTTTAATGTATAAATTCATCAACAACTCACATTGAAATAATGATACGTGTGCATCAGAAAAGAGTAATTTTAGGACAAACAACATTTATTCCGAGAAAAAAATTATGTTATTGATTCTATCCTAATGATATTTTTCACAAAATAGTCTAAATGGGGATTTCTTTATGTAAAATCTCAACACGTAAATGTATGACCACTTCTCTAATGCTTGAACGCTATCTAAATAAAGAAATAAAACAGAAACCAATAACTGAAAATAATATTTTTCATATTAATATAATCAAAAATTGTAAGCTATCCAGTTTTATCATGTATATTTTTAATCGCATAAAATACACAGTAATAACATTTCAGCGATTACTTGAAAGAATCCGTTGTTTTTCGCAATGAATTGGAAAAAATAAAAGGTCTATAAATTAAGAAATTAACTGATAGCAACACACACACAGCTATATATGTACTTCATATCACATCTGTTAATAAAGTGCTATTTATTTATTGGCAAAACTTGCCTTGTGATTGAAAGTTTTCTTGAAGTGAGCTGAAAGAAGAAATATCCCTAGTAGTAGTAATATGACAGAAACAGTTTTGGAGCTTTATGCTCGTAGGCTTATAGCTCGCATTAACATCGAGTTTTTTTACAAAACTCGACAAAAATTTAGAACACTTAATATGATAAGTATTTCGGATTTTTCCCTAGTATTTCAACAAACAGTAACTTCAACATGAAAAGACTTGCCAAATCGGTGAAATATAGCAATTATTGCAATGTTTAAATTACTTTAGATTTTTCCCTGTGATAAGATAGTAGGGAATAACAATTTTATAAATGCGTAACACAGAAAAAGTTTATTTTTTTAACATTATATATTTATAAACTTAAAAATAATGTGACTGTATTATATACATCCCAAAACAAATTAATTCAAAATAAAATAATGGGAATCTAATTCTTTTTTACAAAATGCCTGTTCCTGAATTTGTAGATTAAACTATCTGCAGTCGGTAGTTATTAAACAATAATGATAGTACAAGAAAGAAATTTAAAATGAGATGCTTATGATTAAAGAAAAACACAAGAGAAAAATATCTACGAATAAATGTGGGTACCCATATAAACTAAAATTCAGACTGATAGAGATTAAACATCGAAAATTGTGCGCAGAATATATTAACAAATTAATTGGTGCTATGTTTGAAACTTTTATATACTATTAAAACAAAACTCAAAAAAGTGCATTAACAATAAATTATATAAAAGAAGGTAAAAGTAATTAATGGATAACAAGGTAAAGAACAGAATAGTGAAAGCATCTGATGAAAACAAAAAAGAAAATTTAGATCACAATTTTTTGTTTATTAAAACAACAAAGGAGAAATTGCAGAATATATAGTAAAATTGCGTCCAAAAGAATGAGAAAAAAATTTCAGATTCAAGATGAAAATATTTTGGTACTAACCTGCTTACGAATATAATTAAGTTTGTATTTATGATTTATTCAAAAATAAGATAATTTAGCATATAATAACAATGCACACAAATATGTTACAAAAATAGATACATATTTTGATTGTATATCATAAAATGAGATTTCTTTTGAAAAAAATCGCAATTCTTACTTAAATTTCACAATAAATTTTACAATTTTCACTTATTTTGTAAATAATGAATTAAAGCTTTTAACATTTGAGATTCAAAATAGGTATTAATTAGGTAAACATACATAATAAATTATAAAAATCCAAAAATTGCTTCCTCTTGATTTTATTATCACTATATTTTTTTTCTGATTAAGCCACGCTACTTTTCAAAATGGATTGATAATGTTTAAACTTATTAAAACTATTTTTCTGCTTACTAAATGCTGTTAAAAGAGAAAAAAGTAAGCAATCAGAAAGATTATTGAAAATAAAAGTGTTTATTTTTGTCAACGTTATTAATATATTACCAAATATTATATATTATCACTAATTTATTAAATGCTTCACATTACTCTTTACAAGCGCATCATACTTTTATCTTGTGAATTATAAAAATAATGAGTAATTGATGGAGTATATATATTGCTTTCTATGTTTATGAGAAAGCATATACTTAAAAGAAAAGAAGAATGGAAAAAAAAAGAAAATAACTGGATTTTGTTCACAATCTTAATATTTCGTCAATGCAAGTAATTTGAGCATCCTGAAGCAGTGAGTTAACATATCGATTGTGTCGCAAAAAATTATTTTAGTCCTGAAAATTACAAGTCACTTTATTGTTTGTTAAAACAAAAATTTCTTTAAAAAGTTACTTGAAAATAAATTTTTGGAAAAAAGACATTAATTAATTAAATCATAGTCAGCAATGATGTGTGTGTGTGTGTACAGTTTTTATATATATATACGAAGAATAGAACGATAAAATAATGGATTTTTTGGTTAAAATGCGAAATGAATAATCCAGAAACCGTGAATGGCTTACAAAATTCACTTTATTTTTCAACCGAGCTTTTGTGTTTAATATGAAATGGTATCAGATTAAAAGAAAATAAAAACAAGATTTTTTCACTGCACTATAAAACTCTGCAGACCTATGCTATTTACCAGTAAATTATGTCATGTGTCAAATTATGATTTAGAAACGATATAAATTCAATCAATATTTATATAATTTGTTCGCTGTTTACTCCTTGACTCAAAAATTTTCGATGCAGTTTGCAGTAATGTTTTAAAATTCACTCGGTTTATATTATGAGCTTGATTTTCCTTGAATGCATTGTTGAAACCAAGTACACGATATCTGAAATTTGTATGTAAGCCTGGATTTCCACTAGGAAATATGACTACTTTGCTGTGTGGCTCTTTCCTTTTCTCTCATGATAACCTTGAACTTTACTTGTTCACGCATGAGCTGAGCTCTTAAGAAAAACGAACTTTGTTTAGTCTCGAACTTTACTTCGAATTTGTACAACATCTCTGTACCTTTCTTTGTAAAATATACATTTCTTTAAAATGCGTACTTTTCATAATTTATTTGAGCTTGTATAATTTTAAAATTAACACTAAAACAATATTTGGAATTTGAATGAATAATAGATAATTTGATACATCGAGTAGCTATGCTACACAACTTTCAAATATTTCTTCATCTTGATTGACTTCACAGCATGGGATGGACCTGTCCCACAATCTCTTTCCAGACGACCCTACCTCCAGTCTTCCTTTTCCTATTGGTTATATTTGAACATTTCAGGCTATTCTGCACATCATCCGGCCATCTTCTTCTTGTGTACCCCTTGGTCTGTTGCCCATTGGCTTCCAGTACATAAATTTTATCTCACGATTATCTGTTTGTCTTTTGATGTGGTCGAGCCAAATTAAATGCTGTGCCTTAATAAATTTCCCTATGTCTTTCCCTTTAATGAGGGCTTCTATTCCCCTAATTGTTCTTATTCTCCATATCATTTCCCTAAATAGGTCCATATATCTTTCTCAATATTTAACGTTCAAGTGTTCTCCAGTTATTAATATATTTCAAAGTCAGGGTCCAAGTCTCACAACCATGTATCACCATAGGCTGGATAAGTGTTTCGTATATCTTTTATTACTTTAGAGATTACTTTATTTCTTAAAAGATGTCAATAAGAAAAAGTACCTGTGTGTTTCAGTTTACACAATTCTCAATTAATCTCTTCTGAAATCGTATTTGAAACTTTAATGATTGACCTTAAATCTGTAAAACTATTAATATATTCAAATCTATAATTATCAATAATCAGTCAATCTCTCTCTGTAGTTTCTAGCAAAAATCTGTAGTTTCTAACAAATTTAGTATTTTTCATATATTTTGTTTTATTTGCATTAAGTGAGAGACGGACAACACTTGCAATTTTTATTAACTTTCTTGCAGTTGCAACCAATGCATGTCTACTTCCGCTCAAAATCACACAGGCTTAATATCTTTCCTGATAACGATTGTATATATTTTAAAACATTTTCTTGTATTTGTAAAATTTCAAAAAAAATGTAAAAGAAAAGTTGTAGCTGTACTTTTCTTTTAATTTCGCCCGGACCTAATCACACGCTACAACTTGATCGGAGAAGAGGGCAACGGTTGGATACCAGTACTCGAAATTAAAGTTCTGTTTAGAAATTAAAATATGAGAGTTTGGGATGAGTATCGTAAATCTCTTAATTTAATCCACTCACCATGACTTATGCCATGACCATGGTAGGATAATGCTTTTTGGAGCATAAGATAAAACCAGAACAACGGAAGATGCATGGTCACTTCTACTATCCACATGTACGTCCGCGGGGGTGGGTGCTTAGGAATTTTCCGAGTTTTCTTCTTAACGACTTGTGTAAATGCAGCCCACTATCTATGAAAAGCATCGTGGAAGGCTATGGATATTAACACAAAAAAATATTGGCGAAATTTGGATCATTTTTCATATATCATCCTCACAATGACCTGGTAATTGTTCATCACTTCTCATCGATGTGAAAACAATTGAAATATGTCTATTGATCAGTTGAGGAAGTTACTGTTGCCTCATTTTGGTTTGTCATGAATAACGAACGTTTCTATTACATTTTTCAGTCAATGAATTTCCCCTACAGCTGTTTAATAGATAGTTTTTTAATTTAGAATACTCATTTGCAGTAGCATGACTAATAGGAGAAATATTATCCTGTGAAGAAGATTAAAAGTAAATTTCTTGTGGAATTCCTCAGTAGGAATGTCTGTTTTAGAGGAACATGGAAATTGTTTGAATTGATATTCGTTTCTCAAAACTTGCGAAAAGTTTCCTTCTTTTCCATTGTACAGGTATATTACCTAGAAGCATCTGGATTGCTAGATTTTGAAGAAGGTTCTTCTATCGTGTTTGGAAAACTTTTATCAACTTTTAAATTGTCATTATCCTCATATTTGTAGTAATACTTAATATATCAGTGTTAATATTTACTGAAATACTATATGTATTTGAAATATAGGTTAAATATATGCAATATCTCTGTCATCTGGTTAGCAGTAACGAGAATCTTCAAACATTTCGTTACAGAATTTCTGTTTCTTACTTTATATAAAGTTTGCATTTTTAGCAATACCAATTTCCCGAACGTCTTTAATTACAACTGTTGTTTAAAGAATACACTAATAGGAAACGGTGGTGAAAAGAGAAATAATAACTTTTATATTAGGATAATTTAATGTGTATTTCGATAGGTGATGCTCTGGTAAAATTTTTATAGCAATAATTTGAAAGATTTTGTGTTTTGAAAAGTTATTGTATATTTATCGATGTTAGATAGGATTGTAGAATTTATTAGCTAACTGTATGAAATTTTACCTAAGATAGATTAAATAAGTGAACTAAACTTTATTTAAAAACCAAAACATTCTGCTCCGTATAATAATAAAATACAACCAGAGAACGAGAAACTTAAGCACAACAGACATTGCCACAAATTGTTTTCTTTTAACATAAAACTTTGTCTACTTTAACAAGAATACTATAATGTTATTGTTGAGTTAAAATGCATTATATCGTGCTTGGGGATTCGTGTTGGTTCAGAGTCAATAAAAGAATCTTTTAAAGATCAGAGGACTTTTATTGGTAACAAATTTAACAAGATACAGGAAATTTCAGCTGTAGAAATAATAATTACGCAGCTCCAATGCAGCAAATACAACAGGCAACAGCTTACAATCTCAGAAGTCTCCAATACCCCTGATAGACATAGATATAACGGAGTGAGTAAACCACGGACAATACCTTAGGTTAAAGGGTTTGGAATACCATACCATCACTACGTGCCTCGTAATTTTGAACCTTGGTCAAGTGATGAGGTCACACCTGAGCTGGCACCCTCCTCTCCACATACAGACCACATTAGCGGAAAAACTTTGGACGTCATACAGGGTAATCATAATTAAACTGCAAATTTAAAAACGCTGTAAAAAAAAAAGAACCACTGGTCAGAAAGATCTGAAATTTAACCAGAATGTACTTCAAGCAGGGGGATTTTGTTTGGCGTGTGAAAAAAATTAGGAAAAAAGTGGTCAATAGATGGTACAGGTGGCTGTAGGTTAATTACATGAATTCTGACATGAACGATAATCAATGGCTGTAAGCTGAACGTTAAACCAGTTGTGCTATTGTAAGTCAGGCAGATGTTGTGGCACTCTTGGTGTAAAGCATATTCAGAGAGACAAGGTGGTGCCACATCGAATAGGAAAATATCGGTTTTTAATTGACCTGCTGCCAAAAACCGTAGAAAAAGCCAACAATAATTCGGTTTTTAACTGTTCTTAGTCTTCTTCAAGAAATTTTCAATATTGTGTCCACCATTTTCTGTTAGGAGGTGTAAACGTATAACGGTATTTTCCACAGCAGCTTGGTGTGTATCAAAGCTGATGTTGTTAACGTGCTGAGGAATGCGGCATTTCAAATCCGCTAAGGTGTCTAGTGGAGCACTGTACACAACATTTTTCAGAAATATCCAGAGCCAAAAGTCACAGGGAGTGATGTCCGGTGATCGTGGCGGCCAGGGAGTTGGAAAATGTCGGCTGATAATACGGTCATTTCTGAAATGGCGTTGCATCACCATCGACAATTAACGAGAATTCAAGCTACTCAGCATTTTATACAAGACGTTAATTTGTATATAACCACCTGTGCAGCGCCATCTATAGGCCACTTTTTTCCTAATTTTTTTTACCAAGCCAAACAAAATCCCCCTGTTTGAAGTACATTCTGGTGAAATTTCAGGTCATTCTGACAAGTGGTTCTTTTTTTACAGCGTTTTTAAATTTGCAGTTTAATTATGATCACCCTGTATATTTACTTGAACACGTCCTCAACCCACGGAGCTCCAGCTACCCAGTGAGGAAGTGAACGTGATCACCCTCCCAATCACTGCCTACGGTTACTGTAAAACTACTGAACCACTGAAGCTCCTTCTGACAAGACAACAGTTGCTATTGCACTAAATTAGCGCTCAAAACTCATTGTCTTCACTCACTCCTATGTCGAGTGGTGGTATTTATACTTGACTTGGCTGGAAAATCTAAAAGTTTCGCTAAGGTTTCTAAAATGTTTTGAGCTATCTCGCTTAGTATTGGTCCTAGAGATTCTATGATGGATTTCCCGAGAAATATTTATTTCTCGCCAAGTCGCCAAGAAATAATGTTTATAAATTTGTAATAATATTCATGTGTATTTCCTATACAATTTCATTTTTTAAATAAATATGCTTCCTTATGAAACAAATTATCGCATATGGAAACAAATTGTAAAATGAAAATGAGGGAGTAGGAATTTCCTTTGATTCCATGTCATATGTGAATAGCAAAACTACTTTAGAATATTCCTTCACGAATATTCCTATAAGGTACCTATACGGATTGGAAAACTGTCATTCATTTTCCTTCCATGAAGAATTCACTAAAAAAGGCAAGTGTATTTTTTCATATGAGTAGTAATGTCAAACCTCTAAAAGCCATGAAATCCTAGTTTATTGGCTTGACAAGATCTTCGTGATCAAGTGACACATCCTTTCTTGTTGGCTTTCGTTACATACCTTTCGTAAAACAATATTAAATGTTCAAAAGCTATTATAAGATAACGCTATGTTGTAGTCTTTAATAAAAAAATAAGCTTTATTTAAAACAAATTACAAAAAGTGACATTAATAGAGTATATGGGAGCCTCATCTGCAAACGAATTTCACAACTTTTGGCTGTGCTTTCTCATCAAATGATTAACATTCACAAAGACGAGCCAAAATCCTTCAATCTATTTATAAACTTCGCTCCACACTTGGAAAAGTGTGAAGAAAAGTTCAAAAACGCGCACACACATCAAAGTCGATGTAAACCCAAAGATTCATAAAGCTAGTCTCTTGCCAATTGTATCTGTCTTCAGGTAATTTTCAACAGTAACGGATAAATGGGACGAAGAAGTGGTTGATTTTCCATCAAGATGAAAAACAAAACTGTTTCAACTCCCAGAGGATTTCATAGACATACCATTAAGCCACCAGAGAGCGTTATCTGTAGATCGAAACGAAGTCTTGCAGAAGGTAATATAGTAAGCACTCCTTTCTATGAACTTCTAATTTACGGACACTCCCAATTTTACAAACTCTTCAATGGTCTCTAACAGGATCTCATAGATGCATAATTTAAATTCCCATTTAAGAACTAAATTTTTATAAAATATCTTATTACAATTGGATTTTAGCATTTTTTGTTTTTGCAACCGATTATTTATTTATTTTTAATTATGTGGTTCAAAAACTTGGATTGATATTATTATTAGAGAATTGAAAATCGCTTAAAGCATGGGTTCCTAAACTTTTTTTCTCGTGGACCACTTTCAATGTTTTACTATTTTCGGTAGACCCCCTGCTGCTACATTTCTACTGTATTCTCAAAACTCCTAAAAAATATCACCCTAAATTGGGGGTGTTACGAAGAAAAAGTGCCACATTTTCTTGTGTCCTATTTATTAAAATAATACTTGGGGTTATACAAAATTATAAATATTTATTATTACACAATCAACAATTGACAAAAAATCCATAATGAACTCTGAAATGTAAATCAACAGTAAAAAAATAGTTAGACTTTTAATAAGGCAGATGTACTTGATGAATTAACAGCAAATTATCAATATTTGGCTTCAGTTTTGTCAGAAATTATCTTTTATGTTTAATGGGTTTTTTTTTTTTTTTTTTTTTTTTTTTTTTTTTAACAGGTTGGTAACAGCACTAAAATTTCTTTCGACAAAATATGACGAGGGAAACACGCTATCAAAAATTTTCTCCCAATTTCTCACTTCCCAGAATATTTTTCGGGGATTTCTGCTTGCAGCCACAATGTTTGATAGCCTTTTCAAAATTTCACCTTCAGTTTCTCGTTAGTGCTGAGGTCAAGTAGCTCCTCTGGTAATACTACATTCGCCTCTTCCGTTTCATCAAATGGGGTTATGATCCATGGTGGTATTTCCATCGTCAGAATATCTTCAAATCTATTTTTGAAGTCATCATGCAGGGTATCTAAATGTTGAGAGTAAGTCTGAATATCCTCATCAAGATATTCTATCTGTGACAAGTGCGAATACTGGTAGAATATTCGCCTGACTAATATTTTGCTTCATTAATTTCAATTTACCAAGAAAAGTCGAAATTACACCCTTTGTTTTTCTTAAATTAAGGCTGTCCTCTTGTAACTGAAAGTTAACGTCATTGAATTGTTTAAACAACACTGTTAAATACGCAATGTCCGCTTTATATTTGATCAGAATTTCTTTTAAATCTGGTGCTTTAGTTTCCAGAAATTCTATCACTGATTCGAAAAATGAATAAAATCTCGATAAGCATGCACCTTTCGACTACCAGCGTACTTCAATATGTAAGAGCAGTCGTTGGAAATCTTCACCATTTTCATCGCACAATAGTGCAAATAAACGGGTATTTAAAGCATTGCTTCTTATTTTATTAACTCCGTTTATCACAAAATGAAGCGATTGGTGCAATCTATTACTCAAATTTTTGGCTGCAAGGTGTTGTCGATGGATGACACAGTGAATTGCAATTAGTCCTGGTATTATTCTTTTAAGATGACTTATAAGCCTACGTTCCTGGAACCAGGGGTATGCGTACCCCTCTGGGGCTTGAGCTAGCCACCAGGCGCGTCGGCAGGTGGTGGATCGCCGAAAGTCCTGTAGAAATAACAGGATAGCCTCGAATATTGAATAAGAGGCCGCGAACCAGCTCCCGTAAACCCTGGTGTTATGCGTTCCGTGCCTAGGGCTAATTGGCACCGCGGTATTGGTGTCTTAACGGAGCCTCTAGTTGCCTGGCGAACTTCTAGAGTAATTTGCCTTGCCCAGTATCTCAGGCAATGCTGGGTGGACTGTCATATTACCTGAGATTATTTACTGTTATTATATGGCTGAAAAGACATTGAAAATAACAAACATTTCTGCTTTTGCAGGAGAAACTTCTGAGGCAGACCTTTCTGAAAAAGACAAGGTAACTCAGAGACAATCTAATGAAGGGGTAGCAATGAAACCTTCACAGGAGGTAGAAATGACCTCCAAACCATCTTCTTCTGGTGAGAGTCAGGAAGCTATCTCTAGCATGACTGACTCTCTGACCAGAATCAAGCTTAAAAAGAGAATATCTGGTGCACAGAAAAAGAGGCTGGTGAAGGAGCGCAAAATCGCTGAGGGGACTTGGGTTGAAAAACCCAAGGCAACCAAAGGCGAGAAGCGTCCTGCCAATCGGATGAACCAGGGCAAGGTTGGAAAGGCTGCCAAGAGAGAAGGACCTGAGGGATTTACTTACAGGGCGGCTCTCACGGCGATCAAGATGGCCGTGCTCTTAGAAGGTCATCCGGAAAAACGGTTAACAGAGAAACAGGCCTATGACCTGGAACTCTTGATAACCAGGAAAATAGGAAGGAATGAGGAGGGCTTTGCCCCAACCTTCCTATCCTGTAAACTTGAAAACGGGGCTCTTATTATCAATTGTGCAGATCTGGAGAGCTCAAAGTGGCTGGAACAAAATGTCAATGATATAAGCCCTTGGCAAGAACATAAACTCTTGGTGGGTGAGGCAAGGAAACTTGTCAGAACCACTAAGATAATTGCAAAACTGCCAAAAATCTGTAATGAACTGGAACCTAAAGAGCTCCTGAGAAAAATCGAGGCTCAGAACGGTGGGGTCACTCCATTGGAGTGGAACATTCTTAACATTAAGAACGACCCATCTGGGCGGACCATCGTTCTTAGTGTGCCTGAATTAGATGCTGCCACTCTTCGTGTAAGGGGATATAGGTTTTATATTGGCCTTCACCATGTGCAGGCTAAAGTACTTGATAAACCTGCTCCTGCTGATGGGGGTGAAGGTAGTTCAAGCCAACCTACACCACAGTAGAAGTGGTACTACTAACCTCAGTAAGAAGTTTCTTGCTGGGGATATACACCTGGCCCTGATTCAAGAACCCTGGTTGGTTAGGGGAAGAATCAGTGGTCTCAAAGGAACTAAAGGTAAGCTTATCTATTGTACTAATGGTAACGCTAGAACTTGTATACTCTTACATAAAAACATTGAGGTTCTTCCCCTCTCTGAATTTATTCTTAGGGACCTGACAGCTGTGAAAGTCAGACTCAACATAGAGGGTAGGAACAGGGAAATTGTTTTTGGCTCTGGATACCTGCCCTATGAAGAGAAGGCTCCACCTGACCATTCTCTGCACAAGCTCATGAACTTTTGCAGTAATAACAACTTACAGGTAGTCCTAGGACTAGACTGTAATGCTCATCATGTTGTCTGGGGAAGTACGGACACAAATAAAAGAGGTGAGTACCTTTTGGAATTTATTCTAAACTACGGGTTAGATATTCTAAATGTTGGCAACAAACCAACTTTTATTACTTCCAATCGATCAGAAGTAATTGACATTACTATAGCGACAACGCTGATTAGTAAAAATATCAAATACTGGAAAGTAGATGATCGACCTTCTGGTTCAGATCATCAAAACATCCATTTTGAAATTCACTCTAATGTGTGTCTGGATCGCATATTCAGAGACCCGGTTAGGACGGACTGGAAGAAATTCCAAGAAGAACTGACTGGGTTGATTGAGCTCGGTAACAGACCTATTAGAGACAACTACGATCTAGAAGTTACAGCAGATCTCCTACAGAGAAGTATTCTAGATTCTTATCATAACAATTGCCCCATTCGCACTAGAAGAGCTAAACTCCAATGCCCTTGGTGGAATGACTCTCTAGCTGCCGAAAGAGCAAATGTTAGAAAACTTTTAACAAAGCTAAGAAAAATGGTGAATGGGAGAACTATAAAAGGGCCCTCACTAATTATAACAAACTTGTTAGAAAAAGCAAGATTAACTCCTGGAGAAAGTTCTGTGACGAGATAGATTCTATTTCTGAAGGAGCTAGACTCCAGAAACTCCTTAAAAGGGATGAACCTATTTTGGTTGGTACCCTAAAAGACGAGGAGGGTAATTTTGCTGCTTCCGGAAAAGGGGTTATGGAAATTATGACCAGGACTCACTTCCCGGGAGCTAGAGATATTTATAGCAACGAAGGGGAACATTGCATTGGCTCTTTGCAAAGAGTCAATAGCAATCAATGGACCATTGCTAAAAATATCATAAACTACAACATTGTTAAATGGGCAATTTTCGCCTTTAAACCTCTAAAATGCCCTGGGCCTGATGGAGTTATGCCCATCATGATCCAGAAGGCAGAAAAGGTTGTCATACCAATGCTAACTAGAATGTATAGAACTAGTTTGGCCCTGGGATATATACCAAAGACATGGCAAAAGACTAGGATAGTCTTCATTCCAAAACCTGGCAAGGACACTTATGACCAGGCCAAGTCATACAGACCAATCAGTCTTTCTTCATTCTTTCTTAAAATTATGGAGAAAATCATTGATCGGCATATTAGAGATTACTTGGGTAGAAATAGTCCCTTGCATGCTCTTCAATTTGCCTATCAACCTGGTAAATCTACAGAGACTGCTCTACATCAGCTAGTTTCCAAGATTGAAGCCACTCTGGATCAAAAGGATATTGCCTTGGCAACTTTCCTCGACATCCAGGGTGCTTTTGATAATACTTCCCATCCATCCATCCTCAATGCACTTAGAGGGGCAGGGATTAATCAAACCCTGTGTACTTGGATTGAGGCCTTAATTTCGGATAGATATATACAAATGAACATCTTCGGTGAATCATTTGAAAAAAAGACTACTAGAGGTTGTCCTCAAGGAGGTGTTCTGTCACCATTACTTTGGAACCTAGTTGTAAATAGCCTTATAAAACATCTAAATGATAAGGGTTATTATACGCAGGGATATGCTGATGACATTGTCATCCTTATCCTTGGTAAAGATTTTGACATAACTTGTCATCTCATGCAGGATGCTCTAAGTTATGTAGGTCAATGGTGCATGGATAGGGACCTGATGGTTAATCCTCAGAAAACCTACCTCGTACCTTTTACACGCAAAAAGAAACGGAAAGGTTTTTTCATACCAAGACTTTTTGATGTTGAAATCAATGTGGCTTCAGAGGTGAAGTATCTGGGCATCTATTTAGACCAGAAACTCACCTGGAATAAGCACATTGATGATAGGATCAACCGAGTAAAGAAAAGCATTGTGATTTGCAGGCGAATGCTTGGTAAGAACTGGGGTTTACATCCAAAACTGATGTTATGGATGTACACAGCTTTTGTCAGGCCCATTTTCACATATGCCTGTGTGATCTGGTGGCATAAGGTGGAACAGAAGACTGTGATTGACAGATTGAGGAGTCTACAAAGACTAGCCTGTCTCTGCATCACAGGAGCAATCTCCACCACGCCAACCAGAGCATTGGAGGTTGTGTTGGATCTGACTCCCTTGGACATCTTCATATGCAGCGTTGCAAGATTGAATGCATATAGAATGAAGCTGCAAAACCACTGGTATGACCAGCCTGTTGCCAAAGGGCACAAGGGCATCACCAGGAAATTTCAAGACCCTATTTTTCTGATGCCATCTGACTTCATGGAAAAAACATACATGTTTGACAAGACATTTGATGTAGTTTTTCCAACTAGAGAGGAATGGGATAACAACATGTTTCGAACTAAAATAGGAGATCTAATCTGGTACACAGATGGATCACTGAAGAACAGCCTTTCAGGTCTGGGAGTTTGTGGCGTGTCACCAAGAATCAGCTTGTCTGTAAGCCTTGGGCGATACGCTTCGGTCTTCCAGGCAGAAGTTTTGGCCATTATCCACTGTCTGCGACTGAATATGAAGAAGGGCTACTACGATAAGCGGATTCTCATTTTCAGTGACAGTCAAGCCGCTTTAAAAGCGCTTAATTCCTTCGAAATCAAATCTAAAATGATTCTGGAGTGTAGAAACCTTCTTACAGAACTGGCAACTAGAAACAGGGTGATCCTTGTATGGGTGCCAGGGCATAAAGGTATCGAAGGCAATGAAAAGGCTGATGAGCTTGCTAAACAAGGATCGTCTTTTGTTCCCATTGGTCCAGAACCTTTTTGTGGGATCAATTTGAAGACTGCAAAAACCAATGTTCGCAGATGGGAAAAACGGAAGATGTATGAAGCTTGGCTCAAATCTCCTGGTCAAACCCACGCTAAAGGTATGATCTGTAGGTCATCAGCGAGGATTTCCTATGAAATTCTTAGATGCTCTAGGCAGAAGATACGTTTAATCGTAGGCTTCATAACTGGGCACTACTATTTCAGAAAACATCTCCATAAAATGGGACTGTTTCAGCAAGATCCTATCTGCAGGAAATGTCATATGCAAGAGGAAACGGCCAAGCATATCATTTATGAATGCGAGGCTCTTGCCCTCCCTAGATTAACCTCTTTAGGCATCATCCATACTAGAGAGTTACACCTAGATTCCATTAAAGGGTTATCAGACTTTATTAATAAAGTGGGTGATCCGAGCAAATGGAACTAAGAAACATTGGGTTTGGAGTTAACAGTACAAAATGCTGATAAAAGCAGAGGTGCTCAATGACATACAAACCCAACTCGAAGAAGAAGAAGAAGAAGAAGCCCACGTTATCGCCCGAGCGTGGCAGAAGCTCCATATGCTGCCACCGAAATAATGTTTGTAAATGGAATAGATATTTTTCTGTAAAAAAATCACTCAGGATATTAAATATCGATTCATCTTTAGTGTTCAACTTCAAAGTTTTTGCGAATAGCAGCTCTTTATGGATTTCTTTGTCCATAACAAATTGATCATATGCCAATAATAATGCTTCATTACCACGCAAAGCAGACTCGTCCAATTGAATAGAAAATGAGTGGTTTGCAGATAATTACGCAAGAAGCTTTCTATATTAGAGCCCACTTCATCAATACGTCTTTGTACATTGTTGTTACTTAAAGGAATTCTTTTCAGCCCGTCAAATGGAGGTTTATACAGAACAGTTTTTTTAAAACATCTTCAATAGCGAGTAAAATGAACTCTTCTCCGATGTTGTGCGGTTTTCCAGATTTCGCTTTAAGCAACGAAATATTGTAAGATGCCCGCAAGCCACCATCGTTACTTTGAGATGTTGAAGCAAACATACTATTTACGGTAGATCTCTTTTTGTATTTTTCCTTCCATATTTGAAAGTATTTCAGATCTTAACCTTTTTTTCAGGATGACAACTTAGATGGTCTTCGAACTTCGATGGTTTCATAGAGTCATTGCTCAGAACTTTGTTGCATCAAAGACACATAGGCAATCGTTTTTCTGTCGTTGATGGCAGACGATGAAAGAAACCCAAATTCTAAATAATTAACACTGTACTGTAGATATTTGTTCTTAGGTTCAGCCATTTTCCGTATCAATTAAAGACCTGTAAAGAAAATTTTTTTGAGACGATTTTACCAGAACATGGCTATTATATCACAACAGAATAGAATTATTGCAATAAAAAATGACCGCGAAAACACCGCTCTTTTAATGAATCGCCGTCGTCGCGTAAGTAAATATTTTTAAACAAAAAATTACCTCTGTACCTAAAGTTTAATCTTCCCTGTTCTTTTACAGAAGTTTTGAATAATCTCTAGTATTTATTTTTTACTACATAACTACCTATTACACTCAAATAGTAAAGCAAATATCATATGATTGATAAATAACAATATACAATAAAAATATGTATAACAAATAGGCAGAAGCTCACTTTTTCCGGCACTGCAAACACTGACATAGATTCACTCATAGTCACATTTTCATGTTCAAAATCCCAGAAACAAATGAGTAAAGTTTTGTTCTTGGCCTTCGTATTTATACTAATGTAGATTGCAAGCAAAGCGCAAGTCGAATTTCATCCCTTTGCAGGTCTAAACAAGCATCCCGGTGCAAGGGCGGCACTTTGCAAGTGCACACCACATGTCGAGACATGTGGTGTACACTTGTACTATTATCTATTGTTCAATTTAATTCTGTGTTTGAACTGAGTCTCTAATATTTTCGATTACGTACCTATTGAATGATGCTACCTGTCTACGTTGGTAGGTAAATCCAAGCCAAAATTTTTGTTCTTTATTATGAAAACCAGAAAATATTTCGTGGACCCTCACTTACTATTTGTGAACCCCAGTTTTCTTTTCCGTTTACGTGGACCCCCGTGTGGTCTTCTATGGACCCCTGGGGGTCCACCTGGACCACTTTGGGAACCTATGGTTTAAAGTATGGACAACTAAATAAAGGAAGAATTGAATGATAAATTAGTGTAGAGAAAAAAGTACTTTCGATTCTAAAATTAAAAGAAAATATTATTATAAATTCTAGAGGAATTAATTGAGTAGACATCAAAATTATTAATAGTCACTAACTTCTCCGGCTTCCGACTTTGAATGCATTGGATTTCATGCATTATAATGTAATAATAGCTTCAAATGATTAAAAGGAGTGAGCATGTCTTGGATTTGTCTGACATTCTAATGTTAAATTTACATTCTAAGCTTAACACTCTTATGCATGTATGCTTGATAAATGATATAAATAATCTTGACTTGCTTGCTTTATTGAATAAACCGTTGTAATTGAAGAAACCCAAGAATATGTATCTGACAACTTGAGTAAAGATAAATTATCATCCATAAGCTTCAACGTTAAACTTTCTTGATTATCGAAATTTTACTTCAAGAATTTTTGAATATGGGTTAGGATGTATTTTGTTTGAGGGAATTATCGGATGATTAATTCATTGTGAACATAATAAATGAGGATGAAAAAGAATTTTCAGATACCAAACATGAAGAAACTAATGTAAAACTGTTGAAATATGAATGCGGTTTTTAGTTATGTATTTAAAATCAGAGTCAATTTAAGTTCGTCCTAAAAACTGAAATGTATGCTTGGAATTTATATATATGTATTTTTATGAGATGGGTGTTGACCGTGTTCAATATTTGATACGTAAACCTATAATTCTCTTACAACTGATTATCTTGAACGATTTTCTTTTATTATCAAAATAATAAATTACGCATTAAATTTTCATTTGAGTTATGAATAGCTTGGGTAAATGAATTAATAATTAAAAAAATATCGAAATTATTAATGGCATATTTTCAGTTATTTATTTAACCTTTTCCTTATAACATTATTTAAAAAATATAGAATACATTGGTATCTCGATATACAAGTGCCCTAATATACGAGTGCTTTGAGATACGAGCCACCGAATGAGCGATATTTTGCTTTGAGATGAGAACAAGATTTGAGATACGAAGAATCGCACGCGACACAAACATTCGCCACTCATGTTGAGGTCGCGTGAAGCGTCTAACAGTTTCTCCAACCTCAGACTAAACCCCAGTCTGTGTGCTTGTTTCCCTCGTTTTCGAAGCATTTTTGATAAAATGGGTTCGCGTTTTTGATTTTTGTACTTTTACAAAACATTATCACATTTCTATAACCATAGGTCCGAAGGAAAAGATGATGTTTATTTAATTAAAGCGTGAAATCATAAAAAAACATGAGCAAAGTGTGCGAGTAATTGACTTGGCAAGGAGATACTATAGATAATAAAATTAAGAAATAAAATTAACGATGATGATATACACTGAAGTGCCACTGAATTAGGGATAGCAAGGGCTATGAAAATTGAGTAGCGCTTCGCATCATTTAAGCGCAAGTGAAGGCGCTGTAGTAACCACATATATAGCGCGTACTGTAGTTGTTCTGATTTAGTTGTTGGAATTGCCAGTATGGGTAAACTGCCTGGTTTAGACGCTTTCAACCGCGGACAAATCGTAGGTGGGCGACGCATGGGCCATTCAATTTCCGAAATCGTCACGCAGCTAGGATTTTCAAGGGCCACTGTGTCAAGGGTATACCAAGAATGCATGGAGGGTGGAAATGAAACTAGCGATTAGTCAAATTGAAAAGGACAATTAGCCTTGACAGTGCGTGGTAAAAAACGGCTCATGCGTCTTGTACGGAGCCAGAGAAGCCAAATATTAGCTCAAATTACCTCCCAGTTGAATAACGGAGCCAGTGGTACTGTCAGTAAGCGCACTGTGCAACGCTTGCTTCACCGTATGGGTTTCGGGGGCCGTCAACCTACGAGAGTACCATTGCTCAATGCTCGCCATCAGGCTGCACGTCTTGTCTGAGCAAGAGAGCTCAGACACTGGAGTGTAGAGGACAGGAAAGGAGTAGCATGGAGTGCTGAGTCACGATTCCGACTACTTAACGCCGACGGGAGGCTGAGAATAGGGCGTCAGGCTCATGAAGCTATGGATCCTGCTTGCCAGGCTGGAACTGTACAAGGGGATGGTAGCTCAATCATGGTCTGGTGTTTTTTTCGTGGCACTGTTTGGGATCTTTGGTCCGTGTACCAACCTCCCTCAACGCAATTCGGTACGTAGAGTGGCTGGATGATCACCTCTATCCATTTATCCTGTTCTGTTATCCGCATGGTAATGGAGTTTTCCATCCAGACAACTGTACCTCTTACAAGTACTGCTTGGCTACTGGCTGGTCGGATGAGTTTTCCTCTGACTTTTCTGTCATAAATGGGCCACCTATAAGCCCAGACTTAAAACCTTTTGAGCATATTTGAGATATTTTGGAACAAGGAGTGAAAGGCCAGCACACAGCAATAATGGACCTTACTGAATTATGGAGAGTTTTAGTCGATGTTTGGCAAGCCATTCCCGTGCAACGTTTCCAAAAACTTGTTGAATCTATGCCTCATCATGTGGCAGCCGTTATAAAGGGTAGAAAAAGCCCAACTCATTACTAAATAGGTATCCGTAATTCAGTGGCATTTCAGTGTAGCATATGAAATAAACACTTTTCGTAATCAGTATTCAACTAAAATTACTTCTGATTTATTGTTGGAACTTCGAATGGAAAATCTTCTCTTCTACTCTTAGCACTATGGTTATCACTCATTAGAACTTCATCGTTCTGATCGCCATGATTTCAAAGTTAATCATTTAACAAAAACTGAACATTTCTTTTAATATTTTCCTATATGCTTACAGCATTATATTTAAATTATTTACATTTTTAAAATCTTTATTTATTCTTATGTCAGAGTTATACCGAAACAATTGGAATATTATAGTCGTGACTGTAACGTTGAGTTCATACTTCAAGTCGGTCTTTCAGATTCATAGTTGCGTTTTCAGAGATCAAGATCTGTGGTTGGCATTACTCTTGTACATATAAGGCAATTGCTTACCGTCTATCATGTCTTTCCAAAATAGTAAGTCCTAAATAAAATTATTTCAATAATTTGTAACTAATACAGTTGATTAAGAAGATGCAAATAATATCTGTTATATTTGTGGGTGGTTTCCGGTATCCTGAAAATTCATCTCTTCGATATGTTTAAATGTCATTTATTCTAATTGTTTTTGTTATACATAATTTATTTTATTAATCACAATATATTTTATTGGTGATAATATTAATAGATTACTTTTTGCTAGTTCAATTATATTTATTTGTTATTTGACAGATTTATATAGTATCCGTTTTTATTTCAACTTCAAATTATTTTGACTAAGGATTATTTTTGTTATTCTTTGACATCTTATTAAATTTAATTAATTTTTTTGTACGTAATAATTGCGATTTGTTTAGTTTTCTCCTGTGTTGTTGAGAGAGATATTTGTTAATTATTGAGCATAGGAAAAATCGTTCTTAAATTTTTGAAATGTATTTTTGAATATTTTCTATAAAATAATGTATACTCTATTGTAATCATTATATTATTTAAAATATATTCCATGCATATCAATATTATATTTGTTATGAAAGATGTTGACCCCAATTAAAATTTGTATTTTGACTTTTTTTAAAATTAGAGCTACATATAATTAAATGCATGAAAGTGATTTTTAAAATATTGATGCAATTGAAAAAAATATATTTTATCTTCCATTAAGGGTTCATCTTACTTGAATATTTGTACTTGAAATTTCAAAATCTTTATTTTCTTATAAATGTTTGTTGTATGTTTTGATACTTAATCTTCCATAAATTTATAAAAAAATATGAAAGTAAAAGAGAATCTTGGAGGAACTTGCTCTTAAAATCCAAGCAAGCTAAAGTATGGGCCAGGGGCACCCTGTTAGCTCAAAACCAATGGCACTCGGGAAAAATCTTCCACCCCTGTTGGAAAGTGAGTGATCTAACATGGCCACTCATGAAGTACAAGAAAGCCATTCCATATTTTTTAGCTGAAAGACTAAAAGAATGGCCTGGGCTTTTTCCGAAGTACACTGGTAATTGGGAGGAATCCTTCCAAGTCTGTTTAATTCTATCTTCCTAAAGGAGGAGATATCGCTATATGTGAGAGCCCCACAAGGACTCACCCCCTCTCCTAAGTAGCAGTCCTGGCCAGGTAGTCGACCCTTTCGGTTCCGATGATCCCAGCATGAAATGGGATACATTGAAAGTGGATGAAGTCACCAGAAAAAAGCCAAATGAGAAGATGTAAAATGTCCAATGGTAGGAGTCTTGTCTCCTACCACAGTCTAATTAGATTTGTGTTGTATTGAAACACAACTATCAATCGAAATCCAAACATCATGGAGTTGTTTCTCCATTTGATACCCATGTGAACCCCTCCTCATAACAAGAACAAGAAACTCTGATGTAAAAACCAAATAAAAGTTAAGATTTCTTATTTTAAATTCCCCAGAACCATTACAAGTTAGAATGTACATTCCACTGCCAGGAGTTCTCTAATCACATCTATCAGTGTATATCTTCAGATGATTGTGTGATAGTCTGTTGTATAGTGTTAAAATATAAAATTGACTAGTGATTTACTTTTATTTGCAAAATTAAGAAGGGTTCAGCTAAATCTTGTTAAATTTTCATAAGTATATATAACTTTTCACAATGCTGCAGTCCAGGGTGGGTTTTGTGTATCTTATACAAACTTTTCTATCCTTGTCCATAAATTTCCATTTCTTTATTTTCATTATTCTGAAGTCACTGGTTGTATCATTAAACTATCTCTTTTATCTTCTTCTAGCTCTTTCGTTTAAAAGTCTTCAGTTTATTTATAATAGGATCCAATCATTTTAAACATTGATTTCATAAGTCATATGATGTTTTCTCGCTTGATTTGATGATCACATTCATTATTTTCTTCCACTTTGAATTATTTGCTTTTATTGGTCTGTACATTTGTGAAAACTTTCTTTCAAAGATTAACAAGTTGTATTCATCATTATTTGTCCAAGTTCCACTATCATATGTTACAGGTCTGTGGGTAATTTTATAATATTCATGATAATTATTTTGATTAGAAATTCATTCTTAAATAAGTCTTGGTTTGAATAATAGCATTTATTCCCTTTTTGAATATAAGTGAGAGTACAAATGGGGATAATGCATAGCTGGGAAAATTATAAATTTTCTTGTTATTTATAATATTTACGGATAAGGTAAACATACTGGTCTTTCAGGTCTGATTTATCTGTGGACATCTCTTTATTACTGCTGTGAAACTGAAGAACCTTAAAATCTATCTATTTTCTGCTTACAGTTTTTTCAATCCATTCGTCAGATATCTCCGATTGATATATCAAATCTTTGCAATATTTTCCAAAAAGTAGAGCCTTATCCAAAATCAATAAATAATTCTTTTATTAGTTTTTTTTATTTAAGTTAATTGAAATTCCCATTGTCTTGAACTAAATGAAAACTTTAAAATTTAAAAATGAGATGGTATACAGGGTTTACATTTGATCAATCAGTTCTATATGTGTGACAGTTAAATCAGTCTAGTTTATTACTTTTGTAAACAGTGATAAAATAAAAAACGTATTAAGTCATCTTAAATGCAACAATAAATCTAAATATTGCATAATTTTCCCCAGTAGGGAACCTAAAGAATTAATGCTTTTTTCTTTGCAAATCAAGTGAATAACGCTTGCATTTCATGAATAGCAATATAGCAATTAATACTAATAATAATCAATTTAGTTAGTATTAATGTTGAAATTTAAATTAGCATTGAGTTTTTCTGGTGTTTATTAAATCCTATGGTTGATTTTTATATTTTTCTAAGTTATTTTATTTTTATGATAAAATGTTTTAGGATACTTATTTTGTTTTTTACGTATATAAAAAAGTAGAATACATTTAAGAAAATATTGTTTATAAAAGATAAAACATTTTTAATTTATCATTGTTAAAAATATTTATTATGTTTATTGAGATTCAAAAATATATTTTCTACTCTGAAATGATTAATGAATTGAATTTAAATTTAAGTCTTTAATTAATAATCCTCTGAGCCAACAACCAAATGGTTAGCATTCTGGTCTTAGGCTAGAAAGCTAATGGGTTTAAATGTTTATAGTGCCTCAGAATCCATTTTTAACTGTAAGTTTTAGTCCATTTAGATTTTGTGTGAAAATTACTAATGAGTGACAAACTAAACCCTAAGTAATATTTATGTAAATACTTTTGTAACTATATATGTATAAATGATTTATTTAATGTGTTTTCATTGCATTAAGATATAAAAGAAAACAATTTAAATTTAATATAGCCCTATTAAACATCCACATATTTTCTCATGCTGAACATATCTTAGTAGTATCAAAGACCGAAGTGAGCATTTAGAGGACCTCGATCACACACAACTAGTGGAATGCTGACACATTTTGAGGGGGATGTCTATTGTTAATTTTTATGACCTGGGTATCTAAAATATATTTGTTTAACTGTTGATTGTCAATGAAGGTGATTGCGAGACCAATAAAAGATTAAAAGTAGATCATGACCCAGAAAAACTTGCCCACCACTGATCAAAAGAAATATTTTTATTAATTTATACAGTATGAAAGTAATCATACTTGTTTACTTTATATCTGAGTTTTAATTTTTATATAAATACATTAAAAGCTTTATTTATATTATGAATAAACATGAATTAATCTGGAAAAAGTTTTCAAACCATATACTTTTTTTAAAAAAATTGTCCAATTTCATAATGGAATTCAACAATTGAGTTACGTCTGCCGTTCATCATCACATTACTCCTAGTTTATGGGAGCGGATTCACATCTTCTTACAAAGGTTTCCTTTTCAGAAGAAAGAAAGGACGATTGCAGTCCATCACCTGCCAATGTGCCGGGTAGCTACTCAAACCCCATTATCCACCCAGTTTACTTCATCACACATATATATTTCATATTTGTAGGAATTCCATTACAATTTTATTGAAATTTAATAATGAAATCTTTGATAATAATTGTATTGCTTCCTTTAATAACATAAAAAGTCTTATTAATCTTTGGAAATAAAGTAAATTGTTTGAATTACATTATAAATTTTTTCTTATCATTAGTTTAATCATCACTTCTTATCAAAATAAAGAAAAAGTAATTTGAAAAAATTAGTTCACATTGAAATTCATTACCTTCCATTTTCACAATTGAGCTAAAAATTTTTTTTCAAGTAGAAGAGATGACAAGAAAAAGCACAGACAGACTAAGGCTTTTGCGGAGACTTTCTGGTATTACCTGGGGCTCCTCTTCTGATACACTTTCCACCACTTATAAAACATATGTTCGACCTGTTTTGGAATATGGGGGAGAGCTCATTGCCACTGCGTCAGAAAGTTGCTCTAAAATAGTGGACTTAACTCAAAATAAGGCTCTTAGGCTCATAATCGGTGGAGCTGGCTCCACCCCAATCACTGCATTGGAAATCCAAGCCAACATTGAGCCATTGAAATTAAGAAGAGAGAAACAACTTTTAAAGCTTTATGAAAAATGTAAGGGACTTGACTTAGACCATTGGAAGGATTATATCCCGTCCACATTAAGACTAAAATATCATGCAAATTTTTTGTCCAAGGCTGAGAGTCTCAAAAGGGATTACACCTTGACATTCAAACCTTCCTGTCTTGTCAAATTTGAGCCTCCCCCTGATCGTAAAATCCCAACCTTTTGCCTCACAATCGGCACGTTAGAAACTAAGTGCAATGCTAACCCAGAGATTCTCAGAATCCATTATCTAGAGACTATCGCTACAAAATACTCAAGTGATAAATGGCTCTACATTTACACAGATGGCTCGGCAACAGGAGACTCAACTGGAGCTGGTGTGTACTGCAGGGGATTTTTTGAGGAATCTTTACCTGTGGTATCTGTGGCCACAAACTTTGATGCTGAAATTGAGGCCATAAAGTGTGCCACTGTGAATCTTCTTGGACTGAGCAATCTACTAAAGAAAGTTGTCTTTTTTATTGACTTCCAGTCTGTTATTGTGGCCATCACTTCATACTCAATAATTGATTCATTTCACGTGGAAGAAATAAAATCACTCTTCAATCATGCCATTTCCATCGGGTGGGAGATTGTTCTTCAGTAGATACCTAGCCATTGTAATATCTATGGGAACGAAAAAGCAGATGACCTTGCAAAGAATGGATGTAAACTGCAACAGCCTGATTTTATTCCATCATACCAACAAATATGCAACTTAATCAAAAACAAACTCCTCAAAGACCTTCATAATTCGTATAGTGAAATTACTATAGACAAGGTTGAGGCTCCTTGTTGAACTCTCCACTTCCCATGTGCCTTCCACGCTGCATTTTCACAGCCAATTTCAGAATTTTGATTGTACATGACTGTCTCCAGGGACACTTAAGCCGTTTCTGTGTGGTCAACACGCCCTACTGTATCCTGTGTCCTTCAGGAGCTTTTATGGATTTTATTCATTTGACAAGCTGTCCTGCGCTTTCTCTTTTGAACTGTTTACTCAACAACTTCCACAATAAGGCTAATTTTTATTGGGCTGCCAGAGGACTCATAGCCGATAAGGCAGCTGTCTTGACGTAGGATAAAAAAAAAAAAAAATTACCTTCCATTTTAAGTTTCTTGATGGCTGAAAATGCCATATTAAATGCTGTTGCCCATGAAAATCTTGCAAACCCTTTATGTAATTGAATGTGAATAATAAACAAGAGCTATATTTTAGTCATAGAAATGGAAAGTATCATAAAGTGTTTTTTAAATTGCCAGCATTTAAAAAATATTCATTTATATTTCTTATTAAACAAACATTTATTTGTTGCAATAATTACTATATTCTCTATGAGGAAATTTATATTAAGTTCTGTGTGTAAACAATATCAGAGGACTGGAAAGTAACAAGAATAGTATTCAATTTCTTATTTCACAATATGATAGTCAAAGGTAATTGAAGACAAGCACAAAGTTAAATAATCTGAAGATCATTTGTTTAAACCAAAAATGTATGTTTTTTTTTTAATTTAAGTAACTTTTAATATTATTTATGTTCATCATCCTTGATTAAGCACATATTCAGGTGAAAAAAGCCAAACTAACAGCAGAATGGTAAGCCCTCTGACCTTTGGTGCAACAAATTGTGTGTTTGATCTCTTGGGCTTGAATGCTAAAAAAAATAATGGTCCAGATTATTTTTTAAATTGTAGGTCCTAATTTAACTAGCCTTTGTATGCAAAAAATGACCATTGAGTGACAAACTAACTAATCAGGAAAGGAAAAATCCTGGTGCAAAACATTTATTCTAGATTTATAATAATTTATTTAATTCAATTTTCAAATGAATTGCTTTTTTCTCCTGATTTAAACTAATTCTGTGATATTTTAATCCATATGTGGGTCTACTGTGTCCATAGATCCGGATTTACCTCAATTAATTAAAACTTCTATAAACATATGTCTACTAAATTATGTTGAATTATTCTTACTTGTATAAGTTATAAAATTGAAACAGTTTGCTGTTAAAGAATAGAATATTTAATTATGTAACATTAATATCTTCTGAATATATTTAATAAACAAATTTTAGTATTTAAAAATTTTTTTCTGTTCTTTTCATTTTCAAAAAATTTTAAAAATAAATTTTAAATTAATATAGTAATAAGCAATTGAAAAATCGTTATTAAGTGTGTCATTTTTATATTTCGTAAATGTTATCTTATTTTAGAAAATTAATTTTTATTTTATGCCCTTAACTTCTAACCAAATTTTTGTTTGAT
The DNA here is from genome assembly GCA_037975125.1 of Latrodectus hesperus. Taxonomy (NCBI): domain Eukaryota; kingdom Metazoa; phylum Arthropoda; class Arachnida; order Araneae; family Theridiidae; genus Latrodectus; species Latrodectus hesperus. The sequence continues at coordinate 30,081,317 of CM075857.1, read as the reverse complement.
AATTTAATAATGAGATTATAAAATGCATCGTCTTTGGAAGAATCAAAATTTTAAATGTCGATTATTGAAATAACTTATTTTATTTTTACTTATTCTATATTTCAATATTTACTTTAAAAAAGCAGTTCTCTTCCAGTTTGAAGTTTCAATATTAAAGTCTAACATAATATAATTTTAAAATATCCTTCTTGTGTGAGTTGATTTTAGAACTAGCATTGAAAATAAATGTAATATCTTATTTTACATAAACTTCTATTGTGCTAAATTTTGCTTTAAAATGTTGCTGAAAAGTTTCTTTTTTTTTCATATTTATTTTTTTCAAAGATGTTATGTTCTATTTGGAAATTGGCCTGGGTTTTGTCCCAGATTCTGAAAATAATTATTCTTACTCTAAAGCAAACTATTATAAAAATGAACTCAAGGCACATAATGAATTTTGTTCAGCTGAATTCATATTTTGTTATGTAAATATATAATCATAGTGATAATTTCAGTCATCGAGAGCACTTTACATTAGAAATAAAACATTCAAATTAGTAAAGTATTGAAATGGGGTGAAATTAAGAGTGCTCTCGAAATTATCACCTGACTAAAATTTTTTATCTTTATTTTTAACAAAAATAAAATATTTAGCCTTTGCCTGCAAAACCTTAACTGAAATGTGATAGCAAAGTAGTTTCTACTGATGGACAAAGATTTAGGAAGTGTTTAATTGTTGAATGAGCAAAAAAACTTATTTCACATAATTTTGTATTTCATATAATTTCATAGTTAGCTTTTCCTTGTGAAAAGGGCTGAATAATCAATCGCGAATAATAATTTTAACTTCAATATATTACAAAGCTACTTTTTTCTTTCATTTTATATTTTACTTATTGTGTTGACCATTAAGTAATCATCAGGATTGAAATGTCAATAGGAAAATGAACTACTTGATCTCTAAAAAATATGCAACAAACAATGAAATTAGCCTAACTCTTGAAAAAGTAAGATTACAGCTACGAAATTTGCATATGCAATGGACAGTGAGATGCGAAAGCAGTTCTGCACTAAAATATTTGCATAACCAAACAAGGCTGTGCAAGATAACAATAAAAACTACTAGCAGTTACTTCTTCCTTTGCGTTGCATATCACATTTGTTTGATGTTCCATTTCTTCATATCTTTGTTTTGAATTTCTGAAAGTGAATCGTCAATGGCATTTCGATGAAAACATTCACGGATGTTCATTCCGAGTAACAACCATGGTAAGTTGACCGGACCTTAAATGTCCATCGTTCGATCATCAGCTGCTATAAAAAAGATACAGTATCATGAAATAGTGGACATCCTAGAGTTACAACCGCCCGCTAGGACTGTTATCTGTTAACAAGCTCGGCATTATCGGACGAGTTTAACCGATCTACTTGCTTCAAGCATTGTGACGTCATCAGGAATAGTATATCCCGACAAAGTGTATGTGGACGTCTACATTTCAGAGGACCGTCTGTTTGTGTGTAATGCGTCGTATTACAGAAGATTTGTTACTATGGGTTCAGGATCGCATCCACTGGACATCACAGGATTGGACCAATGTACTGTTCACAGACGAGTCCTGATTCAAGGTGAACAAAAGGCCGAGCTGGCAGCCGAATGGTTAGCGCTCTTGCCTTCGGTTCAACAGTTCGTGGGTTCGAATCCCACCTTGGGCATGGATGTTTGTAGTGGTTCGGAATCCACTTTAAACCGTAAGTCCCGATCTAATTAGCCTTCGTGTGCAAAAAATGACCTTTGAGCGACAAAGAAACCAAAGGGTGAACAACGATTCCCGACGGATCTGGAGAATACCATGAACTTGATCTCAAACTTTCCATATGACTGAAAGACGGCTACAGTCGCACTGATGATTTGGGCAGAGCTGAGTCAGCGATGGAACTGTTCTCGTCATTTTTCCATCCGGTTCAGTGACCACATTTATCTCTCGCGATGCAATCCTCAACTAATATGTTCGTCCATACTTGACAGCCATGTTTATGGGTGATAACACACGGTAGAGCTTCTGTTGTCAACCAATACGCGGAACGTAAAACAACCCCTCGATTGAAATTGCAGCGCGTTCTCCCGACTTGCTTTCTGGCCTGGGACTTGCTCGGGAAATGTGTGTTTTGTGGAATCTTATCCGAACCTTAAGAACGTGAAAACATATTTTCGAGAAAGGGCAAATTCCTCTAAGTGCTCCTGACAACTTGCTTGCAAGTCTGAATCGTTGCTATCAAGTTTGCCTCTCCAGTAGAGGTGGTCACTACTGATAAATGTTCGCAATTAAAAATTTTGTTGCACTTTAGGGACGTTATTGTTTATACTACTTATTTGAAAAATAATTGCATATATATACCTTTTGTTATTTTGCGCAGCATTGCCTCTGCTCTTAAACGTCTTGTCAAAATTTCGCTGCGTTTCAATTAATTGTTTTTATTTTATGACTATTCTTGTATTTATTGCTTATTTTTTTAAGATACAATGTAGGTTTGTGTGCATTAAAACTGTTGTGAAGTATTCTTTTTCCCTAAAAAATTTTTTTAATTTGTAATTTTTTAAAATCTATTCCTTAATTTAATATCTTTTAACATTCAACTTAATTTACTCTTGACAAACTTGTTTATTCTATTCACATATTTTAATTTTGATAACAAAATGCACAGTTATTCTTTATATTTAAACTTAATCGAAGGAAAATATCGATGCTTGAATTGTTTGTGTATAGTAAGTATATATGTGCGCATCTATTTTATTTAAGCTGAGGACTATTTTTTAGACCCAGGATGTCCACCTCCAGTGGATCCCACCACATATTAACATTAGTGCAATGAGGTCGCTGATAGACTGTGTGGCTAAAGAGAGTAATAAGAATAAAGCGGCTACTAGCTCTTCGTTTACTTATCAAGAGTACATTCAGTTGAAAAATTTTAACTAAATTGTGTATTCCACCTATGACATCTTGGTATACAGGAATAGTCCTTGGCATTCTGCTAGAAATTAAATGTGAGCGTGAATTCTAGATTGGTCTAGATAGACTGACATGTTGTCACCTTAAGTGTCTTTCCTTTGATAGTTTCAGAAAAATCTCCCTACTTGTAAAATGTTGCGACTGTCAATTTTGCTGAATCAGTCTTGCTTGCAACGGACTTTCTTAGAAAAACTTAACGTTGAATTCCCTTATAGATTTTTTTGCAGTCAACAACTTGCCGGAGCTGATCTGACGTGTCAGATCTTTGGTCGATAAGCAACATGACAAAGATGCATGTTACATTTTTTTTCGAAATCTTATTGGTTGAGAATCTGCAAGCATGTCTTCGAGTGGCAATGTGGTTGAATTTCCAGAATGTAATTTTAAGAGGCACAAAAACAATACACATTTATAGAAATAAAATTAATGCCTAAATTATGCGTTTTTCATTTTTTTATACACTGTCATGTTCATTTTTTGTGGCTTAGTTCATTCATGGTTTTTTGGATTGAAAGATCGTTTTGGTTTTATCTTTGTTGAAAATTGAGAGATGTATGTTTTGGTACATATGCTAACACCCTCGGATGCATGTTGTATCTTTCAAGAAAAAGTCGTTTTTCCTGTGACCAGTAAGCTGTGGATTTGATGTACGAACTAACCGATAGTTTTTATGTTGAGGGAGCGTATGCATATTAAAAAAGGCTCTCCTCTCTTGGTTGTAGTCCAAAGTGAAGTGGTTGACTGCATTCAGCATGAATGGTCATCTGGAAGTGTATCGCAATAAATTGGGAATAGGTGTTTGAGAGCTGTCTCTGTTTCCTCAGAGTTCCAACCTGATTTCTATGTCTGTTCTCTTAGGAACTTGTATACTAAATCACTTATGAATTTTATACTGATGACTATTTTCAGTCAACCATTTCATAATGGTTATCGATATATTTAATCAATTCGAGCTGGTAGATGAATAATTCGTGCTCAAGTTTTTAGTTTAGCCGTTCATAAGTTCGAATTTTACCATCGGTATAGATGTTGTTAGTGGTTCGGAATTCACTTAAAGCGATAGGTCCCGGTCTAATTAGTCCTCGTGTGCAAAAAATGATCGTTGAGCGTCAAAACAAACCACAAACATGTATTATAATTATTCATATTCTTTTTTTTTCCCAGTCGTTGTCATCCTCAGACAGGAAGAATAAAATTCAGATATGACCAGTGCTGACTACAAGCAAAGTGCAAAGTATATTAAATGCTAATAACACTCATTTATGATCGAAGAATATTTGTTTTGCTCGCCAATCTAAAGATAATAATATCGATTATCTTTTATAAAAGCTCTCACATGTAGCACTTCTAAATGCTGTAGACCACTGAATCTTATTTTAATATGGACTCATAACTGGTGATCATTTAATGTAAGTGTTATTCATGTTAAAATTTAATGAAATTGTATGACTAAATTATTTAAGCCATTTGATATCTGCTTCATTTTTGGTATGCGTGTTAAATACGTTTATCTGTAAAAATTTCCTACTTTTGAGAACTTGGCTTTAGTACTTATATAAATTTATTTGAAGAATCAACTTGAATACCAATCTGTATATCATCAAATATTTTATTGGCAATCAATCTTAATTTTTAATAAGTGTGGAAAAGTGAAAAAAATCCTTTTTAATATCAGTTCAGAATAATATCTTAATATTGAATGGTGAGTTTGATAACAGTAATGTACTGTAATCATAAATCAGGTATTTATTTTATGCGATTAAAAATTATCCTTAAAAAATTTATTATTCTGGTAAATATGTTATTTGCTACTTTCATCATAATGCCTTAATCTGAATGGTTATCGCTTTGTTCAACAGTTCGTGCGCGATTTCGTAGTGCATTTTAAACTTGGGTTCCGATCCTTTTAACCTGCAAAAAAGCGACCATTGAGCGACTGGAAGCCATAGTACCTATGCCGATCAATACAATTTAAAATAAATATTGTATTTAATGTAATTCTGTTAAAAATAAATCGCCATGTTCTTTCATTTTAATCGTCAACACCATGTATATTTTTATCAAAGTTCATTATGTCAAAATTTATAACAGATGGTAATTGGAAATTAGTCTGACTCTAGAACAACTTATTCCAGCAAAAATGAACTTATATATGAATGCAGTTATATACACTACTGGCCATTAAAATTGCTACACCAAGAAGGAATGCAAATAACAGTACGATATTTATTGGACACATACTTTATAGTGGAAAGAACAAGTGATTAGACTTACAGGAAATTAGGATGTATAGATCTTGAGAAATCAGTACCCAAAGCAGCCACCTCTGGCTGCAATAACAGCATTTATCCGCCTAGGCATGGAGTCAAACAGGGATTGTATGGCATGTACGGAGATCTCAGTCCATGCAGCTTCAACACTATGCCACAGTTCATCAACAGTATTGGATGGTGAGTGATGGCGTGCCAATCGCTCGGCAACCATTGACCACACGTTCTTAATTGGTGACAAATCAGGAGAACGTGCTGGCCAGGGTAACAGTCGAACCTGTTCTGTATCAAGGATGTTCTGAACAGTACGGGCAACATACGGTCGTGCATTATCCTGTTGAAACACAGCATTAGGGAGGCCTCGAAGATAGGGCAGAGCCATGGGCCTTAACACATCGGAAATGTAACGGTTGCTGTTCAAAGTGCCCGTAATGCGAACAAGAGGTGATCGAGACGTGTATCCAATGACACCCCATACCATCACTCCAGCAGATGGCGATGTCCAATGCAATCTGGCAATGCGCGTTCTCCACGATGCCTCTAAACACGGATGCGGCCATCATGGTCCTGTATACAGAACGGAGATTCATCTGTAAAGATGACGTGAAGCCATTCCCGCGTCCAGGTTCGTCGCTGATCACACCATTGAAGGCGCTCCTGTCTGTGATGCAGCGTCAATGGTAGCCGAAGCCATGGTCGCCGTGCAGACAATCCCTGCTGCTGCAAACGTCGTAGAACTGTTCGAGCAGATACTTGTTGCCTTGGAAATGACTCCATTTCTCGATTCAGGGTTCGTGACTTGGCTGTACGATCCCTTGTGACCATGCGGATAAGATGTCTGTCTTCTCTGCTGTTAGTGATGGGGGGTCGCTGAGATCCTGCATGACGTTCCGTATGATTGTCCTGAACCCATCGATTCCATATTCTGCTAACAGTCATGGGGTCTCGACCGACGCGAGCAGCAATATTGCGGTACGATAAACCGCAATCCCGGTAGGCTATAATCCTTCCTCGATCGAAGTCAGACACGTGCTGATAGGCATTTCTTCTTCTTACAAGAGGCATTACAACAACTTTCTTTGCCGAAAACAACGTTGAAACGGAAATTGAGTATGAGAAAACTGCTGTCAAATCTCTGGTTTTATACACATCGTAGATGTCGCTACTGTCGCCTGCTTTGTATGAATGCGCTGAAAATCTAATCATTTGCATATCACAGCAAGTTCTACCTGTCATGCAAATTTCACGTGTGTGGTGTGCCGCTTTCCTGTTGTAGCAATTTTAATGGCCAGTAGTGTAAAAAAAAAAAGCAATTACCTTTGCAGCATTTGTTAGTTTTGATCATTATGATCTAAGGCCGAGTTAACAGCCGGCTGATTTGCATCCGAATCTACAATTTGCCGGCATTAATTTTATAGTAATTCAGAATCCATTTTAATCAGTAAGTCGCAGATTTCGTTTGTAAAAGTGGGTCAACAACCAAACTTTGCTGCTTGTCCTTGATGCAAATTGATTGGACAGCCTTAGACCGTGGTAGATACTAATTTCTTAAAAATCAAGGACATTTTTAAGACAAAGCCTAATAAAATTATAACTCTATAAATGAGTTTGAGAGAGAAGAACAGTCCGTGAACTGTAAAATAATAAATTGGAGTAATGGCCTTTTCCAAACCTTAAAATTAATTGTCGTAATACTACTTAAATAACTTTTATACTAAAATCAATCTGTGCACTAATTGATTTAATTTTTTACAAATTTATATATTTCTTTTGCGTGAGTAAAGTTCTTGTAGTATTTGTAAAATTTTGAAATTTAACATTATACTTGCGTAGTTCAAAATAATTACTATAGGGAATTGAATGGAATGAATAGAAGAGACAAAATTTTCTCGGTAACTTTTTTCATTACATAACATGAATGGTTTTAATGTGCGTAATCTTGGTCTAGTGCTGACGGATAATGAAAGCTGTTACTGTGATGATTATTTTTGCTCGCTTAGTTGTGAGTTGGAAAATTTTTGCTTTATTTTAAATAAAAAAGTTGCTGACTTTTTTTCAGTGTTGATTATCCAGTGAAGTTTCGTGGGTGAGCTTCATCCAGAACTGATGTGTTGGCAGTTCTTTCCTCATAATATTCTCGACTTTTAATAGACTTGGAACACCTCTGGCAACTGAGATGACATAAGAAGAAAAAAATTTTTTTTTTTTTCCCATTTTGGAGCACCTTGACAGTCTTGTGTTATTCTATCAATAAAATTAGTTTTATTTTATTTTATTTTATTTATTTTTTTGTGTGGAATGAAGGACATTTACAAGTAAGGTAATGTTGTGGCTTCTTGTGAGTTAAATAATATACTTTTACAAAATGTTTTTTACCATCAAGATTCCTCTTCAATTTATTTTCTCGTATTTGTAAGGAACATTTAATTATTACTTGTCAGTGTGTGTTCTTAATTCGTGCACTTTCATACTTATTGATTTCTTATAATTATGTATTCTATTTTAAATAATTTCACTGTGCTATATTTGTTTTAAATCGATAAGTAATATTTATTGATTAACTGTGGTTTTCGAATCAAATGCTTAAAAAATGCAAAGAATGATGGCGGATTTTCCCAAACAGTAATATATACTACACTGAAGAACACGATAAAAAGTTGAGAAAACAGAAGCTAATCGAAAATCTTCTTTAAAAATAGATGCTTAAAAAAAAAAAAAAAAAAAAAAAAAAAGCACTATGTTAAAAAAAAAATTGTACTTTCAATTTCACTTTGTTTAAAAAGAATAAATATTTTCAACTGATTCATAATTATTTGCACCAACTATTTTATTCTTTAATATTGAATTCGTCAGAATTATAAATAAAACTTTAAAAAAATCGAAATCTTTTAAAAAAGTTTGATTTTATTAAATTTAGTTTCTAAATTTTCAATCATTGAGTTTGAGTGGCTTGATGCAGCATATGTTGTAAGTATTAGATTCTCCTCCCTAGGATTCCGTCCTTAAATAACACGGTAATAAAAATATTTTGACATGGTCTTCTGGTGAATAATTACGAATAATACTTTTAACATAATGTATCGATTGAAGGTAAAGTATTAATTGCCTTTGAAAGACTTCAGAGATAAATGGCTTTAGTCTCAGATTATAGTTCTCATCAGGGTTAAAAGTTTCCGCTCTTTAGACGGGATTTTCTTGTTTATCTGGCAACTAGGTTTTTATTACGTCATTAAGATGGAGACCTGTAAGAATTGTGTAGAAAATTCTATTTTGGCAACCCTAATATTTACGTCATCGCAATGCATCAAGGTACGTTATTTTGGCAATATTTCTAAATCGACAAAAAAAAAAAAAAAAAAAATCTGAATTTGGCATGCTGGATTATATGGCAGCTGTGCCGTAACATCTTCCTAAAACGATCCGTTTGAACTTCAGAAATTATTTAATTCATTTAAAGGATATTATTAGTGGTTATTAACTATATAATCGGAAATGCTCTATTTGTCTTTTGAAAATTTTTCCGTTGAGATTTCAATTAAAAATTTGTCTTATGAGAAATTTTCAATTAAGTCCAAAGTTTCCTTTCAGTCAATATATGTAAATAATTCACTTAAAGGGACGGTTTAGGCTAGTGTAATCAAAAATTTGACGGATCTTCAGAGCAAGGTTCATCATCTCATCACAAAATCTGTGCACTACTATGCCGAGATTCGTGACGTCACCCTTAAAAATTTGAAAAAGTTTCTTGTATGCGATTGAGCTGCGACAAAGCACTTATTTCTGCATTTTTTGAATAAAACATTCTTTAGTTTAGTTTTAACAATTGTGCTCGTTCAAAGGTCACATCTACAATAATAGAACTTGTTCTGGATAAAGATGAAAAAAACTTGTGCAACTTGCACAGCGTGTGTCTAGAAGCATTAGGAAGCCTGAGCAAATTGAACAATATTTTTCTCAGTTCATATTGATGAAAATAATAATAAAATGTGTGTGTGTGTGGACGGTAAAATAATAAACATATTTATAAAATTTTTCATGTTGAGAATAGATTTCTGTTCAATTAGGTTCAAAAAGAAATTATCAATTGCAAAAAATATTATAAAATAAAATAAATGCAAGTTAGAAAATGTGTGTAAAGATTTTCTGTTAAGAAAATATCTATTTCTAACTGAGAGAAATTTTGAAATAGATGGGAATATGATTCACATAAATTTTATAGATTTTCGAAAGTTATATAGATTTGCGTTTTTAAGGAAATAATTCGGATAAAATTTGTATATGGAACTGTGCATTTCATTCAAGCAAATTTTGAACTTTCAAGTAAATTTAGTCTTCAAGAACTATTAAAAATAGATTTTTTAACAGATAGTTCTGCATTTGAAAGATTTTATTAATTAAATGGTGCATTGATAACTATATGAGTTTTTTTTTTTATCATATGAAAAAAGAATCGAAAAAAATTAGATATAATAAAATAGTTGTAAAAAAAATTACAGGTCTTACGGAAGGAATCTTTAATTTCTCTTGGAAAAAATATCTTAATAGTAGTATTTGGCGTATAAGAACTTTCTTTAAAATTTGCATATAGGTATTTTACCATATTGTAATAAATTAGTAAAATATCTGCAGATTGAAAATCTTATTTTTTTTGTAGTACATGTGTGGGTTTTGTTATTTTGTTAATTTTTTATTATTTATTTTTTGTGTAAAACCTATGTATTGCATGAATATTTGCTATCGTTTGTTTATATAATTAAGAAACCTTTTCTTTTAACGATTCCGTAAAGTGTAAATGTATACATGTTTAAGAGTTTGCATGCATACTGCTGTTGATATTCTTGTTTATCAAATGATGTAGATTGTTTAAAAAAAGAACTATTTATAGATAAAATTACCATCCTCAAACTTCTCCAAATACCTTATCAAGAAACAAATGCAAGCTTGAGGAAAAACTTACCTCAAGATAATGCTATATTTATTTTTTACATTAGATTTAAAATGCAGAAACGAATATACTTATCAGATTTTATGAATTTAACTCAAATGCTATCTCTAATAAAAATCGGCTTATTTGAAAAAAAAAGGTAAATTGTACATGAAATGATAAACGGAATGGTTGTTAAATTATACAATAGGAATAAAACAACCAGCACTAATTTAAATTGATTTTTTTATATTTTTCGAATAATTCAAGGTGGCATTTCAAAATGAAAATTCTTAATTCATTTAGTGAAATTTCATTCTCAAAACGTATGATTGAGAGTCTCTTTCAATATTGTGGATATTAATATAGGCAGGGACTGAAAAATGTTCAGTGTGGAGCTAGCTCAATCCACTGTTTTTTCCATTGTCCAGTGTTATTTGCAGTGTCAAAACTTGAAAAGGCACTAACATAGTTTATTCAAAATTACTTAGCTCTTTTAGAAGAGAAAACTAATTACCTTACTACAGTAAGGTAATTAGTGTTACTACAGTCAGGTAACAGTGGGAACTTAAGGAAAGGAAAGATTTTCCCTGTCAAGAAGCGCAGTGATTACTGATGTCATGGTCAATTGTGAGAATATCAGTGAAGCAGTGGAAAATGTCACGAAAACTATTATAAGAGCTGCTGATTTAGCAGTTTCAAAGAGCTCCTCAATTCCACGAAGACATCGTAAATCTTGGTGGAATAATGATTATGGTGAAACCTACAGGAACCAAAGAAATTATATGAAGTATTTTTCGAACGTACTTCATGCAACTACTAAGCTTTTGATTTTTAAGAAAGCCACAGCATATAGAACTCGGCTTCAGAACCTTATGTATCTATTACATTTTCGACATCTTCTAAGCAATTATAGAAAAAAAAGTAAAAGCGGCCGCTGATTCTTACCAGGAATTTTCCTTTTGTCTATTAAAAACAAGAGCTGCTGAATACACTTCACCTGTTGACATAGCTAACGAAATCTCTCCAGCTTCAATGTTTATAGTTTTACATTTTTTAGAACAAAACATCATGCGTGTCAAATACCCATCAGATTCCACCATAGATAGATCATGCCATACAATTATGAGTTTGGTATGTACGAATTAAAGAAGGCATTGCATCAAGTAAATAATACTAGTGCAGCATCAGATTGGATCATCTATAATATGCTTCAAAATTTATGTCCAGATTTCCATTTGAATCTACTTCGGTTGTACATTTGAATCTGGATTGAAAATGTATATCCATCTGCTTGTCAGGAAGCTATAGTTATTCCCATATTAAAGCCTCGCAAAGTTCCCTCTTATCCAATAAGTTATCGCCCTATAACACAAGTTGCTTGAGTAAAACATCGTCAATGGCTCGTCTTGTCAATATCTTGGAAATAAATGCACTTCTCCTAATCAGAGGGGATTCCTTAAAGGAAGATCTACTATAGATAACATTGTTTCCTTAGAAACACAAATCCGGAATACTTTTGTTCGTAGAAATCACTTCGTGTCTTATGATATGATATCGTATGTTGTTGTTGGCTTGGCTGGCAATAGGGAGCGCTGCTCCACTTTACCAACTGAACCATATTTTGGTGTGGAGTCCGATTTCCTCAGTACACATATGCCATAGGTGCACGTTTATAGAGAAAGCAACCATTCACAACCCATTCATAGCCGAGCTGGAAGCCGAATGGTTAGCGTTCATGTCTTCGGTTCAACAGTTCGTGGGTTCGAATCCCACCTTGGGCATGGATGTTTGTAGTGGTTCAGAATCCACTTTAAACCGTAGGTCCCGGTCTAATTAGTCCTTGTGTGCAAAGAAAAATGACCGTTGAGCGACAAACAAACCAAAGGATTTGTGGTCCATGCTGGTCACAAACTTTTTTAAGTTTCACCTGTCATCACTTCACATCCAGTTTTACCAATGCGAGGGGCTGCTGTCAGATTGACTTGCCTTCGACATGCGCGCTTTACCCACAAGTATTTATTTTCATCTGATACGCCTCCCGGTTGCCAGACGTGTGGCGAACCACATAGTTTATCACATTTTAATTTTTTATACAATTTTTTAAAAATCAGTGTTTCACCTTTTTTAAGAGTGACATTTTATCATTGTGAAACTGCTTGTATACCCCCTCCCGTGCTTTGTTAAATGGGACAAAGCGTTATTGCTGTGCATGTAGTAACAACCCGATGGAGGCTAAAAGGACGTTTATTACCAATTACAAACTAAAGACAAGTGTGCTAACAATCAAGAATTGGATTTTAGAATTTGAAAAACTGGTAGTGTTTGTGATGACAGTGCTGGCAATGTCGGTCATCAAACACGTGTGCAAACGCTTGAAAACATCGAGAAAATGCGATGTGTTTCAGTAGTTTAAATCAATCATTATAGCCCTAGGAAATTACTCAGACCAGGTGCACAATAGGTGGGAATCAACTTGGGTACCCTGCGTCAAATTGAAGACGGTCTCTCTCTTTCCATATGAAATTCAAACTTATCAGTCGTTTACCCCATGTCTATGAAATAGAATTTGTGTTTCGCCAACAATATTGCCAAAATTGACGAACAAGTATTTGATGTGAATATAGATTGATTTAGCGACAAGTCTACTTTCATTTGGATTGGTTCGTCAATAAGGAAAGTTGGCGCAATTGGGGGACTGAAAATCCGCATCTTTGATTAAGAAGTCTCCAACCTCAACGAAGGATTGAATGATATGCAATGCCTGTCACAATAATCGGTGCAATATCCGTTGACGGAACGGTGACTACTGAACGATCTAGGAAGGTTTTGGGAAAGGATTCCCTCCCTATTATCCTAACCGAGCTTGCAGCCGAACGGTTAAGTGCTCTGGCGTTTGATTCAACAGTTCATGAGTTGGAGTCCCATATAGCCATGGATGTTTCTTGTGGCTTCGAAATCCAAGTTAAATTGTAAGTTCTGGTCTAATTAGCCCTTGTGGGACAATCGTTAAGCGAAAAAACAAATCAACCTCCTTGGTATCCAAAGTACCCCTAATTTTGATTAGGTGTTCATGCAACACCGATTTCGATCCCATCCAGGATCCAAAAGTTCTTGAGGAGCACTCTGGCTCTGGGGTACTCACAGACTACTGGGCGGCCATTTTTTCTGGATCTGAGATCATGTGTGACTCACTTTTTGTGGGGCCCCTAAATACAAGGTGTGTGCAGAAACAGCCCCCAAACCACTGCTGAGCCGAAAAATTTTGAAAATTTAAAAGGTCATCGACTGCATCGATGTTCCAGCACTTCCAACAAGCCGTCATTCGTCTGTGACAATGATGGCGGGCGTATCGAACATGGCATAAACTTAATTTGAAATTCTGTAGTGACGTTTACATGGTGAATAAAGTTTGGGTACCCGTTAATTTTTTTTAATAAATTTTTACTTGATACAACTCAATAAAATTGTCACGTTGTAATTCTATAACGGAAACTAATTTACCTCAATAATATATTACAATATTTTATTTTTAAAAAAACAATTTATAATCTGTATTATTTATATTGTAAAACTGTATCTAACAATCGAAGAATATATTAATTTGAAATATTCCGTGTTAGCAATATTTGAAAGTGGTATCCTTAGCTCTAAATGTCTTTCACGGTTTACTATTTTAGCCACGATGAATTAGTTATTAGGCAAATCTCAAAGAAATTGAAATTTAATTCATCGCTTAGCAAGTAAGTCGTTATTTCTAGTTTCTTTGCCTTTTGATGCCTAAATAGGTGTGAAAAGGTTACATTTGCGTGAAAAACCCACCAAACGTTATTGTAGTCGGATGTGAAAGCGGAAGATTCAGTTGAGAAAGACGTGGATGGGATCGATGCACTCTCTGGCAACAAGTGCTGCGCGAACCTGAACCTGGAAACCGTTCAACTGGAGACAAATTAGTTCCTGCAGAGCGCTCTGTCTGTAATCCTTTACAGTCTAAGCTAAATTCTCCGTGAGAAAATAAATGTAAGGAAGCACTGTTATTAATTATGTAAGAGTTCTATTAATTGCAGATTGGGGATTATATACTTATCTGTGAAAATGCAGTTTTAATATTCGAGGGAAATAATTAAATTCTGGTAAAAGTGCTTCTTACAATGAATGCTTAAACTGACGATACTAAAGAAATTGCATTTTAAGACATTTACGTGATTATTATTCTTTTTTCTTGGCTAGTTGTCTCGTTCTTTACTAAATGAAAGAGCATCATGTGGTGTGTGATAGGGCCTTCTATCTCATAGTAATTTAAATGTAACTGACATTGTCTCTATGTGCCTTAAAATACCGATATTTCATCTTCAAAACAGCTAATCGAAAATAAAAATGTAAAATTTCCAGGAATTTTTAAGCACGGGAATTTACTTTGAAATTTTGAGAATAAACCGAAATATTGAGAATTTTGAGGGAATATACTCAAACAATCATGTGTCGTTTAATAAATTGTTTTGCCTTATATATATGAAGCGAAGCGAAGTGAAGTAAGTCGTGTCTGCTCGTTGCAAAAAATGTTTTCTTCTTGTATGAATGTTAATCTAGTACTATAATTCATCTTGAGAAAAACAAAAAGTACTTAACAGAATGATAAAAATAATGATTTGAAATTTAATAAAAATATCAAGATATATTTATTTCTCAAAACTCTCATAAAAAAAATTCCATTTTTCTGTCGTTATGAATTTATGCTCAAAAGGGAAGAATAAGAGTGCATCATTAATTTTTGAAATTCTAAGTAGTTCATTAAAGCAAATTTGCTTTATTTTGCTGGATAGCTTTATATTGCCTTATTTTGCGGTAATAATCATAAAATAAATGGATTTTTATTTTAATAAATGTAAAAAATAACTTCAAAAATTACAAAAAAAAAAGGAAAAATTTAAATCACCTGAGAAAATTCTAAATTTACGAGAGCTTTAAAAATTTCCGAGGAAATGAATCAGCTCCATCGTCAGTAGTGACATTTCTTATGTGTCGTTTTCAAAAAAATCAGTGTAAAATGACAAATCCCTGTAACATCTCCTCCTCTGAGATTTTTCTTCAAAATACACGAACTGCAAAAACTATACTCACTCAAAAATAGAAAAAGGCTTTATATTCATGCTATTCTCTAGTCGTTATGGTAGGAGAGAAATTTTAGGATTTCTTAGAGTGAAGCGCTTAGCAATAGGATATTGTGATTGTTCTAAGCCATAATTTTGTTTAATATCGGAAATTTATTTCTCCGTGCATCTTTGGGTGCTTGAGAGTATTCCTGTTTGCTTCGGGTTGATGCAATCAATTTTTTTATTTTTTATTTTTATGCAAAGAACTTGAGATACTGTGCAGCTCCTGTTTAATGCCTCTTAAGCTATCCACTCAGCGGTTCTGCGTTGCCTACCATCTTTCATTTAATCGGTCTTTGATATTTTTAGATGAAATATTTCCATTTTTAGAAGGCATACGCCTCCAGTTCCTTTTATTCTTTACTTTAACGCGTAGGTCGTGGTCTGATAGGCCTTATTGGGCAAAAAATGACCGTTGACCGACAAACAAACCAATCCATTCATTCTGTACACATTAAAGAATGAGAACGATTTTTCTCTTAATCCGAAGTTGGGAATTTAATGATCTTTATCTCGTAGTTTTGTTGTATATCTCGGATGTAGATGTTTCTAGTGGATTGGAATTCATTTGAAATTGTACATGATCAAAAAGTTTTCTTAGAGCAATAAATCAATTGATTTAAAGCTAGAAGAATAATAGACTATTCCTGTATTTTTTTATCATGAGCTTTTTTATATTCTTGGTTATATATAATATGACTGCATCTAAAGGAACATATAATTAGAAATAATGTAAGAATGGAAGGACGCAATGATCTATTTCAGAAAAGGTGCAAACCATTAGTCTGTTTTTAAACAGCATCAGATAAATAGTATTAGATCATGCTTTTCTCTGACATGAAACCCTGACAGTTCTTGATGAATTACTTCTTAGATGCAATACTCAAAATTACTTACTGGTCAAATTTTGCCATCCAAAGGGAAAAGAACCATAATCAACTACAACACTTTATTTGTTTCTTAGTTTTGTTTGCGTTGCAACAAAGTGCAACGGACTGTGAAATTCGATTCTGAAAAAAATTAACTCCTTTGCTGTGAGAATAACTACAAAAGCAACTGAAAAGAACTTTTTTTTTCTTGGAACGAGTTTTATCTTATTTGCAATGACCTGTAACATCTAAGATGATTTGTGAGAGTTCTTCATGTAAGTATAACAGACACTCGTTTATACGAATACGTAGGGATAGTTCTTAAAATCGAAAGTTCGTTAAAGAGAAAAATATAATTTAGATCTTAAAAATTTTTTTACCACACTGCTTTCTTTATAAAGTACTATTACAAAAAATTATAGCTGTTATTTAAAAAATATGCAAAATAAAATTCAATTAAAAGCAAATATTTCAATTTATTAAAGAAAAACTTCCACCACTTCGATTTCAAAACTTCATTTTTAAAAACGCATTTTTTTCACTGTAAATAAAAAAAAACCATGTCATTATTATTTTTCACTAAAAGTACCTTAATCTTGTGAGCCATTCGTCTACTTGTTTTTCTGATGGTCGCAGGGCTAAGTCGTTTTCTTCATATTTGATATCTGAAAATTCTTTTTCTCTCTCATTTATATGTGCCCTTAATCGTTTATTATCTTCTAATAATTCTTACGAACAAGTTGCATCTGAAGTCAGATTCAGGAAGCCTTGGAGTGAAACTGCGGCAAGCAACCTCTGTCGAAACTTAAGGTTTCTTTTTACTAAAGTCGTCAGAGTTTCGCCTTTCTTAAGCCCGCCACACACGATAGGATTTTTCCTTAGGCAGCACAAATCTGTGCACCGCGTTGCTTATGGATGGTGTTTCATTGGTGTCTGTTTTGTGGATCCCTGGTGTGTCTGGTACACCAGCCAAAGATGAAACAAACACGTCATCAATAACTTCACTCCAAATATTAACCAATAAAAGTTTATTTACTGTTTAACTTGCAATAATATTGTATTGTATATTTGTTAATATTTTCATATTTGAAAACATAATCATGCCCAAAACGTGAAGAAATGTTGAATGTAATACTTTGATTTAAATATCAGCAGCAAATACTGCTGAAGTATGTTTGGAAGAGAAAAAAAGGGAGAACAAAATTTAAATAACATAAAACTTATTTCAATTGCTCATGCAACTTATTTAAAATAAAGTTAACAATATTTCTTTGAAATGAATTTTTATAAACTATAAATAAAAATTAATTGAAAAATCATTTTATAAAAAATTTTTGCTACAAATATTTATGCATTTGCATTATATTAAAAATCCTAATTTAAAAAATAATTGCATTTTATTTCAATCTGTTTCATAATATTTAAATAAAAAATACAAATAAATTTTTTTATCATATTAAAGTTCATGTATTTAATGCATTCACATAAAAGTAACAATAAATAAATAAATATTATTTAAATTAGAGTTTCTACTGCGTTTTA
The DNA here is from genome assembly GCA_037975125.1 of Latrodectus hesperus. Lineage (NCBI taxonomy): Eukaryota > Metazoa > Arthropoda > Arachnida > Araneae > Theridiidae > Latrodectus > Latrodectus hesperus. Next base: position 30,063,572 of record CM075857.1, on the reverse strand, counting down.
ATTGTAATTAAGATTAAAAACGCTTTATTCAGTTAATTTTTATTAAAAACTAAAAATACTCAAAATATTTTTTTTAATTTTAAAAAGCAATTTCAATAAGGAAGATTTAAATATAATGAAAATAGTTTTTAAAAATCTTGTGAAATTTTACCAGAGAATTGTTTTTTGAAATTATTATTAATTATTCAAATAAGATCTTTATATAGTTAATTTTTTAAAATTTTTATTAAAATAATTATCATCACGCAGGTTTTACAAGCACTTGTTATCTATTAAAAAATATATAATCGAGTAAATAAGTACATATTGTAAAAAAAAACTGAAATTCTAAAACATATTGACGAATTAAATTTAACTTATTTTTAAAATATTCAACGAAAAATTCTTCAATGTCTATAGAAAATTTGAATTCCATGCTCTTATATAAAGAGCGCGAATCAAGTAAATATATACTTGTCGCTCGGTTGTGGATGAAAAAAATTAAACAAACTGAATACTTCGTTTGGTGGAAAGCTCCGCCTCAATTTGGTCCTACGTGACGTCATTTCGTGGATGGCTTGTGGACAGCTGGTGGTCATCCACCGTGTCCGGTTGACGGTGACCAGGTTTGCTGCCTGCCCTAGGATTTGTTAAAGGGGGTAGAAAGTAATTAGGCACTCACTTCCCACAAATTATGCTGACCACAGTAGGGGAGGCACATCTGGAGTGGGAAGATATTTTTAAGGTTGCCATTTTTCAACATTTATTGCTTTTGGCTTAAAATGTGTGCCTTGTAAATGGAAATCGAAAATCGCCAAAAATTTCAGTCATTTAAAAGAGTTTCTGTCTCTTTTATGACTTGACGTATTTATATGTGTCTTTTCAGTTTTTATTGTTGTACTCATTTGTCTGCTTGTAACGTCTGCCATTAAATGTTATCATAGTAAGTTAAGTAACGTGAGTAAATTAGGCACAGATGGCGCAGCATGTCCGTTTTTGGACCTTGCGCTATAAAACCCAACCAGCCAACTAAATTAGGCACAGAAGTATTATTGGCTGTTGCTTTGGACTGATGATGGTGAAAAAAAAAAAAAAAAAAAGAAGAAATGGGCAAAAAAAAAAAAAAAAAAAATTGGGTGCTCCAGCGTGAAAATTTTTTACATCTAAATTTGATTACAGAAATGCAGTCGGAAGATAAAGATTTCTTTAATTACATGAGGATGAATAAAAAATTGTATGCAACGTTGTTGGATAAGGTAACACCTTTCATTATAAGAAAAGATGCATCCACTCGCTCATCTTTAAGTTCTCATGAACCATTAAGTGCAACTTAGCCCTTTCTGACAAGGGGTATTAACTAAGGAGTCACATTAGTACATCAAAAAGTTTATCGAGTATTAATTATTTATTAGTAGATATAAAATCAATTATCAATTTGTTATCTACTATCCAAGTATTCTTAGATTTTATAATATTTTCTTAAATAATTTTTAAATAAAAGGGAAACAAATTAACATTTACCAAATGATAAATCATAACTGAAAGTGCATTTAATTTCAATTTCGCTTAAAGGTGAATAATTTTCTTTTATGATTAATCAATTTATTATTTTTAATTATCTAATTTTATTATTGTTTAATTGTATATAAAGAATATTTAAAGAAAACAACAAAATCTCAACTAATACCTTTATATTGTTTAAACTTAATTTATATTTAAAAATATAGAAAATTAAAATTTTAAAATGTTTATTTTGAAGATTTGTAAGCATTTGAAATAAAAAAATATTGTTTTCTAATAAAGCTCTATATTATAAAATTTCGTAGTTAAATTTTACGTTAAATGTGTAATTATATATATTCATTCAGATAGCGAATAATTTTAAAAAATAAATTATTTAACTTATTTCATCACCATTCTCAACAAAACTTGTGTCCAAATTCATGGAAGATACTTCATCACATGGAATTGCAGTTTCGTCCAGAAATGATATATATTCAAAGTACCATAAAGTCGGCACACGTATGCATCCTCCGTGCTTAACCACTTTTTTCGATTCATTGATTTTTCTATTTTTTAGGTTCTACGGAGGATATTAATTTTTCTTTTACTTCCTTAATTGAAGCCTTTTCATCTATCTTTTTGTATATTTTTAATAATTTTTCGTAAGCTGTCTTTTTATTTTATTTGTGTAATCGACACTCATTATTTGCCACAAATAAGGCTCATCTTTACAGATTTCAATAAATTCCTGCAATATTTGCTTCATGGACATTTTTAAAAAAGGGAGCTAATGTTCGTGACGTTTTGTAAAACGTGAACCTAAATAAATGAGAAATTTCAAATATTAATTTTCCCAAGTATAGCCAAGAAATAATTTTCAACCCTGCGAGACAGACACATGACAACAAGAAGCAATTCCTTACTTCCTATAACTAACCCATGTTTGAAGAAAAATCAACGCTTGTTTGAATTTTCTTGAGCCTGTCCAACTTTCCCACTCACAGTACAACTTGTTCACGTACAACAAATCCATAGGAAAAATCCTATCGTGTGTGGCGGGCTTTAAGTTAATGTGGTTTATTTAACAGCGCACACGGGTCAAAGTGACTTGGATATGTTTCCTGCTGCATTATTCCTAGCATGCCTTCACAGGAGGATTGCGTCCAAGCCGCTGTCCTTCCGAAGTGCGGTACTTGCACTTGAAGCTATTCATTGAACTCTGCTGCATAGCGGCCGAGTTAAAAAGGCATTTCACACAAGTTGCTTTAAAAATTTTTTTTCGATTTCAACATCAACAGTGTCCACAATTCGAGACGCCGAGCCGGTAGCCGAATGATTAGCGGTCTTGCCTTCGGTTCTACTGTTCGTAGTAGATTCGAGCCGAGCTGGCTGCCGAATGGTTAGCGCTCTTGCCTTCGGCTCAACAGTTCGTGAGTTCAAATCCCACCTTGGGTATGGATGTTTGTAGTGGTTCGGAATCCACTTTAAACCGTAGGTCCCGGTCCAATTAAGTCTCGTGTGCAAAAAATGACCGTTGAGCGACAAACCAAACAAACCACGTAGTTGATTCGAATCTTATCTAGCTTGGTTGTTTGTAATGGTTCAGAATCCACTTTTTAAAAATCTAGGTCCTTATTTGATTTGTCTTCATGTGCAAAAAAATGATCGTTGAGCGATAAACAAACCAAACTATAATTCGAAATGCTTGCGATTCGCTAATAGAAACGTTGATCAACATGAAACAAAAAAAATTGAAAGAGAAAATACAAATTGTATAAAATAAGTGTCAATAAATAAGAAATGAAAATGAGTTCTCAATAAAGGGATTTTTAAAAGTTTTAGTGCCTAAATTTGTATTAAAATTATGTATATGGGGCTAGATTATGTAGAGTCCGTAAAATTGTAAGCGTTCGTAAATTAGAGGTTTCGGAAAACGAGTGTATTTTATAAGGATGTTGGTTTCTAGTTAATTTATAAGACACAGGCTTTGTTTCATTTCTTAATTATTACGTCTTGTGCAATTAATTTAAACCGTAATGAATGCTGATTTGAACTTATAAAGTTGCTTATGCATACTATTTCAGAACTTAACACCTTTCAATAGTGTAAGTTTTTTCTCCTTTTTTTAAATTGTCATTTATGCATAACCGCTGGAGCTAGAAAAAATTTTTTTACTATATTTCCACAATATTAAATTGCTTTTTATAAATGAAATTTAATTTTTAAAAATATATTGCTTTTGCCTATTGTTGCTAACGTTTTTTTTTTACTTTTCCATTGCGACACTAATCGGAACGACATTGAAACGCAAATGATATTAATAATCAGTAACTCCCGTATTTAAAGGAAATTTTCAGGAGTTCCAGATGTCACTCTATTTGTTTATAGTTGATTTATATGTGAGAATTCATTTCGTGGTGCAAAACAGTGTTTAAAATAAGACTTAATGAATAGTCTTTGTTTTTTAAATTTCCAATTTTTATCGGGAAGCTAGATTCACGTTTTCCACTGGCTTGCGCCACGAATTCCTATAAAACACAGTTGCTCACAAATGTATAGTTTCATGTAAATTAATAACAGTATATTGCATCTTTATATGTACCAGCAAAATATTCAAAAAACAGCCTCATGTTTCTTTCGGTATTCGAAGATAACTATATTAAACAAGGCTTTACCAAATTTAGATGTAATTTGTTTGCAGGAGCTGTTGGATGATTAAGTGATGATTGAGAATAAATACACTGGTGGAAATGCAATAAAGACACTCAAAAATTCATTTATTTTTCATATAAAAGCGAATTATATTTTTTTTTTTTTTGAATTACCTTTATTTGAATCACATTTTTAGTTTTCAATTATTCAGTGTAAAACTTAATTTACTACGAATACCTTAACGCCTCTTAACTCCATACATATCTCCTAGATTTGAAAAATTGCACACAACAGTTGGAGAGCGATTAATTGTCTTTGCAGTTGACCAATTTGAGTAGCCTTCTTCCTTTAAATATTCGAAATTTTGATCGCTCTTCTATCGAAACTCAATGTTACGTCACATTCTATAACTACTTTTGAATAATAAATGTTTGAGCCAACATGTTTCGAAATATTTAGTATCAGACACAAGACAACAAACTACTCCGTTTAAGCACTTTAGAAACAAAAATGAAGTAGTAGATAGAGCTAAATTTTTTTTTATTTAAAGTAAGTGTCTTTAATTGCATTTCCATTCGAAATATTGGATTTTTTAAACTAAATGATGTAAATACTTACTAAATTAGTTTTTCTTTGCAAGTTTTTTGCACGAAATGATTGAAAATGAAAAATTTAATTCAAATTAAGTTAGTACAAAAAATATCACGGGCATTTATATGAAAAATAAGTGAATTTTTGAGTGTCTTTAATTGCATTTCCACCAGTGTATAATAAATGAAAAAACTTTCAGAGATCAAACATGAAGAAGACGTAATACAAAATAAGTGAGTAACTAATGGCTAACAAGATTAAGGTACTTGGGGAAAACTAGTGAAATAATTTTCCACGTCGAGAAAAAGCTAAAAATGGGATTTTGAAATAGGGACTTGAATGAGTAATTTGCCCGAGTTTTTCTCAAATAAAATGTAATAGATGTTTTTAAAATATGAATTTTTTTGCGTTTCTGTTTGTAATGCATACAAAATAATTTTTCTAAATGTATTTTATTTATAAAAAAACTATGTAGTGAAAAAAGACTATTTTACTGTTCGTAAAACGAGCATTTACTGCGAATTAAATTTAAGTAAACGAATAAGTTCTTCGTTAAATGCAACCTGTTTGTTATAGTATTAAATTTAGGAATAATTCTTCAGTTTACTCAGACACTGAAGTCAGTTGCTGACCTAAAAATTCAAGCATAAGTCCTTCCTGTATTTTGAACATTTTCTGCGTTAGGCACTTTCAAACAAAATAGAATACTCAGTTCTTGTAAGTGTTTAGACGATTTTTCAACTATTTAAATGCAATGTGTTTTGGAAATTATAGTGAACTTGTCTCTCAATTGCTTCTACGTCGTCTTGTGGATTGAAATAATTATATCGTTGTTGAGAAAAATATCCACCTTCTTTTATACATTTATTTTTCATTTAATGCGTATCCTCTTGATTATATCTATTTTTTTTAATAAATGAGTCATTTATTGATTTCATTTGTAAAATAATAAATTTACAATTGTATTTTTTTATTCATTTTTTTAAAACTTGAAAACTTGTGGAATATTTAGCGAACATTTTTGCAATTAGAGCTAATCTATTCTGCCAAGAGAACGATGGTTAAAAAAGAAAGAATTTCGCTTGAAAGCGACGGGGGCGGTAGTTCTTGAAATAGATATTTTCTCGCTATTTTTGTCCAGAGGCGCGTCGCTCGAAGCAGCTTGTTGAGAATACATTGATTTTTTTCACTGGTAATATTTGATGACATTTAATTTTTTGTTCAGCGAACAACATTTTAAATTCCTGTAAGTGTTGGATGAAGGCCAGGTGTGTCATGAAACTTAAGTTGTTTGGGGTCATTTACACCTTCCCGGATAAAGTTACCTGTTGCGATCCTCTATAATAAATATTTGTCAGTTAATCTTATTAGACTGTTTATGGCTCGAAAAAGCCTTGTAGAATGTGAAGTTATTAAAACTGTAAAATTTTAAGGTTTCATGTTCTAAATATCGTTAAATTTAGAATAAACGGAATAATAGTTCGAAGCCGAGCAGGAAGACGAATGATTAGCGCTCGTGCTTTTTGTTTATCAGTTCTGGGTTTGAATTCCACTTTGGGCTTGGATGTTGGCAGTGACTCCTAATCCGTTTTAATCCGTAGGTCTCCGTCCAATTAGCTCTCGTATGCAAAAAAATGACCGCGACAAATCAACCAACCAGTTAATGCCTTTCGGAACGATTCTTCTATTATGATTTCAACTACAGATGTGAATCTTTTTTTTAATTTATAGAGGCAAATCTCTTAATCGACGGTTTTTACTGAAACCGGTGATTGCAACTGCTTTGTATCGTGTTTTATATGACGGATTTAAGCATTGTTGTTTATCTTTTCCTCTTGTTATCTTTTTGGCATTGCGTAAAATCTTTAACTGAAATTATTCCGTTTTTCTCCGATTTTACACTCTGAAGACATTGTTGCGATATTTCTAAGCTCCTGCCTCAATTAATGTGTACCGAGCTGGAAATTCATTATTCTCCGAGCTTCGGACCAACTGTTCGTAAGTTTGATTACCACTTTGGGCATGGATGTATGTAGGGGAATCCACTTTTAACTGTAAGTTCCAGTCCAATAATTTCTGCTATGCAGGAGATGACCGTTGAGCGGCAAACTATCAAAACATTGTTATTGGTAAGAATCTACCATTGTTCAAAATATCTTTGAAGGTCAAGTGTTGTGTCTTGGGCGAACTAAATATTTTTTACAATGTTTAGAGGGTAATGTAATATCAGCATGATATTTTAAGGCTTTTTTGTAAACTAACGTTTTTTTTGAAATAATCGTCCCATGTGAAGGAAGCTGCTCCTGGTGGAAGATAATCGAAACGCAACATCTGTTTTCTTTTGTTCACATCTTCTGTCTTGTAATTTCTGATAATCAAGCTGGTAACCGAATGGTTAGTGCTCTTGCCTTCGATTCAGCAGTTTTGGATTTCGAATTTCACCTTGGGTTTAGCTGTTCTTAGTGGCTCAGAATCCACTTTAAATATTAGATCCTAGTATTTCTTGTGCGAAAAAATGACCGCTCTACGACAAACCGAACCAAACAAAGAGATAAAATTTAATTGATTAATGTAATGGCATGTTAATAATATAAGGAATGTTGTAATTGACTTCAAAGACGTAATCGTTTGCTATTTTCCATGCCAAATGTAAGATTTAATCTTCTAAGAAGGCCATATAAAGTGCTTGAGTAGAAAAATGTTACTTATTGAAGTACTTAAAGTGAAATTAAAATAAATTTTAACTTATTTTTCGTAACATTAATAAATATTACTGTTTTGTGTTATTGAATAATAGATTTCTAAGATTTTACTTATTTTTCTTTAACTTGAAGTAAACTAATAAAGTTCATTTTTTTTTCTTGTTTGAGTTAGTTTTAATTCTTATTTATATGAAGAAATAGCTGCAGTTTACATAAGTTTAATTTGTCATCATTTTTAAGGAAAGCTTCTAAAATTCAATGAATGTAAACCCAAGTAAATTATTCTTAACGATTTCTAACTTTTTTAATAGAACAATTAAGAGAATAAAATAAGCGATTTGAAAATTTATCTCAAACCCCAAAATGGGATTCTATTTTGTAAAACAAACATAAAAAGGAAGTGGGTGAAAAATATTTTACTGAAATAGGTATAGTATATAAGTTTTTCTGTCTATTTTAAAATATGCTTTGCTTAAAGTTTTTTTAAGTGATTTTTTTAAACTTTTATTTTTTCTAAAGCTGTGAATACTAAAAGAAAAGCCAAAAAGATTTCCCTCAAACAAATTTTCATTATTTGCATCACAATATCAGGAATTTAGATTAAAACTTTTTTTCATTTTGTAAACATTTAAATGCTTGAAATTTTAAAAGAATCCATGTGAATGATTATGAAGATTCCCACTTGGTTGCTTTCACTAACCTGTTGTCTGATTCGAGGCCAGGTACAGGGAAGTATATTGGTGCAACAATATCCTTATGAAATTATTTTCATTGTATTGGTTTTTATTTTAAAAATTATTTAGAATGTTTTGCAATCATCAGTGATAAAACTTCATATTAAAAATAAGGAAATTATTCCTTTTGAAAATCAATTGAAACAGTTTTATAATTAAAATATAAGCTTCACTTTTGTGTGTGATTTGAGGACTAATCGATTGTACTGAGAGTACATTTTTAATCATTTTAATCAAACTTAAAAGAAAATTACACTTAGGTTTAAAAAAAAAATCCCAACAACATTGAATTAAAATAGTCAATATCACAGCTGATTTTGTCTAACTCAAATAAATTAGATATTTTACTGTACTCATATTATTATATAAAGAAATTGGTTAAAAATTGAATTTTTAGACTCCATTTTTACAGTTATATTTATACTCGGGTGTTTTAAAGTCAGACTGCCAGCTGAATAGTTATTACCAGTTCTTACCTTCAGTTAACAGAAAGTGGATTTAATTACCACCTCAAGAATCATTGTTTACCATGGTGGGAAGCCCTTTAAAATGTAAGACCAGGTTAAATAAGACTTTGTAGGCATCCATGTGTGACAAACTGAAACATATTCTAAATGCTTATTTGTAGAGTAGACTTCTATGAAAATAAATAAATGCTGAATTTCTACTCTTTTATAGTTAATGTTCCAATAGTAAAAATTCCTCTTGCTTAAAGTATACTTAACATTAGAAATTTTGCTTACCAAAGGCAATATTTTACATTCTTAACAGTTTTCAGGAATATAAAATAAAAGAATATATATACTTTTGGGAATCAAAAGCTTCTTATTTTACAATTGCAATAAATATCAAAATATTGGATTCTTCAGCATTGTTCTTTGAAAAAAAATATCCAATGGTTTCAGTTTTTTTCCCCCTCTCAATTGAGAATAAGAAGTTATATACAATTTTCAATATTTATATAAAATTTTTCAAAATTAATTTCATAAGACAATTTTGTCCACATTTTGTATATCTGATGTCAATATGTAAATAATTAATGTGTCGTACTAAATTATAGGAGTCAGTCTGCAGAGTATCTAAATAATGTGAAGATTAAAACAAGAATTATTGGTAAAAGTATCAGAGTTTGTTTACTTTCTTATCACAAAAGTGGTCTGCAAATTACTTAGATAATCCATGCATTACCTACTAGGAATTCAAAAATCATTTTTATGTGAATTATAGATTTAGTGTTTGTATATATATCTCATATTTTATTTATTCATAAATAGTTTTTGTTTATTTTTTGTTGTATATTTTTTTATCATTAAAATTCTTCATATTATATAAAAAAACGATTTTTTAAAATGTTGATATTACATATTTCTCTTTTTAGGAACTGTATTTGCTGCTCTTCCTAGAACTGAAAGAGGAATGCCAATTGTTTTAGGGGGTGATCCAAAGGGCAAAAATTTTTTATACACCAATGGACATAGTATTATCATTCGTGATATTGAAGTAAGAATATTTAGCAGTTTTTGCCTGCAAATACACATTTGCTGCCAAAACAAGTTGTTTCTTATCAAATCTTTATTTTAAAAAGAATATAATTTTCTTTAACATTGTATTGATTTGTAACAGAAAGTTTTCGCTGAGCAAAATATTAAATATTATAACTCTCTAAACTTTTCACTAATTTGATAAAGCAAGTTCATATGATATTTATATATTTACATCAAATGTGTTTCAAAACGATTTTCTTAAGTAAATTAAAGAAAACATTTTTGTGCAAATATCAACTAAAAATATACTTTGGACTATGTAAAACTTAAGGATATAATAAATGGATCGCACTCATTTAAGTGCTTTGCATGTTATCCATTCATTGTGAATAGAATTTTCTTGTATAAGATTTATCCAGTTTATTAGTATTCTATTTTATCTATATTGATATATATTTGTAAGGTAAACAGTTAAATGTGAAATTTTTCAAAATTTCATAAATATTTTCAATTAGAAAGTGATTATTTTTGTTTTGTAATCCCTCAGAGTGTTACTTCCTTTAAGTTAACATAGATCTCATAATCTCAAGGTATTCCAGTGCTCTGTCCACTTCTTTCTTTTCTTCTCTCTTCTTCTCCCTCATTGTGGTTGCCTTGTAAAAGATTGGCTTTCTTTGAATAGCTATTGCCACTCTGTTATTTCCTTTTCTTAAGTACTAAATGACCCATGTATTTGCTGTGTGTTGATATTAATATTTTCTTATTAATCAATGGTTTTCATATAAAGACCCACTCTTGATATCATAACATTTGGAAACAGTAATCTCTAATGCTTTTGTTCAGAGAAACTATCTAGTTTTTATTTTCTTTGGCGTTGAGAAAACTTGTGATTATTTATGAAATTCTCTGTTCTTTACATGAATTTGGCTTTTGGCGAATCTTCTGATGTTCTTTCAAAACCTAAGCTCCTGTATTTTTAAAGCACATTATAAATATATCTTCATGCAGATCTGTGTTCATGGAAGGATTAAATACTGCAGGGCATGTTGCTTGTGTATTTGTTGCAATACCAGTTTGGGTTATAACCTACATAGGGGCTGCATCATCTTTAAGATTTTGAAGCGCCTGGTGCAATGCCATATTCTGAGTGTAAATGTTACAAATTTTTAAAATTTTGCATGTATAGACAATTATACTGCTTCTAAAGCATTGGAAAATTTGAATACTTGTTATCCTCTTGTGTCCAATATTTCCCAAGCAAGAATTCCTTTGCTGCTAAGGGCTATGAAATACTTTTTTGTTGGAAGCCAATTCACATATCTCTTGAAGGTAATGAAAAAGCTGTTGCTGTTAAAATTGCATTAACTTTACTTCATCCATATCTTAGATGTGAAAAGGTGTGTACAAAGTTTTTTCATTCTCTGGTAGGAGTCAAAAAATTGTGTACCATCCTTCCACATGTCATTACATCATCTATTTTACCATTATAAACTACTGATGTAAGATTAATTCACCTTGGTATCCGACATCTGTTTCACACATTGATATTTGTTTTTAAATGAGCTAAATCCTAAGTATGAAATTTGTGCGGAACCATTTACAGTTTTCCATATTTAGCATCTAAACTTTATCATTTTACCGATTTTAACTTTAATATTTTGGCATTATTTTATTTGTTGGGGGAACTGTCCCATAGAAACTTTGTTTTTTAAAAGCAATAGGTTTTATTCATTTTTATTTAAATTTTATAGTTATTTTAAATTTGTTATAAATTTTATTTTTTCATTTTACACTTAATTATTTATATATAAAATGCTTTTGTGTTAGAAAATTTTTGACTTTTCTTAGGTTTTGAGAAAAAAATTTTTTTAAATATATTTTTTCCACTCCTGTTCATTTTATTGCCACAAAACCCAATCATCCAACCAATTGTTTTGTAAATTTCTTATTCTTCTGAAATTCGTCTTAAGTTTATGTATAATCACATAAGAGTATGTTTAACTGTTACTCTTTTGATAAACTTATTAATGCTGTTAACTTTACTAGGATCCTCGGTTAGCAGACATTTACACTGAACATGCAGTGCAAACAACTGTGGCAAAGTATTCCCCATCTGGATTCTACATAGCATCTGCAGGTTAATTTTTTAACTACCTTGTAAAACTGAAAAAATTGTTAAATTATTTTGTATGAAGTTATCTCATCATCTACACTATGTAATTACATATTATCATTAAAGTAAAAATAAAACAGAACTAAGAAGTTTTTTTAATTTTCATATTTATCATTTATGTGTTTTTATAACATTTTAAGTTTTAATTTTTATTATAAGTAGTGTATAAATACCTTTACTAGTACAATTATACTTTTACTGTACATTTTGCTTTTAAACATTTTATAATGAAATTATTATAATGAAAATTAAACAAAAATAGTGAAATACATACGCTTTTCCACTTTTCTAATTTTTTTTTAAAATCACTCATTTTTCTAAAGACAAATGCCAAAAAAGTTAAAGGAAATCGAAAACATGAAAAGAAATAACTTTTAGTTAATCTAACTTAGATTCCTAGGATTTATTTTGCCTTAGATATTTTCCTTTGTTTTTTAAATTTATAATAGATTATCATAGATCATCTCTCCTTTTAAATTTAAAAAATATGTATAAAAATATATCTACATAATAAATATATATTATAAACATATCTCCTTTTAAATTTAAAAATGTAAGATTTACCATTTATAACTTCAATTGCCTAATCAATAATCACAACATGAATCTTTCAAAAAAAATTTCTAACCATCTACTTTTAATTTTATGTAAGCTGATCTATATATAGTTTGAATTTTCCTTCGCAATTTCAAATTATATTTTTCTGTCTTAAGATCTGAAATTGTCATTCTGATCTGGAATATTTTCAGTCACTTTCTAATATATAAATAACTCAGAATCATATTGTTTGAACAGTATCATTTTTAAAGTCATTTTAGAAAATATTATTTCTTATGCAATCTTCATCAAACATTTTCCTTCATTCAATAAAATTTTTTAATTTATATTGAGATAGTAATTTCGTTTCTTTAAATTCTGCAGAGTTGTTATAATCATAAAAATAAATTCTTGGGTAATGTAATCTAAGTATTACTATTAGAATTCTTATTTTTCTATAAACATCTTTGTTTAATGATTATAATATTTATATTTTGAGTTTTCCTTCAGTAAATCTTAGATTCTTATCTAAAAAGTCCAACTTTAAAGACCTAAATTTGGAGGAATTGGTGAATCCTAATTTTAATTTATTTACTTTTATAAATGAATTGCATTTTTATTCACTATTTGAAATAAATTTTATATTTTTTCACCTCACTGTTTTATATAGAAATAAGCATAACACCTGGCCAAACTAAGAATTACCATGTAAAGAAAAATGAGCTCCATTATTTCAAAATGTTGTGTAGACGTAGTAAATTTCCTAAAATATTTTTGGAATTACACTTTGCAAATTCCTTTTGCTTAGATTTGTCATTTGGGAAGTAATTGTAACTTATAGGCTGGTAGGAATACAAATGTAACACACATATATATATATAGAATACTGATGTTTTAAATATGACCTTGTATATATGTCAAATTTCAGACTTTCCAATTATATATTCTAAGATACAGACATCTGATAAATGTGCTGCATCAATATGAAGATGATCACACAAATATCCCATTTCTTAAAGAAAAAAAAAATCTTGGCAGAGCAGTCCGACAGATAATATTGGACTTTTACTTTTCTTCAATCTTTTTTGAGAGTGAAACTTGATAGATCTGTGATTTGTGGCTGAGGTAAAAAGCTTCATCAGTAGTGCTTTATCTACCATATTGTCAACATCCTATTATGGAACTTACTTATGTGGCAGCAATAAGATTCATACAGTAAGAGTTGTAAGTTGTATACTTGCATTCCTTGGAACTAATTTACATGTCGACTTATTTCTATGTTCTATTTCTACCAAAAATGTCCCTTTATGTGAATCAGTTTGTGGCTAAATTGCCTTTATAGATTCCAATTCCTTGCACTTTTATCAATTTTCAAAATATTTAAGAGACTTAGTCATGCAAAGGAAAGTAATTTTTCTCATAAAAAAATTACAACACTTTTTTTTTAAAAAAATGTAGTTTATTATTTTATTTATAAGCTAAAGTTTTATTTCACCTTAATTATATTTTTTCTTAATAACACTAACATAGCCCTCATGAAAATTTCATCTGACTGAAATTATTGTGTATAATTTGCTCATAATTATTTTATAATTAGCATCCAATAAACATCTATAATAAAATGCTTTATTTTTTATCGATTTTCGTTTTAAAAATATGCTTATAACTTTTAGATCAGTCTGGTAAAGTTAGGATTTGGGACACTGTTAATAAAGAGCATATTTTGAAAAATGAATTCCAGCCATTTGCTGGAACTATAAAAGATTTATCCTGGAGTCCTGATAATCAACGTATTGTGATTGTTGGTGAAGGACGTGAGAGGTAATTGCTCTGAAAACATGTTCAGTATTAAGAGTGTAATTACATTTTTAAATAAAAGATGTAAGATTTTCTGAATTATATTCAATTTTTCTTTTTTTAGATTTGGCCATGTTTTTATGGCTGATACAGGAACTAGCGTTGGAGAAATTTCTGGACATTCTAATCTAATTAACTCTTGTGACTTTCGGCCTAAACGTCCATTTCGTATTATTACTGGTAGTGAAGATAACTCTGTTGGAATATTTGAAGGACCTCCTTTTAAATTTAAAACAACATTAAATGTAAGTATAATTATGCACTTAGTGTTGAAAATATCATCTATATTTTTGTACACTTGTCACTTATTAAGAAAGCAAAAATAAAGTTGATATTTTCATTTTTTGTAATTTTTGATTTGTTGATATATTAAAAATGAAATTTTATTACTTACTGATCTTGTAATTTATTTATTAAAGACTTCTTTTAGTGTTACATTGATTAAAAATAAATTTTGGCTAAAATATATGTTGTGATTTTTTACAATGGGATTTATAATTTGATTTAGGGAATTGCATAGTACATAACCCTAATTTTATTTCATTAATTTTCTTGTGTATTTAATAGAAAATAAATCCATGCAATATTATAAAACTTGAGTCTGAAATATATGTATGTTATGTTTTGAGTAGCTTAAAAAAGTTTGAAAGTAAATATAGAAAAAACTATTTTATGAATTAAATATTAGTGATCTAGAACAAAAAATCCTTCTAATTAAAAATTTAAATAGTAATTATATTAATTATACATTTCATTTTTGTCGTTTCAATTTCTTTTAAATATCCTGCTTTAAGCATAAATTTTCTACATTCACCTTTGAAATTTATAATAAAAATAAGCTGTATAATGGGATTTAAAAACCCTAAAAGTATCCATTGTAATATATATATATATATATATCAATAATTAATGTAAAAAATAGAATATATTTAAATGAAATTGGTTTATAAGAGCAGTAAGTTCATTTTATTTAATTAGTAATTTTAAATCTAATTAAAATCAAAAATATTAATAATTTTTTTTATCATTATCATTTGAAAGCATAATTGAAGTACTAATCACTTATTTAGCCAAAATTAATTTATTATTGAGTATTTATTCCATGTGTGAATTCTGAAATATCCTTGAAACTTTGTTTGACTCTTGGAAAACACCTGCATTTTATTTTTTGAGAATCTACAAACTGTTATGAAGTGAATGATATGGATACACAAATTATTTATTTTGCTGTTTTTTTAACACTTACGGATTTGTTTCTTTATTTGTATTGATGGGATTGTAACTTGATCTATTGTGATGCTAATTATTCTTTTTGTTTTAGGATCACCAAAAATATGTTCAATCTGTTAGGTTTGATCCAAAGGGCGAATTATTTGCAAGTGGAGGGTTTGATGGCAAGGTTTTTAGATGTTTTTTGTAATTGGTTATATAATCAAAACATTTATTTTTATTAAAATTTGTAAATGGAAATATTATTTCTATAGATGTTCTTGTACAATGGGAATACTTATGAAAAAGTTGGAGAATTTGGTAGTCCTGCCCACAAAGGTGGTATCTATGGTGTAAGTGTTTTCAGTTTTTTCTTTGTTTTTCTTTTATTAAAACTTTTGCTCTTATTTCCAATTCTGTTATAAATTCTGACAACATTATTATAATGAGAATACATGGACATAGCTGCCACCTCTACTGATTTTTTCAAGAAACTCCTGATTTTTTACCCTTTCTCCCGATTTCCCAATAATGTATGAAAATCTACTAATTTTTGGGAATTTCAGTGAAAAACCTAAAAAACTGCCAAATTTTTCCAAAAAATAAATCTATTGAGTTGTTTAATTTTATGTGACTCTGTGTAATTACATTTACATACTTAAAAAGTTTCTCTTTCATGAGATTCTAAAACATGCAGAAGTATGCTATTTGCAGACTATTGAACATGCATCATTTTCAAGTGTAAAACTCTTTATTGACAGATTTCCCATTTTACTGCTTAATACAGAACTGAATAAAGGATTGGACTTTCTCTAAACTGAGTTCTGCGAACTACAAAGTACTGTGTCCTCACAAAAGAAACATTGGATGAACCAAGAGCAGATGTACAATGCCATCTTGTTGGAAATCTGAAAAATGAGTTTGAACAAAAAATGTTTTCCAGTTAATGCTTACAACTTTAACTATTCCACATTGTAATGCTTAAAGTAAATGGTTGTTCAGTCATATAAAAAATAATTCAGGTCTTCTCTTTGTTCTGAAAATTTAGAAAGTTTTTAATTATTACTAAATATTCTCAAAATGAAAAAAGTTATAAACAGCAGTTCACCAATTCATTTCTAATGCTAAGTCAGCAATGCTTGAAAAAATAAATTGCCCCGAGTTATTCGAATTTGAAATGTGTTATGTTTTTTTTATGGGCAAAGTATTTGAAAATTTCTATTTTCTTATATATAGAAGTATTTCTCACTTAATTAAATTTACTTAGTTTAATTCAGTTAAAAATACTTCTAAGTATTTTAAGTGTTTATGTAAGGAAATAATTTTATAAATTTAATATTTATAAATTGCACATGTGTAATAAATGTTGCCTTATGTTGCACATGTGTAATAAATGTTGCCTTATAAAATAAATATTGAGGTATAAATGTTGATGTGTTTATTTTTTTACATATAGTATATTCTTTTATTCCTCATAGTTCCTTTATGAGGTTGATGAATATTTTATTAAAATATTAAGATTGTGACACGAAATATGTTTAACATAAATCATTCTCAGAATGTATAATCTAAAGAGTAAAATTCTCTTTTTACGGTACTACCATTTTAAACATTCTGTTTCAAGCATAAATGTTGCTAGTAGTGTCTCCTGATTTTTTCTCTCAACATCAGTAGAATCTACTAATTTTTATTTCTCCAAGGTTGACAGGTATGCATGGAGGACATGAAAAAATATTAATGTTAAGTGTAATATGCCATAATATTTTGCCTATTTTGTTTTTATTAATAACCTTTTTTGTAGGATGTTTTCTAAGTTTAAAAGTATATGCTTAAAAAACCATTACAAAATGTCTTGATAGTGCTTAAAAAATATTTGTTAGATTATTTCTAAATTTTTAATTATAATGTTTTGTGCATTATTCTCTGTCCCCATTTTGTAATTTATTCTCTATTTATTAAATCTTTATCCGCAAAACATTCAGTTTTAACAATTTAATATAAAAGTTTTATTTACAAAACAAAATCCTTGTATTATTTAATTTTATAATGCAATTGAATACTTGTCCTCAAGCTGTTAGTTATACCTTATTTTCTTATAGGTTGCTTGGAGTCCTGATGGAACAAAAATTTTGTCTGCTTCAGGTGATAAATCATGCAAACTATGGGATGCATCAACTTTGCAAGTTATATCGTATGATCATTTTATTCTTTTTCCTGCTTGATTAAATGCTATTGTAATTTTCATCCCTTAATTGCCAAAGCCTGCTTATATTGCTTGCACAAACAATGTGATCTGTTCTCTGGAAGAGTGTGTGTTTGTATGTGCACAATTTTTTTCTTTCCAAAATGTTTCCTTGTGGGGAACTGCTAGTCATAGGACTTCATCTCTTTGACTAGAACAGAATTTGCAAAATATTATCTCATTTTAATAAAAATAGTGAAGATTGCCATATTTTTACATTAAAATTGGTTATAGTTATCTATTCCATTGCTTGAATATTATGCTTCTTTATTCTTTTATATTATTTTAAAATTGCATTTTAATTTTTATTCACTATTATATATATTTTCCAGCATATTTATTTGATTTGCTAATGCTCTGGGTCAGTTTAGTTTAATAGTTCTTGGTATTGATTTTCACCTCAAACATAGATGTGGCTAAATTGCTTTGTGGCTACCACTTTTAACTATAGTTCTATATCTTATTAGCCATCAAGTGCAAAAAAAGAGGGAAAAAGTCATTTGGGAGCTAACAATTAATCCTATTTCTAGTCAGAAATATAATATTATGTCAAATGAGAATGGTTCTGATAGCCATTATTCACTGAAAATTGTTCAACATTAGACACAACTGAAAACTTCATTTCCTTGGGTTACTTTGATGTTTTTTTTTAGTCTTTTGCCAACTAGGAATAAAGATATTCATAATAAATGTTCTCATAATTGAATTTTTTTATCCGTAAACCACATTTAGTTTTCCTCCAATACATGGAATCAGTGCCTACATAAAATAATGAGGGGATTGGTATGTGAATAAGGGGTTTCCCTGGCAGAATAAGAGTTTTAAATGAAAAAAAGATCTTAAAAGTTATAAATTTGATATTTTTGTCTGGTTATAGTTTGAAAGTGGGACTAATTCCTTAGTTACTTTTCCATAAGGTATAATATTATATATTTTTATACTTACAAATGCAGTAATAAATGATATGAACATATTTTTAATCTTTTGTGTACATTTTTTATGTATCATATATAAATACTTTTAAAACATTTCATCAGCAAATACATTAATGTTATATTTTTGCTTGAAATATTTGCATTGACACAGCTAAATTTTATTTTTAACAAATCTTCAACTATTTAATATTTTTGATTGTAAGATTTATGTTGTCGCAAATTTTATCGATAAAAGATATGTTTGTCTATAATTTCTAATAAAGATAATTCGTTTTTGATATAAATCATTACCAGAAACTAAATTCAAAATTGAATATGATTAAATATGAGCTCTCTTAAAAGTGACCCTAAAGCAATGAACTAATTGACTAATCATGAACTTGCTCTGCTATAAACCTGTAGCAACTAATCTATATAAAAGCCAATAAACAACATATTTACTACATTATTTATAAATTAGTAAATTACATCTTTGAAGGGCATGTTGCTTAAATATTAAGGTTGGAAAAAATAAAAGCACTTGTAAAAAGATTGCAGTTAAATAAAAGAGCTCAAAAATCAAATTAATAAAGTAATATTGTGACAAATAATGAATGGGGGCTCATTTAATTTAAAAATGGCTATAATCTGAACTTAATGACTTAATTATAGTGCCCAGTAAAAAGCTGATGAAAAATGTTTTTACTGGAGGCAAAGAATTTTTTCATTTGCAAAATTCAAGTTATTTCAGTTGAGGAACAAGAAATTGCCAAATCCTTTTAGTATATTCTATGCAGCATTTTATTATTTTTATTGGATCTATAAAAAAGTTGATAATATTGGATCAAATTTAGTTTAAGATACTTGAAGGCAGTTTAATGAATTGTTAAACAAGTTTTAAGTATTTATAATTTCCATGAACTACTAGGTAAAAATACAGTTAGGTTCTTAAACCAGTATTCAAAATATGTTCGAATACCAACTGATTATAGTTCATTGAGTTTATAGTTTATTCCTGTATGCTTTATTGATTTAGATTTTATCAAAAAAATGTACATAGATTTCAGTGATCTCATGTTGTAAATTTAGAAGAATAAATTACTTTAAATTAATACAATGAAAATAAAAACAGTAAATATATATTTTTTGTATCCGGCTTACAAGGATAAACAAAACTTATGTAATTAAAAAGTAATTTATTGAATTTCAATCTAAATGTTAACATTGAATTTTTCTGTTTACTTGAAAAGGGTATACACTTCAAAATAATATAACAGCCACTCAAAATAATGTATTGCATCTTGAAATACAGTCTCGTGTATTAAACAGATAAAAACATATCTAATGTGTATATAATACTGGAAAATTCTTTAGTTTTATACTTGTTAAAGTTATTAAGTTAGTTAAGATTCTTCTAATGTGCATTCTAGTGCATTTCATCACAAGTTGGGAAAGTGAAAAATGCACTTACAGGGGAAAGAAAAAAAAACACTTGCAAAAATCGAAAAAAATAGTAAATTGTCATTACTTCTTTTTAGAAAATTACACTTTAATAGTGTAGAAGATAGGAGGGATCTGTGTTGCTATAAATCCTCTTCTCTATTGATATTATTAACACATAAATAAAAATTTTGAAATGAAGGAAAGAACACATTCTCTTTTCTTAAACTGAGAAAAGTTCTGTAGCAAAATGTTACGCAGCTTATATTAATTATGCAGTATAATGGTAAATTTTAGACTGTTACTTTTTAAATTTCAAATACTGTTCTTAACTTAACTTTGTACAAAATTTCACAGACAAACAAAATAAGTATTTCATTTATGTAGATGATAGTTTTGTTGTAGGGAGTTCCCGCTAGGTACCGACATTGTAGATCAACAAGTTAGTTGTTTGTGGCAAGGTAAACATCTACTTTCAGTTTCTTTGTCAGGATTTATCAATTACCTAGATTTAGAAAATCCTACTAAGCCTCTGAGAATAATCAAAGTAAGTTTACTCTATTTTAAAGTAATATTTAATTCTTTAAATTTGGGAAACTAATTTCTTTGTACTTTTATTTCAGGGTCATAATAAATCAATTACTGCATTAACTATTAGTCCTGATAAGAAAACTATTTTCAGTGCAAGTCACGACAGTGCAGTGAATATCCTTTATAAAGTTACCTGTATTCAAAAATTAATGTTTGTTTTTTGGATTATTTAAAAATATCATTTTAAAAAATATTTCTATGAGAATGTGTAATAAGTAGATTTTTAATTATTTCAAAGAATTTTACTAGGAAATAACACTAAGAAAAATATCAGATAATTTTACACCATTTAATATTTGCTGAAAACAGTGTTATTAAGAGTTTAGTTTTATAAAATTCTTGATTTCCAGAATTTAAATTATATATTTTGAAGTTATGTGTTAATTTGTGCAGTTAGAGCTGTATAATTCATATTTAAAAGACTTAAATAAATTTTAGAGTATGTTGTAAAATATTGTTCATATAATACAATCATTTAATTTATTAAATTACATCGATTATAAGAGGAATATGTGCTCAAACAAATGTCATTAATATGAGAATTGTCAAGTATTATTAAAAAATAATTTTACTTTTTGTTAAACTTTGTATTTTATCTGTCATAAATTTATACTTTTTCACTGCTTTGTTTTTCAAAACATTATTATAATGTTTAAATAATGAAGTTTTAGTTTTTGGGTGTATTATTACAAAAATAATTCTATTGTTTTATGATTTCTCCATATAAGTTTGGCACATCTTAGCATTTTTTTAATATGCTATTTTATTATTTTGTATCTCTTTTTTATCATTTCTGTCTTATTTGTATTTTTCATTGCAGATAAATTATTATGTCACATGGAGTCCTTAAATTTCCCTTTCTGTATGCTTTTAATTTAAAATTAAATTTCTGTGTGCTTGAGTTTTTCATAAAATAGCAGGAAATTGTATTTTCATTTCTTTTAGATCCTAAGATCTTTTAGATTCTAATTAGAAAAGATAATTTCAATTCAAAATTTTAGAATATTAAATTTTCAGTAACAGAGATAGTAATTAAAGTATGATTATAGTGATTTAAATTCCATATTTAGGTAATGTGAACAAAATAATCTAGTTTAATATTATACATACCATTAACTTTTGAATTCAGTTTTGATGATTTTATTAGGAAATGTTTTCTTAATTTTGTGATTTATTTTGTATTCATCCAAGTCAGCTTTAAAATCTGTAGTTTTGAATTTACTTCTAGCTTCAAGTAATTTCATTACTGAATTGTATCTTCCTACTTTTGAGCTTATTTAATTTTTACAATCAAAGTTTTTGTTATAAAATTCTTGTTTATTATAACACTAACACACTGAAGTGGGAATTAGAAGTCAGTAAGTTTTAACATTTCAGGTCTATCACAGACTGGAAATACAGAGCTATTTGATTACCTCAGCATTTCAAATTTTTTCTTTCTTTCAAAACTTCATTCATTTTTAACTAATACTTACATAAATTATATATAATTATCATTTCTTTTATGGACTTATCAACTATATATAATTATTTCTCTATAGAAAAAAATGAAAAATGTTGCTTAATCTAGGAAAATAAATATTTTGCTAAATTGCAGCTAGAAATTAAACGTTTTTCTATAGAAATTATTAAATAAAGAAAACGTATTTATAATAGCTTAGGCTCTTAATATATTTGTTTAATTTTATCATTAAATCTGTTTAAAATATTATTGAATGTAAAGAAAAATGATTTTTATCATAATGAATTTAAATTTTAAATTATGTTAATTTCAGTGTTATGCTTTTGAAAATAATTTTGATTGTGACTAATATAATTGTATACAGTCCTATGAATTTTTGCCACATATATTTTTAAAATGCTAAACATTAATTTCATTATAAACTTAACATATTTACTGTATTGGGATGTGGATTCCAGTAATCATGATAGGATTAAAGGAATGGGTCATAGCAACCAAGTGCAAAATATGGCTGTGAACACTGATACAGTTTACACTGTTAGTTTAGATGATTCCATGAAAACCATCAGTGTAACAGATTATCAGTATGAGTAAGTGTGCTATTATCAGTATATAGTTTTTTTAAATTCAAATAGCATTTTTTTGCTTATTTTAATTATAATTATAATTTAGAAAACTATAAAATAACATTTTATGTGTATCATATTTTATATTTTAGATAATATTTATATTTTTTCATGATTACATGGAAGTGGAAGTTAATATCTTACACATGAAACTATTAATAAATATTTTTCATTTGTACCCAAAATTGTTCGTAATTTATTTAATTTCATATTTGACACCTTCTACTAAAGAAATTACCCTGCTACAATAAAAAACTTCTTGTATTCAAAATAATTACTTTAAATAAAAGCTTTTTAATATAAAATGAAAAAAAGTTATTTTTAATGAGGAGTTTGATTTAAAAATAACTAAAAGTACTATAAATTTATATGAATTGTTATCTAGTGTTAAGATCATATTTTTGATTAGAAAACTCATAGGTTTGGTATCAGCTATTGTTGAACATTCTAGCTACATGAACTGCATTTTTTGTTCTCATTTGTTGTAGTAGTGGAATATTTTTCTTTCTACTTGTGAATATTGTGCTTGTTATCTGTGAAATGTCCTAAAACAAAATATGAACTTTTAGATTTAATTCTTAATGCAACTTGTTACATAAATAGTATTTAAATTGAATTTATTGAAATGAAGAAGTGCTGTCCTTACTTTTTAATACAACTAAAACAAAAAATATTTGTTGGAAATGATATATACTACTATGATTATTTAAAAAATTTTATTTTTTGTTTCTTAGAAAGCTGTAATACAATCAGTATCATTTGAATTGAAAAAGATCTTTCATCTAGGATTTGAATAAGAAACTCACAAATTTCTTAAAATAACTTGATACAATTGTTCCTGATATTTTAATTAGTTGTATATCAAATGTAGAACTTTTCTGAAAAGTATTTATCAAAAAGAAAATTTGCTTTGACAAAAGAACTATTGCTATATTTGTTTGATATAAATGAAGAAATCTTTACTATTGAAAAATGAAAATATGATATGTTTGTTTCCTATAATTTAAATCAAGCATAAACTTTGTGATTACAATGAGTTCCTTTTATAATTTAGTATCAGTTTAGCTGTCAATAAATTGTACCTATTAACAAAATTATATTTCAACCTCATTTATAAATTTACTGTGTAAATAAAGTTAAACACACCTAATTCTTTTTGAAAATCTGCCTTTTTTGTTTTCATAGGTTAAACTATGTAATGTTTTATCTTGTTTACAAGACATTTATTTTAATGAACTCTTAGCGACCAGGAAATAATTCATGGTATCAAAAGTTTGTAAAATAAAAAATAAGCGTTAGACTTTCCAAAACTTTCTTTTTACCTAACTGCTCTCTTTTAATAAAGTACTATTAAAAAAATTATCTTGTATGTTCTGTATAAAAAATACATACAAAATAAAAATCATGGCGTTGAAGAAATTCGGGTTTTCTATATTCAAACAAACAATCTTTTTTTTTTTTTTTTTTTTTTCGTTTCATATGTACATTTTACAACATAAATTTTCATTTTTATTTCTATGCAATAAAGCATTTTGCTGTTTCTTCTAAAAGTACCTAAATCTTGTTAGGTCTTCAACTGCTACAGTCTATTACAATGTGAATTGGAAGTTAGTAGGAATTGCATTATTTTTTATTTTCTTCAATATCAGAATGTAATTTTTCATTTTCATTTATTATATTCTCAATTATTTAATCCTCTGGTAGATTTTATCTGCAAATTACATCTGAGTAAAAATAAAATAAGTCCTGAGAGGAAATTTTGGACAGAGGTTTCTTTATTAAATTTGTGGATTTCTGTTTACTTATGTAGTCAGATAAATGTTCTTAACTTATGTCAGTCTAGGTGATCACTGTTCTACCAGTATGCCAAATCATAGCATTCTTAAGAGCATTAAATCATTGGTTTTATCCCAGTCATTGTTAAACAACGGGAGATTGATGTCGCACTTCTGCCTTCAGCATGCAACTCTGTTAGTTTTCCAGTTGCCTTTCCTTGTGACATTTAAAGATAGCAAATTTTTTTATGAAAAGTCCTTCAGAAATGCAATTTACACTGTAATGAGAAAATGTATCTAAAGCAACCTTCCAACATTAGGCTGTCCATTTGACAGTGTCAGAAATGGTAATGATATCAACATTTCAAAATGATCTGGATGTGTTTTATCAGTAATAACATTATAAGCATATATTTAGTTGTGAATTACACCTGGCGCATCAATTTCATGGAGCGTTCTAAGCCATGATCATTCTTTGGAAAAGTACTTTAAGATATTTCCATTTGAAGCTATTGAATATAATCTGATGCATTGTCTATATGATAATAGCTAGATTAAGAAGAATGAATTCAACATGAATTGGTTTAAAAAAAACATGGGATTTCAACATCAGTAGTGCAGTTAGTTAGCCACATTTCAAAAGGTTTGATTCTCTGCTGAAAATGCTAAGCTATTATCTCAATCATAAGATGAAAAAATATGAATGAACAATAGGCATGAAAATGAGCTCTCAAAGATCGTTCAATTTCTAATTCATAAACGAGAATTACCATTGCATCAATGGGACCATGTTGGGGACCAGCTACTGATTTGTGAAATCTTAGTTCATAAATTATAATTTTGTAAAAACGGACATCTATGTTGTGTGTGTATATATGTAATATGTAACATATAAATATATATGTATAATATTATTTATTGCTGGGGAAGCATGTTTTTATACTATTTAATAGAGATGGCTTTGTTTCCAAAGAATGTCATGTGTGGCAATCTGAGATTTTTCATAGGAAGTGAAGTATATTCACTTGTCTCAAGAAGGAAAACTCTGAAAACTTTCTTGCAGCCAACCCGACGAATGTATATACTGGAAAGAAAAAAAAAAACACTTATTTCCTATTAAACAATGGTTGGGATCTTCCTCTTAGGTATTTGAGCTCTTATACTGTATAGAGAACTGTTTTCTTTTTAGCTTTAAAAAGAGCTGCATGAAGAACTTGTTCCAAGTCACTAAATTTATATTATTTTTTGTAGGCTTAACTGCTGTTTAGCTTACATTAATACCTGTAAATGCAGCATGCTGTCTAGGTAAAGTGTGGTCAAATGCTAAATTGGTTACACAACATCATAAGTATAAGAAATCACATAGATTAAGAAAGTTTTCTAGCAATGAAATTATATATAAGAACATTCATAATGAACATTTTTGTGTTGGGGAAATCATGTTACAAATTAATGCATCATAATGATAATTATTAAACACTAAGCATTTTAATTATATTCATTGTAAAAGGCAAATCTTGGATGTGGATGTTTGTAGTGGTTCAGTATCCACTTTAAGCTGTAGGTTCTAGTCTAGTTGATCCTTGTGGGCAGAAAATGACCATTGAGCGAACAAGAAACCAAGAAACTAAAGCTTCATTGAAATTTTGCAGATAAGAATTTGTATGTGCATGTGTGTTTTCTTATTTTTTTATATATATTTTGCTCAGTTTATAAATTAGGTTAATAATAAAATAATGTGGCTATAATATTAGCTTGATTTTCTTCAAAATTTATAGTAACATGATATTTTAAAGTTGTCCTAAAAGTAATACAAATTTTAAAATTTTGACAAAGATTCAGTCTGTAAACATTTTTTTATTGAGAAATTAGTGTATATTTAATACTTACATTAATAAGCAAGTTCTTCAATAAATGTAAAATGTTTTCTTGGAAAATGTCTGTTTATGATATGGCCTTTTTTATTGAAGACCTGAAACTATCAAGTTTGATTCCCAACCTCGAGCACTATCTGTTAAGGAAGGCACTGTCTTTGTAGCTTGCCTGAATGAGGTAAATAATTTACTATTTGCTGTGTGTACAAATAGAAATTTCGGTATCTGAATATTTCATTAATTTTAGATATCAGTTGTCAAAGACAAGAAGAAAATCACTAGTTTTCCAATTGATTTTGAAGGCTCTGCAATATCAATTCATCCTACTGAATCGGATCTTGCTGTAGGAGGTGCAAAGGTAAGTTTTTAGATTAAGTGGATTATTTTTGTCCTAATGTGGTCTAAAATTTACATCTAAAGAAGTTTAGGATTTTTTAAATTTTATTTATGTATATAACATGCAAACATGCATGTTATTTGGCCCTAATCATATTCAATGCTCAAATATTAACTTCATGTAAACTAAATTATGTTGATATGCCATATAGTTTGGTCATTTACAAGTATTACTCTTGATATAAATTACTGAATGTAAACACACCATTTTGTTCTAACAAATTTCTGCCATACAAACATCTCATCAATAAAATCATATTTTTTATAGATGAGTTTTTTCAATGATACATGTGATTCTCATAGCCAATTCATTTTGAAAGGTCAGCATATATTTTCATCTCGGTTACATCACAGAAAGAGGTCACTAAGCTGATCCATGAGGAGGCATTATATTGAATGGATTTACTAAGCTACTTGTTTTTGACAGATTCTGTAACTGGAGATCTTTCTTGTAAGGTGATCCTTCACCTTGTGCATTTGTTCCAAAGTGTTATTGGAACAGACTTTGTTTTTATGGGGTACAATGTGTGACTAGTGGATTCTTGATGTTCTATAAATGATTTTGTTATGTAATTCTTGAAACCTTTCTCTTGTGTAAACAAAATTTTGCTGCTGTTCTATTTTAAATAATTTTTATGTGTTTTTTTTATATCTTTGAATGTAGCCCAAATATTTAAATAACGTTGCTGAAAAATTGCTTTCTAATTTAATTATGAAAAGAAAAAATATATTTATGAAATATTTCCTTCTACCAAGCTGTACTTTATTGCCTTTCTTGAATGATAAAAATTTTTTTCCTTTTTATTGATGCTCTTAAGGATTTAAATATGTTGTATTTTTATCTTATCCTTTCAGTTTCTCTGGTCAGCTGTCATTATTTCTTTGGGATTAGATATGAGGAAGGACATTTTTTTCTTTGCATATTATGAATTTAATTAGTATTGAGACACTAAAATAGGGTATACAACTCCTTGAAACTTCTGGAATTTTGACCAGACTCCTTGAAAATCGTGAATTAGTCCTGGAATTTTTACTTACCTTGATGCATTTATTTTTTTAGTTATTCATTTTAATATTTAAAAATTTTCAATGGAATTGTTCAGAAAGCAAACCACTAAAACTCATAGATCGATACTAAGTTGTATTCATAACTGTGGGCTTAAAAAAATCTAGTTCAGCCACAATAGTTTCATGATGATCCAATTCAATCAGGAGCAGATGTAGTATTTAGATTTATGTGTATGAAATGAAGAGTAATAATCATATGGTGCAAATCAGCAGGACAATTTTAATTTATTCTTTTTCTGTTGGTTTCTGTCCTTTATATTGTATAAAACTCAAATATTAATATTTATTGTTATTGTTTCCAATCCTTCAGAGATCTAGTGGCAGCTAGATCAGAGCCATGACACCGTGAAACTTAGCAAAGTCGATCACCAGTATTAGATTTGCCAAACATCCACTAGAGCAAACCTCAAACAATTTATGATGTAATCAGGGAAGCCAGCTTCATGTTGCATTTTGTGCACAATGAAAAGACCTGGCGCCCAGATTCAAATGTCATGCTTTTAAGATTCTCACTAATAAGTCTTGAGGCGGCCATTTGATCATGTCTGTTACCCTTAAATTCTAACATGCCCCCTTGAATCTTCCTGCTGAATCCCTGGGATCTTCAATACAACCGACTGTAAGATTTCAAAATTGTATCTATGAAAAATTTCATCCTATTAAAGATAGAGAAGATATTTTTTATTTGAACTTCCTCTCAAATATACAAAATTATTGTCACTTATGGAAAGTACTTAATTTGCTTTTACTACTTTCTCATAGTGAAGCATCTGTTAATCATGGGTATTTCTGTGAACAAAAATTTGATGATAGCATCATCATTGATGGTCATGTCCGAAACATAGGTGTCAATAATATAATAATTCGCAAAAACCTGCTTAGTTTTGCTGCTTGTGCTAGGCAAAAATATTATTAGGTGAAATAAAACATTAAAAAGCTTCCAATAACAGAAAGAAAACAAAAAGCACTTTTTGAAAAAATGTATTGAAAATCTAAATGAAGCATTTGGAGATGACATGTATGAACTTGAAAAATCTGTAATAGGAATTGCTGAGGAAGCCAAAAGAACTGTTAAATTAACATTAATTGCAAAATCAAACAAACAAAATAACAAATTAACATAATTTTCTGTGGTGCTTCAGAGAAGTAACAGTTTTACTTAGAATTTATAATAAATTAAAAGTGAGAGCTTTTCAGATGGAAAGTAAGCATTTTTTAACAGCAGCATTGTGTATTTATAAGTAAGTAATAAATGTGAAACTCTATTGAATGATTAAATAAATAGAAAAGTCTAGAATATGGATGTGAAATTGTATAATTTTAAGAGTTTGAAAATAAACAGAAGAAAGTTTTAAAATTGTTTTTCTTAATCAAAAATTGGGGGAAAATGTTACATTCTGGAAGCTTTATTAATAGTTGTATTTATTTTGTTTTGAATAATTATATTTATTTGAAAAGAGACCGTTATATACATCTTGAAACACTCAATAAATTACTAGATTGAAAATCTGAAGATGCTTGAAAAATCTAAAATTACCCATTATTTTATACAATGTTTAATTGAGTAATGTGAAGAATATTGATTATTTAAATATTTTTTGTTATAGCTTTAAATTCATTGGCAGATTTTGGAATATCATTAAATATAATTCTAACTTAAATAAAAAATATTCTCATTAATTTTTGCAATAATTTGTTTCTGTTATTTACAAATATAATTGAAAACTAAATATTCATATACATAATTTATATGCACATTTCATTAAGAAAAATTTTTAAAATAAGATAAAAAGAAATATTTAACATGTATATCGATATCGCTTGAAAATTTTAATTTGATTCCAGAAAATTCCTTAAAACTCCTGGAATTTAATTCTGGGAAATCTGTATGAACCCTGGTAAAAATAGTTAGGTAACTCTAATTGAGCAAAAATATATTTAGTTAATCGCAATATTCTTAAGATATGTACAAAGTAATAAACAAGGCATTCACTGACAACTTAGGGTTTATGAATATGTTCATTCCTTTTTTTAAGCTATTACTATATTTGACTCTTCCATAGCTCTTATAAGAAGAGAATCAGATTGGTCTTTTAATAAGTGAGAAAACTTATATATATTCATACTTTTAATACTAATACTAATATATTTTAATACTAATAATAACTTACTTATTTAGTATTAACATAGAATTAGTTTGGAGTATATATGTTAGGTGGGAAGAGTGGCCAAGTCATAATTTAATTTAAAAACTAGATTCTGTTCTAGACAATTACTTAATATTTATATACTATATATTTACAATTATATGGGTTAAGAAGCTGCTGTCTTGCTATCAAAGGTAATGTTAACTTAATCTCTCTCAATGGCAAAATATAATGTCTCTTTAATGGCAATCACTGAAAAATTTCTTTGCACTTCTCAAGAAATTTTTCATTAAATTCATTTATATTATATTCATTTATATCATAAATTAATGGCAATCACTGAAAAATTTCTTTGCACTTCATCCTAAATCGCAAATCCTTATCCTGCACCAGAAAAAGAAACACTTAAAATCAAATCCCAGAATAACCTTAGAAAATAATAGCCTAAAGCATACTAAAACACTAAAATATCTCGGAATAACAATCGATTGCAAAATGTCCTTCCTACAACATATCGGGCAGTTAAAGACAAAGATGATACCAATAGTTCAGTGTTTCCGCTCCATGATCGCTAGAGATTGGGGCATTAAAAATAAAATTACTAAAGCAATTTATCTTTCTGTCATGGAGAAAATGGTTACTTATGGCTCATCCTTGTGGATTCTACCCATGACTGTTAGGAAGCAGCAGCAATTAGACAGCCTACAGCGCTACTTTACATTAATAATCACGAGAAGCTTCAGGACCACGTCCACAATTGCCCTCAACACACTGGCAGGCCTGCCACCACTTCATCTTACTTGCATCCACCTAGCACATAAAACTAGGGTACTGCAACTGCAGGAAACTACTGTGCTGCGAGACCAAACCCTCAATGGGTCTGACTATGAATAAAGACTGTCCATCCATCGTTAAGACTTAAGGGGATACGCATCCACAATCTGCCCTCTAAACCCTCCTCGCCAGCACAAGGTCAAATCAAATTAATCACACCTTACAATATCTATACGGATGGATCACATATTAACAGTAAAAACAGGTGCAGCCCTAATAATTTACCATGAAGGCAAACAACTTCAAGAATACAAAATTAAGCTGAGGAATAAGAACTCAGTCTTTCAGGCAGAGGCCATAGCCATTTTTGAAGCTATCAACATCATTGATGCACAAGGCCTCAGATCTGTAGCCATTTGGTCTGATAGCTCATCAACTTTGCATGCGTTACTTAACCCACTTCACACATCACCAATAATACATGCCATACAGGAAAAGCTAGCAGCTGCAACTTCGCACATCAATCTAAGCTGGATTAAAGCGCATCAAGGTGATGTTGGAAATGAGTGCCCAGACATCGCTGCAAAGGAAGCCACAAAAATTTATGAATCCGAAGCATTAGTGATTCCATATCCAAGATCTTCACTTATCAAACAACTGAAGCACTTAACACTTCAAAAATGGCAGTCTCTGTGGGACAATGCAACAACAGGTCGAAAGACCAAACATCTACTCTTAGAAGTCTCTAGCAAGCTAACGTATGATAATCCATACCTCAACCAGTTGCTAACATTTCACGGTCCATTTCCACAGTACTTCCAAACATTCGGAAAGGCAGTTTCATCCACCTGTATCTGTGGAGCCCAAGGGGATCCTTTCCACTATGTCCTAGAGTGCCCAGAGACTGAGAAATACCACCTAAAGAAGAACTCCCAACAGACCAATATAGAGTTCCTGAGATTTTGCTTGAAAGATCATCACCGCAGATTACTCCTCACAAAGCTTATGATTCATCTCAACAAATGAGGATTAGAACTTTGTCAGGATTTAAGCCATGCTTCCACAGACGAATCAGAAAACTATTCTTAAAGTTAACTTTCTTCCACAATTAATAATGGTGCATAAATTTTTTTATGAACTTGATGAAATTTATGAACTATATGTTCCGAATTGTTTAGACTTTTCAAACATTATGAGCCCGCTTTAGAACTTTAAAAACTTTTTGAATCTTATTCCCTTTTAGTACCTTAGAAACCTTTTAAATAATTTTTTTGAGCCTAAAATGCTTTTAAAAGCTAAGGTGCTTATTAAACTTGTATAAGCTGCCTGCCTGTATATAGTTATCAATTTTCGTATCATGCCATTTTTTTTTTCCTTTTCATAATTAAGTGTTCATACTAATTATAATCTTGCTTTCAATGTATATAATGTTTTTATTGCCATAATTATCAAAGAAATTGTTAACTGTCTTTTCATTGATTGTAAACTGTTTCTCCATTGTTTGTTGTATATGTCATGTTATATTTTATTTTCAACTCAGAGAAAATATTTAATGCTATTGCCTGGTGTTCAACAGGGCTTAAAGCCTCTTAAAATGTTTTGTAACTTCTTGCTACCAATTTGTAAGCACAATTTCTTTGCCTTGTTAAATGCCACGATGGTGGCACCCTCATGGACCTCGTAGAGGTGTGGAGCATACTAGGTGTTGGGGAGACGTGGCACCCGTTAACCTTAAGGTACAGTCCGGGGTCTCCCCACACAGTTATGTATGTATGCACTTCTCAAGCCCTCCCAGACTGGAGATAATCAACTAAGGAATAATGACTTTAGCAAGTTCATATATATTAGCACTATATATGAACTTGCTACATATACATATATTAGCAGTGTGTTCTTTAAGCATACATTTTTTACTTTTTGTATTGCCTTATTTAATTTTTCAAAAGCTTGTTTCAAAATAGAATTGAATAATTAAAGCATATTTTTAAGGATTAGCTCATAAACTAATTGAACATATTCTGTATTCGATATATTTAACTTCAAATTATAACATATTTTGACCAACTTTTTTAGGTTTATGTTAATATAAAGAATAAACTTAATGTATATCATTAATCAGTGCAGTGGATAAGAAACATGAAAAAATAATTTCTCATATTATGTAGGAAATATGAGGTCATTAAAATTTAAGTTTTGGTATGAAACTGTGTTGTATGAATTTGGCTGCCCTTTTCTGAATTTTACTTATCATATGATGACAAATACATTAGTCCCTTTAATTTTCTTTAATATGTACCATATTTTGTTTACTGCTGCCAGCTAATTATTTGTAAAAATAAATTGTAAAATTGGGATTATAATTAAAAGTAAATAAAAATTTATTGCATTACTAATTACTAAATAATTTTGCAATTTTAATATTTTCATAAACAATTATATGTTTTTAATTTACTATTTATTGTTTAATTATGTAAAGATTTTTGTTTTAGGATAATAAGGTTCATATATTCCTAGTAAGTGCAGACTGCTCCAACTTCAGTTCTAAAAGTTCATTAGAACATACTGGAGCCATCACAGATGTTAAATATTCTCCTGATGGAAAATATTTAGCTGCCAGTGATGCCAATCGTAAAGTGGTGCTATATAATGCCCTGACTTATGAAGTAAGTTTTAATTGAAACTATGAAATAACTAAGGAAAAAGGTTATATGATAAAAATTATATCTGTAATAATTTTTTTTCAACTGTGAAAAACATTGTTGTGGAAACTTTAGTTTATCAGTGATGAATAATTTAGTATAATTATTTTTCAGAAAAATCTGAAAATTTATACCAGTCATTGGATTATTCTATGATAAAATTTTTAGATTCAAACTATTTTATTTCTATTTTAATGTCTTTATTAATTCTATCCCTAATATCTATCATTGTTTCATTGGTCTGTAAGTAATTTCGATAATGATTAGCTCACATTTATATGATTTCATCATTTTCAATTTAGAATGTTCAACAATAACTTTCTCAATATTTTTGCTCCTCTAAATAAGAATTTCTCTTTATAAATGTATGCTAGTCAAGAAATCAGTTCATAATTTTTCTGGATATTATTTTTATTTTGGAGCAAGTTTTTTCCTGTTGAGTATTCCTTGTTGACTTTATGAAGGTTTCATAATAACTTTGTTTATTATATATTTAATTTGTTACAAGATTCCACAAATGTTTGACAAAACTGATATCTATGTGAGGAAGTTTTGATATTTATTCATTATCATCATCATGCTTCACAACGCGCTGTAATAATACATTTGTTTAATAATTGATAGCATTATCTTGTTTGAAAAAATGAAAAATGCATAATTATTAATAATTGGCATGTAAATTTCATAACTATTTTATGGTGAATAAGAGATATGAACTACTGTCTTTTTGGATTGTGAATCAGAGAAAGCTTGATTATCAAGTGGTTATTCACATCACTTGTCTTGGGCTTTTATATTTTTATGTAGTTAATCAAGCAAGAGAATTAAGCTTCATGCCTTTCAATACCATTGAAATATATCTATAAAGATGAAAAAAATCTAAAGGTGCTGTCAAAAATGCATTAAAAAGTAGAAATTATAGTTAAGAAATGTAAATAATAATAATAATAAATATTTATAAAATCCAATATAAAATACGTACAGTTAATACATATTGTTTGTTTTGCCATACTGGAAACAAAATGTCTTCTAGACAAAATGCAGTGAATGTCAAACACATTTCAAAATCAACTGTTTTAAGGATTTTTTATTGCATATTCACCAAATATTTAAAATTTAATAGAAAATCATGTTTAACAAGATGTTATGAAGGCCTGAGCAAGGAAGCCGTAATCAAATGAGTGCAAGAGAATTTAGCAGAGAACCTGATGATTTTACAGAGAAAAAGGTGTTGATTGAAATCACTTAATGGATCCTTGTCCTGTTTTGGGGTGGAATATTTGGAAGTGAAAAAACTTTAATAGTCATTCCAAAAAAATAAAAACTTTGAAATTTGTAGTGTACTTTAATAGAGCTACTGTTAGCATCTTCAAGTTAACCTCTAGGAAGTATAAAGTTGTGAAATTCCAACAAGATAGGGCATTTTACAACACACTTAAGTTATTAAGTTATTTGAACACTATGATGTAAATGTTTAAAACTGACAAACTTCTCATGATTTCAATATAATTAAAAATGTTTGGATACTTTTTACTCAACAAAACTAGCAATGTGAATTCAGTTTCAGAAAACCTTGTAAAAAGTATGTTAAACAAGATTGCTTTACTACTAAAAATGCAATGTAGATTAATGTTTAGAGGGCATTTTATGTGTATAAAAAACATTATTTTATAAAATTAGTTTTACTATTGTAATTTTAAATAGGAATTACAAGCATTAACTGTTGAATTTTTACTACATATTTAAAATTATTACTATCCTTAAAATTGTAATCCACAGTATATATGACAAATTCATCATTTTATTTAAGAAAGAAATTAATAATGTGCAATTTTAAACATTCTGCTACTTATCAATTTGTATATTGATGTAAATTAAGTATCTTATATTAATCTCTCTATATATTACAAGATATTCTCTTCATTATTTTTAGTTAATAAAATCTAAACTTTTAAGCTTGTATTGATTTTAATTAAATTTTGAGCATTTTTTAATTTTTATCCTTATATTTATGTTATCTGAATGTATGTAAAATATATACTACATAATATACATTAGTAAAAATAAAGTATGTAAACCTTGTGTTTATGACATTCTATACATTCCAAATTTGGCAGGTATTGAGCAATTTGGTAATTGAATGGTCAGCTTTTCAGTGTTTCATTGATATCTGGGACATAGTTGCTCATAATGGTTTGGAATTAGTTTTCAGCTATAGGGACCTATTAATTTAATTCTTGTGTTAAGAAAGTGTATGTAAAGTGGTAAAATTTAAATTTGTGTAAAATAATCAAGTTTGTATTGTTATATAAAAGTAATTATATTATTGTATAGAAGTGAGAGTTACTTAATTTTTTTTTTAAATATATATTGCCTTGAATATAAAATGCTGAAGAAATTCAGTGCTGATTATAGAATAATCACCTTAAAATAATATATTTTATTTTACAGTTATAATTCTCTGTATGAGTTAATTATGTACAGTTATGTTATGGATAATTCTATTTATCAAGTTCATATTGTTATATAACAGTAATCATATTATTGTATAGAAGTAAGAGTTGCTTAGTTTCTTTTTTTATTTTGTTTTTATTATATATATATTGTCTTGAATATAAAATGCTGAAGAAATTCAGTACTTATTATAGAATAATCACCTTAAAATAATATATTTTATTTTACAGTTATAATTCTCTATATGAGTTAATTATGTACAGTTATGTTATGGATAATTCTATTTATAAGTTAAAATAATTTTAATTACTTAACATTCGTTATTAAAATAAGAAAACTTTTCCAGCCTGCTCATACTCAGGATTGGTGTTTTCATACAGCACGGATAAATTCTTTAGCTTGGACACCTAATTCATTATATTTAGCAACTGGTAGCCTCGATACAAATATTATCATTTGGTCCACAGAAAAACCAACCAAACATATAAGTATCAAAAGTAAGTTATTTGTTCTCAATTTTGAATTTATTGTAATGTAAAATAAAATCAAGATACTTTTAAATTGTTCTTTATCTGCAGTTAGATGTGGTTTTGCTAAACTGAAAATCAGGATTGTTTATTTATTTTTAATTTAACTTTTTATTGAATGCATCCTACAGTTTCTTTTCAAATGACTTTTTATAATTTCTGCTTTTTCATTGCAGAATTAAA
The DNA here is from genome assembly GCA_037975125.1 of Latrodectus hesperus. Classification (NCBI taxonomy): domain Eukaryota; kingdom Metazoa; phylum Arthropoda; class Arachnida; order Araneae; family Theridiidae; genus Latrodectus; species Latrodectus hesperus. The sequence goes on along the minus strand of CM075857.1, from coordinate 30,026,979 downwards.
ATTTATAAATTAATAAAAGTAATCAACAACTATTATTAAATAATATATTTGTTTTTATTAATATCAGTTTACACTAAATAGATTCATTTTGCTTTTTGTAATGATCACAATATACCCCTAAATGATGGCCTGATATACTGATCACTAACAAGAGTAATTTGCCTGATGACTAAAATAATCAAATAAACAATATTTTTGTTTTTCTTACAATCCATAGACTTCTTTTTTTTCTTTTTTTTTTCTCAATATGAAAAGGATAGAAAAATTACGGATACTTAAATATTGGTATCTACTTAATTACAACCTGTTAAACTAGAATTATAATCTATGGAATGGTGCATAAATAATATTAGGTCTGCAGGAGCATGTCTACAAATTTTATTCTCCACTTTACAAATTTTGAATAACTTACTCCCCTAAAATGTCCATTTTATTTGAAATCTTTAAATAATTAACCTATTTTAAATAATTCAATAAAACAATTTCTGTTTTTGGTGGGCTATTTGAAATGATCATTAATTTTAAATTTAATTTAAAAACATTTCCCATTAATATTAGAAATATTTATTTCTAACATCATTTAATAATACAATTGTAAAATATGTTGTGCACATAACCATAAATATATTTTGCTGAAAATTGTAACATTTTACATGTCAATGTTGATACTTCCTAAAGAAAGTTGCAAAACTTTTTGAATTAATTTTTTAGAGAATCTACATGAACCATGTGAAATTTTTGTCATTTTGCCATTAAATTTGCAAAGACGGTATACTATTACACATTAACAAATAATGAACTTGTGTACCTTAATGTAGTTTAAGAAGCATTTTTCAAAAGTATTATAATATATATATAGGTATCTGAAATTGTAATCTTCATAAAAATTCTTGTTATAATTTTAAAAGAAAAATGTTGGATTTTTTTATAGAAAGAAATTTTGTACATTCTTATCTCTGTGAAGAAACTAAATTTTTATTACTATATTGTCTTGATTCGCCTGTAAAATGAAATATAAATCTTTTAAATATATAATGTTTTATTTTCATTTTAGATTTAAAAAAGTTTTTACTATTCAATAATTATTAATAGTTGGTAATTCATATTCTATTAATCTTAGTTGTGTGTTCTTAATTTTTCACCAGCTGTTTATTCTGTCATTTGATTAAAATTTTACAAATTGAAAATATATTAATAAATTGAGAAAATATATTAGTTTTCTTGATTGTTTTGGAGTTAATTAAAAAAATAAGTAACTAAATTATAAAATTTAATATTCACCATAGATTTGATATCTTTTAATAATGTAGAACCATTTCTTTTTTGTGTTTTAAATAAATTAAATCTTTAAAAAAATCTTTGAAAAATTAGATTTACAATAAGTAAGATACAAAAGGAAAAAGTATGTTGAGAAAGTTCTACATTGAATGGAAATGTAAATCCTCTGCATTCAAAACAAATGTGCAGGTTTCATGTCTACACGATATGCATAATATTTAGCGAATTTATTACCTTTTTATCTGATTAGTTAAATTGTGTTTTGCCTTATAAGAAAATATAATAATTGTTAAATCTTTGTATAAATTGTTTAGAATTAATTTTTCCACACAAGTTAATACAAATTTCAGGATTTTTTAAAATTGCTGCTGGGGAAAAAAATAAGTCTTCAGTTTTTATTTTAGCTAAATAATATTACTAGTTTCCTTAATACGTAGATTTTCCATATACAATATCATTAACAGACTTTGGTGGCCTAGTTAGTTTGTTTGTCAGTCTCATTTCATAAATTTATGAGGATCATATGAAATAGATCCCTTTTGCAAAAAGTTACACTTTAAATATTACAAATAGTTGTATGAGGACAAATGACATTTTTCCCTTGTATAGCTAAAAATTCTAGTAGTACTTTAAATCATCTGTTGAAGTTGTTGTTATTTTTATTATAAAATGTAATATTTGTATGAAACACCATTAATGTAATCTTAGTAAAATTATAAAAGTGAGCTATAGTTTTCTATTATTTCATATTTGCTCCTTTTTTAATAGTTTAAAATTAGAAATATAAGTTTTTTAATTTATTAAAATTATTATCAAAACTGAACACTGCATTCACTTCTTTTCTGAATATTATGTATTCATTAAACTCTTAAAATCTATCATACTTAAATTTCTATATTTTTAGAAGCTCATCCTCAAAGCCAAATAACTAGACTGGTATTTATAGATGACAAGACTCTGATATCTACAGGCCAAGATGGGAATGTAAAAATTTGGGATATTACATATTAATGATATGTTTGATACCTTTTTTTATACAAAATGGTGTTTAATTGCATACAAATATAATCTTCAAAGTGTTTGTGTGAATCATTAACTGAAGTATTTCTTATATATCCATTTTTTACAAATCTTTTTTGTACTGAACTGTTATACTGTAATAAGAATGAAATTTATAGTTTTTCAATAAATTATATTGTGATTCAAAAACTATTTCTCAAAAATTTTTCAACTGTTAAAAGCTGGCAAAAAAAATATCCCAATTTTCTTGCTTTAGTGAAATATTTTAAAACTTAGAGACAAATATGTTTTCAGCGTGCTGTCATTTTTCATATTCCCAACCGAGTTTTAAATGCTTTTGTATAAACATGATTATTGCTTGATGTTTTAATCAGGTAAACTTGTATGAAAATTGATTTTCTGTTCTTACCAATTAATTTTGATTTCTATGTTTGACAAGATTGTGGATTGTGATCATTTAGAAATATTTAGCATGTACTCTATTTTTTTCATTCTGTGCTATATAAATGTTTTTCTTATAAAAAATGTTCTTCCATTAGAAATACTTAGTGAATGTATGTTTTGGACAAATTTTTAATTATTGAATGGCATAAAATCATTGTATTTATATTCAAACATCTTTAATTTTAATATTATTGATTTTTGTATTTACTTAGTGGTTGTGTGAATAATTTTTTAATCATTTCTATAACTTTGAAATCATCTGTCAAATTTAAAGTTGTTTGTGTATGTATCAAAAGTTTTGCACTTAAACATTTTAAAAATATTTTTTGTCAAATTTATGCAACAGTTAATTTAATGGATTAGAGGAGCTTTGTAAGTTATACAAAATGATGTCAAATATTTACAATTAGTTTTTTTAATTAAAATTGGAGCTCATTATTAGTTCCCCCTTTCTAAAACAATTTAAACAATAATTAGAATATGCTCAATATGAATATTAATATGAAAATATTTTGCAAAATTATATTTTTAGTATTGCAAAATTATTTTTCAAAAATATATAAAGTTGTGTTGGCATCTAGTTTAAAAAAAACTTTTGTGCAATTATTAATTACTGATTGAATTTTAAAATAAATTTTTGTTCAGTTTTCTGGTAAAATAATTTTTTAATGTATAAAAAAATTATAATAAAGCTGAAAGGTCTGTATTTATTCCTGTTTAGAATGTATTTTAATTTTGATTCAGGAATTGCAAAGCATTTTTAAATGTGTCAATCAAAAATTTTGAATCCTATTTTTTGTAAATAGATTTTTTTAAAACTCAATTATTTAGTATTTAAAAATCTCTTTAAAACTTCCAGAAAACAAAATGTTACTAACTGCAGAAATAAGCTATAGCTATTTTCTTTTTCATTCATTAAATTTATGTACTGCTTTTCTATTTCAGAGTGTTGAAATTTTTTTAGAATTTTTTATGCAGTGTGTGGAAAATTTTTATTGTTTTGTAATTTGTAATTAATGTAGTCATAAATAACAAGTGCTTTTGATTTTCTCAAAGTGTACTTTGAATGAAATGGAATTTTCATTAAAGCCAAGCCTTTTTAAAGAAAAATATTTCTATTAAAAATTGATTGCGTGTAAAATAAAAGGAATCTGTTTGTCTTAAATTATAGTAAAATACTAATAAAATTGATCAAATTGAATCATTGAATTTTATTGAATAATAAATGTTTAGAAAATTATTTTTTCTGGTAGCTCCTATTTCTTTACAATGTTAAATATCATAGCTTGATAAATTATATATATATATATATATATATATATATATATATATATATATATATATATATATATATATATATATATATATATATATATATATTGCTTGAAGGAAACATTTCTGTTATTCTCTCTCTATTAGATATTTTTTTTAATTTATTCCTTTACCATCAAATATATTTAATCATATTTTCAAAACTCTTACTTTACTACAAATATGCTAAATTTGGGTGTAGTATTTGTAGCAAGTACCTAACACAGATTATCAAACTTTAATAAAATGATTTTTATATAAGAAAGTAAGGAAACTTTTTAGAATTTTTTTATATTTAAAAAATTTTTAGGAATGTTTTTGCTGTTGATGTGCCAGAGTTGTACTTTTACTTTTTAGTTTTGAATGTTTTTAAGTAATATCTGTTCTTTTTTTTCCATAAACAAATATAGATTATTATATTCATTTAAATTTCAAAGATATTATTATATGCATTACTACTTTCAAGAAAATATCTTATAAAAGATTGTCTTATACATTAGGCAGTGTTTAATTTTTTTTCACAAAAATATTGGATAAATGATTTAATATTTATAAAATTAGACTTATATTTAAATATGTAATCATCAGATTAGAAAGTTACAACAACATTATATTATTTTTGAAATTGTATTACTGTATAATTTATGGCTAGAAAGTTTTTATTTTTGGCTAGAAAGTTTTAATTTTTTTAATCTGAAGTTGAGTAAAAGGCGAAATGAGGCAAATTTACAAGAAACATTTTCAACGAATAATTCAAATTGTCCAAGTTGATTTTGTTGGGTTTTTGTACCACAAGTTCTAAAGACAAGCTGCACCAAAATTAAGTTTTAGATATAGAACTATTCTGAAACCCAACATTTTTAAAATGCAATAAAATAGACTAATTTTAAAATAAACTGGTTATATTTAAAAATTAAAAAATACAAAAGTATAAAAGTATTAAAAAATATGTATATAAGTCTATATTGTACATAGTATTTAAAATAGGATAAAATGCATAAAATATATTTCTTTTAAAAATACAAAGAGATTGTGTTGTAGTTCCCCCAGCAAATCTTGTAGTTTTAAAATATTACTATTAAAAAATATGAAGCGATAATAGTTCAAATTTGAGCTAACTAATAAAATGTGATGCTTTGTGTATTGTTCATCACACTTTTCTCACCAAGGGATTATATTACTTAAAAATGATTATGGGCGTGTTACTATTACAAAAGCGAGTCTGTCTGACATCTGCGTTTTGTACTGGTTAAATTGATAATGAAATGCAGCTTATTGCTGAATTAAATATTTCAGGATTCCTGCCAAATAGAATTTATAAAATGTTTAAATATATTTTTCACATCCATTGATGGAACTGAAGGCAGAATAGGAGTAGATGCAGACAGTGGCTGCATCAGCCTTCTCATTGCCTTCTATTTCTATGTATATCCTATAAAACTATTTCAAATCTCCAGTAAGAATCAAACAATCTTAAAATCTTGGCCACAACAGGATGGCAATTAAAGTTACCATTTCTCATAGCGTCTAAAATACTCTTACTGTCGGTATGTAGCCTTAACTTCAACAGTGAAGCTGTAGCAAGACTTTTAACAGTAGAAGGTATTGTCAAGATGAACTGCTCTGCCAACGTGTCTTGCAACTTTAGATCCATCTGTGAGGGCAAGAGTGTACCTACCGTCAGTGTTGCAAAGAAGGGGGAAAAACCGAGTTTATTCTTTTGGGAATTTTAAATGACCTCAAGAGTTTAAAATTTTTCAGCTGATTTAGAAATTTTTTATCGAATATTTTTTTAAATAAATAAACGTTCATTTATTTTATGATTTCCACAAGTAATTACGGTTATAGAAAATTTCCCAGGTAAAGAAAATAATTTTGCGTTAATGATCCATTTTGAATAACTTCAAAAATTAGTTTTGAGAAAAAAAAAAATTTTTGTTTGAAATTACGAATTGATTACGACAGAAACATGAAATCATCAATATTTATTCTGGCAGTCCTGAAAAATACCAGGTGTATGCAAATCAAATGAGACGACTGCTGACAGATGTCGCCACACATATATGCAAACATTATGAAACCGTGACACTTGATTTTTTTATAGTTTGATACTCACATTTAGTTTACTACATTTGGACGAGTTTCAGCGTGCAAACGTTAATTTTTTGTTACCATCTGAAGATAAATGCTGCCGAATCGCATCAAATGGTTGCAGAAACATACGGTGGCAGTGCTCTAAGCCATGTGCAGTGCTACAGGTGGTTTCAATGTAAGAAACGAGGAGATTGACAGACCAGCAAAAAAATTTAAGATGTTGAATTGCAAGCTTTACTCGATGAAGATGGCGGGTAAACGCAAGAACATCTTGCAGAACCATTAAATGTTGACCAGAGCACTGTTTCCCATCGTCTCAAAGCAATAAGCAAGATAATATAGGTTAATAGGTGGGGTATCACACGAGCTAATGAACCGTTAGCAGGAAAACCGAAAAATCATGTGCGAAATGTTGTTTGCCCGTTATAAACGCAAGTCATATCTCCATTGTATTGTGACTGGCGATAAAAATGGATTTATTTTGGGAATCCCTAGCGTAATCGATCATATGTTGACCCCGGACAGCCATCCAAATGGGCCGCAAGACAATGCTGTGTATTTTCTGGGATCAAGAGGGGCCAATATATTAGGAGCTTTTCAAACCCGGTGAAGCCGTTAATACTGATCGATACAAGCAACAATTACTTGATTTGAACGATGCTATACTCGAAAAATGCGAGCAATACAAGAAATGGCAGCACAAAGTGATTTTCCTTGATGACAACGCACCTAGCCACTGTGCTAAATAGATCAAGGACATCGTTAAGGCGCTGGGCTGGAAGCCCTTAACAAATGCGGCTTATTCGCCAGACTTGGCTCCTTTCGATTACCACCTATTTGCATCATTTGGACATGCATTGGCTGACCAGTGCTTCACTTCTTGCGAAAACTTCAAATCTTGGCTTAATGACTGGCTGGCCTCAAAAGACCGATCATTTTTTTGGCGTGGTATTCACAAATTCCCCGAAAGATGGGGAAAATGTGTAGCTAGCGGTAGTTATTATTTCAAATAAAGAAATATTAACAGTTTCCGCAAATTTATTGTGTTTTTTTAAAAACTATCATTTCATTTCCATACACCTGGTATATCTTGTTATTTTTTTTAATTTATTATTTTAGCAAGTATTTTTGTTTTTCTCAGTTCGAAACTATTTAACTTCTTTACCAGAAGACAGAACAGACATTTTTTTGTGCACATTTTCGTACTTTATTTTACTTTTTTTTATTTATTGAAGACAATACACACATTAAACTACAGATGATTGGTTGAGTTGATTCCCTCAAAATTACCGGTTTATTCCCAAAATTTCCGGGAATTTTACATTATCGTACAACTATAAAATGCATAAATCTATTGAATAGTAGGAGTTGTATCTGAATGTTTAGTCTTCAAAGGGATTGAATACGGTGATGCGTAGATCATATTAAAGCGGATTTGCTTACAAGTCTGTACTCAATCTGGATATCACATAGGTCAGACAGAAGATAAAAATAATACAGGTAAGAAAAGGTTGAATAATGGATGGTCGAGCATTGTTTAATCTTTTAAAAGCTGCATTAGAGGAATCGTGGAAAGTAAGGGAGGTTGAGATATGAAGACATAATTTTTTAATCATAATTAAAAGAGAGCATTCGCTGCAGGTCTAATGGTAACTTTGTTGGCAAGATTACATATAGACTCGAGACGGGTAATGTGTGAAAGGCACCAAAGCATATCCTTAAAGCAGAATGCTAAACGGTATCCAATCTGAGTAAGAGGCGGAAAGAGTCCATAAGCAGCACAGCCGTAGTCAATCCGAGATTAGGAATGGGACCTTGTTACTTTTCTTGTATTTGGTACGTACTGAGTACAGTTACTTTTAAAGTAACAAGTATTTTACCAATTACTTTGTGTACTTGTTACATTTTTTGTGCTGCCTTCTATCGGATTAAAATATAATGACAATTTGTTTTAAAGTTATATAAATAAATTAAATAAAAACTAAATTAGTAATAAATAAATTAATAATTAAATATATAACATTTTGTATAATTCCATAAAATTAATGTTAATTTAAATCACCATCATTTATAAATAAGCATCCAGTTAAGGTTAAAATAAGAGCTGATTTAACAATATATAAAAAATATTTTTTTTTTTATAAATGCAACATTTCAATAATAGCAATTTTTTTTCCTGAAAAACTTTATTTTTAGTATGAAGCAATTAAATATAAGTTATTCCCTCAACAAACAGTTTTTCTGTGAAAAATTTTGAACTTATATATTTTAATAAATATATTTCTTTCAGTATAAAAAATCCTAATCTTTTGAGTTATTTACATTTGTTTTTAGAATTTGCATCTGTTTTAAGTAAATTTTCAAATTATTCGACTGTAATTTTCAAAGTTTTTCAATGTTAATTAAAATATTAAATTAGACGTGATAATATAATTTCTATTTTTCAACCAAATTATTAACTCAATTTTTTGTTTTAATTTAGTAAGATTCTCCAATTATATAAATGAATTTTTATAATTAACTTGCAAATAGTTTGTAAATAATCGCAAAGTGGGAAGATTAATCAATTACAAAGAGATTTTTTTTAATTTCCTTAGAAATATATAATTAATTTTAACAAAAATCAAATTAAATTTCTTATATTTTTCTATTATTAAAAATTATTGAAACAATTATAGCAGAATTTTTTGATACCTAATAGATAGTTATTTTATAAATGACGTTTATTTGTTTATATTTTTATGAAATCGATAAACTAGATTTTCTAAAATAAAAATTGCATTAACTCACATATCTTGCTTCAGTTTCCTGAATCTTAAACAATTTATGGATAAATAAAGTAACTTTTTGCAATTAAAACTATTAATACTTTTTAAGTAAATATGATCATCATTCATAAAGTAACTTTTATAGTAACACAGAAATTCATTAAATATCAAAAAATGTAAAACTGTATTTCCAATAATCTAAATGTTATGTGTGTGTTGTTTTAATGTAAAATATTAAGTAATCTAATGTTTAATACAAAATTGAGGAATTTATTTTATTTACATCAAAAATAATTTAAAAAATACACATGATGGTATAAATAAAGATAAAAAGTAAAAGTTGACTTAATTAAAATTTTTTTTTTTCATTTCGAAGTTCAAAATTAAAATGAATAAACTACCTTTATTATGTTTCAATCAACATTATCACTATACGAATAAAATTATTTGTATAGTAAAAAATTAATTGTATAGTAAAAAAATATAAAACAAATTTTATAAGTTCTATATATTTATATTCTACATATTCATAGTAAAAAATAGTGAAATTAAAATATGGTAGAATAAAAAGTACACATATTTATATTGAATCATAATCAAAAATGCACATAATAAAAAAAACAATGAAAGTATATTAATGGTTTTAATTTAAATATATTTTTTAAAAAACTTGGAAACCAAAATAAAATACATTTGTATTTAATGAGGTTCAAATAAATATGTTCATTCTATATCAAAATATATTTTCAGTTTAAAAAAATTCATTATATAAAATTTTATTCAACTATGTAAATTACTTTGATATAGAATAAACATATTTTAGACTTGTTAATTATTAAGAAAATACAAAACAATTTTGCTTGTAAAACTCTAAACTCCATAATTATATTTTAATACAAAACACTGTGAAATAAAACAATGAATTTAAAAAGTACTCATATTTACATAAAATCATAGTAATAAAATTAGCATGATGTAAAACAAAAGTAGCAACAAAAATTCTAATGATATACAATCTTTAATCCCTTAGAATAATTAAAATAAATTAATATCTTGTAATATGTAAAAACGATTTTGAATTAAAAGTATCACATTTTATTTTCCTAGAGGTATATATTTTTACAAGTTATCACAAAGTGGATTGAAAATAGTTACAGAAGTCAAAATTTTGTATTAATGTTATGCCAAATGCGTGTAATTTATTATATATGTACACAGATTATGAGAATAAAATAGGTAATTGCAAAAATTAGGGGAAAAGAAAAATACTTAATATGTGAATGTGTTTTCGTTAATCGGATAAATAACTGTTACTGTTAAAAAAAGCAGCATTTTTAACTTTTTTGATGACAAAAGAGTTCGTCGTTCATTTAAAATTTGACCTGCCTTAGAAAATAATTTTTCACATGAAATAGAAGTTGTTACAGCAAACACTTCCTTAACTAAGGAGCTCAAATGTGGATATATGTAACTATTTTCAGCCCACCATTTCATTGGATCTTCATTTCTCGGGAACAAAAGTTCATCCAGATATCTCTGGACTTCGATAATGGACTGTGAATAAGAACATCCTGAGGGCTTAAATTGTGAGGCTTTTGAGTTAAAATAGTTCCACACAGAAAATTGATCATTTGTCTGAGAAGATGACATGGAAACAAAAACATTATGTTTAGTTTCATTAATAATATTTATGTTTGACGTAACTAAACTGATCATATTTTTTTTAATGCTATCTTTAACTGGAAGTTCGAAAATCACGTCTTTAAACCTTGGATCCAAAAATGCTGCTTTTAAAAGTGTATTACTCTTATTATTATTTTTTAATTTTTCTGTTATTTTTTCTTGAATTTTCAATAGTACTCTCTTTGTTTGTGGGTGGAAATCTTACTTGCAGAGCTCGTCGTATATTTTCTCCAGGCCATTTGAAACAATAATTACTAAAGAAGTCGTGACGTATTTTTCTGCACTAAATATGTTAGAACATCTTCAAATGGCTTTAGAACTTTAATTAATTCTCTGGCAATTTTCCAGTCATCTTGACTGAGTGGGGAGGTATTTATTTCTATGAATGCCATTGCAGTTTTAATTGCATCCTCCAGTTCAACAAATCTGTCCAACATGTGATATGTTGAATTCCATCTATTAATTAAGTAAAAAATATTTAATTACTTTTAGAAATATTTTAAAATTATCCTTAAAACTATATAAAATATAGTAAAAAAAATTCCATTCACTTTTAGTTCAAGCCAATAGAGTAGTTTTGGAAACAATGATTAGATTTAAAAAAAAAATTAATTAAAATTTATTATAAGTTAAAAAAATAAGAAAAATAAAAGTCAATAAACATGGAATAATATATAACAAGAATATCTGGCTTTTCTTTTATTAAAAAAGTGACATATTTAAAACAGAAGTATAATCATTAAATAAATGTGCCACGATTATTGATTTTCCCAACTCATTTATTTTATTAACAAAAACGAAACACATGAACTTGCTTATTTTCTTCCATTTCGCATTAGAAATTCATTATGTCTCCCTCTCCAGCCAACATCCTTTTCTAAAATACATGCATCTCTAGGGGGTGTTGCTCCAGCCCAAAAAGATTTTCTAATTCCCAAGAATTAATCTTCTATTTTCCAGTTAAACCAGCATTTCATTTCTCTTCTTCTACCCACCCTTCCTATCATGGGAAGAGATTTCCCAAATCCTGACACAATCTCCTAATTCATCCGTCTGTATCGATATATCGATGACATTGTTACTTGTACTCGCTCTGTCATTGGCTCTTCTGTACTGGTTACATTCAATCAAGTACACTTATTACTTTGTATCAACTACGTAATCACGCATTCGCTTATTACTTTGTAACAGGCACGTACTCGCTGTCTTTGAAACTGTCTGAAGGAACTCGAACTCGCGCTGACTTTATCAATGGAAGTACTGAGTATTTGGAAGAAAAAGTACTGATTATAGGTTGTTATACATTCAAATACTTATTATAAAATACTTGTTACAGGTATTTCTTCCCATCCCTATCCGAGATAAGAAAATTAATGACGTAAATTCAAAGGAGTGATGTGCGGCCTACACCCCCAGATGTATTCAAAAGCACCTTGAGGATATTAAGGAATTGCTCACACTTCTCCCGCATGGAAGGAAAGTTAATTTCTTGTTGAAATCACTCCAAGGAGTTTTATCTCATGAATCCCAGGAATTGGTCTATTGTTTATGAGAAGCACAGGATCATGATTGAACAACGAGATTATATACAGCTGTTAGCAATTGTCTCTCAGCTACATTAATTTTTGATCCCGGATATGAAATTCACAAGTCGTCAACGTAAAAAGTATTATGAATTAAAGATTGTAACTGATAAAAAGGTTAAAAATGATTACATGTAAAACATTACTTTGAGGCTTAGCTTAGTTTCGCAGCGCAATGTCCAACGAAGGACAAACTGAGCCAAAATTTAGATTTTGCGTAATTCTCTGAATTTAATCAACGACAATTTTTTCGGCAAATATTCTAATACTGCTGAAGATGTGGTGCCAAATAGTAAAAAAAGTACTTAGTTTTTGATTTATAAAATAGAATAAATTATACAAAAATATTATGAAAAAGATTTGTTTGGATCCACCTCAACGCTAAGTCCGATGAACTGAGATGAAAGCGCGACATTAAAATCCGAGAAGATTCCAATAAAACAATTTTTAGTTCTGAATATATTTTAAAACGAGGTTAGACATATTTTAAAAATAAAATATATTCGTTGATAATTAATGAAAGAAATGGATTATTTTCGAATAGCGCATTGGATACATTTTTTTTTTGTAACACGCATAATTTGTCGGAATTTTTTTTTGTTTGCCTTTATTATAGCTTTTATAGTTTAAAATTTTTTGTAATATTTAAACGCTTTCACTTCCACATGACGATATAAGAATTTGAATGTTTCCAGAGCGAAACATCTCAGGTTAAGATAGAAACATCATTCCGAGGAACCAAATTTGTTCTTCAACGTAGCTGGACAATGCTGATTATAGTTTTAAAAAAGTCAGCCGAGTCGTGGTGTCATCTATTACTCATTTTATGAAACATAGACACGGTATTTCTTTCAAAATTTTATTCCAAAATTTTCTGATGGAGACTTTTTTTTTTATCAGATTATCCGTGGCGGCATACGCAGAGCGAAATTCGCTACATTTTTAACACACAATCCGTGGATCATATACAGGAAAATACGGTAATTTTTTTCCAAAATCCAAGCAACATTAAGATATCAAAAAACAAAAAAAATTCTATATATATTTTAAATAAAATGTATAAGAAACACATTGTCCTTACGAAGATCAATAGGTTTCTGTTGGGTAGCCCCCCTACCAAAACGGACAAGTTAAAATGTCAGTTTTAAAAAACCATAAATAGTTAACAAGCATGGTTGTAAATTATTACAAAACTACAGCTAGTAGATTTGTATTTAAAGGGTGTGCTGAAATTAGAATACAAACATCACCAGACGTATCAAAATTATTTCTGAAATTTGTATAACCCTATACTTCAAATGTATTTGTGGACTCCAGGAAAGTTTCTTGAAGAGCCACACACACGGAATTAACGCTAAAAATTATCCATTTGATGTCACCATTGAGACCGAAAACCACGACAATTCCAAGAAACAAAGGAATTCGTCAAGTAAATGTAAAAGCACTTTTAAAGGTATTGCTGATGGAGAACTTGGAAGAATTTGCGAAATTAACATCTGAAGGATGCAGATTTACTGCATCGGCATCCCATGTGAGCAGGGCACAGATTCAGAAATCAAAGACTTTCAAAGGCCTTCCCTGAAAAGTTTCAGTTAATGAGTTGTCCAAGCTTTGGATTTTGCCTGTGGTGATTTTGGTAATGTGTCTCAGGTTTTTTTGCGCTTGGCATATTTTTTATAGGAGAAGTTGAAGTCTTTTCATTGTCTGTCTGTGAGTGCTGTTAGACGTAATCAATTCCTTAGTATCTGTCGCATATCTAATTCCAGCTGGTAGAGACTGGGATGTAACAATCTTTTGAACCTCAGGAATGAAAACATTGGATTTCATTTTCACAGAAGTGATTTCTTTTTCTATTTGCCATAATAGACAAGATCTAGAATAAGAAGTGAACAGAGAAGGGGATATTCATCAATTGTAAAGTGACAACCTCTCGTATTCCCTATATTGATCGCATTGTGTTCTGGAAAAAGAAATCAACTACATTAAACAATTTTGTTTATGAACTCGTAGGGGCGGTAAAATAGTTCATAAAATAAAAAGTTTGTAAAATAGAAAAAGATATATCATGATATGACATTTTTTTTACCAAGATATGATCTTTATGAATAAAATACTATAGTAAAACTCCTATTTTATACATTTCAAGAGACAGAAAAAATGTAAATCGTGGGAAAGTGCAAACGCAGAAAAAATCATTATCTAATAAAATACGGAAAATTTACACAATCCACTTTTATTATATATTAAATAACCTACTAAAACTAAACTCCATGGCACGACAGCCCATGTGGGCCAAGGCCTACAGTTCCCATATCTGTTTTCATGATCGAGGGCCCTGGGGTGCGAAGCATATGTGCCGATTAGGTGGTCAGCCTAACGCAAAACTGTTTAACGTGTTTAGTTCCCAAGCATGCTTGGTACTCAGTTAATCGACCCACTGAAGGAATGAAAGGCTGAGTCAACCTTGCCCAGTCCGAGGATCGAACCTCGGACCTGTGTCATGGGAGCGTGAAACGCTGTCACTAAGCCACCGGGCTTCTATTAAATAACCTAAGAATACAAAAATTCTCCCTTATAAAATCTAATATTGATAACTGTTTCACTATTTACAAGTGACTTTTTGAAACTTGTTTTTCAAGTTCGTACACATGATCTAAACTATTAACATCTGCTGCAAAAATTCGTATTTTTATAGTATTTATTGCAGAAACTACTGCAGTAATAGGCACACTACTAGCACCATCACTGTCATCATACTCAGAATCATTATCACAGTCACTTTCTACTTGAATTGATCAACTTTCTAGCGACACGTTTTGACATGTCTCTCGCGTGTAGCAGCTCTCTCGGCGTTAGTGGTGATATGTGGGCGTTAGATACTTGCTTCCTCAGTGTGCGGCATATCATACTCGTCATGACGCTATAGCGAAGAGCATACTGCTTTACATCTGAACAGGAATAAATGAGTAAAAGAAAATAATGAATGAATTTCAAGCCAGAGACCGGAATTCATAACTATAGATATAAATCTCGTTGGGAGAGAGAACATTACGAGAGAAAGCAAAAATATCATAAAAAATGGCATTCAGAGATCTGTGAATGCTTAAAAGAGTTAAAGGCGGGAAAATGTCGAAAGTGTAAAAGCACCAATAACTTAATATTGTTGACATAGGAAATTTGAAGGAACCGGAAAAGAATCGATATAAAATGCGGGAAAACGTAAAATCTGGGAACGTAAATGCGAGATTGTACAGTAGTAAAAAAATTATTTTGAAAATGCACTATAAGATGCAAAATGAAATATTCATATTTAAAAACAGTACGTATATTTTTAAACATAAATTTTAGTTTGATTCGTAAAAAATAAATAAATAAAATAAAACTAAATTTTTTAAATGAAGTAATCATTTAATTTTTTATTTATTTAAAAACTACATTTTTCCAGTATATTCTATTGTTTTGTGCTCAAAAATGTACCTTAGTTCTGTTAGCCAGCCATTCAGCTGCTTATTTTGCATACGGTCTTTGGACTACATTATTTTCTTCTTGTTCGATATCTAAAAGCTCTTTCTCGTTCTCATTCATATTCTCAATAATTCCTCATCTGATATTTCTACAGTACATATGACAAGTGAGTCTATTAAAAAAATCCTCGAAAGATTTTTGAAGCAAAGGCACACTTTATAGAAGTTTATGCATGACTCGTCATCAGGCAAAATATATTGGCTTTCTTCCGCTACGGTTTTCCCTTTAATAAAATTTGCATGTTGAAATGCTCTCGATATTGTCTTTCAACATTACTCAAAGCATTGATAGGCAAATGCATTGCTTATAGTAGGTCGATTTCCTAAAGCTGTTCTAACTCCGAACCCAAAATCACTCTGCAATAGTATCCTCAGATATATGCACAGTTCAGTCACATTAATATTATTAATAAAAGATTGTCCAACAACCTGCAAGACAAGACGACGTGCATTTTTTTCCTAATGCCCGGCTGCCCTTTAGAGTTGAATTAGATTCATAGCTACAAGGGGTGAAGGTGATGGCAACTTTTACATTGGGGCACTTAGTGAATGTGCCATCTTTGACTCGAAAGTAAAATGATAGAGAAACACACACAAACAGAAAGGAACATCCATGCCCGAAAGAGGATTCGGACCCACTGCTTCGAAGTAAGGACACTATCCATTCCGCCATCGGTCGGTAAACGTTGGACGCTAAATAATCAATCACAGAAGGCAGGTGACAGTACTGTGCAGTTGAGTATATAAAGGATGCGTGAAAGTGTCGGAAAACATTACATTCACAGGCGTAATGCAGAAACGAAGTGATTTGTCCGCCGTCCGTGATCATTAGCTTCCGGATCAAGAATGGAAGCATTCTTGAAACGGTTTGTGAACTATTTGTGTGCTTCTGTGGTGAAATTCTAACGTACATTGCAAAATGGGAATGCCCAAAGGAAAACAAATGATGTGACAAATGTGGTGCATATCAGACCATAGATGAACGATGGCTGCGGCAAATAGACGTCCTGTCATTGAGCAAATGACCGCCCAGATGAACCAAGGCTACCAACAGTGTATCCCAAACTACTCTTCAGTGAACAGCTGCGCCTGAATCTCCGAAGTTGAGATGTAAAATTCACGGTTTATTTCCAAAATTCCTGAGGGAATAAATTCAACTAGTCATCTTTCGTTTAAGGCAGGGCTTCTTAAACTTTTGTAATTCACGACCCCATTTATGATTCCGAGTTTCTTGACGACCCCATACAAATATAAAAGAAAAATAAATTAATATTTTTTGATGATTTATTTATTAGGTAACAATATACATATACATATAAAAATAAATCTTTTCTTCAACTTTAATTAAAACATTTGAAATAAAATAGCTATGTTGTCTTTCATTCTAATCTGGAAATATTTTTTATAATAAATGTTAATGAGTATTCACTTGATGGTATTATTTTTTTTAAACAACAATGAAATAAAACTCCAGCAAAAGAAAGTTAAGAATATGAAACCCTTTTTGGAGCAATAATTTAATACTATACATACCTGGTTGTTATATCCTACAGGAACAATTATGTAGTTGTAGATAATTATTATAAAAACTTGTGAAATATTTAAAACTATTTATTAAAAACACAATAATAAACTTAAAATCTTAAAATAAATTGTTAAATGCCTTAGCAACTTGTATTTTCTTAACACTACTACTTTCTCTGATAAAAAAATTAATTCAATTAACTGGCTGGTGGTAGATCCAACAATATACGAGTAGAAATGAAAAAAAATTTTTAAACTGACAAATTCGGAATAACATGCACTTCGTTCACAATCAAACAATGGCTAAATGAGAATAAAACGAAATGTTTATATAGTTTCTTCAGCAATAATACCTAGAAATTTTGTTGATAATATTTCTCAGGATCATTTCGGTTTGTACCTGCATTTCTATTAAGAGTATTATAATACTCTTAATAGAAATGCAGGTACAAACAATCTTTCCGAACTAGAAGATTTTATGATATATTTATCTACGATAATTGTTATTTTATCTTTATAACAATAATTTTACAAGTTAAAAAACATTTTCTATTAAATTGTATTTTTATCTCTCGCGACCCCAGAATTTTGCTACGCGACCCCAAATGGGGTCGCGACCCATAGTTTAAGAAGCCCTGGTTTAAGGGATTGTTTTGCTTTATAAAAATGAAGAGAAGTAAAGTTAATTAGGAAAATATGCAAAAAATTTCTGTTTTGTCTTCAAGTAACGAATTTAATTAGTTTCTTACTGAGAAAACAAAAAATATTTGTTAGAATAATAAAAATAAGGAATTAATTTTTAGTAAGAAATATCAAAATATATTTCTCAGGGCAGTGAAAATAAATATGCCGTTTTATGTGCTTCGGTCGTTATAAATACATAAATCCGTGTATAGAAAGAAAGAAAATAATTTCTCAAAATTATTAATCGAATTTTTCTAAATTGGTCATTAAAGCAAAATTGTTTTATTTTCCTGGAAAACTTTTTATTAATGTAATTAATAGTATAAATCATGAAAATAATGGAATATTTATTTATTTTAAGAAATGTCTGATAAAAAAATACTTTCAAACTGTTTAAATCCTCTGAAAAATTTCAAAACACTCGAGTTCTTTCAAATTCCCAAGGGAATAAACCGGGTTTATATTCCCGGAAATAAACCCGGTTTTTCCTTCCTTTGCAAACACTGTACTCCGAAGTAGATCAAGCACCTATGCTGACTTCTGTTCATTGGGGACGAAAGCTGGAATTTACACGAGAGTGCAATTGGTTGTCTACTGAATGGTAACATTTTTCGATGAATCCCGTTTTATGCCCCATTGGGCAGATGGACATGGCGTATACAAAGTTGAACCTCTGAAAGCAAACACCCTGTAACTATTGCCGGAATGGTCCAGGCTGGAGCATTAGAGTCTGAGGAGTGTTTTCCACCATTCCCAGGAGATGCAAAAATCCTGGGAACTTTGAACCATGGGAAATTACTCTGAAATTTTGGTAATAAACCGAGGATTTTTGGGAATATTGGAAATTTTGAGAGAATAAACTCAACCAATCATCTTTCATTTAATGGATTGTTTTGTCTCATATAAATGAAGGGAAGTAAAAGGAATTACGGGTTTCGGTAACAATACAATTACCAAAAGAATTAGTGGTAAACGAAAATTTACTCTTACCTTAATTCGTCCCGGGATTCTTTTTCAGGGGCCATACCATTTTGACACATAATCAAAGAAACATTCTCTAATTTCTCTATTATCTATTTATAATTAAAAATCATTATAGGAGGATATATAGATATTTACAAACTAGTTATTTCGCTGCGCACGCATATGCATTCCCTACGGCTCAAAGCATAAAAGTTTTCTGTTTACATTTTTTCGCGTGGGAGTATGGGATTGTAACATGACGTCATCAAGTGCTCAGTTGGCAAAGAGGGTTACATTACTTTCTTGATGATCGCGAAGATTTCCAACATCCTCCCACCTTTGAGTTACTTCTCAGAAAACTCAAACAGAATATTCAAACTAAAATCTAAGAAAATTCTCAACATCACAATACAAATTAATAAGTATCAAAAATAAATCAATATACTTGAAATATCAATACACTTGAAAAATATCAAAATAACAATTTCAATTAT
Source organism: Latrodectus hesperus (assembly GCA_037975125.1). Taxonomy (NCBI): domain Eukaryota; kingdom Metazoa; phylum Arthropoda; class Arachnida; order Araneae; family Theridiidae; genus Latrodectus; species Latrodectus hesperus. The sequence goes on along the minus strand of CM075857.1, from coordinate 30,007,609 downwards.
CAATAAAATTAATTAAAAATCCAAAATTTTTTCTTAACATTAAATCTTAAAGGGGCGCTCCGTGGCTGAGTGGTCTAAAGCATCACCGCTAATCGCTTGAGAGCGTAGGAGTGTGGGTTCGATTCCCACCGTGGCCCTGGGTGTTTTCTTCGTTATTCTTCTGTGGTTGTACACCTGTTATTGTGCTATTTGTCCTATTATCGACGAAGACTTATAAGCGGATCCCAAGAATCAAGCATACAAGTCTGAATATATGAAATGTAATAAATAAAAAAAATAAATCTTAAAGTTCTGAAATAAAGTTCTTAAGATATTACTTAAAGTCCAAAGATAAAAAATTCTTGCTCTAAAGAAAAGTTCAATTTTACAACACAAGTCTTTTTACCTGTTCTAACCTCCTACCATATCGAGAGGTTCATTCATCAGCCTTGTCGAGAGGATCCTTTTTACTTTCCCTATTATCAGAGCAGGTAATCTTTTTTGTAGATGTTTCATTTTCTTGGAGCACTTCTTTTTCATTTTCACTAACTTCGAGAGGATATAGCCTTAGCACTGGACGTAGAACTATTCCATATTTAGTCTTCAATTTGACAAGTCTAATATTCCCATCTGGTGATGGAAAGACTTCGATCACTTTTCCTAAAGGCCAATCCAGCCTTTTCATGTTGTCACTGGATATCAAAACAACATCTCCGATATTAATGGGTGATGAGCTTCTACTTTTCTTTCAAACTGCCTTAGTTGTCCCAAGTATTCAGAGCGAAATCGTTTTCGAAGGTCCTGCCGTAGTCTCTGGCGATAGATATACCTTTTATTTAAAGATTTACTATCCAAGAGGTCTAGGTCAGGTGTACCAGTTTCTTTGACCTCCTGCAAAAACATATTGGGAGTAAGAGGTTCTAGGTCATTTGGATCCTCACTCACATATGAGAGGTCGTCCATTAACGAGACCTTCACAATCGCATAAAACAATGTTCAATTCTTCAAAATCGAGAGACGTTTGTCCCAAAACTTTCCAAAGTATTCTCTTGACTACTCCAATCAAACCCATCCCAGAAGGCCCCCCACCATGGTGCAGATGGCGGAATAAACTTCCAATTAATTTTGTTGACAGCGCTGTATTTCTTTACTGCATCCTTTTGAGAAGATTGCTCGCTCCAACAAAGTTTGTCCCATTATCTGAGTAGACAATAGCTGGTCTTCCTCGTCATGCTATAAATCTCCGGAATGACTGCAAAAAGTGTTCCTTGGATAGAGAAGTAGCCAATTACAAATGAATAACTCTAAATACAGCACAAGTATAAATTACAATCCAAGATTTCTGGTTTCCTTTGAGGAAGATTGGTCCAGCAAAGTCAATTCCAATTATTTCTAACACCGAAGCCGCTCTGAAACGATCTATTGGTAATGGAGCTGTTGGAGTTTCTAATGGACGTGAATAAAATTTTGTGCAAGTAAAGCAATTTCTGATAACCTTGCGTACTGTTTTCCTATATTTCAATATCCAGAATTTTTCTCTCAAATATGTCATTACTATCTGAATTCCTGCATGACCAAGAGAACAGTGTTTCCATCGTATTAATTTTTCAACAATTGGATGTTCACTAGGTAAGACACACAACAGGGAACTTAAAATTATCTAAATCTTCTTGCAATGAGAGTCTTGTCTTCATTCGGAAAAGATTATTTTCATCAACAAAAATTTGAAACTTTTGAAGTCTTTTATCTTGTGGTCCTGTGAAAGACTCCCGCTGCGTTAACTTTAATAATGAAATCTCAGATCTATTTCTTTCTTCTACAGTTGTATTTCCGAATTTCCAAATTTTTTACCCTACAATTATCAAAAAATCTATAAATCCATGATATAACCAAGAGAAGTTTAGGATAGTATGAGAAAAGGTTGTAAATTTTTTCTTCTTTTTCTGTATTGGTAACACTAACAACTGTTTTTCTTTCAACATTATTAATCCCTTCGTCGAGGAAAATATCGGATTTGGGCCATTCTTCAGGAGGATTTTTAGTCCAAACAGGTCCAAGCCACCAATTAGACTTGGCTAAGTTTTCAACGCTACATCCTCGAGATGGTAAATCAGCTGGATTTAGTTGTACAGAAATGTGATGCCAATCATCTGGATCACTCAAAAGACGAATTTCTTAGACACGATTGAAAACAAAAGTAGCCCAGTTTTCATTCTTTTTAATCCAGTATAAAGCATTACTGGAATCAGACCAATATTGTGAAGTCACTTTCTCCATTCCTAAGCTCTCTTTCACAGATCGACAAAGTCTTGCTCCTATAGTGCATGCTAGAAGTTCTAGCCTAGATACTGATATGGATTTAATGGGAGCAATTCTTGACCTAGCTTGTATCAGTTGACAATCTGTAGAATTTTCTCCTTCACTCCTTAAAAATATAGACGCAGCATAAGCCTTTTCTGATGTATCGCAAAAGACGTGGAAGGTTATATTTCCATTTCCTTCATTTTTGTCCAAGCATCTTGGTATTGAAATGTCATTTAGAGTTTTCAGTTGATTTTTCCACTTTATAAATTTCTTTACCATCCAAGGTGGCAAATCAGAATCCCAAGATAATTTAATTTTCCAGCATTCCTGTAACATCAGTTTTGGTATCAAAGTTATGGGACAAGTGTATTCAATGGGATCAAAAATTTTGTGAACAGTTGATAAAATAATCCTTTTAGTAACTGGTTGATCTTCTAAAATGGGATCAAAATCTCTCAAATCAACAGACAAGGTATCATTTCTGTTTTCCCATTTTAAACTCAAAACTGGAACAGTTTTGTTTTCTATTAAGTCAGATTCACTTGTTTCGAAAAGGGTATGCTCCCACCCTCGTAAATTAAATTTTGCTGTTCAAAGAATTTCTTGGGATTCCTGAATAAATTTCACTAATTCCTTTTCACTATTCACACTATAAACACAATTGTCCACATAAAAGGATTTCAAAAGTTTTTGAGCAGTTTCTTTGTATTCAATAGGAACATTATTCAAATGAAATTCTAAAGTAGCTGTTAACAAAAAAGGACTTGAAGAAATCCCAAAAACTACCCTTCGATGCTGAAAAATTCTTAGCTGTTCTTTCTTTCCGTTTTGCCACCACAAAAACTTTAAATATGGTCTATCATGCTCATGAAGCCCAATCTGTAAAAACGCCTTTGCAATATCAGCAACTATTCCATATTTTCCTATTCTAAATCTATTTATGACTGAAGGTATTAATTCCACCAAATTGGAACCTTTTTCTTAACAATCATTGATTGAAGGCGAATTCTTATCTCTAGTAGAGCCATCGAATACTGGCCTAACTTTCGTTGTTGCGTTTTCCTTGAAAACAGGCCTATGGGCCAAATAGTGTTCAGAATCCGAGCTACCCACTTCTATACCTTGTTCCAACCAGTCCTTAAAACTACTTTCGTATTCTGCAATCTTGTCTAACTTCTTTAAGGACTTGACACAATTTACAAGTCTTCTCAGAAATGTCCTTACAATTTGTTAAAGGGGGATGTTATTCTAACCAGGGTAATCGAACTTTGTACCTTCCATCGAGTCCCTAGTGACTGTTCGCAAAAAATACTCTTTTGCTGATTGTTCTAATTCTTCTCTAGTTTTTCTTTCGGTTGGATCTTTTATACCAAGAGTATCTAACTTCCATAAATCTGAGATATTAGCATCAGTAGCATGAAAAGATAAAACAGAATTTGTACTGTCCTGATTTTCTATTTCTCTGCTCTTTCCCATAAAAGTCCAACCTAATCTAGTTTCTACGCCTAAGTTCTTTTATCCCCCCACTGAGCAGCTTGCCAGCGATATCAGCCCCAATTAAAAAATGAATTTCTAAGGGAGAATATTGGTATAATAATTGATCATCAAACATGTGCATAGTATCAGTTAAAAATATTTTATGAAAGTTAAGTTCTAGTAAATAAGGGGACAATATTACTCTAGAAATATTAGAACAAATTATTTCTTGATCCAATACTTCAAAATTACAATGATAGCTATTATCAACATTACTTAAGTGAACCAAATATTTTTTATGTTTTTCAGTTCTTTCAAATCCTCCAAATAAACAATGTAAAATAGATTCTTCATTAATAACATCATCTTTCATAAATTTTGCAGCACATTTTGAAATATAAGATCGCTGCGAACCTGTATCAATGAGAACCCGAATATATTTATTTTTATTGTTACTGCGAATTCGAACTACTAAAGAATTAGACAAAACAGTTTTAAATCAAATATCTGGAATGCTTGCACATATGTCGCTTTGTTGTTCAAAAATTTGAATCAAGCTCTCTGGTGTTATATGAAAAAAACATCGAAAATAAAATTAAACCCAGCGTCTGATGCATTATGTAAATAAGTGCACACATATTTTGAAGCCTGACAAGTTGTCGTTTCTCAAACAACTCAATCTGGAGTTAGCTTTACGACCACTGCAAAAATTACCACATCGACTTACCACCTCTGTGATTGTTTCTTTCTCCAGTTAAATCAGTCTAATCTGAAAGGCTAAAATTTACATGCACAACTAATGCTAGAAAAGTTTTTTGGCTAAATCTAAAGCAATGAAAAGTTTTAAAACTAAAATCTGCGAGGGTTCTTTTCTCTTAATTCGAATAATTTCCATTCCTTTTTTTGCGATTCCGGAAGGCTGACACGATATCTCAGCATACTTTGAATGACATATATCAGTTAAAAATTTCGTTTCTCTGGTCGTGCAGCTTTGAAAAGACCTTTTCAATATAAACAACCAACTTAGTTTCTTGGAATTGCCGTGGTTTGCATTCTCACTTTCGATGACGTCATGTATAATTTCTTCTTATAACGCGTTCACAAGTAAGGAAATTTTCCTGAAGTCTAACATTTCACTGCGTAGGATTAACTTCATTAGTAAAACACTTGTGATGATAGTCCATTGTGTTGGGGTACTTGCATATTTTTTACAAACAACAATCTTTGCTCTATCCATCTACTCAATACAACTTTCAGACTGTGACCTTGAGAATTCATACTGCGAGACTGATTACATGCGATGCGAATTCTCATGGTTAGAATTTGTATCTATCACCGAATGCTATCTGACAAGAGGAACTTCACGAGAGAATTGGTTAACAGCTCCTTCTTGCTCCATTTTTGTCACTTGTTCATTTCAATGGAAATATTTCCTTGAAATAAAATGATAACTCGTGGCTGACAGATAAAGTAATTTTTTTCTAATAGTTGTTTTTGCTACTTTCATCGATGAGATGACTCATTTTCTCAAACCCACCAGAACTTTCATTCGCATGATTGGACTATTATACTCCATTACTATAGCTTTCTTTTATGTTAAATTTCACTACAGGAAATGATCTAACAGCAATCATTATCCTCTCCCTGTCCCAATCTGGAAGAAGCAGTTTTATTTGATGACCATCATGATTCTACAAGCATGCAGGCAGACTAAAGTTATTATAATACTAGCAGTAATTACGAATGCAGTGGGTATGATAGAGAGTATTGATGTAGGAATTAAACACTGAAACAAAATAAATGAAACAGGTGCATTGATTTTAAAAAGTTCCTCTAAACGAGATCAGCACTGCAAATCCTGGCGGATTGGTTTGGTTTGTTTGTCGCTCAACGGTCATTTTTTGCACACGAGGGCTAATTAGACCGGGACTTACGGCTTAAAGTGGAATCCGAACCACTACAAACATCCATGCCCAAGGTGGGATTCGAACCCACGAACTGTTGAACCGAAGGCAAGAGCGCTAACCATTCGGCTGCCAGCTCGGCGCAAATCCTGGCGGAATATTAAAAGATAAAACATAGCAAGTAGAGCAAATTATGGGGTTGTTTCGAAATACCCTACACTGGAGAATATCATATCTTTTAAGAATGGTACAAGCCATAGCTCGCAAATCAGAAGTTAACATTGTTTCACTGTCTTTCTTGAACTACTCAACATCCATTTAACAGTTGTGTTGAGGAAAATGAAACCAGATAATAATATTTAAGAGGAATTTTCAATTCCTATTTTAATAACTGATAATATCCTTGGTGAAATTTTTGCATTTCAAGCTTCGACACATAAGGGCTACAAGTTTAAGGACAAAGTCATGTGTAGTAAGCTCTTATTCGTTTTCACCACAGATAAGCCTTGTCTTAGAGCAGCGACTTTTGGATACTTAAACTAAAGAGTGTTGCACCAGGACAGTATTAGCAGCCATGGACTAAAGAACCAGCAAACTCATGCTTTAACTTCAGATTCTTTCAAATTAATTTTATTTCATCAATAGGATTTGATAGGATCTGGATTAAAAACGTATTTACTCTGGAAAGAGATTGAAATATAATCATGAAGCTAATAGATCCCAGACACAAAACAATGTTTAATTTTTCATATATATGTTCATTTGTACATATTCTTAATATATTTCATTTAATATTACTAAGAAATATTTAAATGTAATAGAGCTTAGATGATAAAATAATGAATTACCAACATACGGAATACTGAACAAAAATATTAAGAATAATTATTTAAGTGCATCCATGTTTATATAGACCAAAAATTATTCTAGTAATTTAAAGAAAAATGAATTGATTAGTTATAAATAATAAAAAAAAATTATAGGGTTCATATAAATTCTCAAAAAACAAATTCCAACATTTTTTAAAGAGAAACAAAATTTTTCCAAAAGGTATATATAATTCACATATTGAATAAATATTCTACAAATAACTTTCAGCCTAATACATTTCGAATAATGTACGCATATTAGTTTTCAGTTATATTTTCAAATGATGATATCAAGATTTCACAAGGCAGAGCTTTGACTTAACCAACATAATAGTGGTCTTTTTGTTTTTGCTCATTTAAACATAACTTGATATTTTAGCTTAAGTAATAAAAGTATAACTTTTCTAATGATTATATTGATGTCACTTATATTTTGAGAGTGATATAAATGGCACAAGTAATCACAAAATCAACCAACATTAAATTCTTTTCAGAAAATCTACATCCAAAAGAAAGTTCACCAAGAAAAATTAAAGTAAATTAACACCATGAGGGATACAATTTGGCCTATTTGATAGTAAATTTCAAAAATTTACTCTCCGTTTAATAGGATTAAAACTTCAACACAATTCTTAAAATATACAGATGTTTCTTAGATTTAAAATTTATGAGCAAAATTGTTTCACTATTTTCTTCCCAAGTTTCTTTGACAAAATAATAGTAAAATATGTTAATGTAAAAAAGTTTTTTCATTTACCAAATCAAAAACATAAAAATGAAATAAATAAATCCCATCTTAATATTGTAAATATTTATGCTTGTAAGAAATTTACAAACTTTCATTTAAGGCATGAAATATATATTTATAAAAAAGCATTTGTTTGGACTGTAACAATTCTGATTTTTTTATTTTATTAATATGTTATACTAAACAAAAAAGTTAACTCAAGCTTAAATCAGCATTTCATTTCAGTCAACAAATTTATGCATATAAAACAATGAGAAATAAAACTTCAGAATTGGAGACACACTCTAAGTAAATAATTTAAAATTAATAGAAAATAATAACATTTAGACAAAAATAAAAAACTAAACAAAAATACCTCTTCTATTTGTTTAAAATTGCTTTTTCTACATCTTATAAAAATGATGAAACAATTAGATATTTAAGAAAATTATGGACTATTTCTTTTATTCAACTAGGTAAATGATTATTATGCCGCCTAACTTGTCTAGTGGTCAGCGTGCCTGACTGCGGATAAGGATGTCCTATGTTCACGAATCCCAGTTTTTATACTTTCTCTCTATCCTGTCTTTGTCTTTTCCTTGTATGAATGAGGTGTGAATGGTTGCCTACCCTATAAACGGGTACCTATGGCACACAACAATGATTATAGTGGCTCTGATTTAACTACCTTTCAACAAAATATAATCTTTACTGGTCAGAATATAAACATTCATATTATTTCTGAATCAATCAAATTTTTTATTTCAGAAAAGTTGAACATGACAGTTATAAATTTTCATCAATAACTAAAATCTTTAAAAGACAAAAATTTGTTAATGATATCAAAATGCATACTGCTTTTATTTATAAAATCATATTTTTTAATTGTATTATAATTTTTGTAACATTTTGGATTTTTATTACTATACAAACTTTTCTTTCATGTAATTCTCAAATTACAGTCATTCACCAATTTGAATTCCTTTCATGAAGATTTAATAAGAAAAATTTAATTTCTTTTTAACTGATTAAACAAAATTAAAACGGGAGGGAAATATATATCTGCAGCATTTAAAATTTTAAAACTGGACAATTTAGTCAATATCTTATACTGATGTTCATAAGACATCCATTTACAGTAAACTTTTTGTATGGAAATGAAACAATTATTAGAATTTGAAATTTAATATGTATTATAAAAAATATAAACATTTAAATAATAATGTTTAACTGATTTTTACTTTTAATATTTAAAGACACACTTTGGACAGGTTAAAAAAGGATACATTTACTTTGAATATCTTTTATCTTTAGTGACTTAAGCCAGCGATTCTAAACCTATGAGGTGGGACACGTTTGGGATGTGAGCTAAAAAAGGGAGAGAGAGAGAGCAAACATATCAAATAAAAAAAATTATCCCCAAAATTAATTTACTGAAGGCACATACACATACAAGACAAAATACATTTTGACATAATTTTTGATAACTAACTTACTAAATTACAACCATTTATGAAATCAAAACTTATTAATGTACTTAATTTAGTTAAGAAATTAAAATTAATTATTAAATTATAATATATTTAATAATTTCTTGGATCTCTTGCAGATCTCAGTTTCTGAAAGGAAGATTTAATATTAGAAATAGATATCCTCATTTTTTTCCCCCTATATTTAGCTGAGATCTATATTTTATCTTGAAAGAAACTACAACAGAAACTTCGCAAAAAAAGGATATTGAAAATAGTAATAGAAATGAAATAGGAAATTAATATTATAAAAGGTAATAAAATAAAAGGAAATTTCCTATGCAATTAACACAAAACATACACATTCAGATAGAATCGACAGCAATAAAAGAGACTTGAATGAGACTGCCAGAAATTGAAACTGGTGTTATTAAACATTCTCCTTTTAAAAAAATTCACTCACACCAGCAAATGCTCGAAATGAAATCTTTTTAATAATCCAGAATGTTCAAGATAAATCAGAATTTCTATTGAAACAACAATAATAACCAATATAATGGACTCAAGAACAGATTCCAGTGCAAAATGGCACTGAATTTTTGTTTTATCAATGCTAAAAATCTATGTTGCCAAATGTCAAAAAAGTTCAGTACTTTTTGTAGTTTGTATGGTTTAAAATTAAGATTGTAATGTAGATTTAGTGCCAAAATACATTTATACCTTTTACTGTATATAGGGGGATGGGGGCATGATCAAAATATGAACGTAAATAATAAAAGTTGAGAAATGCTGACTTAAGCCGATTTATTCAGTAATCACCAGATAGAATCAAACTAAATTAAAAGCAGATTAAAAAAGAATTTAAAATTATGGAAATTGACTATTCTTAAATCAACATCATATAAGGTTTTCTTTTCCAAAAGACATATAATATAAACAATTTTTGTCTTTCCCTAAAGGTTCTATTTATATGTATTCATATATGCCTCATTATAGAGCTAACAAATCAAGCTAAAAAATTGAAAGGAAACTTAAGACAAACTAGAGAAACTAAAATTTAATTGCTCAAGCATCAGAGCATAAATTCATCTCAAAACCGTACATTGTATGGCCAAACCATACAAGTTAGCATCCACAGAAAAAATATTTTGAAATCATAGAAATTAGTATTATATTTTTTAAATTTTCACTAGAAATATGCTTCTAAATATAAATTCCTTTAATGCAGCATATATTTTAAAATTGCTAACCAACCACATTCAAGAAACTAAAGTTTGTGGAAAACTTTGTCAGTAAGTACTCTTTTATATCAGTTCAACACCATGTGAATTCATATGATTTTACCACAGAGTTGTAAGACTTTCATGTTCAATGAACATTGTGTGACCAAGTCATATTAAATAACAAATATGCACCTTTAACTTCTGGGTAAATATCAGTTTGCATTATGTATGTAATGCCTGTGTGTTAAGTGTCTAATGGTAGAAATTAATACTTGTTTTTGGCCCATTTTAATTTTAAAATAAGGAAATAAAATGAAATCTATATATTTTTAAACAAAAGATTAATAACTAAAAAAAATGAAAAATTTCCAGGAATAAAATTTCAGGACAAAAAAAAAATATATCGATTTTTAGAAGTTTTCACAAGTTGTATGATCCTTGATATAACCCAGCAAAAAATTAATACAAAACTTTCTAACATATACATTTAAAAAAAGCAATTTTTTAAAATTAGTAAAATTAAAAAATTTAAAATAAAAAAAATTAAAATTGGTAGGTAAAATTAATTTGTTATAATTTAAATTATATGGTTACAATCAGAAATTTAATCATAAGTATATTTTCAAACACAAAATCCATTAATTAGTCCATTAACTGGAGTTTTGGACTAGTTACATTTTGCATGAACGTTTTCAATAAGAATGCTTTTAAGTCCATCCACTAACTGTTTATAGGTGTTTTTCTTTTCAGAATCATTAGAACTTTTTAATTCAGCATTTAATTCTGTGACAAGTTCCACAATACTTTGGCACAAAACATCAGAAATTGGATATTCAATGGTTTTACTTTTCTTTATAACATCAGAACACAAATCAACCAAATGAGAAAATTTTGAATCACATGCAAAATCATCAGTTGAAATGGCAGAGCTAATTTTAAATTCTTGAGAGTTGGATTGGGAAACACTAGCTACATTGCTCTTAATTAAACCTGCCGATTGTTCACTAGTAGCCATTAATTTATCATCATTAGGACTTTCATTAGGAATATTGCTGGCAGTTACAAAATCCACTGGAACAAGGGCTTCATTTGATTGGATAGAATCAGATTGGACAAGAGGACTTCTCTGTGATGAATTTTTATTTTGATGCGACTTAGTTACATGATCAGTCACATGTTTTTTAAATTTTAATTCATTACAGAAATATTTTGAGCAAGTTGGACACCTGAACACATTGTGAAGCTTTATATGATTATCTAAAGCTTCAGTCGAAGGAGCTTTTTGTTCACAAATAAAACAAATTAATTTTTGTTTTGGAGAACAAGCAGCATTTACTCTTTCAGATTCTGAGTCACTACTCAAATTGTCTAAGGATGATTTATCTAAATCCTTCATAACATTTTCATCTTCACTTGCTTCTTCTTCTGAAGTTGAATCAGGAATGCTGACATCAATATCATTACCATGGACTTTCAACACATGGGTAAAATAATCTTCTCTACGTATGGGAACTTTACATATTGCACACTTATTAGTGTGGTGTTGTATATGTCGTAATCGTTTTGAATAGCTGAAAAATTTCCTGCCACATATAGGGCAATAATAAGGAGGCTTGTACATGTGTTTACTTTTATGGCTTTGAAATCCTATTGCTTTTTTAAATGTTTTTTTACAAACAGTACAGCAAAAATTCTGCCCATGAATTTTTTCAGTACTGTTGTGAGAAATCAATACTTTTTCCAACCTAAAACTGTCCAAACAATTGTTGCATGAATAATCACAAATATTAAGGTGGCTGCAAAGATGGCTTTGGAAAGCTCTGTATTTAGAGAAATTTTCATCACAATTAGGGCACTTATAAGAATGAAATGCTGCAACATTAGGAGATTCAGTTTTGGTAACTTCAATTGCAGAATCTACAAAAGAACAAAATATTCCATTACAATACTTAAAAGATAAAATTTTATTATTGCAAAATAGAGAAATTATAAATGATTTGATAATATTATTGGGTTAATTTTTTCAAATAATTACTGAATATTCAAATAATTCTAAACAGGTTGACAAGCTACAAAAATGAATAAAAAATTTCTAAATTACATGAAAATTTATATTAACAAAACAAGTAAATATTATTCACACATACAGACAAAATTTTTGATACAAGTGATTTTGTATATTAACTAAATTTACTTGTTAAATTAAAAATCCAAATTGAAAACCTGTAAAACTTTAAAAATAAAAATATGAATTCCCTTAAACATTTCTAAAACAATATATTAATTGATATACAACCTTCTTTTTCAGTTAAAATTTTAAAATATTTGCATCACTTTTGAGTAAGCAAATTTATATGAATTCATAGAAATTATCAATAGTAATTAACAAAACAAAATCATAAGAGAAACTTATTAACTGATTATTTCTTCACATTAAATAAAATCTTATTCACAATTGTTAATGTTTTGTTTTGTTAACACCAATATATTTAAAGTTTATTAAACTCATTGTTAAGAACTCCTTAGGATGGAAAACATTATTCTCAAAATTGAAAACTAAATGTTACACCTTAAAATTAATTATTTTTATTATCAAACTTTTATTTCATTTTATTGCTGAAATATCAAGCAAAGTAATCCCTTAACCATATTCTTCTTCAAAACTATATTCTTTCATATTTTCAATGAAGGAAAGCATTTCACAGTCAATTTTCTCAAACACATAGCTGGAACTTGTAGTCAACATTTTTAAAACTAGATACCTGAAAGTTCGTTTTAGTCTTCATTCATTATATTTTCAATTATTTAATCAACTAATGCTTATATATAAGTTAGATTTAGATTTAAGATAGGGTGGTTCCAAAAGAACCTAGCACCGCAATCAAGTATGTTGTGTGTACTATACCCCTCACACAGAAAATCCTATTTAAAGAGACCAGTGGCTGAAGCAAAATTCAGCAGATATTTTACAGGAATTTTCTGTAGCATCCAAGGTTCAATCAAGTGCTGACCCAGGTGTTCAAATCTATGTGCAAAAAAAGGTTTCACATTCACATAAGATGTGTATTGAAGTTTCTTCTGTACAATGACCACCTCTACAAGTGGGATCATCTGAAACTCCCATTATAGTGAGATGTCTTTTAAGGTGGTGGTAAGTAGTCCCACTGCTTTCCTTAGACTGCTTCTATTGAGCTTTAATAATCCTTTTTGTCTTTTACTAGGGCATGTGCTATTTAATAGCCTTGCTTGTCTTTGATCATTGGCATTGTACCAGTTCATAAACTATTGTTTTCTGAAGAGATCAAACACATTCTTTCTGATCAATTCTTTTGAAATACCTAGCATTGGTTCAGAACCAAAAAAATAAGTTGTTGATCCAGTCCTTGCCAGCTCATCAGCTAATTCATTGCCAGGAACACCAGAGCGCCCAGGCACCCACATTAAAGTGATGGGGTTATTATTAGCCAATTTACACAGAGTGAGATAACATTCCCAGATAAGAACAGAAGTTACAGTAGACTTCTGTAGAGCTAGTAATGCAGCTTGACTGTCAGAACAGATAATTATTCTTTTATGAGAATAGTTTCTTTCCAAGCATATTCTATTGCACATAAGAATGGCAAAGACTTTCTTTGATATTCTATATATAAATTACATCAAATTTCACATTAAAAAAAGTTCTGAAATAAAAATCTGGGCAGAAGCTGGTTTCTTTGATGAAGTTCATGGTAACTTATATTCAAATGAATTGTCAAACAATAAAGCCTACTTGTCAAATAGCTCAAACTTTTTCATGCAATATAATTCTAAGCATATTGACAAACAAGCTGCACCTAAAATGTCAATTTTATAAAGCAATTCCAAAGCATGATCATTCCTTGCCAACATACCCCTAATATTTACACTTAAAGTAGATAGATGTTAGATTATATTGGAAAAAGTTCACATGAATTCTTTAATAAAAATAGAATTTCAACATCAGCGGTGCAGTTAGTTGCCTACAATTCAAAGGATTCAGGATTAAATAAAAATGTTGATCCAAATTTTATTTAAAACCTAAAATTTGTTCTTTTGACAGAAAAACAGGCTTATTAATAAAACCCTTGTCATTTCCTATTCTATAGACAAAAAGCAGAAAAAAAAGTTTTTTTTTTCATTTTTATAAAATAGTAAAAGCTACAAATTTTAGAGAATTCCAAAGAATCAATCACATATTATACAACACAAATTACCTGATTTGGCTACAGCTGTTTTTGCTGGTGATGTGTAGCTGTACACTTGCTGATGTTGTTCATTAAATTCAGGAATATTTTCAACTGCTAATTAAAAGCATAGATTTCTTTTTAGTAGAAGCACACATTTAAATACAAATTTGAAAATCATCTGTAGATGGCAATATCATACTTCTAAAATAATGATAAAAGTTTAACAAATATTTATATTTTTAATATTTGTTAAACTTTTAAGATATCTAAATAAAATGTTCTAATTTTAATTTAAGTGACAGTACATATTTTGGAATATTTGCTAAAAAATGCTGCAGATTATGTAATGCCTCTTTTGCTTTACTCAAAAAACTCTTGTAAATCATACACTACAGCATAACAGATAAAATACATAAAAATACAATATGTGTTTTTAATTTTAAATTCCCTTAATTTCTGAAAAGCGTTTGACTCATGTGTATTAATGGATTTGCCAGTTACAAATGTTAATTTCTCTAGCAATTTAATCATGATAGCTCATCAAAGCTGTTTGTTGTTCATGACAATGGAGTATCATATTAAAAATGTCAAATAGCTTAGGTATATTCTCATCCATCTAAAACTGTATTTTCCTATACATAGTCCGCATATTATGTGTTTAAAAAGTTAAAAATTTTGTTCTGCATATTATACACTGGTGCGGATAGTCTGATAAAAAATATTCTTTACCAGAAAAGCTTAGAATAAAGTTTTGAAAGAAATGCCATTTGTTTCATAAAATAAATAACAGATGGCGCCATGACACAGCTGACTTATTTTAACTATAATCAGCATTGTCCAAGTACGTTCAGAAACAAAATCAGTTCCTCGGAACGATATTATAGTTCATCTGGCTAATGTCATTTCGCCTTCTGTCTTGACCTGAGATGTTTTGCACTGGAAACATTCAAATTTGTATATAGTCACGTGAAAGCGAAAATATTTAAGTTACAACGCAAATTTTAAACTAAAATTAATCTGATCCAATAATTTTTATTTCAGTCTTTATTACATTAATAAACAAATTTATCCTGATTCAGTTGAATTATATGTTATTTTCATCAAGGGAAACATAGAAAATATGTTTTAACTCAAAAATTTTATATTTAAATATTAATATTCAAAGACTTTATACAATAAAAGGAAAACAGCAGCAAATATAAAAGGATCAATTAAAATTGCCGGTATTAATTGCGCAACAAATTAATTTTTGTTAGGTAATTACTTCACTTCACTTTACATAAATCTAAATACTGCTAAACCAAGTTATCATGAAACATTTATAGTTGAATTACATCCTGAGAACGTTTATACAACTAAACAGTTAAAAATGCAAAAATTTTAATATCGATCGTGCAGCTATCTACTGGCAATATTAAAAATTAAAACTGAATTAAGTTCTTTGACAATTTTATTTAAAATTTTAAAATATTAAAAGTAAAAAAATTCAAAAAATTATAATATTTTGTAGAAAAAAATAAAGGCATCAAGGTGAGAAAAAATTCCAGGAGTAATTCACGATTTTCAAGGAGTCAAGTCAAAATTCCAGGAATGTCAAGGGCCCTTAATTTTGTTTTTTAACATTCAAATTTGTATATTATCATGTGAAAACAAAAGTATTTAAGTTACAATGCAAATTTTAAACTAAAAAGCTATAGGGAAGACAAATAAAAAAACGGCAACAAACATGTTATTTTAAAGTGAAAAACAAAGCAAGTGTGATACAAAAGAAAAATGTATCCAACTTTTTTTAGAAAATTTTTTCCAATTTTCCAATTTTTTTCGAAAATAATCCGTTTTCTTCATTTAATTACTAATGAAACAAATATATTTTATTATTAAAATATGTCTAACTTCATTTTAAGAGTTTTTAAAAGCTAAAAATTGATAAGTTTTACTAGAACTATCTCAAATTTTGATCGATATCGCACTTTTACCTAAATTTATCGCACTTTAATTTCAGATGGATCGAAACAGATCTTTTTCATGACAAATAAATTTTCTGTACAATTTATTATATTTTTAATAATACTGCGTATTTTTTAAAATTTTACTTGACACCACATTATATGCTGCACATATTTTTGAATATTCACTGGAAAAATAGCTGCAGAATGTGACACTTTTTTTCTTATACTGTAAAATAAAAAAAGGTTTTGTGGATAAAACAACACTGCAGATTATACAAAGGAAAATATGGTATTTGCCAATATTACTTTTACACTATCACTTATGAGGAAATATCACTAAACCAGAATTCTGTTTTGAATTATGGAAATTTATTACTTTCTCATTAATACCATAAAGTAAAATTTTTAGAATTAAAAAATATATTTAAAAACTTTTTAAGGATTGAAATCTGTTTCTATGACAGAAACATATGCATATTGAAAAAATTCATGGCATGTTCCATTCTGTGGACACAAAGAAAGAGGTACTTTTTTCAATACATCTTCATCAAATTAAAAATAGGCTACAAGTTTTGGAGATATACAATGAATCAATCATGTATTATTGAACAAAAATACATTAATAATTTGTTTTATTAAAACCAAATTACCTGACATCGCTTCAAACATTTTTGCTGGTGAGTCTTCTATGTACATTTGCTGTTGTACTTCTTTATTACATTCAGGAATATTTTCATCTGTTAATTAAAAAATAAATAATTTTCTTTCCAGTATATGTGTGCATTTAAATATACATTTGAAAATCATTTGCAGATGGCAAGCATATTATACTTCCTAAGGTCACGAGTTTAGAAAAACTATACAATTATTTAAATAAAATTTTCTAATTTTTGCTTAAGAGAACTCTGCATAAAAAGTCAAGAGCTCTTTCTAAAAATATAGTAATTTTTATTCAATAGTTTGGAAACAAAATTAATGCATTTTTATATTAGTTACATTTTAACAGAGGAATTGGTTATTCTAATTGTGTAAAATAAAACACAGCAAAAAGGAGTCTCCAATTAGTTAAAAGAAATAAAATTGCTCAAGACAAGTTATCTAAAATTAAACACTAAGTATTACAATAGAAAAGTAATGGCATAACTACTATTATATGACAAGTTGTTTTTTATTACATTTATTAACTTTTTAGTGATAAATGAAAAAATGAGCAGCAAATGTAAATAAAAACATTTGCATAGCAAGGTTCGTACAGATTTCCAAGAATCATATTCCAGGAGATATAAGGAGTTTCCCAGGAGTCAAATCAAAAATTACCAAGAGTTTCAAGGGTCCTTAAAAATTTTTGGAATTTAAGAAGTTTTCAGGAGTTGTGCGAACCCTGATAATAGCAATAAATGTTTAAAATATTGAATAAATTATGTTATTAAATATTTTTTCAGAGACAGCATAATTTTGCCCATTCTGAAAAATAACTACAGAACAATTTTTTTTTTATCAAAATTAGTAAACACAATATCAACTTATGAACATCAAATTTATATACAATTTTCAAGAAAAGAAATGTTTGTGATACAATTTTCAAAAATGTATGATTTCTTGAAAATTGTGTAAATCAAATATTTATGTTTGATAAACACAAAAGTATTAAAATGTTAATTTAAAAGCTTAGAATCAAACATGGCTAGGAAGATTTTTTTGATTTTAAATATTAATGACTAAAAAAAATAATTCCAGAAAAGTTATTTTAAAAAAACTGAAAATGGTAATATTAAAATAGATAAATCTTAAAAGACATATGCATTTGACACAACTGTTGCTGTATCCACAGATGAGATGCTGCTCTAAATTATTTGCTCTTGTTTATTAAAGTGGATTCCTTCAACTATTTAGTAAAATGTTAAAACTTTTTTTACAAGTATATTCAGATTTATAATAAAAATTTTAAATTCTTATAGATAATAAAAAAAAATTTTTGATAAAATATGTAGGAATCTAATGCACTTTTTTTTTTGGACTTCACAATTTTTTTTTAATCTTATGATTATAAATAGAACTATTACTAAAATTACAATAATTCTAATATAATGTTTTAGCATTTTAAATTTATTATCTAGATTTTATATAGAAATAAATGTAAGTAATAAAATTTATAAAATGTTAAATTTTTTAAAATTAGGTTAGATAATTTTTATTGATTTAAACATGTTTGCTGAACACAATTTTTAAAAATTGCCATTGCTAATGATAATTAACACATGACATTAGAACCCTGAATTGAAATGCTAATACAATTAAATAAATTATACAATAGAATACAATGTAAAATTTTGAGAATTAAATTTTGAGAAATATTAAAGTAAGAAATATAAGATGAAATAGATTCTGATATTACTCAACAAAGATGTAATATTAATATTTTATGCGTAAAACTGTTTTAATACTGCCAATCTTACGATTATCTAGCAGAGCAAGGCTATATCCATAAATCAGAAAATATCTAAAAAAAGGTGAGGGTCCCGAAGAACCTCACCCTTGCTAAAACTTAGACACACCAAAATATGAGTAGGGGAAGCCATGTCAGCTGTGTACCAATGACATTCCGGGTATGTATTTTGATCTTGCTTAAAAATTAGGGCTTTTCAAAAATATTATATCCAGAATGGTAAATAAAACTAATGTTTATATTTTGTGTTAGCAATAATTTTATTTAAAATATAATCAAAAAATTAACACTTCAAGAATTTCTAATTTTTATAGCTAAATTGATTTAATATAGTGGATTCATAAAGAGAATAAGAAAGTTTAAAACTTGTAATAAATTTGGTTAAAAACATTTACTCAAGTGTAATATTAGAAAATATGCTCTCTACATATTAATGGACTAATTTATTCAGAAAAAAGGCTTTAGAAGTCCAAAAATAGAGAGCATGTTATCAGAATTTGCATGTGACCTGGTACATGAATTGATTTAAAAATTTCTGTAAATTTTATTCTTTCTGTTTTGGAAGTCATGCAAAATCAATAGAAAAATTTTAAAAAATTATAGAATCAATTTTTTTGTTTTATATCTGTAATAACTGATATAATTCAGTTTAAAATAAACTACTAAATATAAAACATGCAAACAAAAATTCATACATACCAATATTGTGACTTCTGTAATGTAATTTGTATTCTTTCAGTTTTACAAATTTTTGGGTACATAATGGACAACTATATCTTTCAATCTTCTCAACAGGAGACTTCTTCGACTTTACCTTGAAATTTGATTCTAGTAAAAATTAAGATACATATTAAAATATAAATCTGAATGTTAATTGGTAACTAACATTGAAAAAACAGACTGTAACCAAAAACAAATGTCAGCACGCAAAGTCAAAATTTTACTGCCGGAGGACAAAATAAGTCGACTAAATAAGCTCTTCATTAAACAACATATTTAATAATACTAAATAATAATTTACTAAAACAAAAACTAATTTTTAAAAATTTCTTTGAAATTATCTTTTTATGATCCCCTTTACAACAAACATTTTGTACACATAAATTATTAATTTCCACAAATGGAAAACCATAAAATATCTAACAACTTTTACGCTGCCATCACAGAGATATGAAAATAACTCTTACTCAACTGTAGATAATTTCCATGATCATTTACAATGAGCATTTATCAACTTTTTAAAAAAATTAAGAAATATGATGAAAGTTAAACATAGCAGGTAATTAAAAAATATAAGAATTAGGAATTAATATCAGCAATAGAAGTTGAAATGATTAATAGCATTCAGAAATGAAAATAGAATATTTCTATAAATTTTAGCACATCAAAATAAACTGAAATACAAATGTCAAATCAAACATTGTTTTATAAAGTTAAAAAATAACTAATTTTTGTAAACAAATTAAATAGTAATAAAATATTTATTTTGATTTCTTCATTTTTTTAATCCCAAACAACTGATCTTAAAAAATAATCAGCATTACATTTTTTTTAAAAAAATATTTCAAAATTTATGATTATATGTATATATATATATATATATATATATATATATATATATATATATATATATATATATATATATATATATATATATGCAGGTGTGAGACTTTAAAGAATTATCAAGACAGAAATATTTCAAGTTAAAATATTTATTGATCATTTTATGCCCTCTTATGATAAAATTAATTTGTATTATAAATTAAGCAATTTTAGAAAAATACTATAAGTTTTCATTGAGAAAAATTAGTTGCCTTGATACAAATATATTTTTTAATTTTAAACTCAAAATTTGTTTTCCTTGTTTTACCCTTTGCAGATAATTTATGTCTGGAATGAGAGGTTGTATTAAAGAACTATGATTGAAATTTTTTTATGTTAATTATTAATTGCATTTTTTTATTAGACACAGCTAAATTTTGATTAGTTTTTTCAGAGAAGCTTGGTAATTTTTGAATTAATTATAACATTTTTTTGCTTTTCAAGTTTTGACAATACTAATAACACTGGACTGTTTTTTCCCCATTTAACTTTATTCTTTCATTAGTAATCATAGCACTCATCAAACTGAAAGAAGAAACCTTCAACCTAATGTCATACATATGCAATTATAACTGCTTTCACAACGAGTTTAAAATATACATTTTGGAATATTATCATGAGAATTATATGAAAGAACCAATTTAAAGTAATTCTGGTTGTCTCATTCCTATTGTATATTTTAATATTATCCATTAATTTTATGTAATGCTTAATTTCTAATTTTCATATAAGTAGCATGATTTTTCTTAAGAAATCATAGAAAGTAAGACTTTAGCTAAAGTCAATAAAACTGATAAATTTGTATATTTGTTTCTAGAGCTTAAGTAACAAAAATTGATTTTATCACTGTAGTGTCCATTTTGTAGAAGAAAGCACAACTCGAACAAATACAAACATTTATTTAAAAATTAAAATTAATAGTATTGTATATTAAAACTATAATTAATAGAAATTTGATTATGGTCCTACACGGCCAACAAAACAAACACCCAATGAGAGCCAGCTAAACCTCCTTGTTCGCTGGTCAAAGACAATCTCTCTCCGCTGAAGCGCGGACTCCCTCCTCTCCTCTCTCTCAATGACTACAGTGCCACCATGTGAAGAGAATGAAGAGTATCCTAACACCATACCCTTCCTGGAAGTTTTGGGTTTATGTTCAACATAAACACATAACTGAATTAAATATGTTAGGATACAGAAGAATACCACAGACTTAATAATATTTTTGCAAACAATTAAATAAATATTAAACATAAAATATGAACTTGGAATTAGGAAATAATTATAGGTATATAGAAAAAAATTATTTGCAAATGAATTACTTAAATTTCACAAGTATACATAGAATAATCAATATTAATTGTATGTATATAAAATGATATAAAACAAAATTAAAATAAATCTATCCACTAAATATATATAAATTGACATTAATGTAAATAAACAATACACCAGTAACATTAATGTAAATAAACAATATACCAGTAACATTAATGTAAACAAACAATATACCAAATACAACGATACAAATAAAACAAAATATTTTCTCTGAAATATATTTAATATAGGGAGTTTTTACACTAAGCACTAAAGTCAGTTTTTATCTGGAAAAGGTCTAGATAAAGCATCTGCATGAGGCATCTTAGCTCCTGCACAATGTTTGATAGTTATATCTCTGAAGAGCAAAACCAACCTCTGAAGACGAGGTGATTGAAGTGCACATTTGGTCAAGTATGGTAAGGGATTGTGGTCAGTATAAAACTCAATTTCTGAACCAAAAATTATTGATTCAAACCTTTTTAATGGCCACACTATTGCATAAGCCTCACGTTCAATTGTAGACCAGGATTGTTGAGTTTTATTCAATCTTTGACTAGCATATGAAACTGGATAAATTTTATCATTGGCACGCTGAGACAGGCAAGCACCAACTCCTACCTGTGAAGCATCAGAGTAAATTAAGAAAGGCTTACATAGTGATGGAGTGTGAAGTGAAGGTGCCTTAACTAGGGCTTGTTTTAGAGATATAAACATTGTGTCGTGCACTTCAGTCCAGGGAATATTGTCAGGCACACGTTTCTTAGTAAGCTCAGTTATTGGATATACTAATTCAGAATATTTAGGAATGTACTCACGATAGAAGTTACACAGCCCTAACACACTTCTAAGATCTTTTTTGGTTGTTGGTCTTTTAAGTTATAACTTGCATTTTTCCGGATCAAGTTGATGTTCTCCAGAGCCAATAATGTGTCCTAAGAACCTGATACGAGGCTTGGCAATATCACACTTGTTTATATTGGCAGTATAGTTGAGCTCCTTTAATTTTCCTAAAATAATGTTTAGATGCAATAAATGTTCTTCTAAATTATTAGAAAATATAGCTATATCGTCAATGTAAGCATGTGAAAATTCCTTAAAGGAAGATAGCGCTTTATTCATCACCCTTTGAAATGTAGCGGCGGCATTTTTCAATCCAAACAGCATGACTTTGAAACGATATTGAGATCTATGGGTTTTGAATGAGGTGAAATCACAACTAGCTTCTTCAACTGGAATAGCCCAGTAACCCTTCAGTAGATCCAATGTGGAAATAATATTAACCTTTCCAATACAATGAATTAATTGCATTGAATCTTCCATAGGAAAATCATCCGTTTTTGTCACAGCATTAAGAGATCTGTAGTCGATACACATCCTAATTCCTCCATCCTTTTTGCTTACACATATCACTGGATATGCTATTTCAGCCGAGCTCTCCTCTATGAGATCTAATTCCAATAGTTCATCAATCTGGTCATCTATTTGGGATTTAAGAGCCTCTGGAATTCTGTAAACATAAGGTTTTTTATGTTCTTTCCCTTCTTCTAATATGAACTTATGTTCAACAACTACTTTGGCTATTTTTACATTTCCAGTAAACAAAGTCTTATAATTACATAATAAGCTCAAAATCTTTTCTCTGTCATCTCTAGATAAATGTTGCATATGTACATTTTGCAAAGGATCTTTGGTGTGTAATTTACTAGTAAGTCTTGGAGAAGCATGAATTTTAACAAATTGTTTGTCATCTTTAAAGATAATTCCCACAGAATTGACCCTTAGACAATATTTTCTGATCTTGTTTATATGGCAATGTCAAATATTTCCATCTGGGAGTTTAACTTTATAAGAGTTAGGTAGGCAGTGTTCAATTACTTCACCAAGACCTGTCCATCTGACATACAATTTGTTAGAAGAGTCCGGAATCAATAAATTTATAAACTTGATCACCAACCTTAAATTCCTTAGGAACAGTCCAGCGATTGAAGTAGTTGGTGTAGGCTTATTGTTTTCCAGCAGCTATCAATGAGGCTTGTTAGATGGCTCTTTCAAATTTTTCCTTCAGATCTTGTAAATAATCAACAGATTTACTCATATTTAATGGAATAGGGATTTCACCAGTCCAGCTTGATTTCAAAACACTTAAAAAGGTCCTCTTGCTTCTCTACCATACAAATGTTTGAAGGGAGAAACACAAGTAGTGCAATTTGGCACTTTTCTGTAAGCGAAGAATAAATAAGGGATATATTTATCCCTATTGGTGGGGTCTGATCGTATGATGTGATGAAGAGAGTTCTTCAGAACTTTATTTTATCTTTCAATTAATCCATTGCTGGCAGCATACGCTGGCACTGAAAATCTGGGAGAGCATCCTAAGCGATTAATAAATTCTTGTGTTAATTTAGATGTAAAATTAGTCCCTTGATCACTGGCAATAACACTTGGACTACCAATTCTCATAAAAATCTCCAATAGCACATCACAAGTTGCCTTTGCTGTTAGAGTATGTAAAGGAATAGCCTCTGGCTATCTTGAATACTGATTCATCAGCACTAAAACATATTTGTGTTTACGTGCTGATGAAGGCTCAATCGGCCTGATAATATCCACGTTCACAGCTTTAAACGGTAGGTATGATCTAAGCACTGGAGAAACAAAAATTTTATTGCAGGACTTCTCAGGAGGCCGTAATTGCTGTTCTTTACATGATTTGCAGAAATTTAAAATATCATTTGACATATTCGGCCAGTAAAAACTATATCTAATTCTCTCTTTTGCTTTCTTTAAACCCATATGACTCCCAAAAACAGATGTATGAGCCAAATCCATAACTTTCTGACGGCGACATTTCAGTAAAATTAACTGATTTGCAGTTTCACCACAAACTTTCTCTTTGTGGAATAAAATGCTATCTAAATCAAAATATTTACCCTTGCCACATGATAAAGAAGACCTCACTTCATCCAAAGAGGTGCACTCTTGTTGTTCTTTTTTAAATTGTAATGATTGGCTCAATTTACAATTTGTTTCAGCTTCCCAGCACTTCCACATCATCAGAAACACCCGGATTCATGGCATCATTTGAACAGAGAACCTTACCCATATTTTCAGCGTGTGATGATTCTCATTATGATATTCAACTTCTTGCGATACCAAAACAAAGCAGGCGGCAGACTTCTTGTTGTCTTCTAGCACTACATTTTCCAATAAATAAAAAACTTTCGTTAGTATTAAACATTGCCCTTGGATTTTATTTGTAACAGCTGCAATTATTTCGATGGGTTTCGAGAACATTTTATTATTTTCCGTTTTTAACGCTATTTGAAAGCTCATTAATTCAGCTTCTATCTTCTCTCCAAAAGCACTGATTAAAATAACTATTCCTTTTTCTGTTTTTAATTTTGGAATAAAGTCATTATTTATGACTGGAAGTGGGCATCCAGAAGAGCTTTCACTGGAGTATTATCCACATAAATATCCACACATTGAAGAGGATTTATTTCAATTTTGGTTCATTTTTCTTTTAATAATTGGGAGCGAATTTCTGCTGTTAGAACAACGTTTTTTTTATTATTTGCTTTAAATCTTTTTGAACATTCTTTCGCAAAATGTGAAACTGCACAAATATAACATTCTTTCACAGTTCTTTTTTCAAAATTTTCTTCTTTCCGAAAATTTTTAAATTTTTATTGTCTAACATACGGAGGAATATGTTTTGACTCTGCCGAATATTTTTGTTCTTCTTATTTGTTATAATTTTATCTCTTGAAATATTCTTTGCGATGAAATTCTTTTGGTTTGACACTAGTATTCATTCTGACATTTTCATAATCATCCAATTTACTTGTTATTTCTACTCGAGTTTTAAAATTTAACCAAATATCAATAAAATGTTCTTTAATTTCTAAGGGAAATTTGCATTTTATTTGATCGGTTATTATAAGATCACATAGCTCTTCAAATGTTCGTATTCCAAGTCCACTGATCCATTCTAAGAAATAATTTTTCAGTTCATAAGCGAAATCTCACCAGTTTATTTCTGGTTTTTTATGGTGCTTCGTGAAGAATCGTCTAAATTTTTCTGGGGTCATTTTATACCTTTTGAGAGGTAAACATTTAACTTTGTCGTAATCCTCAGTGACTCCTTCATCTTCTCTTGATATAATTTGTACAACTTCATATGGCAATAATTGGATTAAATGTGCCACCCGAAGTTCTTTTTTAATTTCAATTCTCTTAGCTTGTCTTTCGAAGAAGACAAGATATAAATTTATATCATTTGTTTTGGGATCAAACTTCTGTAAAATATTATTTAAATCTAATTTCGCCTTAAAATGAAAATCATTACCAATATTTCGTAAGTTATCTTCTCCTGTTCATTCCTTTCCCATTAAACTTAATTTTTGAAGTTCGAACTCCATTTCTTGTTTCCGTTTTTCCATTTCTATATTCTATTTTCGTTTTTCAATTTCTTGCAATCTTTTCCACACTTCAATTTCTTCATTTCTTTTTCGTTCTTCAATCAACGAATTTAAGAATTCTTTAATGATATCTTCATTGTAGTTTTCGCTTTCTGTTATAAATTTTTTTAGTTGGTTAAGTTTTAGATTCGCAGCATTCTCAATGCCTAATTATACTGCAATAGTTCGTAAATCTTCTTTCTTTTCTTTTGCGAGAAAAACCATTTCAATTACTTGTAAAACACAAACAGTCAAAGAAACAAATTCACAGTTCCGTTTCAGATTATCTCAGAAACGTCAGTTCGTAATCCTGCCGACTGCGCCAGTGTAGTGTCTGTTCTGTAGAAGAAAGCACAACTCGAACGAATACAAACATTTATTTAAAAATTAAAATTAATAATTATTAGTATTGTATATTAAAATTATAATTTATAGACATTTGATTATGGCTCTACACGACCAACAGAACAAACACACAATGAGAGCCAGCTAAACCTCCTCATTTACTGGTCAAAGATAATCTCTGTCTGCTGGAGCTGATTCCCTCCTCTCCTCGCTCTCAATGACTACAGCACCATCATGTGAAAAGAATGAAGAGTATCATAACACTACAATCACACTTTTATTTGTTCCCTCACTTAAAATATAAATGAATGTGGTCACCTACAAAATCAAATTTTAACTATAATAGATAACTGAAAAGCAAGTTTTTAATATAAATGGATTTTTGTTTGCAGATTATAATGCCAAAATGGATTCCTTAAATTATGAAATTCAAACTATTAATCAATTGATTGGATGACAACTTTTATTCTTAATAGAGGATGATTAATGATATCCTACATGTATTTAATTAAGATTTTAATTTTTGAAATAAATTTTTTTACATGCTTTTTATACATTAAAAAAGTTCTTTTTTATATACTGATTCTAAAAGTCAAAATCGTAATTTGTTAGCTAAATACGAGGTTTACTCTGAAATTTTTGAGATACGCGCAGACGAGAATTTGCAAAATAAAAATAACGGTTTAGTTTTAAAGTACAAAATATTTTAACACAGAAGACGATTTTTTACTGACTTACTTCAACTTGTTTAGCGTGCAATAAATTTTAAACAGAAGAGAAAATGGAGTAGATGCGAGAACATTTTTGTGTTATAATTTTCTACGATATCAAAGCAGAATTAAATCAAGAAGAATGCGCTCAACAGTTGCAATTAGCATTTGGTGATGAATCTCCAGCTCGTGTTACTGTATTCAGATGGTTTAGAGAATTTAGAAGAGGTCGCAATTTACTTCAGGTAGAAGAACACACAGGAAGGCCGCTGTCGGCAGTAATCCCCGATAATGTGTCTGCCATATGAAAAATGTTAATGGATGATAATCGCTGTACCTATCAAATGATACCGAAGGAACTTAACATTGGTTCCTCAGCCATACACAAAATTATTCATAAAGAAATACATATGAAAAAAATAGTTTGCCATTGGGTTCCCCATAATCTAACTGAGCATCAAAAAGAGGAACGTGTCAGAATCAGTAAAGAAACTCTTAATATGCTGAATGATGGTGGCCACCGTATCATTTCTAAAATTGTAACAGGTGATGAAACATACATACCGTTTTTTGACGTTCCAACACGTCAAGAAAGCATGGGTCTTTGAAGATAATTTCACACCGACAATGGTGAAAAAACAATGAGCACTGAAAAAAGTGATGTATGCCGTTTTCGTCAGAAGTACGGGATTGGTCAAAACCATCAAGTTGGAAGGACAGAAGACAGTAACAGTAAATTAGTATACCACTAAATGTCTTCCAGAAATTCCAAGAACTGAATGTTAGGGGACTAAGGCTTCACCATGACAATGCATCTTCACATACAGCCGGATTAACAATTGAGTTTCTTAAACAAAAACAAATTAAAGTGATTGAACATCCGCCGTATTCACCTGATCTAGCTATGTGCAACTTTTGGTTATTCTTTAATCTAAAAAAAGAACTTACGTGGACGTCGTTTTCATTCAGAAGAAGAGATTGATGTGGCTATAAATACATTTTTTTCATCTAATCGAAGAAATGAATGGCTTGAGGCACTTAATCTGTGGAAAATTCGTCTACAAAAGTGCATTAATGCTGGAGGAGACTACTTTGAACACACCTAAAATTTTGTAAGTGTAACTTTAAAAACCTAGTTGTATCTCAAAAATTTCAGAGTGACCCTTGTATATTTGTTAGCTAATATTAAAATTTACATCTTCTCTGCAAGTTTAAAATTTGGACTTTTTGTTACTTTAATATTATTTGATTCCCACCACTACCATTGCAGTAATTTTTAAAGTTAAAACTGCTTGCAAGTTTTTGCCATTGCTTTTAATATGGTGTCAAAAGTTTGCCTTATACTTATAGAATTACCACACGAGTTCCAAAATATTCACAATTTGTCAAATAAAAGTTGAAAGTAAAAGGTTTTATCATTGCTCCTCATTTTCCTAATTTTAGAAATTTTACATCATTTGTTTTATCATGAAGGCAGTTAAAATGAAGTAGAACAATAAATTTGAAGTTCAGTGTTTGACAATTCAGATTATTAATTCTAAATTTGGAATCATAAATTATTTTGGATTTGTTAATTGTAACCAAGTGGTATGAGAGAAATCTGAATTCATATAATTTGGACCATGGAACCTAAAATTTTAGGTAATTGAATTTACTTTTTTTTACAAACGATCTCTAGTTCAAATGATTTATTTGTGTGTGCACTAAGTATCTTAGAATTAAATCACATAACACACAGCATAAAAATCTAGAAATATGTATTTATTACTCATGAATTATAAATTAATATCAAAAAACAAGGCAATACATTTTATTGATTTAGTGTCATTATCTGGTTGTTGAAATCTCTTTGCTACACAGGAATACATAGAATACCTTAAAAGTCTCACTAAAATTTGAATGTTGACCACTGCCAAAAAATACAATATTCTTAAAAGTATGTGCAATTCTTGATTTATTAAAAATAAGTATTCTAAAAACTGATGTTATTTACATTGTTTCAGTTTTACTGTTTGCTCAATTAACTAGAATGAATATGTTATAAAAAACAACCTTGTACACGTTATTGATCCTAAATATATCACCAATAATGTTTTTTCAAAGTTTTCTAGATAATTTTTTAAATATATTTAAATAAATTGTATGTTATCATAGCCTTCTAGCATTTTGAAATGAAGCTTTGATGTCATAGAAAAATGAAAGAAAACATTTACAAAATCCAACATTGCTTTAAACTGCATAACTTTGATTGGTGAGAAAATGTTTGTCACTTTTCTTTTTTGGAACAAATATTCCATGTTTCATATGATTAACTTCTCCCAGTAGTAAAGCACATCACTGACATTTCAAATTCAAGTCTTCTTATATAAGACTAGACTTTTTATAAATATCCCTATATTTGTTAAGATTGCGGGAAGAGAAAAGGAAAAAAAATTAATAAATTGACAAAAGGAAAAATAAAATGGAGATATAGATCATCAGGGCAGAATGGGAACATTGTGTCCAGCGTCATTTCGGCTTCACGTCCATGGAGCAGGTAGAACGACGTGAATCCTGTTGTCTCCTGCTTAACAGTGTTATAAGCGAACGTCGCAAATGGCAAAATTCCGTCCCAGTTTTCTGTTCGGTATCAACATACATGGACAACATACCCGCTAGAGTTTTGTTAAAGTGCTCCGTCAATCCATCTGGGGATGATACGCCGTCGTCATTCGATAATCGATATGGCACAATTCGACTAGTGCGGAGACAAGTATGGACTGGAAAATGGCACCACAATCTGCAATAATGACTCGAGGAGCTCTATGTCTTAGAAGAATCACTTTGAGAAGAAACTTGCGACTTCTTCGGCTTCAGCAGTTGGTAAGGATCTGGTTACTGCATAGCGTGTACAGTAATCTGTGCTGAGCATGATCCATTTATTTCCACAGACAGACTTAGGGAACCTCCCAAGCAGATCTATCCCAATGTGCTGGAAAGGTGTGAGAGGGATGGAAACCAGGCATCCAGGTGGTAGTTGCGGAACTGATTTCCTCCGTTGGCATTCTCGGCAATGCATGATGTACCGAATAACATTCCGGTACATCCCCGGCCAATAAAATCTATTCGTGATTCTGTCATACGTTTTCGCAAAACCAAGATGCCCTGCGGTAGGAGCATCGTGGAAATGTTTAAGTATGTCTGCTCATAGATGCTTGGGAATGACAGGCAACCATGGCTTCCCAGCTGGATCAAAATTCTTTCTGCATAGGACTCCGTCAATTAACACAAATTTCTTCTCCTCGGCTGAGGGGCCGATCTTCGGAAGAATTATTTTTGCCATGTCTGGATCTTTCTTCTGTTCGATAGCGAAGTCTATACTCGTGGTTACAGCTAAAAATTGGTCTTGCGTCTCAGTCGCTTCATCCACTAGATTTCTCGAGAGAGCGTCGGCATCATTATGCTTACTCCCAGATTTATATTTACCGAAAAATCGGGTTCCTGGAGTCGAAGAGTCCACCTCACCAGTCTGCCTGAAAGATCTTTAAGATTCATAAACCAGCAGAGTGAATGATATTCTGCAAGAATGGTAAAATGCCTTCCGAACAGGTATGGCCGGAATTTATTGATAGCCCATACGATGGCAAGGCATTTCTGTTCTGTAGTAGAATAATTCCTTTTGGCATTTGTCAGGGTTCTAGATGCGTATTGCTATGACCCTTTTGACTTCATTCTCAATTTGAACCAGAAATGCTCCAATACCATATCTGCTGGTGTCTGTATGAATTTCTGTAAGGCATCTTTTGTCGAATATCCCCAATACTGGATCAGATGTAAGCACCTCCTTCATGTTTTCAAAAGCCTTTACTTCTTTAGGACCCCAAGAAAATTTCGCATCGCCTTTTAACAACAACTGCAAGGGCTCAAGGAGATAGCAAAAACCCTTAATGAACCTTCGGAAGTACAAGCAAAGTCCAAGAAAGCTTTGTACGTCATGTAAGTCATGTGGAGTATCAGCAATCTCAGTATTTTTGTCTATCAGCAATCGTGACTACAATGCCAGAGAACAATGAATTCACACCGCAGCTCTCGTCCATTTATAATGACACGCAAAACACATTTTCCCACTGGGCTAACAAAACTGCCATTAACGACTTTCAGAATAGTGTTCTTGGCGTCAGTAAACATAACTTTCTTTATGGATCGACAAAACTTATCAGAGATTGCAGAAAATGAAGCTCCCGAATCCACTATTATCGGCGATTATTTACCATGATGTCGAGTTGGTTACCAGTCATCTTTGGGGCTGATGGAGGATTTTCATTACATGCAGCCTCAACTCCCCGAAAGGTCGCTATGCTCAGTTTTCCTCATTTTTATGGCTTGGAGACAGACTTGATCGACGATATGGTGACGGTGATGGACCTCTAACAGGACTAGGTGAAGAATGGCGTACAAAGCTTGGTCGGCGCAACTGATCTTCAGCGTCAACGTCGTCGGAGTTCTGTCGGCGAGCTCGATAATTGTCAAAAATGGCTTTCCTCTCACGGCAATAGCATACAATGTGTCCAGGGCATCCACAGTGGAAACAAACTGGTCTGTTGTTGGCCGTTCTCCAAAGCGACTTTTCCTTGGCTGCAGTGCTGATTTCTGTACAGGGTTCCAAGGTTCCCTCGTCACAGCGGCTGTATAAGTGGGACGTTGTTGAGTGCCTGCGGACTTTGCGACAACTGGTGCCAAAACTCTTTCAACTTTGTCTTACATGACAGTCTGTAGTGACTGGGAATAGGAGTCCAGAAACTCGTCGGGTCGATTAACTATTCGATAAACTTCATGTTGTACAATTCTGCAGATAAGGGAAGTTTCTTTGTTTGCCTAAAGCCTGATTTCACAGTACCACAGCAAACTAAGACAAAATGCTGACAAAGAAAGACCTTGATCCAATTGAACATATGGCCAGCAATACCCAACTTTAAAGGTTTGCTAAGCAGTAGGGATCTCCAAACTCTGTCAAAGGCAGATTAAAAATCAACAAATATGGTCAGCGTACTTTTCCTCAAATAAAATCCATTTTTCACTTCTTAAGAAAAACTGTTGTAAATAATATAATGCAAGTAATCGCAAAGAAACACAAAGTAAGTCTCTTTTCGTCTGTAAATGTAGTCTTCTAAGACGTCTGCAATCGTCTACTGCACTGCCTTCTGATTGGTGGTTGTGTTCAAGCCGTCCAAAATCTATAAATACACCATGTTCTGTTCTCTTAGTTTAGTATATGTATAATTTCTTTCTTTGTTACTTGCTTCATTAAATATTCTTTTCGCGATTCATGGACTCTTGTTCGTTTAACGAATTTCAACAACTTGATCAGTAGTACCTCTCCTAAAACCAGCTTGTCTTCCAGTGATAAAATCATTAGTCTTCAAATAGAAATTTAGTCTACCTACCACCATTCTCTCCATAATTTTACAAAAAACTGAAGTGAGTGAAATAGGCCTAAAAATATCAACATGCTGTAGGTCTTTGTCATGTTTTAGCAATGGTAAAATATCAGTCTTTCTCCAGGTACTCGGAAAATGTCCTTCCCACGACATATTTATGAGATGCAAAACAATAGTCCTACCTTTAGGGCCAAGAAAGATAAAAAATTCTGGTAAAAATTCGTCAAGGACAGAAATTTACCCTTCGTTAAATGATTAAAAGCATTCTGCAAATCAGAAGTAGTAAAAGGTGAGTTAAAAAGATGATCTAAATCCTGAGAAAGGCAGGTAGGAGTCATACAAAGTTCAACAGGAGGAATATGCCTACAAGGGTAAAAATCTGAAACACATTACAATAGTGTTTATTAAAATCAGTAGCAATGTGCCTATGGCAGGAAAAAAAAATTCCGCTAAAAATTTATGGTAATTCTGACAAATCTTCCACTTTTTAGCCTTGATAAGAATGCATAGGTCCTTATTCCATCACGTCTAAAGTCAAGTTCAGCTAGGAAATTCGAGAAGGCAGTATATTAAGAAATCAAAACTTCTCTCTTAATTATGGCATGCTTTTGCAAACTTCACTACTTCAATACAATTGGCCTTTTTAAGATTAAACTGAGGACAACTTAACTCTGAGTGTAAATATTAAGAGGTTTAAGTTCAGCCAAGAGAATATCATGGCCAGCACCTCCAGGACTATTTGACAGTGCATGATAAACAGAGGTTGGAATCCTCCTGGGACCAGGTTGGAATGAACCAGTAACAAATCTAGGGTAGAAGTGATGCCACCAAATGATAGAAAAGTAGAATTTCCATGAAGGTTTGGAACATATTGCAGAGGTCTAGAGTCAATAAAATCTTCCACTAAATTACCAGTGGGATAATTTCTTGTGTAGCCCCACCTTTTAGAATAAGCATTAAAATCGCCCATAATTAAAGAGTGTGAGTTACATCCAGAAGATAAACAACCAAAGTCAGGCTTATTATGTGGAGGGTTATAAAGAAAAACACGAAAATTCATAGAACCCTTCCAGGTAAGTAGTTCAAAAGCTTCGAGTTTATCAGTCGTAGTCATTATCATGAGTAATTTTAGATGTTGCAACAAGAGAGTCCTTAATATAAATAATAATACCAGAAGCAATCTGTCAGAAACCTTTCAGAACAAAATATTGATAGCGCGGTAAGTTAAAAAATTGCATATTTTCAGTAGAGGCACCACACTCTAATATACTTAATAAAAACAGAGAAAATACTTTTATCCATGAATATAATTTTATTCTTCAATATAATATAACCGAGCTCTGCAAATAGGTTAATGAAGTTCAGTGTCAAAAATATATAAAAATCTTTGAAACAGAATCACAATAACTGAAGTTTAATTAAAATCATCAATATTAGATATAAACCTAATCTATAATCAAACTATCAAAATCAAGTAAGAATAGCTAAATCAATTATTTTATATAATATAAAAAAGCAAACAAATAGTTCAGAAAAATTGAACTTTCTTAAAAGTTTATTTCCAGCATTATAAAAAATAATTAAATGAAATAAATTATTTGCAAGTTCACAATATACTCTATAATCATAAGATGTGGTTAATAACAAAAAATTGTTGCTTTGGGAGGTAAATCAAATTAGTAATAGTCTTCAAGTTTTGAAGTACTTCAAAATGTAAGGCAATTTTTGCTCATAATGCAATATTCACTGTGAATTATTTATTGCTTTATTCAATTTTTTAATATTCCTATTTAGAGTAGAAAACTCATTAGGTACATAATTAATATTATTTACTTAAACATGAAAACATAGATCATTTCCTTTTTGTTCTCTTCAAATATTTAAATTTATTTTCCACAAATTTGATTTTTATTAAATGAAAATAACATTTTGTCTCGTACATAAATTTTCATTGATACAAAATAATTCACACTTAGTACTTTTCTTTCCAATGGAAAGTAAAAAGCATGTAGATGACAAAGGCAATTTTAAATCATTTCTAATATAGCTAACAAAGCATGTAGTAAAATGTTCATTTCATAATAATGCAAGACAAATGTAAGATAAATAAAAATCATGCAACAATTTTATACTTACTTTCTTTCAGCTTGTCCTTAAAATGGTGATGCGCATGTATATTAAGACCTCTAACTGAAGAAAACATTCTTGAACAAAAATTACACTTGTAATCACTTTCACTCATTGTACAGTCAACATGAATATCAATCTTAAACCTTTTTTGCGTTAACAATGGATACAATTTCAATTACTTAAGAATTTTTGCCTAAATTCACAGAATTTCATTTATTGATACTTTAAGCTTTCGATTCTTAAAAATAAAAAATAAAAATTCTTTCAATTTATATTCCTCAAGAAATATATGGTAATATTCAACTAATGATAATTTCAAGCAGACAGAAGCCAGCTAATTTTCATAATATAATAATATCGATCGGAAACTAAAATAAATAATTAATATTTTGTAATGAGTATTTCAAAGTAACTATTAGGGATAGGACCTCGTTACTTTCCTTGTACTTGGTACGTATAGTTACTTTTAAATTAACAAGTATCTTACCGATTACATTTTGTATCCGTTAAAATTTCTTTTGTACTGCTATCTAGCTAATTAAAAAATACTATCAAAGTTTTTTAAATTTTATAAATAAATTGAATAAAAGCTAAACTAATAATTACTTAAACTATATAATTAAATCTAGAATATTTCAAATTATTCCATAAAATTAATTAATGTTAATTTAAGTCATTATCATTTATAAATAAGCAATCACTTAAATATTAATAAAAGGAAGCTCAAGCTTATCCCTAGTAGCAGAGGCTTTGTTACTTTTTCTGTACTTAGTACGTACTGAGTACAGTTACTTTTAAAGTAACAAGTATTTTACCGATTACATTTCGTACTTGTTACAATTTCTTTTGTACTGCCATCTATCGGATTAAAATATAATGACAAATTGCTTAAAATTTTATTAATAAATTGAATAAAAACTAAATTAATAATAAATAAATTAATAATTAATTAAAAATAAATAAGTAGATCAATAATATTTTATATAAAACCATAAAATAAATTAATATAATTAATGTTAATTTAAATTATTATCATTTATAAATAAGCATTCACTTAAATATTAATGAAAAGATCTATAAAAATAATTCTTATTATTTATGCAACATTTCAGTAATGGCAAGTTTTTGTTTTTCCTGTAATGCTTTAATTTCTAGTATGAGGCAAAGAAATATAAACTGTTTATCTACCAACTGATTTTTTTTTTGTAAAAAAAAAATTGTAAATTTCTAAATCTTCTTAAACGTAATTCATTCAATATAAAAATCATGACATTTTATTATTTGCATTTATTTTCAGAATTTATATGTGTTATAAGAAAATTTTCCAATTATTCAATCGTAATTTTCAAAGACTTCCAATGTTAATTAAAATATAAAATTAGATGAGATAATATAATTTCAATTTTTCAACCTAATCAGCTTAATTTTTTATTAGAATTTAGTAAGACTTTCCAATTATGTAAATGAATTTTTATAATTAACTTGTAAATATTTTGCAAAGAATTGTAAAGTGGGAAGTTGAATCAATTACAAAGAGGTTTTATTTTACATTAAACAAAGAGGTTTTACTTACAAAATTACAGCAATTAATCAGAAAAATCAACAAAAATTAATTTCCTTTATTTTTCTATAATTAAACATTAACGAGACAAACATAGTAAAAATTTTTTATGTACAATAGATAATAATTTTTGTTATAAAAGACGTTTACTTGTTTATATTTTTATGTAGTAGATAAACCAGTTTTTTCTAAAATAAAAATTGCAATAACTCACATATCTTGTTTCAGTTTCCTGAAACTTAATCAATTTATGGTTAAATAAAGTAGCTTTGCAATTAAAACTGTAGTTTTCATTATTAATATATTAACATAATTAATATATTAATAATGTTTAAGTAAACATAATTATTTTATATTAGATATAGTTGAATAAAATTTCAATAACTATCAAAAAATGTAAAATAGTTTTACCAATAATCTAAATGTTATAATGTATTAAGGTAAAATATTGAGAAACAACGTTTAATAAAAAATGGAGGAACAAAAATACATACATTTTATTTACATCAATCCATAATTTAAGAAATAAACATGACAGTAACACATGATGGTATAAATAAAGATAAGGTAAAAATTAACTTAATTAAAGTTTTTTTTATTTCGAATTTTTAAACTAAAATGAATAAACTACCTTCTTTAGTTTTAAATCAACATTCTCATTATCTGAATAAAAATAAATCGTATGGTAAAAAATACAAAAGAACAAATTTTATAAAAGTTTAAATTCTGTATATTTACAGTAAAATATAGTGAAACTAAAACATGGTTGAATAAAAAATAAACATATTTATATGGAATTATAATATAAAATATGCATAGTAAAAATAACAATGGAAGTATGTAATCAGATTTATATAATTTAAATATTTTTTTAATTTAAGAAATCTGACCTTATTTAAGGTTTAAATAAATATGTTATATATGCTCATAAAATAAAATTTTTGAAAGAAATGATAACAAAAATAAAAGTTAATAAAAATTGCTAAATACATAACAAGAATATCATGCTTTTCTTATATTTAAAAAAACGTCATATATTTGAAAAAGAACTACAATCACTGAAACGAAATAAAAGTACATGCGTATTTTATTTCGCAATATAAATTCATATCTCCCTCTCCAACCCAAAGAAATCTTTCAATTCCCAAGTATCCCTCTTTTATTTACCCAGTTAAACCAACTATCATTTCCCTTCTCCCACCCAGCCTCCCTACCATAAGAAACTACCATAATCTCATAATTCATCTGTTTGCATCGATATATCGATGATATTGTTACTTGTACTCGCTCTGTCATTGGCTCTTCTGTACTTGTTACAGAAGAGCCAATGACAGAGCGCAATGTACACTTATTACTTTGTAACAAGCAAGTACAAAGTAATAAGCAAGTACAAAGTAATAAGCAAGTACAAAGTAACAAGCAAGTACAAAGTAACAAGCAAGTACAAAGTAACAAGCAAGTACAAAGTAACAAGCAGGTACTCATGTACTTGCTTGTTACTTTGTAACAACCACGTACTCACGTCCTCGCTGATTACTTTGTAACAAGTACGTGCTCACGTACTCACTCAGTCTAAAGCCCGCCACACACGATAGGATTTTTCCTTACGATTTGTTGGAAGGGGTAGGAAGTAATTAAGCACACAGTCCCCTCAAACTCTGCTGACCACAGAAGGGGAGGCACATCTGGAGTGGGAAGTTATTTTTAAGGGTGCCATTTTTCAACATTTATTGCTTTTGGCTTAAAATGTGTGCCTTGTAAATGGAAATCGAAAATCGCCAAAAATTTCAATAATTTGTTGTTCAGTCACTTTTTCTGACTTGACGTATTTATTGTTGTACTCATTTGTCTGCTTGTAATTTCTGCCATTAAATGTTATCATAGTAAGTTAAGTAACATGAGCAAACTAAGCACAGAAGTATTATTGGCTGTTGCTTTGGACTGGGATGATGGTGAAAGCAAACAAACAATAAAAGAAAGAAATAATCAAAAAATTGGTTGCTCCAGCGTGAAACTCTTTCACATCTAAATTTGATTACAGAAACACAGTCGGAAGATAAAGATTTCTTTAATTACATGAGGATGAATGAAAAATTGTATGCAACGTTGTTGGATAAGGTAACACCTTTCATTATAAGAAAAAATACATCCATGCACTCATCTTTAAGTTCTCATGAACCATTAAGTGCAACTTAGCGCTTTCTGACAAGCGGTATTAATTAAAGAGCCCCATTAGTACATCAAAAAGTTTATATATATCGAGTATTAATTATTATTTATTAGTAGATATAAAATCAATTTTATTATTAATTTGTTATTTATTATCCAAGTATTCTTAGATTTTATAATATTTTCTTAAAAGATTTTTAAATAAAAGAGAAACAAATTAACATTTACCAAATGATAAATAATAACTGAAATTGCATTTAATTTCAATTTCGCTTAAAAGTGAATAATTTTCTTTTGTTATTATTAATCAATTTATTATTTTTAATTATCTAATTTTATTATTGTTTAATTGAATAAAGAATATTTACAGAAAACAACAGAATAATCTCAACTAATACCTTTATATTATTGTTTAAACTTAATTCATATTTAAAAACATAGAAAATTAAAATTTTAAAATGTTCATTTTGAAGATTTGTAAGCATTCTGAACTAAAAATATATTGTTTTTTAATAAAGCTTATTATAAAATTTCGTAGTTAAATTTTACGTTAAATGTGTATATATTCATTCAGATAGAGAATAATTTTACAAAATAAATTATTTAACTTATTTCATCACCATTCTCAACAAAACTTGTGTCGTTTTCGTGGAATTGCAGTTTCGTCCAGAAATGATATATATTTAAAGTACCATAAAGTCGGCACACATATGCATCCTCGTGCTTACACCACTTTGTTTTGATTCATTGACTTTTCTCTTTTATGAATTCTACGGAGGGCATTAATTTTTTCCTTTACTTAGTTAATTGAAGCCTTTTCATCTATCTTTTTGTATATTTCTAATAATTTTTCATAATCTAACTTTCTTTTTATTTTATTTGTGTAATCGACACTCATTATTTGCCACAAACACTGCTCATCTTTATAGACTTCAATAAATTCCTGCAATATTTGCTTCATGGACATTTTTAAAAAAGGGGTCTAATGTTCGTGACGTTTTGTAAAACGTGAATCTAAGTTTCAGTAAATGAGAAATTTCAAATATTAGTTTCCCCAAGTATCGCCAAGAAATAATTTGCAACCCTGTGAGACAGACACGCGACCACGGGAAGCAATTGCTTACTTCCTGTGTTGGAAGAAAATCAGACCTTGTTTGAATTTTCGTGAACCTGTCCAACTTCACCACAGACGGTACAATTTGTTCACGTCCAACAAATCCTATGGAAAAATCGTATCGTGTGTGGCGGGCTTTAGAAACTGGTCAAGTACATTGTACCTGCAACTGTCTGAGGATACTCGAACTCGCGCTGACTATGTTACTGGAAGTACTGAGTATTTGGAAGAAAAAGTACTGATTACAGGTTGTTACATTCAAATACTGATTACAAAATACTTGTTACAGGTATTTCTTCCCATCCCTACTCAATGGTATTACAGTGGCCATTTACCGGTTTCACTGGTAGCTCACTTTACACCGAATTTTTTCAGCGGTCCGAGCCCATTAACTTATACATGAAACGGTCACTGTTTTTTCTACCGCATATTGTAAACGACACCGTCTTCGGCCGCTGATAGAGTGGTCGTTGGACAGGGGCTGCAGCATTTACTTGACCTTCGAGACACAGCCCTAGCAGCAATTCAACACTGAGGTGGTAATTGTGTTAATGACATTAAGCGATGGAAACTCAGCGGCAATACTGCACTATTTGTCACCTCGGCCGGAGAGCGGCTGCGGTATCTTCGCCCGTTCAGTTGAAATGCACGGTGTGATGTGTTTATGGTATTGGCCCGGTGAGTTTTTTAAGATTCGATGAGAAGGGAGTAAGTGCAGCGGTGATATTATGGCATGCAATTTTGTATTCTACGCGTGTATCAATGCTGTTTTCTGGCTTAAAAATCAAAAATACACTATCGTTATATATAATTTAATGATGGTGTATTTTTGATAATAAGCCAGACAATATTATGGTAAACTAACTTTAAATATGCATATATTTATAATTTTTTATAGATAAAAATACTTGTAGTGAAAGACTCTTTTTTATAACACTGATAAATTCAAAGTATA
This sequence comes from Latrodectus hesperus, assembly GCA_037975125.1. Taxonomy (NCBI): domain Eukaryota; kingdom Metazoa; phylum Arthropoda; class Arachnida; order Araneae; family Theridiidae; genus Latrodectus; species Latrodectus hesperus. The sequence continues at coordinate 29,967,275 of CM075857.1, read as the reverse complement.
ATAAAAAATTCATATAGTATACTTATGTATGTGAAATCAATATGAAATGTGTAATGTATCGATCATCTAATATTTTTCCATTCTTGGACACTTCAGTATTTTCAAGATTTTATTGAAGAACACAAAATTAATATTAAATAATTTCAGTTTTAGAGATCTGCTTTTATTTTTTTACTCATAGAAAAATTCTAATAAATTTATTTTTTAAATAATTTTCAATTTATAAAAAAGAAATTAGCAGATTTTTATTATGATTTTCCAAATGTTTTCTCAAATTTTACAATGGAAATTTAACAGCAAAAATGTTATTATAGCTTTTATAAGATATGTATTTTAACAATTCCTCATCAATTCAGTTTTAAAAATTAAAATAATACACAATTCATTTAGTTCTAATATATTTGTAAAAGTAGGTATATATAATCAGAACATCTCTAATATAGATACTTTGATAGATTTAAAATAAAACATTGATTCTATTTTAATATAGAACACAGGAAACTTTCCATGGTCTTAGTTTAATTAATTTTTAATGTTGTTTTTTAGAGTAATTTTATATTAACAGCAGAAAAATTGACCTAAATAAGAATATTCTAGAAATTTTTCAAAAGTAATATTTTAAGAGCTAAGGGTGATAAAAAGTTACAAATTTTTGGTTACAAATATATTATTATAATAATGTTTAATATTCAGTTTTATTCTTAGATAAAGTGTTCCTACTTCACTGAATTTTTTATTTTAATATCTGTTAAACTATTTAATTAAATATTTATGAATTTAATCACAAAAACAAAATGATCACAAAAGACAAAGCTTTATTATTTTTATTACATATTATAAACATTAGACTGGGCTTTTTCCAAAGCTCTTTTTTTAACGGCTCCCCATCTCTGTCAGAAGCACGCATCAACAACTTCTTTATATATTGCTGTACATCAATATCTGTTATATGGCTGTCATGGTGGCAAGTCGAAGCTACGAATAAGCAAATTTTGCTCATATAAATGTTAAATAAAGTAACATTAGAAACAAAGTAAGGTCAACATTTTAAACATTTTTATAATTGATATTATTAACATTATATTATTTCTGTTATAAAACCATTTTAAACATTACATGGAGATGTGACAAAAATTAAATTTTAAGTTGTTAAAATATTAAAATTAAAGTTTAAATTTAAAGAAAATATACATAAGCAATTCGTATAAATGAAAAGTAGAAAATAACAATAATTCATAATTTTAAGTTACAAACGCAATATAAACTGAACTTACATAAATAAACATAGGATAATAAAAATATGTTTATAATTAATATTATGACAGAAACATATGAAATATTATGTTCTTATGATTTTTTACAGTGACTATAGTCACTGTAAAAAAATATTTCACACAGAATCATATATGATTCTGTGTGAAATATTTTGATTAAATTGAATAAGCACTATATTACTTTCATATTGCACTATATTACTTTTAAAATTTATCTGTGCAAGTAGTTAACCTTAGAAAGTTTTTTAAAAAAAAAATGCTAACCTGTTATCAAATTTATAACATTCTGAAGGGTGGAAAAGAATGCTTTTATACCTATGCTGACAAATTAGATTCAATCATCCCTTTTCTTAAGTAGTTCTTAGACCAGACCAACAATCTTCGACTCCGAAGAATGCAGTTGTTACAATAGCCATAGTTAACTCTTAAGGCCAATATGGACTGTTTACAGAGTAAACATTTGCGCAATATGCATTTTACAAGCACATTTCAAATTATCATTCCGATACATTTTTAACATTATTTCTCTATATAGATATATAATTATATTATTTCTTTATGTGGATACTATGTTCTGTATTTTTAATGATATTTCTCTATATATATAACCTTTGATATTATATTGTACCGAGCTTCAAGGATTCGTGTCGATTGAGAGTTGAATAAAGCAACCGCTTAATGAACACAAGACTTTTATTCGTAAAAACTTCAATAGATATAAGAAATTCCCGCTGTAACAATCACAACTATACAGCTACAATTCGTCAGATATAATAAGAAACAGCTTCAAATCACAGGTCTCAAATACCTCAGACAGAGAACAACTAGTAATCCCAACTAATCGTCTTCACTCACTGACTGCCTTCACACAACTGCCTCCATGTCGGGCTGCGGTATTTATACCTGACTTGGCGGAAAAATCTACCAGTTTCGCCAAGGTTTTGGAAGCTTCTAGGCTATGTCGATAAATATTGGTCCTAGAGCTTAGGTGATGGATGTTTCCAAAAGTATCTATTTCTCGCCATGTCGCCAAGAATCTCGCCAACTGTCACCAAGTCGCCAAATCATTAGGAAACCCGCTTTTAAACTACAACACGTCTAAATACCGCAATTTTTGCACAAAATGTGAGTATTTCCGATCTGTCTGCGATATTTTAAGACAAATACAATCATTATTTATAAATTTGTAACATGCCTCCCTCTCAAGGACTGCACGTCCCGGGCAGTACAATCCCCTGATAGGAGGACAAATTTAATATAAAAGAATTTACATTTTAAGAGGATACAGAACACAATACATACACAAACAACTAAAAATACAAATACAAAAAAATTAGAAAATATTAGAATTATCTATACTATTTACAAAGAGATTATGGTCTACTAATTTTTACTTTACATTACGATAAGGAGCTAATCTATCATAATGTACTAACTTTGGTTTTGAAGATGATTTCCTTATACGAACCATGACGTCGTTCAGTCTTTTTATGACTGTGTAGAGACCTTCCCAGTTGGCTTGCAACTTTGGAGAAAGTCCTTTACGTCGAATCGGGTTCCACAACCAAACTTTGTCACCTTCTTGAAATTCACGTCCTGTCGCTCTTGTGTCATACCTTGTCTTCATTCTTTCGGTCGTCAGGTTGATTCGGTCTCGAGCGAAGTTATGGACATCTTCAAGACGTGCCTGAAGGTCTCGAAGGTATTCCTCTGACGATGAAGATGTGGACGACCAAACTGAAGATCACAAGGGAGACGAAGTTCGCGACCAAAGAGCATCTGTGAAGGAGTATATCCGGTAGTCTCATGGACAGCACTGCGATATGCAAGCAGAAACAGCGGTAGCTTCAAATCCCAATCTTGCTGATTTCTGGAAACCATAAGTGAGAGATTATTCAAGATGGTTCTGTTAAATCTCTCTACCATGCCATCCGATTGTGGGTGTAGTGGCGTGGTCTGCGTCTTGTCTATTCTGAGAATTTGACACATTCCTTTAAACACAACAGAGGTGAAATTTGCCCCTTGATCAGAATGGATTTGTAAGGGTGTGCCGAATCTGGAAACCCATTGATGCACTAGAACCTCGGCTACTGTAGTCGCCTCTTGATCGGGGATTGCAAACGCTTCAGGCCACTTAGTAAAGTAGTCCATGACAATTAGTATGTATTTGTTGCCATTTGAAGATCGTGGTAAAGGACCCAAAATGTCTAATGCTATTCGCTCAAAAGGTGCTCCTACGTTGTACCGCTGCAACCTTCCTCGGCTACGTTTCTTTGGTCCCTTACGTGCCGCACAGTCATCACAAGATTGCCACCATTTCTCTACATCTTGTCTAGTTTTTCTCCAATAGAAGTGTTCTCAAACTTTCTGTAGAGTTTTCATTACTCCGAAGTGGCCTCCAGTTGAGCTACTATGCAATTCTTTCAAAACATCTGAAATTCTTGATTTTGGAAGAACAAGCTGCCATTTGAAATAACGTCTATCATCGGACTCCTATTTCCTGTATAGCACGCTATTTCTTATATGGAGTGAGTCCCAAAGGGCCCAATATTGTTTAGTAGCAGGACTGTAGGTGGGGATATCCTGCCAACTTGGTCTCATACTGAAAGATTCCTTTAATTCAAAAATTGGATTTATATCTGGGTCTTCTTTTTGGGCTTCTCTAAGTCCTTTATAGCTCAATGGGTCTGGTTTCGATGGCGGTGAAACAGTAACTTGGCGTACCGAAGGATTTACTAATTGATTGTTCTTCTCTACTCTAGAACAATATCGGCAGCTTTCATTACACGGTTTCCTTGATAATGCATCAGCATTTCCATGAAGAGTTCCATGTCTTCACACAACTGCCTCCATGTCGGGCTGCGATATTTATACCTGACTTGGCGGAGAAATCTATCAGTTTCGCCAGGGTTCTGGAAGCTTCTAGGCTATCTCGATAAATATTGGTCCTAGAGCTTAGATGATGGATGTTTCCAGAAGTATCTATTTCTCGCCAAGTCTCCAAGAATCTCGCCAAATGTCACCAAGTCGCCAAATCATTAAGAAACCCGCTTTTAAACTACAACACGTCAAAATACCGCAATTTTTGCACAAAATGTGAGTATTTTCGATCTGTCTGAGATATTTTCAGACAAATACAATCATTATTTATAAATTTGTAACAATATCATTATTTTAAGCATACATCAGGCATCTCAGGCACTCGTCCTTCAAGATGAGTGCCTGAGAGTTTCCCAAGTTTCCTTCCTTGCATGGATATTTGCAGTCTATTTATTAAAAACATTACTTTAAACATTTACATATTATAGTAACGTTTCTTCAATTAAATTTCAAACGAGTAAGAATTACATTAATTTTAAAGACTTTAATGAGCAAATAACTATGGAATTTTATAACATACATTCCTCAACAATCATAAATAGAAATGAAAAGTAATAACTGCTTTTAGTATGTAAAGTATGGAAAATAAAAATGTTAATTCTGCTTATAAATTTAATTTATTTAAGCCCTTATGATATCAAAAGATACTTGCAGATCAAACAACACAAATTAAAAAATTTATTAGTTGATAAAATTCATTTACAACAGAATCTTTTTCATGTGCAAAAAATTTTAAATTTATGTAATGTGTCAATAATAAAGATTGCATCTGAATTATTTACTGTAGTATTGTGTTTACTTATTTTTCAGAAGCAATTTTCATACATTCTTATTTAAAAATACTGTTTAATTGCAAGTACTTTAAATTAATTTTATTAATGCTACATAGCTCTCATATTTTTACTTTCCCGTGAGGAGTAATTTCATTTAGTATAAATATTTAAGGTCAATTTTATACACAAATACTATAACTTATCAGAAAGGCAAATTCCTATATTTGAATAGTTTCTCGTAGGTGCTAAATATTCTGGTTTGCATGTACAATTATTTATATTTAAACAAAACATTATTTTATATTTATGTTCATAAATATGTAATTTTATAGTACATGACATCTGTATATATTCAGTTTTCCTTTTATTACACAGATGATATATATGAAAACTAAAATTCGATTAAAAGGTTTGATATTGAAAAGGAAATTTATATGAAGCAGTAAAATATAATTAATTATTAAATATAAGTTAGTTTAGTGTAAATCACTCTGGTTAAATTATCGTTGCTATGATTTCACTATTTGAAAATTGTGGGTTCGGTACTGATGTTACCATAAACAATGACGGATGGTGCCCTTGGATATTGATTAATCGTATGGTTATATTTATAAGTTGACATGATAGTAAAATTAAGAATTTTTTTTATCAAAATTCAACTTCTTAATTATAATGTGTCTAATTAGAGAAATACTTTTTCCAAGAAGATATATTTTATGATTTATTCGAGCATAAGTGATATACTCAATAGTAATCCTTTGTGTAAAAGAGAAATCAGTTATAGTTTGTAAGAATTTATGATAGAAATTATAATGAGGGAAAAAAATTTAATTCATCTTGTGAAAATTGAATTATGTTTGGTTTAAAAAATTCAACATTTTATACATTAAAGTAATAAAGAATATATTAATAAGCAGTTAAGATCATTGGGAAACAAATTATGCAAATACACATTACTTAAGAATTTTTAACTGAGAAAAATCAATTGACAAGAAAAAAATTATAAATCTAATTTAATCCATTGCAATTTTTAAAAAAATAAGTAAATGAAAATTAGTCTAGACTTAAATGTTGAATTTCCGTATAATGATTGAAGAAATTCCTAAAAAATTGAATAAAAAATGCACCAAAAATTATAAAAATTTCTTTTAGTGAGTGATTTTCGATGCTGAGTCACTAAAATTCACCCTACACCTCATTTTTAAAATTTAACATAAAAATTCACCCTACACGTCATTTTTTCAAAAAACCAGTTTTGTCACTTCACGAAAGCTTCCTTTCGCTCCACAGAATTTCTAAGAAGGCCAAAGTCAACGGATTTCTTGGAATAACTTTTCAAAAAGCCGTTATTTGATAACGCTTTTTAGAACATTGTTTTTTCCTTGGAACGTAACGTTGATAACTAGTTATCAAAAAATAACTGCTTTTGCCATCTCTTTGACTCATGGAGGAAGGTATAGTAGACAATCCGATAGACACCGTCGTCGATGTCTCGCTCTGTCATTGTACGAGACATTGTCGATGTCTCGCTCTGTCATAGTACGGAAGAGCTTGGCTCTTCCGTACTTGTTACATTCAGTCAAGTACATTGTGACTACACTGTAACGCACGTACGGCAGTCCGCAAATTTGTAGATAATCACATGAGAGCAATTTATTATAGTAAGTATATTAGTATAATATTACTGACAAGCAATAATACATACCTACAATATATAAGCCTATGTTATAACTTACATAAATAATATATACCCGCATGTAGTGTTATGAAAAAGGACAGTAGAGAAACTATTTTTTATACTATATTATACTGTAAGTAATATATAACAATAGTTTTCACATACATAATAACTAACAAAAATAAATAACATTTCTTACATATTGTAAGTATATATTATTGCTAACTAGTGATATATTAATCTAAAATAAATTTAATAGTTCTGCATTTTAAGGCTGTAACAATAAGAATAGTTATATAAAATATTTTTTATATTGTTTTTCAATTTGTAAAGAATAATAAAATTATGGATAACTTAATAATATATATTATTAAGTTATTATTTCTTACTAAAACTAATCTTTTCTCTTGTTATAATTTAAAAAAAGATTGTAATGTACAGAAACTATTCTTAATAATTTTTTAAGAATTGAATAAAATTGTGTTATACAGATGCAAAAAAAAAAAAAAAAAAAAATGTACATTGTAAGTATAATATACTAAATTAGTATAATATTACTGACAAGCAATAATGCATACTTACAAAATATAAGCCTATGTTAAAACTAACATATAGTGTTATAAAAAAAGGCCAAGTAGAGAAACTATTTTTTATTAAATTATGTTAAACTGTAAGTAATATATAATAACAGTTTTCATACACATAATAACTAACAAAAATAAAAAAACTTTTTTACAGATTATAATTAACTAGTAAGCAATATATATTTACAATATATAATTTGAGAGTAATAGATACTTAACATATAATATAATCTAAAATAAATTTTAAAATTTTGCATTTTACTGATACATTTGTTTCATTTTATTTTTTTATTAAATGTGTTTGGGGCGGAAAAATGCAAAATTTAAATAAATAAAAAAATTAGTGTACAAACTCTGTAATTCAGATGCAAATAAAATGATAAACACTTCAAACAAGATACCATGTAATAAGATGTTAAGTTTAAACTTAATTACATTTTAAATAAGTCCCTTTCCAATAATTAAAATATATTATTTTTATTTATCTTAAGAACAGTGATATTACTTTTTAACACGTAAGATTTTTATCGAAATAAGCAAACCCAAACTGTGCCAAAAGGGCGATTTTAAAGCGAAAATAGCAAACCTTAAGCATCATAAAATAGTTTCGACTATTAATGGCTTAAACATTGCCGTTTCCATTATTTAATGACTGACAAAATAATCTTATGGTCTATGTCCAACGCTTTGTAGTAGAAAATTCTGAAAAAAATTGCTTTAAATCCTTTAATTCTCAAGGCAATCAGCAAAAACTCCATAGAAATACATTATGGTCGCCAAGATTTGGACAGCGGAAATCTTTTGCATTGGCCTAGGCAATTAAGGGACTCTAGCGTTTGTCTAGCAGACAGACTACCGAATTTGCGGCTTGCCGTGCAGCTACAAGTAACAATGTAATTGTTATATCGATACAGACAAATGAATTATAAGAGTGGTAGAATTTAGACTAGTCAAAGCATGGAGAAAGGAACATAAGTGGAGCCGCCCTGGTCAGCGCTTGACGTATGTGCTATATTCCATCTGTTTTTCACAACATTACACTAAAACCTGTTGTTTACTATTAAGCCTCTTGTTGAATTGAAATATTTGAAAGAAAATATACTTATTTAAACTTCATTATTAAAACAGAAATTATTTTAATGAATGTTCATTGAATAATCATTATAAAATAAAAAATTCATCTGCAAAAAGTTAATTTAAAGGAGATTAATTTTATAAATTTTGGAATACATTTAATTATTTTGCAAAAAAAAAAGTACTGAGTTTTTAACATTACATTAATATTAAAATATGATACTTCTTGAGAAGATATTTTTATCTTATAGGAATCTTATTAACGATAAAAATCAAGATTTATTGAAATTCAATTTTTGGTAAAGTAAATATTTTTTATTTAGTTTCTAGGTTTCTTACAGTTGACTTTATATTACTATTTTTTTTACTTTATTTTACTAAATTCATTTACAAATTATTGACAGTAAAATCTTTTTTTCTAATATTGGATTAAAAATACACCAAAGGAAAAGTACTTTTACTGTATACATATTACTAAATTTATATGCAAAAGTATGATTCTTTCTTATAAAGGGAAAATATTGTAACCAAATAATAGAATATTGCATGCATGGATAAAATCACAAGGAATAACATGGGTAGGAAACTTCGCCACTGAATATCAATAAAGAAAAGAAAAATCGACATTTTTTCTCTCATAATTATAAAAATAATAATATGATATTTAATTCAATTCATAATATTTAAGTGCTAATCTCATAATCTGGGCATAATGTAATAGGGGCTTTAAGTCAATAAAGTGAATAAAACGCATAAATTTTTTTTTGAAATACATAATATTAATAATTAATAAAAAATACAAAATAAGCACTTAACGATCAATAAACATAACTTTTTAAAAAATTGTAAGTAATTTAGATCACTTTTATTTAGTTGTGTGCAATTTAAATGAAAATGCTGCTTGCTTATATTGTGATCTCAATAAGGAAGTACTGTTTCTCTTGAAATACAAAGTGGGTGTGGTATCGCCTGTTAGTTACTTCACTGGTGTTCATGATATTTCACGGTTAGAACTGTTACTGATTACTTTGATGCAGGTATTTTCTGTCAAGTACGTTGTACCTACAACTGTTTCAGGATACTGAAACCATAGAGCTAGGAGTACTCCCTACTCTTAGCTCTATGACTGAAACTCGCGCTAGCTTTGTTACTCAATGTACCCAGTATTTGAATAAAAAAAGTACTGATTACAGGTTATTACGTTCAAATAGTGATTACAAAGTATTGGTTACAGGTATTTCTTCTCATCTCTAGTAGCTATGAGTAATGAATACTTTTTCCTCCAAATACTAGCTATTTCCATTGAACAATTTTAATGTTGATAGAAAAAAATTACTGATGTATCCTGTTATCATTAAAATTTGAATCAAGTAGAAAATAATCAGTATGTATACTGGACTAAAAGTATTCGATTCAGTTATAGTGTACAACTTAAGTCAGATATAAAAGTCAACGGTAGAGAATGAGTATAGTACCCAGTAATAATAATATCGATAGAAAAGAGCGCAAAGATTTCAACCAATGAGACCAATGATTTATTTCAACCAATGAGAGAATGTTTGTGATCAATGTTTTGATTGTGAAGATTTCCTTCGATTAACGAATGCATTTTACATATATGAATAAAAACAGTAACTAGCATAATGTAAAGTGTTTATTGTAATTTGTAGTGCAATAAACAATGCATATCACTTGATTATGCTGATTATAGGTTTATATCTACATTATAAATGTTATCGTATTATTTAATTTACTACAGTGTTTTTAATGTCATTAAATTAAGTTGAAAAATCCGACATTTAGCTGATACATGTCAATACTAAACACAATAACAAGAATGAAAATATGTAAATAGAGTACGCGTCACGTTAATATGATGTAAAATTTTTACTTCTTGCTTAAGTTTAATTTGGGCACAATGTCTGTATCCACTTGGCTCTTTGAAAAAAGGCCTCTTAAGAGACCTAGACTTGGACCACCAGACGTTTATCCCCAAGAATCTGATCAAAAAGAGGTATTTTTGTTTTTTTATAATCTATAAATAAAGTTGGATTCTCTTTCATACATAAATTTTTTTAAGTAAAATGTTTTTTTTAATTTATTTTAGCGAATTCAAAATAAATATTTAATCGATAAAATTCCATTATATAGTGTCCCATTGTTTCTGGGGAGAGTTGACAAGTATAAAAATTTTGAAAATGTATTAAAAATCATAAGTTTTGAATATTAAAACAGTAATGAACATGATATATAAAAATCTCTAACATATTTGCATCTTATGTACGAAAAATCATGTCTATTCTCTAAAGTGATATGGAGCTTTTTAATTTATCTTATGTGCTATATTGATTCATTCAGTTTTCTCAAAATTTTTTTATTGAAGTGATTATTCAAAAATGTTAATAAAGTGTATTTGTTTCAATCTTTACTATTGTAGCATTTTGCTGTTAGAAAATTACATAAAAGTTATTTTTATGTGAAATACTTTGTGTTGATTTTAGACTACCAAGTGTATAAAAACTATATTTTATAATAATCGAGAAAAGTTTTTAATTTTTTCAATTGAACTGTATCAAAACTAACAAACATTGCTCATTTTTACAAACCTGAACGGACTGGTTAAATAGGTCTTAAAATCAGAATTTGGTAAAACAGAAAAATAACTCTAAATAATTTTTCTTAGCATTAAAGGAAAAATTATGTGTATTAAAAATACATTTAGTATGCACCTTATAATAAATGTGTGAAAAAGGAAATTTGTACTTAAAAACAATTCTTACTTTCATTTTATTGATGAAAAATGAAGCCAAGTAATCACTTACTGTTTTCTGTTTCAAAAATACAAGTTCCACTTTTTGTAACTCATTATATTCTGGAATCATTTAATATATCTGATGCAAATGTTATATTTGAATCTATACATAAAATGAAATTTCAGTCACCTGTAAGTTTCTTTGTGAAGGGTTAAGTTTCTTGGCTATTTATAGTTATGGTGATTTTTGTCATAAAGCCTGCACATGTTAAAAGGATGATTAACAACTTATCACACCTGGAATGTTTTTTATAAGATGATTGCAAGCTACGATCATTCCTCGCGAATGATATTTGCACTTAAAGTTTCTGATTGCACTCTGATCGTTGGCTGTAAAATGGGAGTAGGAGAAATATCACATGAATTCCTTAAAAAATCTGTAATTTCAACATCAGCAGTGCAGTTAGGTATTGATAATACACATAAAGATAAGATCCAATAAAAATATTAATCCAAGTTTCTCAACCATAAAATAAAAATTAAAAAAAAATCAGATGATATAAATTTCACATATGGAAGAGGTGGGAAAAGAAATTTTCAAAAGTCATTTTTCAAAATTTTAGCTTGTAAACAAGAATAAAATTGTTGCGTTTATCAGACCATGCTGGGGACCAGCTACTAGTACTTAAAATTTTAAGTGTTCATAAATATAAATATCTACTATATTATTTCTTAAATGTTGTACAATTTTCTTCAGCTTATTGTTTTTATTGGTGTCATAGATGCATAGTTTATTTACTCTTTTTGCTTAAATTGTCATTTAATGAATTTTTAAAACATTTACTTTAAATTATTTTAAATTTGTAGAATTATAAGTAAATATTGATACATAAATAATTTTTCAAACAGTTTTTAAATAATTTATTTTCAATTGGTATATATATTTTCATCATAAAAGTCCATTTTACAAAAATCATTAAACTGATTTAATCCATTTTAATAATTTTTCTAAAATGACTTAATTCAACTTATTAAAGATTTGAAATTTAATATTGATTAGTTAGTGAGGTAACTCAGTGTTTTGTTTTTAAAATGCCTAAATAATTGTACTGCTTATAAAGCTAGAAAAAATTTAATAAATTTTTACTTAAAATCTGTATATAGTTTTACTATTATGATGGAGGTTTCAGTTATTTTTTAAAGCAGAAATCTATATCACAAAGATTGGCTTTAATGTGCTTTCACAAATTTAACTGCAACCAATTATTTGTTTATATTAGTTTCTGTTTTTAAACTGTAATACATAGCTTTATGTGAAAACTATAAAATATTTTATACAATTGTGAGGAATGTACATTACCACTTACTAAAGTTAACAGTGTTTTTAAAAAATTTGCTTAAAAACATTCTAAAAACACATTTTTTAGAAAGTTTTGGATAAAAATTTTGAAAATTTGTTCTTGTGATTTTTTTTATTAAGTTATAAGTGAAGTTTTTGTTGCTAAAATATTTACCTTCCTAAATTAATAAGTAGTTAATCTTGATTTTGGAATAAGCAATTAATATTACCATTTTATTATATTAGATTAAAAATACATAAAGATATTTGCATTGATCTGTACTGCAGATTTCTGTGATTGGTATGCTATATCAGGATGAACTTAGAAACAACATATGATTGCATGTCACAATAGTTGATTTTATTTTTGTTTTAATGGATAACTGAACCTTGAACTTGTGCCTTAGGGTGAAGCAATACCATTATGCTTCAGGGCTTCAATAATAAATTATTTATCCTGATATTTACAAAACTTCTCTTAGGAAGTTTTCAAAATAGGCCCTTTGTTTTATACTACTAAGTCTATGTTATTATTTAAATATTTTAGCCTATATTAATTCTAAAATGTTTGATGTTTAAATATAAAAATATTCTAATCATTACTAAATATATAATAGCATTAAATGTATATAGTTGCTTAATGTAAGTACATGTGATTTCCGAATTGAGTGAAAAAGATTGATTGTTTTTATGATTTTATACAATGTTAATGGATAAAATAATAAAATCTTGCATTTTTTTCATTAGTTTGTTCCAAATAACAATGTTTGATTTTAATGTTATTGCAAGTACGACAAACAAATTTTAAATTTTATGGATTAACTTAATATGACTGAAAAATTACTAAAAAAACACAATTTTAAAATAGAGTTATTTGAATTAATTCCTGTTGCATATTACATATATTTCCAATTTACATTTCCTTTCAATGGAACATAATTAAAAAAAAATATTAAACTTGCAGTGTTAACATCTTTATTAAAAATAGAGCTCTTAAAACTTAGGGCTTATATTTTGGAAAATATTCATACAAGCCCTATATATATTGTATGCATATACAGGTGGCTAATAAAATAATTTAAACATGTGAATAAAAGTGACATTTTTTAATGTGAGTCATCAGTATTAAAGTATAATATCTATTAGTTTTTTTATGAATAGAAATGTATATATTCTGTTAGTATGTGGTAATTTTATTGCAATTCTGTATGTTTTGGATTTTTCAAAACCATAAAATGTTGGATTTCTCAGATTTTCTAAGAAGCCAAATTGTAGGGATCCTGTCTTGTTGGAGCAAGTATGATCAAAACATCTAAACTTTCAGTTGTTTCTAGGAGTATGGTGTACACACACTACATGGCAAGAATAGCTTAGCAAAGCAAAATAATGTTCAAAAAGAAGAGCTCAGTGTGAGAGATCCATGAGAAAGCAGATTGTAATGTCTAAAAAGTGAAAAACTGCAGTAAAAATGATTTTAAATCTTAATCAGCATTGGTTTCAGTTGGAAGGCATCTTCACAGACAGATGGTTTGGTTTGGTTTGTTTGTCGCTCAACGGTCATTTTTTGCACACGAGGGCTAATTAGACCGGGACTTACGGCTTAAAGTGGATTCCGAACCACTACAAACATCCATGCCCAAGGTGGGATTCGAACCCACGAACTGTTGAACCGAAGGCAAGAGCGCTAACCATTCAGCTGCCAGCTCGGCCTTCACAGACAGAACAATTACACTAAACAGTGATTTTCAAGTCACTTACCACTGATAATAATGTTATACATCATCTGCAATGATTGGTGCAGCTTGTTCTTATCTGAACCTTGCGCCATTAAACAAAACAAAACCAACCAATCAATCATCTGCAATGGTGTCACACTCACAAAACGTAGTCAATTGATTACTGGAAGAAAGTAATTTGGTCTGAAAAGTCATATTTCACTCTTTTCTATATAACAGGATTAGTTATTTTCAGAATATGTACAAATTTATGATTAAGATTGCCTTCTTCCAACTGTCAAGCATAGAAGTAAATTTATCATGATATGAGACTCTATCTTGTTTTTCACACAAACCAATCAATCCTGAAAAAAAGAGTCACTTTGGAGAGAAATTTTAGCTAAGCAGATCCATACTAAATGCAAATTTTATTTCCTGCTAAAGATTGCATTTTCAAGGATAATGTATTTATTCATGCAGTGGATTTTGTCTAATCATTTTTTGTATGAAAATGAAGTTAAACATCTACCTTGGTTCACACCTGTTATTAAGTCACTACAGTATGTTTTAGAGTATTCAGTATGAAACCAGTATCCTCCATTATAATCTCTCCCAGAATTTTCACAATATATTTATGAAGTATAATTCAAGATTCCTCTAAATACTTTTCAGCAGTTGCATGAATCGATTCATAGGCAAACTGTATTATTTTCCAAAAGTTGTCCTACACCGTACAATAAAGGATTTGTTATAAATCTAAGGTGTTTCTATTGGGATTAACAGAAGCTGAATAAAAATTGGCTTAAATCTTCTGAATATCAACACACTACAAGTATGATTTACAAATCATCTGTAAAAATTGCTTAGGTCCCAAGACAAGATACAAATAATTCTCTATTATTTCAGAAAATTTCATATGATGGGACTTTTTCAACAAAACTCTGTACATAACGAATGCCATAAATCAAGGAAACAGCGTATCAAATTATATATGAATGTAATCCCTGTCTCTTACTCAATTGACCTTTATAGACTTTCTCAATACTAAAAATTACACTTTATCTGCATAAGGGCCCATCTAACTTCACAAACAAAGACCTAATAAAGGAAGCTAGGTTATTTTAAATTTGGAACTTGGTACAAAATGCTTTTGGAGACAGCAGTGGCCTGTTTGGTTAAGGCATGTTTATTTTTATTATTCGAAGGTAGTGAATTCAAATCTTTACCTAACAAAAAATCCATCATATTTGCTAATGGCAGCTGGGGCATGCTAAATGTGTTGCAGTCACAATGTCCTTTACATAAAATAATATCTCTGAGTATGGCAGGTCATGTCTAGGAGTCTTCTGCTTGGTCCCTGTTTCTAAATACGAAGGTCCACCTATTTTTGGGGTCACTATGACACACTCACAAAATGTTCCACTATATAAAGTGCCATCTCTTCTAGCCCTTGTAGTGCTAAAAAAGTGTAAGTTCTAATAGCCATAATTATATATAAAAAAAACAAAATTGTTTTAATAGAGGTACCGTGAATGTCAAATCCATTTAAGAAGGTGCTTCTAAAATTTTGATAACTATATGTATTTATAATTATTCTATTTTTTTTGATTAGCTATAATGCATTTTAATTAATACTAATTAATTTTGTGTATATTTTAATTATTTCCTTTTGAAAATAATTAAAATTTAAGTTTTTGTGTATTATATATCTTATTTGTTATGTTAATTTAGTTAAAGGAATTAATTCTTTTTGACTATAATATTTTTCACATAGGCTTATTTATGCTTGACTAATTAAAAATATCAATTATATATTAAATATTTTTAATTATAATTGATATTTTTAATATAGCTTTATAGATAGCTTTTGCAGCGAATTTTTATTTGCTGCAAAAGATATTTTAAAATTATTCTTAGTCTGTTATAATTTTAGTTTATATGCTGAAGCATATTGTAATAACATTTTACCATAAATATTAAACTGGCAGTGCTTTCTTCTTACTAAATGTAGAACAAAGATAAAATCTATTGCAGTTGAAAAGAAATTAAAGATGAAAGTAAAGCAAATAAAATTGAAAATTAAAAGCAAAAATCATAATTAAAAAGGTTTTTAATTTTTCAATAATAATATTAATAATTTGGAAATATTTTGTTGAACTTTTTGACATTTTATCTTGTTGCATTTTAAAGTTTTGCATAAACTTTAAATTTTACATTCAAAAATCTTTAAATACTTTGAGTTTTCCCTGGTTATTTGATGTTATAGCACTATATCATATTAATTCAAATAACATTGTTTTAAGAGACTATTTCATTGTGCTGTTAGTTGATAACTTGTGGTTTTTAAATCAAAATACAATAGTTTAAGAAAGTCTTATATGTATATCTCTCTGTTTATATATGTGTGTGTAATATATAATTTGAAATTATTAAATGAATGATTAGTGAAATAATTAATAGTCAGTTGATTTTGTTTATTAAAACATATTTGCTTTTAATTATTTTTATTTTTCTGTAGGATGAGTTGACAGAAATAAATGTTAAGCAAGGATTCAAAAGCTTACCTCAGTTGACAGATGAAGTAAGTATTATAAGCATGTTTTTGTTTGAAATAAATTTTAATACTTTTTATTTTATCATTGATATGTTAACCATTTCCATTTATATAAATACTGGAGTTGATATATTTTGTGAAACTCTATTTTTATATATTGTCAATATATTTTTCTTTATATATTCCATAATTTTAGAAATGCAATTTAATTGCTTTAAAAATTTAAAGCTAAGCTAATTTTATAGATGTAATTATTTTGGTGTGGATTTTTTTTATTAATCTTAAATTTTGCTTTTAGGAAGTACTTGATTTAGAAATAATTTCTTTTATAAAAATAAATACCATAGCTTATTAATATGTGTAAGTTATTTACTGTTTAATCCATGACTTTTTAATAGTGTTATTCTTCCATTAGTATATACATTTTCAAAATTCTTAGTTATGTATTATATTCATATTATGATTATAAAATGTTTTTGAAGTAAAAATATGTAAAACTGTGATTTTTTTATGATAGATTGTTGACGTATTTATTGCTAAAAATTTCATGAAATATCTCAAAAAATATTTTCAGTTTATTTATTTTATTTTAATGTAATTTATTTTATATCGCATCATGAAAATTCTACTGGAAATTTTGACAAAATTATATTAATTTTTCCTTTTTTGTTAGAAGTGTAAATTTTTTATTGAAAATATGTGAAGCGTACCCAATTTTATGTATTTTGTTTTAATAATTTTACATCTGGTTGAATGGATTTAAAGTTTACGCATGATTACCACATGTTTACTTAGATAGAAAAGTGTGTCTGGATTTTGAGAATTTTGTCTCGTTATGAAATGAAAAGATAAACATTAAATTAATGCATCTGAAATAGAAGATGTGTGTGGGATTCTAGAATATATATGTATTAGATATTTTTTGTATATAACATAACAAAATAGAAATAAGAAAAAAATGCTTCTGACTGCAGTTTCAATTTAAAAATGGATATTTCACTTTTCAAATGAAATTCTGCAATTAATATATGGGAGTGTATGTATTTCAAAATAATTTTTAAGTTTTAATATAGTTATGAACTGAAATGAAGCAGTAAATTATTTTAATGAAAGTAGGAGGACTTAGATATAGATATTTTTATATGTGGCAAATAAAAACAATGATTTAAAGAATCACTGAAATTATAGTTTAAATTTGAAAATGTAAATGCAGCTTAATACATAGAAGTTACATATTACAAAATAATTTAACTAACAGTATTTCAAAATGATTTTTTGCATCATGAAATAAAATCTCGTCTATAGATAAGCGTTCAAAGAAAATGGAAGGAAATATATCTTCTTCTTAGATTTGGGTTTGTATGTCATTGGGCACCTCTGGAAGGAAATATATAATGCTTGAAAGCTCTCTTTATTTATGAAATTCTTAAACATTGAAGTTATCTGTTTTCATTTGTGTTCCAATGAATTTTTAAGCCATTAAGTATTGGTTAAGAAAGGTAAAAATACATTTGCTGAAGAAGGCAAAAATGATGCTTTTTATGAAATGGAAAAAATACAAAATAGTTTCTTTATTTATTTTATTTTATTTTTTAAAAAATGAGGAAATGTTAAAATAAAGAAAAATCTGTTGCCATGAGTTTTTTTTTGTTGTTGTAATTTAGCAATAATGCTTAGATGGTAATTTTAAAAAGATGAAAGGAATTACTCGTGTCTTTCTTGAAGTAAGAAGAATTTTGTTGCATTGCTTAAATTAATTATGTCACATCAAACAACTTTACATGGAATTCAGATCGAAATGAATTATGTTTTAAGTTAATTACAAACACCATATCCTAAATTTTATCAGGAAAATTAGTTTTTTTTATTTTGAGTTAGTCAAAGACAGATCCTGATATAAGTTTCATTCTTTTCTGTGCTGTTCTCAATTCAATTATGGATAACATTTCCACACATACAAACAGAATAAGTATTTTTTATATAGGTATTGCAACAAAACTATTATATTGAATTGTTTATTAATGCTTAGTAGAAACAATTTTTTATTTTAACAACTAAATTTTATCAGTTTTCTTATTAAGTAAATAAATTTTTAATGAAATTTGGATGATAGTTTCAAAATTTGGAATTTTTTTTTAACCATACTGCTTTTTATTAGTTGGCTATTTAGTCCTATTTGCTTACTTGCATTTTCAATTTTATTTATGTATTAACAATTACTTTTGTTTCTTAATTAAAATAATTAATTTTTTATATAATTAAGATCAAATAGAAATTTTATATTTAACCATCACTTTGGAGACTGAAGATGACCATTTTTTACTGTTTTTATACTTATTAATTTCATTTATTTAGCAAATAACATTAAAGTTCATTTATAATATTAATAAATGATGTGTTCTTAATGACTTTGTAAATATTGTAACACCTTATGCATTCATATATTATTTAGAGTTTTTTGTGCCATTACATTTGTTTTTGGAAATTCCTTGAGTTTTTGATGTTTTTATTTGCCATAAAACAGTTTTGCTCTAGCATTAATTTTCCTTTTATGTTACTTTTACCCTATGGAAATTTTAAACTTCTTTGATCTAATTAATATTATCTCTTTTTCTTAAAAGTTTTCCTATAAGATTAATGACTTGTGCATCTATTTAGAAATAAACACTTTACTTGATTTATTGCAGCTTTGTTAATATGCAGGAATTAAAATATTGTTTGTGTAACAAAGATATATAATCAATTTTTTAATTTCTTGCACTTTATTATAAATCTGAGCAATGTCCTCTTCATTTGAATGCTATTTTGAATAGAATTAAGGAAAAAATCTTCAGAAGAAAGATTAACATTTCAATATCTGTAATTTAAAGAAAAACTTAAAATCTTGTGCATATAAAGACTAAATTAATTATTTGTCAGTTAAATACATTCATGTTTTTAAAAATTACAACACCATCAAGAAATTGTCAGAAATTAATAAAATTCATTTTACATATTACTTATATTGGTATAAATAAAAAAATTTACAAGATAAAAATACAGAAACATGTTAGAAATCAATATTTTGTGTCCACCATGCTGAGTAATGCCTGCAAGCAAAGCAATATTATATTTTAATTACAGATTGTAATTTAAATTTATATTGTGACATTGAATCAAACAAGTTCTAAATGTAATTCTTGAGAATGCATTTTATATTGTTACAGCTTGATGCCAATATTCAGTCTTATTGTATGCTCAAACGCAAACAGCTTATTATAAAGTTATAAGTATTTTCTTATTAAATTTTTCTCAAAGGAAATCATATTTTTGTTATTTCATATCTGCCAACTGATATTTCATAGCTGATTTTATTGAGAAACTATTAATTTTTGGCAATTTCAGTGAAAAACTTAAAAACAGCCAAGATTTTGCTGGAAAAAAAGCATATCAAGTTATTTTAGGAGCTTAAGCAGTCAACATATGGTGCACTAATATAATATGTTTATTATTTTTTAAATATGTTCTTCTGAATTTCAAGTTCAATGTGGGAGGATGATGCTGTAACCATTAGGTTGCCAAGATTTATACGAGTTGGCAGTCATATAATTAAACAGTGATGTGCAAGTTGTGCTCTACACACCCTGGCAAAATCATACGAGACAATAATTTTCTGCACTATTCCTGCCTATCTTTATATGGTATATAATAAATATTATTTATAATATATTAAAATATAATATTGATTTGCTTGCTTGCATTCCCGCAGTGCGTGCGGTACTAGGTGCTGCACCACGTAGCGCATTCAAAATCAAACGAACATAGGAAGTTTTGATGTGTATGCACTGTGCACTAATAGAAAATCATGCTTTATATGTATAGGCTACTGGAATAGCACAGCATACTATAGTATTGAGTTGAGGCAAGTGCAGCTATTTTTCCTGCACTTGGCATGCAGAATCATCCAAAGGTATGGTTTATTAAACGCTGTATTAGAGCGGGGACTTACGTGCTGAAGGGCTTTTGGTTTTTTAGCTGAACAACCGGCCATACGATTTTGCAGACGGTTAATGTTTAAATTTATATATTGTAAGATATTGTTTTCATGGAAATATAAAAGAAGTATTTCATCAATATAAAAGGAAATGTTTTTGCATGGTAAAGTAATTTTGATGATATATTTATAGAAATAATTTGCTAAAAACAATTTTGTCTTATTAGCCAAAATAGAAACGAATTTTAACAGAACAGTCCAAATTTTACCATTCATTGTGTCTTACAGACAGTATATAAGTTATATCTGTAACACCATACCCTGGTTTTGTTTTAAAAAATTGTCAAGATGTTTTTTGCAGAATATATGTTTTCTAAATGTTAAAAGCAATTAATATTATTAATTATGGATGTGGATTAATCAGATGATTAAATTATATTTATTAATTTAATAAATATAATTTAATCCATTGACCAAACAAGAAACAGTTCGTTCTTTTGTGCCGATGTGCAGTGAAATCCTCTGCATATGGAATAGACGTTTGGTTTGTCGACACCAATGAGCATCCTCATGAGGCACCGCAGTAGCGGGGCACCACGTGGTGCTACATTTGCTGAAAACATAAGCTTTTCTTGGAAGCCCATAGTGTTGCATTTTCACCACCGATATGACACCATTCAACTCAAGACATGATTTTTGCTTCAGTACTAGTAGAATTATCATAAGTTTAGCTGTTCTTATAGTAATACCTCGACAACTCGTTGGTAAATATTTTATTTTTTGTATTCTTTAGATTTATATTCATAATAAATAACTCATTTTAGAATGAAGAACTTATGTGTCTCAATGATTAAAGATTTATTGGAAAATCCATTTTCTAAACGATATATTATTACAAAAAACGAAATAGTTAAATTAAGTAGACCGATGCCGGATATTCTATCGCAAAACATTAAGATTAAAGGACAATAGTTTGTACGAAATTTTTGAAAATCTATGTATGAAAAATTTAAATGAATAATTGCTTATAGTGAATTGAATAAGTTTTATTGTTGGCAATGTTTACTTTTTTGTTGTTATTGAAAAGGATAAGAATGTTTGGACAAAACAAGGCTACAGTGATTTAAATCATCTCCACGAAGCTGCAAAGAATAATGATGAAACAAAATTTCACATAAATACCATAATATTAAAAACATTTGGTACAGTCAGGATAAATTTAATGTTAGATTAACAAAAGGCTTCATGATTGTTCAAGATAATGAAAAAATAACAAGAAATAGAAATATTCTCAAGAGATTAATAGATGTAGTTTGTTACTTAGCAAAGCAAGAAGTTACATTTCGTAGATTCAATGAGAATATAAATTCCCTTAATCGAGGAAATTGTATAGAATTAATAACTCTAATTAGTAAATATGATAACTTTTAGCAATCCATCTAAGACTTGCAATTGTATTTTCTGGAATTTTTAATAGAATACAAAATGATATTATTGCATTGATAAAAAGTATTGTAATGTCAGAAATTAGAAATAAGGTAAAAGAAATGCCATTCATTGCTATTATGCTGGATGAAACATCTGACATATCTCACAAATTGCAATTATGGATTGTGCTATGATATGTTTACAATTGTAGTGCACCAATGGATAGATTTTTGTTTTTTAAAGATGTTAGTGGTGATTGTTCAGCTGAAGCTTTGTATAATGTTGTGCAAGAAACGATTTTCAGTTAGGGTGGGAGAAAAAACTGATTGCTCAAACATACGATGGGATGGCAGTCATGGCAGGAGCATTGAATGGGACGCAGAAAAAAGTAAAAGACGTTTTTCCAGAAGCTATGTTTGTGCATTGTTGTGCACATGTACTTAAATTAGTTCTGTTGCAATCTGTATTGTTTATAAAAGATTATAAATTATTTTTTGCAACAATTTCTGGCATCGGCTAATTTTATTTCATGTCTACAAAAAGGAATCATGTTTTAAATGAAATTATTAAAAAAAAATTTCCAAAATTAGCTACAACACGTTGGAACAATGCATTTTGTTTGGTAAATAGCAACAAAACAAAATGCAAGCCCTATTTGATTTATTTGAAAATGAGTTATCACATGTTTTTGAAAAATCTAACAATAATTTTTCCTGAATATTTTTGCCAAAGTGTTTAGTTGTATTGATGCTCTAATTAATATTTTACAAAAAACTAACTTAGATATAGCATATTCTAGTCAAAAAGTAGAGAAAGTAAAAGATGCAAACATTTGTTGTTTTTGATGAAGTTTATGAAGAGACTATTTCTGTAGTGGGTCCCCCAAATTAAAAAAAAACCTCGTGTAAATGTACAAAACTAAAGTGTAGACTAACATTTTAAAAATTTATATTATGAAATAATGGACACACACATTTACTGTCAGATGTCCATTTTAAAAAATTAATTTTGCTGAAATTTTTTGAGCTATTGAATTTTAGTTCTTTTAAAAAATATCAAAGTAAATTTCCGGATAAATGGCTTAATTCGTTATAGAACGCTTATACAAAACATTTCAATTTTGTAAAGCTAACATGAATTATGCATTCTTTATCGTAGTGAATCATACCATGAAATGAATTTATCGAAATTTATTCAGCATATAATGCTGAATGATTTAACAGATGCCCTAAGCGAAGTAAATAAATTGGTGCATTTAATTTGTACACTTTCACTTTCAACTGCTTCGTTGGAGAGATCATTTTCAGAATTGAAAAGAGTAAAAAATTATGCATGCAATACAATGAGCCAAAATAGATTCAGCAATTTATCTCTAATCACAATAAAAAAAGAAATGTTACATTTATTAGTCAAAACCAGAGTATTTTGATCACATAATTGATGATTTTGTTAGTAATACAGATAGAGGTATGGATTTTGTAAGCAAATGAATAATAAAACACTAAAGAAGTGTTTAATGTACATTTTTATGGTTTTATCATTATTTTTGTTCTTTTCTGCATACCTGCATGAAAACTTACCGCACGTCATTGTAATTAACATTCAGAGTAGACACCATGTGCCTGTTTACAAAAGCAGTTTAATAAGGAGGAATATTAATAGTTATCAGTAATTTAATTAGGAAAATATTTCTGTCAAACAGTACTTTTCACTGAATTAAATTTATTTAGTAATGTATTTTATGTTTTTATTAAGTTTAGTATTTATAAATTGCACTAGTGTAGTAAAAGTTGGCCAATAAAATAAATATTGGGATATATCACGACATAAATGTTGATGTTAAATTTTTTACACATGTAGTATATTCTTTTATCTTCCACAGTTCCTTTATAAGGTTGATGAATATTTTATTAAAATATTAAGATTATAACACAAAATATGTTTAACCATAAATCATTCTCAGAATGAATAATCTAAAGAGTAAAATTGCCTTTTTGTGGTGCTATTGTTTTAAACATTCTTATTATTTCATTTATTATATTTATATTTGATTCAAATTATTTTTAAATAATACTATGTAATATGCTAGTAAAATATGTTGTTGCTAATCTCAGTGTTCAGCCTTGTCTACACGAGATCTATGAGTTTATTCATCCTAAAAAATCATAAACTAGCATAGGTAACTATAGTAGATCTTTGCATTGTATGACAAACCTAGACACCTAAAAACATGTGCTGGGAAAGCTTGCTTTACATTTCTGACAAATTGGATTTGATATGTCATGCTAGTAAAATATAGAAATCGGCTGTATTCATATATAATTTTAAAACAAAATTAAAAAGAAAAAAGATTAGTAGCAAACCTTTTTTTATTAAATACCAGTTTCATTGTTCAAAATAGAATTAACTAACTTGTCAATCAAATTCAAATCAAAATATTGAAAATCATTTTTTCAAAAATTTGAAAAATGAAATTATCTATTCAGCTCTCATAATGAATTTTAGAAATATGTATGCATAAATGTTAACCTTATGATTACAAATTAGGCATAATTTTTTTTAATTTTTATGATTTATATTTATTTATAAATTATAAGTTCCTGTCTTTCCTATTTTACAATCTGAACTATATTAAAACATTTATATTCATGTCATTTGCATATTATTTTAAACTTATCTTTTGGTGTAATTGATACATATTCTTTAATATTATTTTTGAAAATCAAAATAGGGAATTTTTTAATTACTTAAAAACTGATGACTATTAAAAACCTACTGATTTGACTTTGGGCATATATTTATAAAATTATTTGCTGTTGTGCATTGCTTCAGACTTATAGAACCATGAAGAAAGGTTTTTGATCATATCTCATATATTTTTAGTACTTATGAAATGACTTATTCTTATATCTGTATTTTTTAAAATAATTATGTCTTTTTAAAAATAAGTTTTTAAAATTTTATAATTTTTAAATTTTAGTATGGCTCTGCTAGAAGTTCCAATATAACAGCTACCAAAGTGAGTATCTTTCTTCAATTTATGTTAAGATTTTAATATGATAATTCATTATCAAGGTACATTTTTAATTGAATTTATTTTTATTCAAACTTATTTTATTGAAGATAATTAGATTATCAAATGTGGTTTTGATAAAATTTTACTCTTATTGTAAACACTATAATTCTTCAAATTATTTTATATTATCTGTGTATATTTATTATTTGATTAAAATCTTTTCTTTCTAAAGTCTGTTCTCAATATTTGTGTTTTTTCTTGGTATCTTTTATATAATCATTCATCAACATGAAAAAATTGTTTATTCTAAGAGAAAACATTTTATAATAACTAAGAATAAGTATACTTAGCTTGTCACAGATTAAAGTTTTGGGAGGTTGCCATATTATTACTTATAGGTGTCATGTTATCATCTGACATTTTATATGCAGCTATTTTTAATAACTAAATCATATGATGTAAAAAACTGAAATTTTAAAGTTTTTATTCATAAAATTATCTGTTTTTGCAAATAGATTTAAATAAGATGATTTAAATTAATATATGGAATATAAATGATAAAAAACCAAAATATAATAATAAGTTTCAGTGAAAAAGAAATTTATCATTAAAAAAACATTTCCATTATCATTTTACTCATTAATGTGTTAGATTTTAAGATGTTAATGTGTATAAAATAGTTCATGAAATTAACAAATTAATAAATGTGTAATTGATAAAAGTCAGCCTTTCATCCCTTCAGTGGGTTGATTAACTGAGTATCAAGCATGCTTGGGCCCCTCAGGGGTTTACCTTCTTTAGGTAAATATGGGTGTCGCAATCCCAAGGTACCCTAGCGATCTGTCCTCTTCTTTCTTTTCTCCTTTCCATCCCTCAGGGGTTTACCTTCTTTAGGTAAATATGGGTGTCGCTATCCTAAGGTACCCTAGCGATCTTTATCTTCTCCTCTACTTTTCTTTATCTTTCTTTTCCTATTTGTCGTCGTCGAGATCAAGACTTCTTGCTTATGTTGTATCTTGCTTTTCAATGGGTCTTATATCCATTTTTTTCATTGGTCTTCCACCCCATATGTTGGCCGTGTATGGCGTCCCGTAAGGAGGAAATTGGTGTCCTGGGGTCCCTTAGCGTTCCCTTTGGCCCAGGCTTCTCTGTAGACGGGTGGCTGGAGTGAGCCCGCTCTCAGTCAACCGGCTGGTGCTATGTTAGGAATGTTATAACCCTTGCATGGTGCTGTAGGGCTAGTCCTGCATTCTGGGTTGTGCGGACATGCTCGCTAGATCCTCAACCCAACATGTAGTACTATATCCTGGTGATACCCCTAAGGTAAGTGCCGAGGCTGGCTATTGCCAGAGCTGGTAACTGCCTTCCCTTGTTGGGCTCTGTGATGGGCGGGGGCCCACTGGGATGAACTTTTCTCTTTCTGATGGGTCCAAAAAATTCTGGCTACGGCGAGGGCCTTAACTCGTCACAAATTGATAGTAAATTTGACAAAATTGGAAATGTTTACCCAAAGTTCATATTAATACAGAACAACGAGGGCATGCTTAAGCAAATGTCACCTTTCAAAATTCTCAAACAGATTAAGGCAGTTGCAGGAGAACCTAGTAATGTAAAAAAGCTAAGATCCGAAGATTTACTAATCGAGAGCTCATCTGCTCAACAATCAAAGTCTCTTTTATCTTTAAAAGTTTTTGGAGAAATTCCCATCATAGCCTCAAGTCATAAATCACTTAATCAATGTCGTGGTGTAATTTCAGAGATAGACCTTTTATCAGTATCTGAAACTGAGATTCTGGAAGAATTAAAAGACCAAAGAGTTTGCAATGTCCGTCGAATCACCATCCATCGAGGTGAAGAAATTTTCCCCACAAAAAACTTAATATTAACTTTTGACTGTCCTAATCTTCCAAATTCTATAAAAGCAGGTTACCTGAATTGCCCTGTAAGACCTTATATTCCAAACCCCATACGATGCTTTAATTGTAATAGATTTGGACACTCTAAAATGTTTTGCAGATCAAAAGCTACATGTACTCGATGCTCAAGTCTGGAACACCAGGAATCTGACTGTAAATCTGAACCATTTTGTATTAACTGTAAAGAAAATCATAGCGCATCTTCTAAAACCTGCTCACACTGGCAACATGAAAAAGAAATTCAACGGATAAAAACGACACGAAAAATCTCATATCAAGAAGCTAAAAAACAACTTCAAAATACGATTAATTTCAAGAAAGCATATGCCCATGTACTGAAAAAAACAGTATCAACTGCTGTACAAACAGACACTTCATCAATTGCCTTTTTTAAACCTGGAACACAAAACAAACCTACTACAGAGAAGTCTATATTTATAAAGCCACAAAAAACAAGTGACTCTGATAACAGAAAAAAGCTTAAGATTAAAGATCAACCAAATGTAACTGCTTTTAAAACCAGCCTTCCTACAGACAGTCATAGTGATATGGATACTGATATTGATAATTTTGAGTTGATTGCGAAGAACAGATCACGTCACCGTAAAAAGAACCCTTCATAATGGTGGTTCTTCTTTCTTGGAATTGCCATGGACTCCGCACGCATATATCTGACATTAAAGACATAATAAATTCATACTATCCTGTTTGTCTAGCACTCCAAGAAACCAACTTGAAATCTCATACTACTTGGAAAATAAAAGGTTACACGCCTTATCGAATGGACATACCTGATGATTCTGTATCAGGAGGGGTGTGCATTCTTGCTTCGAATAACTACCCCCACACAGGATTTCCATTACGTACTTCGTTGCAAGCTGTGGCAGTTGAGATACACATTAATTTTCGAATCACTGTCTGTAACATTTACTTACCACCACGTAATGCCATTCCACAAAGCAACTTAAATAAACTATTGCAGCAACTTCCCGTCCCTTATATATTAATAGGTGATTTTAATGGTCACAGTGCTCTGTGGGGAAGCACTAATACAAACTCTCGAGGACGACAAATTGAGCAACTGATAACTGATCACTGCCTCTGTCTGCTAAATAAAGATGAAAAAACTCACTTTCATGCTCCTACGAAAACATTTCATTCCATAGATTTGGCTATTTGCTCTCCTATTTTATTTCCTCATCTGGACTTGACCACTGAAAATGATTTGTATAACAGTGACCATTTTCCTGTAATCCTTACTTTTGCTGATCCACCTTCTAATGGCTTACAACCTACAACCTTTAAGTATCACAAGGCAGACTGGCATTCTTTTGCAGAACTGGCAGTTATTACAGAAGAAATGATTACAAATACTGATATAAATGAGGCTGTTATTAAAGCTACAAATACTATTATGAAAGCTGCTGAAATATCCATTCCAAAATATTCCTCTCGTTCTCGAAAACTGCGGAAACCCTGGTGGAATGAAGCCTGTGCAAAAACCTACCGTGAACAAAAAAGTTTTGGAATATTTTTCGAAGACATCCTACTACCAATAATCTAATTATTTTTAAGAAAGCGAAGGCTGTAG
The DNA here is from genome assembly GCA_037975125.1 of Latrodectus hesperus. NCBI lineage: Eukaryota > Metazoa > Arthropoda > Arachnida > Araneae > Theridiidae > Latrodectus > Latrodectus hesperus. Next base: position 29,938,728 of record CM075857.1, on the reverse strand, counting down.
CCCGCAAGATTCGCAGGCAAAGTCAAAGAGACTCTTGGATACGATATACATCAAATATTACTTCTAGCACTCCTAGCAAACTTGTTTGGAAAAAGGTGAAAGCAGCTAATGGCTTGTACCAAGAATTCTCTTTCCCGATATTGACTACTAACACTGCAGTTTATTCTTCTCCCGAGGATGTAGTTAATAAAATTGGCGAAGCATTTTCTAGTGTGTCCAAATCTGACTCTTACACACCTTTTTTCCAAGAGTATAAGAGTCGTGCTGAGCAGATCAACATAAATTTTAATAATTCTGAGCAGTTACCTTACAACTACGAATTTCACATGTATGAGCTACAAAAGGCTCTATCCAAGACCCATAATACCAGCCCAGGTCCCGATGGAATTACTTATCAAATGCTCCGCCATCTAAGACCAGTCTCTCTCACCAATATTCTGTTCCTCTTCAACAGAATCTGGCAGGAAAATACTTTCCCTTCTATGTGGCAAGAAGCAATAGTCATCCCCATCCTAAAACCAGGAAAAGACCCTAAAGACCCTTTAAGTTATCGTCCTATAGCCTTAACAAGCTGCCTTTGTAAAACGATGGAACGCATGGTAAATAACCGTCTTGTATTTTACTTAGAAAACAATAGGTGTATACCTCAGCAGCAAAGTGGCTTCCGTCAGGGTAGATCTACGTTAGACAATATTATTAATTTGGAAAATGATGTTAGAACTGCTTTCGTTCGTAGGAACCATCTTGTCTCAGTATTCTTAGATATTGAGAAGGCCTATGATAGAACCTGGCGCTATGGTATTATTCGGACCTTACATGGTTTTAATCTCCGTGGTAACCTACCACTTTTTATTCAAAACTTCCTACAAAAAAGAAATTTTAAAGTGCGCATTGGGTCTGTTTTATCTAGATCCTTTGTCCAAACTGAGGGCGTCCCTCAGGGTAGTGTACTTAGTGTAACATTATTTATTGTTTTTATTTCCAAGGTTTTATCTATATTACCTTCCTGTATTAAAAGTACACTTTACGTAGATGACTTACAGATTTCCTGTCAAGGTTCAGATATACATTTAATTGAACGACAACTACAGATGGCTGTAAATCAAATTACTGACTGGTGTGACAAAAATGGCTATACCATTTCACCAAGTAAGAGCAGTTGTATTCATTTTTGTAGGAAACGTGGCCTTCACCCTGATCCCAATATCCAACTTCAGGAGGTATCCATTCCTGTTGTTAATGAGATACGATACCTTGGGGTAATTTTTGATAACAGACTTACCTTCTTGCCCCATATATTACATTTGCGCAAAAAGTGCGAAAGATCTCTTAATATACTAAAAGTTCTTTCCAATACTTCTTGGGGTGCTGATCGAACCTCATTGTGCAGAATATACCAATCTATCATATTGTCCCGTATCGATTATGGCAGTGTGGCTTATGGTTCAGCTTCAAAGTCTGCCCTAAAATGGTTAGACCCAATTCATCACGCTGCACTTCGTATCTGTAGTGGAGCGTTTCGTACCTCACCTGTCGACAGTCTCTATGTTAACTGCAACATACCTCCTTTAAAACTACGACGCATTAAGCTTTCCCTTAATTATTATTTCAAGAGTTTTTCTACTCTAAACCATCCACTGAGGTCTTCAAGAGTTGACTCTACGTTAAAGAGACTTTTTAACGCTCGCCCTTCTTGCACTCTTCCCTTTTATGCTAGGATTCAACCTCTTATAGAGGAAGCTGATCTTCATTTAACTCCAGTCGAGATTGCTGACTACAATAGTATTCCCCCATGGGATTTTCCACAAATATGCTGTCTAAACAGCTTTTCTCTGTTTAGCAAAGAACATACTGATCCCATAATTTTCAAACAAATTTATGGTATTCATCGGAATCAATTTCATGATTACTTCCCAATCTTTACTGATGGATCAAAAACAGAAAGACATGTCGGCTGTGGCATAGTTTATGGCACTAATATCTATAGCTATTGTCTTTCGTCAGTCTGTTCTATTTACACTGCTGAAATTGTTGCCATTTTGAAAGCTCTTAACATAATCAAGTGCTCTCGCAGCCGCAAATTCTGCATTTATACTGACAGTATGAGCATTATGAAACAGCTTAATTTTCCTCAACATTTTCATCCCCTGATTAATAAAATCTTAGTTTTGTTAAATGAAATGTCTCGTAATGGTTTCGAAATATTGTTTTGCTGGATACCTAGTCATGTCGGTATTACTGGCAATGAATTAGCAGACTTAGCTGCTAAAGAAGGTAAAGACCCTATAGACCAAGCAATCCCTTATACAGATATCAAGCATTCAATCTCTGTATATACGCATTCTATTTGGCAGAATTCTTGGAATACGCAAGTAACAAATAAACTTTTCTGTGTTAAACCTCACATTCGGAACTGGAGTAATATCTCATACAGACGTGCTGACGTTATTTTATCCAGACTTCGAATCGGTCATACTCGTTTGACACATAGTTACATTTTATTTAAGGAACCTGCACCTCTGTGTTCGAGTTGTAAAATAGTTTTAACTATATATCATATCTTAATTGAATGTCCTAATTTTAACCATCTTCGTCTTACCTTTTTCCACAATACTGTCTTAAATTTACTGGACTTGATTGGGGAAATACCTCATCCAAATCTCTTTGCTTTCTTAAGGGCTATCAGAATTTTGCACTGCTTATAACGCATTCTCTTTACTCCAAAAATTTTTTTTAATAAGATTCAAATTTATAATCTTTTACTGCAATAAACTTGTTTGCAAATTTTATAATGGATATTTTATTCTGATTTCAAAAATTTTTTAACCTTTCGCTCGGCGCAGTATGTCCTTTTTGGATTTTGCGCCAGAAAAAGACAATCAATCAATCAATCAATCAAGCATGCTTGGGAACTAAACACTGGGGGTCTTACATTAGGCTGACCACCTAACTGGGACATATCCTTTGCACTCCCGGTCCCTCGGTCATGAAAACAGTGATGGGTACTGTAGGCCTTGGCCCACATGGGCTGTCGTGCCATGGAGTTTAGTTTAGTTTATTGATAAAAGAGCCTGATTGTTGTTTTTATGAATAAAAACATTTGTTAATTTGTTGCAGTTAAATATAAACTGGACCAAAAAAGTGTACATTGCATATCATAAATATATGCATTAATAATGTTAAATTATATTTTATTAATTTTATATTAGAATTTTAGGTTCACTTGTGACATGATTTATTAAAGTGATATTTTATAGTTGGTTTAAATTAAATTAAATAACTTCAAATAATAATAAATAACTCATGATGTACTATATATATGAATACATTTTTTTATCGTGATTAATTTTTATCAATAAAAATAGAATCAATAGTATGTGCTGTGTATAAGTAATATTCTATGGTGATAGTATTGTATTTCAGCCTTTCATCCCTTCAGTGGGTCGATAAACTGAGTACAAGCATGCTTGGGAACTGGGGATCTTAGGTTAGGCTGACCACCTAACTGGGACATATGCTTCGCACCCCAGGGCCCTCGGTCATAAAAACAGTTATGGTCATTGTAGGCCTTGGCCCACATGGCCTGTCGTGCCATGGAGTTTAGATAATATTGTATTAGATCAATATTCGTGAAAATATAGAAATTGCTCCGTATTTCTAATTATTAAGCTAGGGGTGTGCTTTTTCATAAGATAATGATAATTATGTAACAAATCACTTCCCATATGAGCCTTGATGCATGAATTGTAATTGTGTGGTGTTGATGCAAGTAACTTGGGTCTTGTTATTTCTGGCAATATATGTTCTGTTCTAATAAATCCTTGTGTGCAGAAAATGACAGTTGAACAGCATATCAAACCAAACCTTGTTACTTGTGGATTGGATAATTGTTAGCATGTTCTTATATCTGGGAACTTTAAATTATCTTACGATTGTGTGTTATGATATGTTAATTTATTTCTCACCTTTAACCTATTTTTCATATAAAAAACAAATCCAAAAAAAAGCTCACATGAGTTTTAATAACAAGTGCATAATTAATTAAATAATATTTTTAATAAATTATCTTAGGAGTCTCAAGCCACACCTCATATTAAAGACTCATTTTGGTTATTATAGGAAATTTTTTTCTAACAGTTTAAAATATATTACTTTTAATTCCTTCAGCTCTAGGTTGTTCTGTTCAAAATCAAAACTTGCAGTCTTAATTGTGAGAAAAATTAAATTCGCACAACTTCTTGTGTTTATGTTGACCAAATTATGTCAATAATTCTAATTATTGACATAATTTGGTCAAAAAAATATTTCCTTATAGAAGAGAGACTTATATTTAAATGTTTTTGTGCAGTTGGTACTGAATAAACATATTTGTTTTATTTTTTAATAAATAAATATAATAAATGACATTTGTTGGTTATTTTTTTTAGTTAAATTCATTTGCTAATTTCTTTATATAGAAATGAATAATTTTACTTAATAATTAATTTCTTTTAATTGGTTATTTTTGAAAGAAAATTTTCTATTTTTATAATGATTTCTCATTTAATAACTTATACAGCAAGTAAAAAATTAATTATATTTAAAAATATTTTTATTTAATTTTTAAATGTAAATTTTGCTTTATTGTATTTTCAAAAATTATTTAATTAAACATTAATAACATGGAAATAAGGTATGTTATCCATAAAAATGGTAGAAAATATTTTTAACTGCAAATTTTAAATATCTTTAAAATACATTCTATTTTGAATTTTTTGCTTAAAAATAGTTGTTTAACTAATTGTGAAGTTGGTGAGGTTATTAAAATATAAAGTGATATATTATAATAAAATAATAATAAAATATTGAATCTATTATAATTATATATTAGAATAATTTAGTCCCAAGTGGTTGGTATTTATAGAAATTTAATTATAGTTTAACTGATATTTACATATATAAAATGAATTATGTATTATTTTTTAAAGAAAATAAATAAAAATAATTAGAAAAACTCTTTAAAAAACTAATAATTTAAGTAAAAAATTTCTTTGGTTTGGTGTACTTGAAATTAATTTTGAGTTATAAATTTTGTTATTAATATGTAGTAAAATTAGCATTTATTAAATCTAATTAATTTAACAGTAGTTATTCCATGTATCTTGTAAAATTAATTTTATTTATTAAAACTTCCATTGCTCTAATTCTTAAGTCTATCAGATACAGTTATTAAATTGCTGTAAGAGAATAGTGTGTTATGATATTTCATTATTAAATTGAGATTTTAAAAGTACTTACTATTTACATATTTTTTCTTATTTTTAGTTTGGTTCTTACTTCAGTGCAGTGTTAGGATTAAAACAGGAATTAAATAGGTTTGCAGATTGTCGTAAAAAGCAACAAAAGGATCCGAAAGACAATTTTTGGCTGGTATGTGTGTTTTAATTTGTACCAACTGTAGAATAGTATGAGTAAATTTATGTAAAAATAAAGTGACAATTTAATATATCATTGAATTCAATTGAGAAGTTTCATCAAATAACATCAAAATCTGTGAAATTTCTAATTAAATCTCACTAAATTTTCCTTTTATAATCTTTATCTTTAGATCTTATAATTATGCATTTTTATAATTATGTATCTTTTATATAAACTATTTTAAAAATTCTTGTATTGTAATTTTAAGTCTATAATTCTAACAATAATTAATATGTTATTTGCCATTGCTATATTTTGTTTCTAAGTAAATCAAACCTTACTAAAATACTTTCTAGAATATTTTGCTTGTTATGATTGTAAATTAAAAAACTTACTTTTACAATATTACTTACTTTTACAATATCATTTACTCAATATTATTCTAGCAAATATACTAAAACCAGTATATTTGCTTGAATAATATTGAATTGCTCTATCTCTGTTAAAAGTTCTTATAACAATGATAATATTTTTGTAGCTTTTAATTGATAAGTATATTTATTTGATATATTTATTAAACAGATAAAATAATTTTATTAAAAGTGTAAAACATAGTTTGTTAGTATGAAATGTTGTATTACTATAAAATTATAATAGCATTAATTTTAACACTTACCACACATTGTTTAAATATTACCAGATAAAAATTAATACTCAAAGAACTCTAATATTTGACAAATTAAATATTTTATTGCACTTATGTAATGAATAATGTTGTATTATGTAAAAATTTGTTAACATTTTCTCCAGTATCCCCTATTATGTTTTGTAAACTATAATTAAAAAAAATGGAATAATGTTTTTGATTAAGATTTTTTGAAATAAAATGTGTTGAAAATATTATGTTGAAACTCTGTGTAAAAATATTATTCCAATGAAAAATTTGGGTTTGCAATGCAAATTGAGGTACATGTCAATGGACATATAGTCACCCCTCTTATTTTCGAAGCTGTTCTCAATTTATATTTTAAAAAGATCTGTTTGTTAAAAGTACAAAAAATTGTACATACCCTAAGGCTAAACAAGAATATTTGAAAAGCTTCTTTGAAATTAAAAGCTTTGAAGGCCCATATTAAGAATCTGCAAGAAAAGCTTCTCACTGGCCTTCCTTCTCCACCAATAAAGCCTCATTTTCTATTGAAGCTAATGCAGTATCTTTGTATCCTCCTAACATTGATACTCCAAACAATTTGAGGAATCAACAGGTATCTTTGTTTAGCTATGGACAGAGAGTTTTTTCTAATTTAAAAACATTCCTTAGTTTCACAGAATTGCTGTGATTTGCTTTCACATCTTGATATCATCAAATCATAATTGCAGTTTAGAGTTTTTTTTATTTTTTTAATTAATCATTTATTTATTTTTGAAGTCTACTAATAATAATGCAGTACATAGATTCACTTGTGTTAGAAACTTGTGTATGTGGTGATGATAGTGAACCAGAATCCTTCCTGATTTGCCAATGAGCTATGTGAAATAAAACTTTTGCTTTAAAGGCAGTGAAATTTTCATTGTAAGGTATCTTTGTCTGAAGTGTTTGTATATTTACATCACATAGAGATATCATAGCATTGTTCCCCCACTTAATATTATTCTACCATTTGTAGCTTGAGAATTCATACAATATGTGCTTGATTACAGTCGCTTGTTTTCATTCACCATTACATGATGTCATCTATTGAGTGGAACTTTATTCATTAGTTGATCAGCTGCCTGTTCCATTTTTGTTTTTTGATAACCTTAAGGGCCATTGTTGCTTATAAGAAAGTGATTATACACATTTCTGTGGTTGGGTGATAGAACAATTTCTGTCAAACAACTGTTTCTGTTTGCTTAATATTAATGATAGCATTATTTCGATAAAATTTCCATAAACTCATGAGAGTGTTTCATATGCTTTATCAGCCCATTTGTTAGCCATTACTTTTGTCTTTATTAAACTTAAATGTAAAGAACAATCTACACAACAGTAATCATCTTATCTCTCAGATTATAAGTAGTAATGTGCCTCAATAATTTCTTATATAAGTGCAGACTATTACAGATTAAATATATTTGCAGTTATTATTAATGGTTATAATCAAGAATATTGATGGTTTACAAAGTTACTGAAACAATTGTGAATGCTGCAGGTGTGTCTATTGCAAAATATTTATCTAAACGATTTCATCATTGTAAACCTTGATGAAATATTGAATGCTAAAATATGGAAGTAGTTTCAAAGATACCCTACAATGAAGAATTTCATTGTTTTTAAGAGAATTAAAACTTTCAGAACTCTTCATTCAAGTCCAAAGTCAGAAGGGATTTTGGTGTCATTATCTTTCTTCAGTTACATTTTCAATACCTAGTAATACACCAACCTCCAAAAGTTAAGGAACATGCTTTTCAAAGCATGTAATTGCCAGATCGATCACCAAAGTGGAATCGCATAGAGCATCTGTTGGGCGTAGTAGACAGTAAGTAATATCTTTGTACACAGGTTGCTGCTTTAAGTCCTCCAAGTCTGTAGGAGAGCTAGAAAACAGCTTACTATGTATCTGATCTTCACTTCCCATTTTGGTGACCAGTAACTTAATTTTCAGTATGGAAAGTTAATGACACCATTGCATTCAAGCTAGGTGTGGGCAAATCCCTTATTAAAAACCTTTTTTATTATGTTTCTATGACACTTTTAATGCATAAAACTGATGCTCTTTTTTCAAAACTGCACTTTTTCATCAAGATTGTTTTTTTTTGTTGTTTTCTTATGTAAACTTCTGTGTTGCAATCAATACATATTTATTTTGTGCATATGTCATCCAAATTTGGTGTATTTACATTTATTCATTTGCAAATTAGGTACAAAAAATGTTGTTCCTTAACTTTTGGAAGTCTTTGTATAATAAAGTGAAAGCAGCAAATGGTCTTTATATGGAATTTTCTATTCCTATACTGAAACTGCTTCAAGTATTTATTAATCTCATCTCTGTCTGCATGCTTTGTACACATCAGTATTCATGGCTTATTCGAAAACTTCAGAACTTATTGCTCTTAGTTACATTCTTCATTGGTCCTGTTTATTTTCACTGCTGAAGCTAAACATTATTGTGCTCTTCTAACAGCTGTAGTTTCACCATGTGAATGTAGCTGCAAATCATAAATTTTATGTCATCTTATTATCTAAAGAATTTTTGAAAAATTCTTCTTTTTTGCTGGGACAAGGGATATGAAATAACATTGTGGTTTTAAAGTCATGTATATCGTGATCTCAATGTAAAGGCTGATTTAGCTGCTGAAACAAATTTGATATTTCTTAAGTTTTCAAAATATTTTTTTATCCTTTATAACTGATTTATCTTTTATTCACATTCATATGCCTAAATATTTCAAAATAATTATATCTTTTTAAAATAATTACCAAGAAACTTTTGTTTCTACAAACAGGAAATAAATTTTACTAAAAGAATATTTCTGGGATATTTTATTTTATTTAATAACTTCTTATAGTTGTATTTCAATTTTGAAAGAAATTGAGTTTTTTCTTGTAAAAAAGGAATAGAATAAATAAAAATCATTAATGGAATAAAAATTTGGTTCAAATCAAAATATTTTATTTTGATTATTTTACCATTAGTTAATAATATTAATATATTTCATAAAAAAATTTATCATTTTTCTAAAACTCAAATGTATATTATTGCTTTATTGTTCCATCAATTTTCCTGTAATATTTTCCCATATTTCTTAATATTCTTAAAATTTCTTTTATTTCTGCAATACCTGAAACAATCTTATAGTTAAAGCATATAATGCTAGTAACCTGAGCATAAATGCATTTTATTTCCATTACACTAAATATTTTATTTTGAAAATGTTTGTGACAATGTTTATTTTATTAAATTTTTTAGGCTACTTCTAGATCTAAACATGCAGTTGAAGCTTGGTTTAAAGATTTAGCGGGATCAAAGTCATTGCAAATACTTGGAAAGAAGGTAATTTAACTGTTAATTATCCCTGTTTAAATGTTTAGAATCTTCCTTATATAATTATGAGTCTTTTTTTAGATACCAATTTTCAATAAAAAAGAAGACATTTTTATGACCCTTTATGAACATTCTGTTCCAATGCTGAGAGCAGCATGGTTCATTAAAAATTTATCAGCTTATTATACAGCAATATCTGAAACAAAAAAACAAAAGCGTCAACAAACTGATCCATCTCAAGGTAAGTTTAAGAGTAATTATATGTGGTAAAATGTACAATTTATTAGTTTTCCTTATTAAAATATGATATTTTATAAATTTATTAATGTTTATTTTTCTTCATGATTTTAATCTTTAAACTTTACAGAGTGGACGCAAACTTTGTGTAAATTTTTGCGAGAACAACTTCAGAAAGTGGCAGATCATTACCACTGCACACAAACTAGTAATAACAACAATTCTGTTGGAAGTTCTTCACATAACAGTAATTCTTCCAATTCTTTAGGAAGTGGAAATTCACTTAATTCTTCATCAAACCTAATTAATAATTCCTTAAATGGAGTAACATTAGAGGTGGCTTATAAACAATGGCAATACTGTACCATGTTGGCTCGTCATTTGTATGAGGTAACAAGTGTTTATTTTAACTATATATTTTTTGCTTGCTTTAGTCAGTGTTTTATTAGTTTATTCAATGTTTATATTTTGAGCACATGGCAAATTAGAAAATGTATTATTTTTTCCTTTGAACATAAAATAGAAACACATTTCAAATGCAAATAAATTATTTTATTAAAAAAAAAAATGAATGTGTGGATAAATTTAATATTCAAATGTCGCTCAATCTATGAGATGTTATAATTGGAAAACAAATAGTTATTTTGCAATTTTTATGTAACAAGATTTCATACTGTATATAGATTATTAAAATGTAAAACTCACTGTTAAACTACAAATAAAAAAAAATTACATTGAACCTTCAGTGAATTATAAGTAAGTTTTGTTCTTTATTCAAGATGAAACTATGTTATATTGAAAAATAAAAACTATTATTATTGAAAAATTTATCACTTAAAAACCAGGTTCATACAGATTCTAGAAATTTTTTAATCTTTTAAATTTGATTATTTATTTCAGAGTCCTTGAAATTCCTGGAATTTTAAGTTGAATCCTAGTAGGTTCTGAATAATTCATGAAAATTCTTATTTTTTCCTCTAGAACCTTTTTTTATAAGGAAAAAAAAATCATTGTAATGAATTTTTCCTTTTACTGAAATTTTTAATAAAATGGACTGAAAATAATTTAAATTTAACTTATAGTAATATATGCATGACTTTAAACAAGAAGCAGAAGAAATAATTTTTTTTAAAAATTGTAAATTAATCTTAAAATTGATGAAAAAGAAATAGGTGTTCATTGAAGCATTCTAGGGCTCAAAATATTTCATATTCAAGTTCTCATTTGAATAAATACTGAATCAAGTAAATTACTAAACTCTAGAACCTATTTTGTGTTTAGTTAATGCATAAAAATTGAAATATCACAATATGATTCTTTTTTGAAGGAATTTTATGTTTTTATAAAATCATTTAAATCATTGTATTATTTTGAAATTACTTTAATGACTTTTTTGGTTTTATTAAAGAGAACTGTAATTAACATTTAATTTGATGGTAAAATGTTCAAATTATCAATTGAATATGGCTAAGCATGACATTGATTTATATCTGAACAATCGAAGATGTCAATATAAGCAAAAAATTCTTAGTTTTGTTATTGATGTCACATGAAATATTTATTTCATCTATTATTATTTCCCCCTTTTTATTAATTTAAATATACATCTCTTATATTTTGTTGTTATGTATAAACTTATCTGCTTCATAGCTGTTTTGTTTATTAATATATTCTGTTTCATTGATTGTATTTTTTAAAAATCTTATTTAGAAATTAAATTTTTATTCTAATTTTGAAATGATGTTGATACATTTTTTTTATGATATTTAGTTGAAGTTCTCAATCCATATAATAAGGGCTTTTTTATTTCAATAATCTCTGTATAACAAATGTTTTACCGCTTTATGAAATATCTGTAAAAATATGAGCTATTAATGATTATCACTTAATCAATTCAATAATGATTTATTTTTTCTCTTATTACTGAAACAATTTACAAATTTTGTTTGATTAATTTGTAATTTTATCAAATGCCTGAAACAAATAATTTTAGTAAATTTATGATTTCACAAAAAATGATTCTATTAAAAAAATTACATTATATTTCACTAAAGATTGATTTAATGTGTGATCTTTCTCCTCAATTTATAGTGAATAGCTCAACTTGTTTGCATAATGATATTTTACTTTAAATTGTGCAAATTATACTGTTTTTTGGAATTTTGTATGCTATTTATGTATAATATTTGATTTTTAAAATTAATTTTACAGGAAGGATTACTTGACAGACAAGATTTTTTAACTTGGATTCTTGACTTGTTAGAAAAGACAAAAAGCCCAGATGATCCTTTACTAAAAGTTATTTTACCTCTTGTTCTGCAGGTATATTTGCAAATGATGTTAAAATTGTGTGTGAGCTGTGTTTCTCAATGATTTTTATGCTTTTCATTTTTAATTACATGTGTTCAGTGTTAAAATTATATAATAATTTAAATAATTAACAAAATTTATGTATTAATAGAGAAATAATTTAAATATAGTTTTAGTACATAGAAAAATATGTTGAAGTAGTAATTAGTTTTTTTATATACCAAAATCATTAAATAATTACATAATGTTATGAAGTTGTTATATTTGTGTATTAAGGTTTTGTTTCATTTTATGAAAAGAAAGTATTTGTTGAACAATCATCTGATCTGCAATATCATGTATAATATATTTAAATATAAATCATTTATAATCTTTAAAAATAAGCAATATTTTAAAGAATTAAATTAATTTATTCATTTCATAAAATATCTAACTATTTCGAACTTTGTTATAGTCAGGTGATGTCTACATATTGGGTGTTAAAATTTCAATGACAAAGGAACTTTGACTCTGACCACTACTTTGATTTTGATTTGACATTTGTTCTCAAATTTTTCTCTGTATGAATTTGTATTCTTATTATCTGTATTAGTTTAATATTTTAGAAATGGCAATATTTTGGGGAATGTGATGTATAATAGGTTCAGTTTATATAAAATATAATATTTTCTGATCATGAATGTAACACCTTTTCAACACAGATATGCTTGACATTTTAAAGGAAATGTCATATTGCTCAAAAATTACATTTATATAAAATGCATAGATGTTGAAGCGATCGCAATTTCAAACTTAATTATTGTTGATTGAATATTACAGTGGACACTTGGTTAGAATTTTCTTTGTTACATTTTATTCCCATTAATAATAAGATAAAAGATAGTAATTTTGTTTTAATATTTTATTAATACATATTTAGTTGCATTAAATGATTTTTGATTACAGAGACTTTTAATTGTAATTGATTATTTATTTTGCTGGATGTTATGCTTGTCTTTTTAGATATTTATTGTGCATATAATTTCCTCTTTATTAAGTTCAATATATTTTCAGTTGATATATTTATTGAGAAATTAAAGAAATAAAAAAAAAAACCTTGCTGATCAAAGAAACATTTTAATATCACTTCAAGTTATGTAGAAGTAATTAAACTCAAATTAACCATAATTGAATGTAGCATAAATATTGTGAATAGGAAAAGTTAATGTAAGGCTGAGAATATTTCATTTAAAGAATATTGCATTTGAATATTCTTTGAAGAATGTTCCATCAAAATTTATTATTAAGTTGCTGTTAAATAAAAATACGGAATAAGATTATCTGTGATATTGCTTTCTTGCATTTTATTTAGAATATGATTTTTATGTGCAAACCTAATTTATTTTATATTTGCTGTTTTAAAAAAGATACTTTGTTTGTTTCTGTAAAAAAAGGATTTTCTGATATAACAATTATGATTGTTAATAATTATTTTATTTGCATTTCTTATTTATAATATTTTTTTTTCCTAGTACGCTGATGAATTTGTGAATTCTCAATTACTTTCAAGACGCCTTGCTTATAGTTGTACAAAAAAATTAAATATTCTTTTATGTGATACTGCTGAAGCATCCAGATGTTCCAGTCCTACAGTAAATACTAAGTAAGACATGTGATTTCTCCTGTATTATTTACATCCTTATCAATTTATAAAGAAATGTATTGAATAGTAAAAAAATAGAGAATCATGTTGATGCATATATTATTCATCTTGTTATTGAATATTTAATTACACCATATAAAATAGCTGAACAACTTGTAATGATAGAAAGTTTCTTAAAGTTTTTACATATCAGGTATTTCCATTAGGTGAATGTTGTGAATAATATAATACAAGTAATCGCAAAGAAACACAAAGTCAGTTTCTTTTCATCTGTAAAGCTGTAGTCTTCTAAGACGTCCGCAAATTTTACACCAATTGTCTGCTGCTCTGCCTTCTGATTAGTGGTTGTGTTCAAGCCGTCCAAAATCTATAAATTCACCATGTTCTGTTCTCTTAGTTTAGTATATGTATAATTTCTTTATTTGTTACTTGCTTCATTAAATATTCTTTTTACGATTCATGGACTCTTGTTCGTTTAACGAATTTCAACAGTGAATATTTACATTGTTTTAATGAACAATTTGAATTTTATTTTCTTGCTTATGTAAAAGTATAGTACATAGAAAATGAAGTTTCTGGATTGCTTGTAATAGTGTATAAATAATTCTTTAATGTAGTTAAAAATGAATGAGGCAAAAAATCTTTTCATTTGTGCATGGTGTGCACAGCACTATGGCAGTCAAAACATGGGCTTGTCACATATAGTGTTACCAATCAAGCAAAAGTTTTTACAAATTTCCCAATATAAAACTAGTAAGTCAAATAAATAGACTGACTTTTAAATGGCTGTTAAAATTTAAATAAATCTTGATTTCTTGATAGCATGGATGGTGTAATTAAAAAAAAGTAAAACGAGCATAATATGTTAGTCCATTGTCCATTATTGTTTACTTTTTGCACAAATTCTTCATTTGATAATTAAATTCATGTCAGAGCCTACAACATGTCAATAGAATTTTTTTTTTGTTTATTAGTGACATTGGTGTCACATTGTGAATTGATTCTTAAGAAAAAGATTTGAAAAATGATTTTTAGATTGTTTTGTGAAAATAATATTGTTAATATTACCTAAAGTAGGAATATTTACATTCAATAGGCATTTGGGAAAATTAAAAGTATTCATTTTAATAACCTTTACAATAGAGGAAAAATGGGATTTTGTACCAATGGTTTTTACAGAGCTTATGAGCAATGGCCATTTTTCCTTTTAATATTATTGTGGATACTTAATACTACTTTAGTACTATAAAAAATGTATTTTTTTAGCCCTTAATGCAGCAAAAAAGATGTCATGTAATCAAATAGGCAAGTAAAGATGTTCACAACATACCACTAAGAAACAGAAATAAATGAAAAAATGTAATAAACGTTATCACTCATTAAGTAGACACTCATTTTTATGGACTTCTAGAGACTGATAAAATAATTAAAATCGAAAGAAAACTAAACTAAAACAGTAAGTCTTAGCTCTTAAAATATTTTTTTGTTTATCAAACTGCTTTCTTTATAAATGTAAAACTGTTTTTTTTATATTTTTTTATTTTTTATTTTTTTTTAAAAAAAACCTAGTGTGAACTGTATAAGAAACATCCAAAGTAAAATTCATTCTTAAAAACACTTTTTACTTTTGTTTTGTTAATAAAAAAACTATGCAGAAAAATCATTTATTTTCTTTCATGCTTTAGACAATATTTTTAAACCATTTTCTCATTTCTAGATAGAAAAATACTGTACTGTTTGGTTTTCTTAAAAAATTACCTCAATCTTATTTGGCATTTATCTTTTTGTTTTGCTGACAGATGCAGGATTTTGCTATTTTTCTTCTTGTTTGATATCTGAAAGTTAATTCAAATTTGTATTCATTATGTTCTCAATCATTTAATCATTTGATATTTTTATTTACAAATTACAAGTAAGTTCATGTTAAAATATTCTTAAATGAAATTTTGGGCAACAGCATAAGTGTAAATGAGACATACCTAAATATACTGCATATGTATGTCCACTAAAAGCAAAAAATATTTGGAAAACTATTTTTTAGTAGGAATTTAAATATCTAGGAACTAATAAAGTTTTAAAAAAGAACATATAAATATACAATATCTTCTCACTTTTTAGTAATATAATATACTCTTTGGTAGTAACCATTATCTCATTGTTTTAATTTACATTTTTAATTGCATTGATTGAAAAGTATATAAAAATGGTTAACAAATACCACTTGCCATGGTCAGACCTGCCAACTTTTATGCATACTGCATAAATTTTATGCAAGATCCACATGTTTTACGCTTTTACTGATAGCATGAATTATTTTACGCGTTTCGGTTCTTCTGGGCAAAGTTTAAAAAGAAAATTTTTTTTTATATCTTAGCACATAATGGAGATCTTTTCTCGTTAGCCATGATGAGAAGCGGAAATTAGCACCCCATTCAACCCATCTGTGCGAAGAGAGAAATAACTTCCCGGACTGTGTGGTCGCAGAGGCTCCGAAAATGCACTTGTCAAACCATTTTTCTATCGGGGGGGGTAGGAAGCCTCCAGCTTGAAAAACTATAGATGGGGAAAAGAAATGGTAGAGGTATAATTTTTTTTCTTTAGTCACACGGTTTAAAACTGAAAAGTTTTACTGAAATGCTTTTCTGAAAGTTGGCAGGTATGCATGGTAATCAACAAAATTAACGTAACATTTAAAACATGTAAAAGATCACAAATTTTTTTGGTGTATTTTCACAACTAATAATCTTAAGTAGCTAAACTTTCAGTTTGAGATTAATGAGTAATAAAATTGTATTAGTGCTTCATGAAAAAATATTCTTATTTTATATTATTTATCACAGTATGAGTGAACTACTTGATGGAATTAATACCAGGATCACTTTGAAATATTTGAAATACTTTGAGGTTGTTAAAATTAAATTTAACAAAATTTTGGGAGTATTCAAATCTGTTTCCAGCATCAATGCACACTTGCCTCTCAAATTTTCATAACATGAACTGCATCAAGTTTTTCATTTTTTGGAATTAATGAAAAAATCATTTTATAGCTCCATGAATCTTATATTTAGAATAAAATTGCCATTAACATTTCTTTTTAAACTAATAAAATAGCCAAAAGTAATCCAAAGCTAAATCAGGAAAATAGGCTGTGTTTCATTACTTTAATGTGTTTTTGTTAAAAAAAATTCAACCGCTGATCTTACTGAATAAGTAAATGCAGTGTCACGGTAAATCATTACTTTCTTGAAATTTATTTCTGGAAGTCATTGTGTTGTCATATAAATTTAAATAATAAAATTTTATCTCAATATTTTCCTTTTATTTTTAATACAACTTTTTTTTCTTCATTTCATTTATAGTCCTGCCATTACTGCGCCAAGTACACAGTCTTCTTTCAACCCCATAACTGCCAGCATTGTTGAATGCTTAAGTTGCAATCATCATCGAAGTGTGTTATTTTATCTTTGTGCTATTATGCAGGTAAGTTTGTTTCTTATTTGTATGTGTCAATAAAATATTTTATAGATATATCTTTTATTGGTGCATATTAAAACTTTTTAATACTTGGGAAAATGATGTTTATGTTTTTCCTGAAAATTTTCAATCAAATTTTGAAAGTTTTCTTGAAAAGTTTTGTGCATTTCAAGCTGCCTATTAATTAAGATTTGATAACAATTTAAAATTTGGTGTTTCATTCGCTGAAACATTAAACCACAAAGGGTTAAGAGTTCAGATGGTATATTATCAGGGCTAGATGATCTATTATTTTTCAAGTTTTTAATGCCAAGAATAACTTTGTCAAGGGAAGGTGGGGGTTGTCCTCGTCTTCGATGACGTCCGGGGAGACAGGATCATCCTGAGGAGTGGTAGTATCATCTCTCCCTTCAAAGCATTCTTTCCATACTTCAGATACTTTATGGGGTTCACTAACAAATTCGCCTCTGTTTTTACATGTAATGGTTCTTGGTTTGAATTTATTCTCATTTTATTGATTGATTTGTAGAACTAATGACATTCATTCTAACTGTCCAAGCTCTCTAAATTTTTTAAAGAGTTTCCAAGGAAGGCTTTTGTTTTCTTTCTATGTAGTTTCTTTTCCACCATTCTCAGCTCTTTATATTTTTCTTTGTGCATTCTTGTGCGATGATTTTGTAACATCAAATTGTAGGCCTTTTTTTTTTTTCTGTGGCCTTTCTGCAATCGTTGTCAAACCACTCGTTTCTGGTGTGGCGTCCCAAACTAGGAACAGCTTCAGCAGCAGATTTCAGAATGATTTCTCATATCAGTTCCCATTGAAGTCATAGTTTGGTTTATATCTTTTCTATGTTAATGCTATTAGACAGTTTCAGTTTGTATTCATTGAGAACATTTATTTATGAAAATACCCAATAACGATCTTATCTTGTGCTGGGCATGTATTATAACACTTCATTAGTAGGTTATTTAAATCATTTTTGGTGTTATCTTTTTCGTCAGTTGGTGCTTGTGCTCTGATTAAGGTAGTATTGTAATGCTTTCCCTTCAATCTGATTTTACAAAGTCTCATACTAAAAGCCTGAAAGTCAATGACAGCATTTCTCAATCTTTACTTATGATGAAATCCACACTGAAATGGTGAGCTCTGTCTTGGCATCTGTAATACATTTTACAGTCTTTTTTATCTAGAATTCCTTTTCCCAGCCGTCTGATTTCCTGGATAGCTAGGACATCGATCCTATATTTGACAAATACATCAAGTAGGTTTTCTAAAGCACCGCCTTTATACAGGGTATGAACATTCCAAGTTCCAATACTCAAGTCCTTTTGCGTTCCAAGTCGTCTGGATAAGTTCAAACAGGGTTTTAGCATTCTGTATAGGTTTCGTAACAAGAGTTTTTTTACAAGGTAGGGTAGTTAACCCTACACCCAACCCTATTTTAGTCGTCTCTTACGGCATGCATTTGGATACAGTGGGACTATTCTTACCTCATGGTTGTCACATGGTCACTATATGGGCACCCCGGTCACCACTCAAGGTTTTCAATGTTTTAATGTTTTTAATTTTTCCTTGTAAATAGTTTCATCTTTTAGAATTTTACAAAAACATAACATTTCATTTCTAAAATTTTCAAAATTTTCTAAAACAGTCATTAATTTTTAACTATTATTTGTCATGTGTAATAATAGTTGTGGGATTTTAAAATTAAATATATTTATCTCACTTCTTTTACTTTAACAGGTTTTTAAAGTATTTTTATTGAGTTACTGCTATAAAAAATTGTTTATTGAAAAATAGTAAAAATATAATGTTTTCATGTATTTATTATTCATTTTCTACTTCTGAGTTATTTTTATCTCCAGTGCTTAAAATTATTAACATTTTTGCTAAATACAATTTCAAACTGGAATCTTGGGCTATTAATTTTCATGTATTAAGTTGGTTGTTTTGATTTGTTTGTCATTCAGTAATCATTTTTGCTCATGAGGGCTAGTTAGATTAGTATCTACTATCAACATGCAGTTGTACTTTATTACATAAAGTATATTTTATTATATTATGATTTGAGTATATCAATTTAAATTATAATGGATTAAAAGAATATTAAATGTAATTTTTTTTCATGACTAGCAGTGTGCACATTTCCTTTTCAGTTCTTCTTTAAAGAATGTTTTAAATATTTTGCACACTAATTTGAATAAGAATTAGATTGGTTTTGCTAAGTATATTTATTATAAACATTTCTTTAATACATGTTTTTTACGCTCATTAGAAATTTATAACTGATTCATTTGTTGATATTAAGCAAATAGTTTCACTTTCTGATCTGAATATGTTTTTATTTTATTTTAGATTATTACATTGGAATGCCAAAGTGCTTTGGTATGGAATAATATTGGGGATGGAAAGAATTCTTCGATGAATGGTTCTCCTTTGGATTTATTACCATGCCCACCATCTAGTCTTCCAATGCCAATGCGCCCTTTTAATGCTCAAGTAAATTTAAATAAATTTTATTGTATAAATTATTGTTATACCCTTCTTAATTTGAATTTTATTTTTAAAAAATTTATCCCTTCTCAATTTCCAATTTTTTTTATACATTCATTTACCTTTTTTAAAATTGTAAGTTTAAAGAATCCACTCTAGTGGACGTTATTCTTTTTTTTAAAAAAATTTTAGTTTTGCAGAAACCTATCTTATTTAACTTTTGCTCAGTTTGACCTTTCAGATGTATCAATGAAAATAAAAAGTCTAATAGAAAATGTAAAAATTGACAAACAGCAAATATATTTTTGCTAAAATTAGAGTTATATCTTGCTCACATTTTATTCAAACTATTTTACTGTCATATAATTTTGTCTTGGTATTTAATTATTAACGGGATTTAAATTATAATTCATTTAATGGATAAAAGTTTTTGATTTTCTAATTAAAATTATAAAAAATAGAGAGTTTAATTGTAAAATATTTTATTTGTTGTCTTTTTATATATATTTTTTATAAAAATAAAATGAGTAATAAAAATGTAATTGATGAAATTTTAATATTCTTGACAACAGATTATGAATATTAAAATTTCACAACAATATTGTTCACAACATTATATGAATGGGGTACTTTCAAATCTTATTTTAAAATATTGTCAAAGCTAATTTTCGTTACCACCCTATCAAGTTTTAAATTGAAAAATATTTTACTACATTTTTTTGTAAAAAGTATATTTGTAAGACTTGATTTCAATCTTTACTGTATTAAAACAAAAATGCTCTTCCATTAGAAAGAAATGTTATATTCTATATATATATATATATATATATATATATATATATATATATATATATATATATATATATATATATACAGACCTGCCAACTTTTACGCATCGTGCGTAAATTTTACGCAAAATCGCCAGGTTTTACGCTTTTACTGATAGCATAAATTATTTTACGCGTTTCGGTTCTACTGGGCAAAGTTTAAAAAAGAAAAAATTTTTATATCTTTGCACATAATGGTGATCTTTTCTCGCTAGCCTTGATGAGGAACGGAAATTAGCACCCCATTCAACCCATTAGTGGGAAGAGAAAACTGACTTCCCAGACTGTGGTCGCAGAGGTTCCGAGCGGTCCGAAAATGCACATGTCAAACCTATCGGGGTGGGGAAGCCTGATACTAAAGAAGTCACTCGGTCAGAATTATATTTCATTTCATTCTTGATTGAGCACAACATACCACTCAGCTTTTCTGATCATGCTGGTCCCCTTTTCAGGAAAATGTTTCCTATAAGTGAAACTGCAAAGCGTTATGGATGTGCTCGAACCAAAACTTCTGCCATTATAAATCTAAATTCATGCTATCTTTATTAGTGATACCACACAGCAATGCAGAGTGTGAAAGAATTTTTAGTTTAGGGAAAAATAATCGAAATGAATTTAGAAACTCACTCTCAAATAATAATTTATAAAATTTGCTTATTGTGAAATCTTTAAGCGATGGATTTTGTTATGAGCAAGAGTTCAGTAAGAGTTTGTTAGAAAAGGCTAAAAAAGCCGCTGTTGCATCATTGAATTCTTCCAGTGTATAAAATGTTAAAGAAATATATTTAGTGAAGAAAATTTTGTATGGAGTTTTTTTAATCTTTAACCCAGAATTTTTATTTTGTTAATTGTTGATGTGTTTATAATTATTAACTTTAATTGATTTAAAAGCGATTCTGTGTTGCAGCATTATGTTCAGATAACTTATTTTTGTTAATAAATGATTGAAATAAATATTTCAACAGAGTGCAATTTAGCGTCATTGTGGAATGCAAAGTATTTCCTTGTAAATATTATTTTAATATTCAGAAAGCACAAAAATTGTAGTGTAATATGAATGCATTCTGGAATCTATGGCTTTTAATAATTAAATCTTTAGATGAATTAAATTCTTAGCATCTGCATTTTCATTAGTTAATAATTTACATTTAATTAACATAAAATTAATAGTCAAGTAATAACGTAGTTAATTAAATTACAAAAATATATATCTAATATGTAATTTTGAAAAAAAAAAGTTTTACTGAAATACTTTTTCGAAAGTTGGCAGGTATGTATATATATATATATATGTACACACACTGCTGGACAATTGCTAAGGACGGAGATAACACTATCATCCATAACAACCACAAAATGAAAGGAAGCAAAATGTGGAAAATTAGAATAAGTGCGAGATATAGTAAGAAGTATGCGTATGCAAATTTTTTTTCCACGTCTGTTCATCACGTGATAGCATTCATAAGAGCTTTAAAGGTTTTGACGCGTGTGGACAGTTGTTGTTTCAAGTCAAACCTTTACAGGAAAGAAGAAAGTCAAACCTTTACAGAATTTAGTAGACAAACTTGAAATTTTTGTCATGTCTTCCCGACATCACTTAGATGATTTTATCCGTGGCCGAATTATTGGAAAGATCGAAGAAGGGCAAAAAATAACAGATGTTGCCAGGGAGTTCGACATCGCTCACAGCGTTGTTTCACGGCTATAGAAGTAATTTAAAACTACTGGAATGTGTAGTAGGTGGCATGGGGGAGGTCGTGTTAGAAGTACAATGTCTGCAGAAGACAGATATATCGTCCTATAAGCAAAAAGGAACAGGTGCACCACAGCTCAGCAGGTGGCAAATCAGTTTTTTGCTGCCTCAGGAAAGCAAAACTGTTGCCATCTCCGAAAAGCAGACATTTGAGTGGAGGAGGACTATACGCCCACAGACCTGTAGTGTGTCCCCCATTGACCAGACAGCACCGTACTGCCCGTTTGCAATGGTGTCGTGAACATCGCTATTGGACTGAACAGGACTGGGCTTGCGTACTATTCTCAGATGAGAGTAGGTTCCGTCTGTCATCGGATTGTCGACGCTTACTGATCTGGCGCGAGAGTGGTACTGTTTATCGTCCAGAAAATATCCCGGAAAGGGACCGATATCCGACATGCAGTGTCATGGTGTAGGCCGGCATCATGATCAATGGCCGCACGCCCCTACATGTGGTTGTAAATGCGACTATGACGGGCCAACGATACATTAATGAAGTGCTACTTCCTCATGTTCGTCTTTTCCGTGGTGCTGTCGGTGATAAATTTGTTTTTATGGATGACAACGCAACATGTCCTCGAACACTCGTTGTTCAGGATTGTCTAGACAGCTAGGGTATTCAATGCCTCGTATGGCCATCACGTTCTCCAGATCTAAACCCCATTGAAAATGTGTGGGATGCTTTGGGGAGGCAAGTTGCTGGTCGAAACTAATCTCCGACAAACAAAAACACCCTCATCCGTCCACTCCCAGAGGAATGGGATAAATTGCCTCAACAGCTGCTGGATAATGTTGTGCAAAGTATGATACGATGTGTGGAATGTTGCGTCACACTCCATGGTGGACATATCCCGTACTGATACCTTTCTGCAAGGTGCCTGCTGATTTTAGAAGCATTGTTCCATTTTTCCGTATGCAGCATCAAATGAATATTTTTTTCTTTCAGATGTTTCACAGCTTTTGTGTTTTCCAGAACAATAAATATTCTTTATTCTAATGTCTGAACAGTGTGCAACTATATTTTATCCTACTAGGCCTCATGTCTCGCTTAATGTTATGCCACATTTTAATTTGTGATCTGTCCTTAGCAATTGTCCAGCAGTGTGCATATATATATATATATATATATATATATATATATATATATATATATATATATATATATATATATATATATATATATAAACTATTGCATTAATGTAACAAGTTAAAAAATATATCTTGTTATTTTGAATATTCCACCTATTTTGATTTGTAAGGAAATTCTAGATTAAAACAGCAGTGTTTATTCTGTGAGATAACTGACGATTTAAGGTCATAATGTAAACTAAATGCATAGGTGGACATTTGTGATTGACATTGGACATATTAAAATAAATATCTGGAGAAACTATTGTTGATTGACATTTTATTAATATCTACAGGTAATTCACAATTTTAAAGAGCATTGCTAAAATTAAAATTTTTCATTTTCAGAACTAAACAGTTGTTTGCTTCTGAATAGATAGTTTGATGAATATTATTTCCCTGTGATTGTTTTAATTCATTACAAATATAAATTTTCAAACCATATTTTTGAATTTATCATGAATTTTATTGCTTTTGGTTGTAAAATATGGAAAATGTTTTAACATATTTTCCTGTGATGATTTTATTTGCTGAAAAAATTCATTAAACATGAATGAAGTAGCTTTTAAAGTCTAGCTTTTGATGAAATATGTATTTTTTCATTCTTTGCCTTTTCATTTCTTTCTTTTTTTGTAAAATCTTGTATATATAAATTGCTTGTATTTATCTATTTTCTAATCTGTTAAATATTTTTATAAATCTTTTTAATATTCAAAATAAAACTGAAAATTAAAATGCTTGTATGAGCTTTTATTTATGAGAGCAACAGTAAATGTGATCATGTATAAAATCTAAAGTAAAAAAGGAGTTTATATCAAAATTAAAAAAATGATCAACTTTATCAATTTGAGTTTGTTGTTAATGGCTCAGATTTATTCAGAATGTTTTTAACTTCATTGACAATTTAAAGAAGGAGTTCTACTGTAATAACAGTATTGTATATTTATTGATATTTTCCATATTTCAAGTTTTCGTTTTACTTTTTTTTTACTTAATGACTTAATTTTCTTTTTTACATTTGAGATAACAGAGTAATAGAGAACTTACTACAAAATAAACTCATATTTAATTCCTCAATATACAATGTTCCTCATCAAACAATTTATATTTATTTCCTTACATGTATATAAATTTCAGGTTCGTGCTGAATTACGCCAAGCTGAAGAACAAATAAGACAAAGAGGACGTGCAGCAGAAGTTCGGTGGTCATGTGATAAGTGGCAGCAAACTGCATTAGGTGGCACGTTTAAACATTTTTATTTATTCTTTCACTTTCATGATTCAATTGTCTTGGAGAAATAATTAACTTGTTTAATTTTAATATTGTATATTCTACTTAATTTTGAAACTTTTATTTTAGGTTCAACTATTCAACAAGTATTAAATGCATTAGATGCACTTGATCGTTACAATTTTGACAGAGTAGATAACAACAATACATTAGACACGTTGTATCCTAAAGTTTTTCCTACACCTGTTAATAAAGAAAAATTCTATAGCAATTGGAGTGAATTATTGGCGCAAGATGAGGCCATTGTTAGACTTCTTTGTGAATGGGCTGTGACCACAAAAAGGTCTGGGGAACACCGGGCTCTAGCTGTTGCTAAACTTCTTGAGAAAAGACAAGCTGATTTGACATCTGAGGTATCAAACACAAATTTATTTTCTAAGAATATTTTGATTAAAATGTGGCATTACTAATAATTTATAGTTATAAAAACTGCAAATATAAAAGTAATTTCATGGAGAAGAAATTTATTTGAAATTTATAGAGAATTAGGACTTCTGATAAACTAAATTCCAAATAAATCTTTCTATTTATTTAAAGAAAATTTTAAAATTATAGTACTAAATAAATAAGGAAGATCTTGCTTGTATATCTTTTAGACAAAAACTAATTTCAAATTGGTAATTGTGATGACTCAAGTGTGAGACTAAAAGAAAGTGTCAAATAATTAAAAAATTAATTTTAAGAAAATCTAAAAAATGTTTTTAAAATAACCAAAGTTTTATTATATTTATGCATGTTTAGGTTATAAATATTTTCTTCTTTCAAGAACTATTGCTTTTTATTCCTTGAAAATCAAATATTTAGTTAATTTAAGATTGAGAAAGGAACAAATTTTATTAAAATAAAAAAGAGATTATTTAAATTTTGATTACTAATTATATAGTGACCAATACATTAAATTTTTGTTATGACAATTAATATAAAAATATTTTTATATTGTCTTTATGCATTATTATTTTATTTTTATTCTTGGAATATTTTTTGAATATGTAAAAGAATTTTATTTTGAAATTGTGTAATATGATATCAAAATGAAAGATATGATGGAAAATTAAAATGAAATCACGATGGGATTATTTGCATCCCCTTGGGTTTTAATGCCCAAATTGCTTAAAAATAAATTTACTTATAAAAGTTTGTTTCTAATTTTTTAATTATTGTTTTACTTCCTGTCAATTTTGAATATTGCAAATTTGAATCTGCCTAAATTTTTAAATCACAATATATGAGATAAATATTTAATGAATTCTAAAATTTCTTTATAGTTTTAATTTTGGAAGGATGTTTTATTTTTAAAAAGTTTATAAATGCAAATGTTGTAATAAAAAATTTTATAGTAAAAAGTAAAAAAATTTAATAAACATATGTAAAATTATTGAAAATAATTAAAATAACTGCTTTAAGTAAATGGGCACATTTTTTATTGTAATTACCAAAGTATATTGATTGTAATAACATTGAAAAAGACAATCTAAAAAAAAAATGTTTTTAGTTTGCTCTAACTTGATTTTATAATTTTGTTAGTCTAATATTTAAATTTAGACATAGGACTTACGATAGTTGAATAAAATATTTTATTTATACATGAATAAAGTATTCATCTAAAGATAAATCAAAATAAAGGAAACACTTTAGATTTATAAAATATCTTTCGTTAATATTGTTGTAAGAATGAATTTGCTGTGTAATACAGCTTGGATTCACCTAGGAATCAATTCATGCAAGTTGTGTGTA
This sequence comes from Latrodectus hesperus, assembly GCA_037975125.1. Lineage (NCBI taxonomy): Eukaryota > Metazoa > Arthropoda > Arachnida > Araneae > Theridiidae > Latrodectus > Latrodectus hesperus. The sequence continues at coordinate 29,912,416 of CM075857.1, read as the reverse complement.
TTGTTTAGAGGATTATTATATCCTTCTTCCTGGAGATATTGTGAAAGTTACGGGAAAGATAACAGTGGATTATATTGATTCTGTATTAAATGCTCTAAAATAGACTACAACTATTCAATTATATTGAAATCTGGTGAATGTGCAGGATAAGGTAGACATTTAACTGCATTCCTGCATGTTCATCAAACTGGATTTGGATGACAAGTTCTGCTGCATAAATACATGCATTATCACCCAGAAAAATATGAACTCCTGCAGGTAACAAAGTTTGCACCATAGGATAGAACTGGTCAGATAAAATTTCTCTGAATTTCTTCCTAAGGATCCTTCATTTCAGTGTTAACATTGATATAGCAGAAAACCACGACACGGTGCTCATATGACAGATAAACCTCCATACCTGACAGTTGGAAGGGGACAATCACAATCATATGCTTTTACAGGTGTCTCCCAGAAAGCATCCATCCTGATGTAGGGAAAAGTGTGAAAAATGATTCATCTGACCATATTATTTTCTTCTATTTATCAATTGACATGGTTTTATTAATGTTGCACCACTGTAGATTAAATTTGCCATTAAATTCTGACAAGTGTCTTGGGAATTACTGATCTGCCATAAATGTTCTGTTTATGAAGATGCTTTCTAATTATAATCATTGACTCTGGAGAATTCAAATGCTGATTGATTTCTGCAATGACTTTGCTGCATTGTTTGCTTTTTAGTCATTACATTCCACTTCAATATCCATCAGACTATTTCACTAAGCTTATCTTTCTGTCCACTATTTTGCTTTGCTGAATTTGCATGCTTATCCTGCTGTGTGCAATAGATATGCTATCATGACTTTAGATACCGTACCTTTGGAAAAGTCTATAAGTTGGGATGTTTTGTTCACACTTGATACAGTTTTGGCCTCTGATAATCAAAAAGATCCAACAATTTACATTTTTGTAAAAATCCAATTACAGAATTTCAATAAAGTACCTTATACTGTAAGAATATATAAATTTCTATTAATAATAAAAAAAAACTGGTAGCTTTTATTGTTGCTTTTATGTTTATAAAAAACATTAAAAAATGTCACTTAACATCAAATGTTTTCATTATTTTGGTAACCATCTGTAGTGATTTAAAATCTTATTCACATGCAATACTTTTTATTCACTGAAATACTGAACTGAAAGCATTGCACCATTTATCTTAGGTTCTTTTCCTAAAAAGTAAATAAGTAATGAATATTAAAAATTTAAACTGTCCTTGCCGATTTAAATTAACTGCAAAGTTGCTCTTGTCTTTTTCATTTTGTACTTTCTTCCATTTTCAATGTGTGCAATTTTAAATATAGTATCGCTTAAGATTTGAAAATTTGAAAACTAATTTTTTAAAACAACAGGTAATTTGCATGATTTTGAAAACTTTTACAAAATAAAAAAATGTAATTAGAAAACATTTCTTTATTACTGTGTCTGTTGCAATAAATATCTTTGTTTATAGCAAAATTAATTATTTTTGTTTTTATTTTCATCAATATGTTTCTTATACTTGTGTTTCTTAGAAATTAAATGATGCTGATGCTGTTGATGAGAAAGACTCTCAGGATTCTTTGGGTGTGCTACCCTTGGGCTTGCCAATTTATCAAAATCTTTTAGTAAATTTTTTAGACACTCAAGCTCCTGTTTTAGGTAAAAAGCTATTTATGATTATAATCACTTTGTATACAAGTTACGAGATAAATTTTACATTATTTCTGTAATAAATCTATTAGATTGAATTTCCAAAAATATTTCTCATGAAAATTTTTTAGCATTCATTCTTAGTAAAATATATGCTTTGAATGTCTATCTTATTTATGTATTCAAATAGTCAATTCAGTATTTATAGTAATTACTAATTTACAGATAATTACTTATTTCATATTTTAGAGAAATAATCAAATTAGAAACTGCTTCATACTTTAGATTTCTTTGACAGTTTGTATATGCTGTACATATTAAAATATATTAGAAAAATATTTTATTTTTCCATAGCTCTTTACACCTATATTAATCATTCAATTACCTACTCAGCCTCTTTATAAGTGAGTTGATGATCAGTAAATTTGCAATTATATTGCTCAGCAATTTATTCATATTGATCAATCACTTATTTAGCATTACTGTGTGTGTTCATTTGCAAATTTTCAAAAACAATTTCTGATCTTGACTTTTAGCATTATCATGATTCAGTATAAAGAAATTTTTATAATTTACAAATTCAGTATAAAGAAACATTTGCAGGTTTACATTCTTATTGGTGGCATAGCCTGTTAATAGTATTTTTTGCATTGTTTCTTAAATTTAACTGTTTATTTAAATTATTCAACTAGTGTAATAAATTATATTTATTTCTGATGATTCCATCTTAATGCTGCAATTTTCATATCTGTGATTTATGTACATATGCATTTTTTATCTTGTGTCTTCATTATTTATGGTATAAATTCCATAAAATATGAGAATGATATCATTTGAAAGATTTTTTCTACTTAGCTAATTTTTAAGTATTCTGAAGTATTCTTATAATAAAGTGCTTTAATTAATTTTCAGTTTCTTTATTTTTCAATTTTTTTTATTTTGTCTAGCTGTAAAAGAGCTTTTTTCATTTTAAGACTTATTTTTTGAAGTCAAGTTTTTAAAAAGTCAATCTATTTAGTTGAGTTATTTTCCAAAAAAATTTTAATAATATTTCTCAATCCATAGTTTTAGATAGTTTTTATTTATTGATAAATAATTCATTGGTTTTTTTTTTAAATTATATTTTTAAATATTCATGAGCAGTTTCTTATTTTGTGCTCTTTGCTCCATTTATAAATGTATTATATACAGTTGAAAATTTCCCAAATTTGTATGAGAATTTAATTTTATACTACAAATAATGGAACATCACCATGATTTTCTAAGATTGAACGTTTTCCTGTGCCTTTTTTAGCTTTTATTTATCATTTATGACACAGATAAATCGATTTTTCTTTTTAAAATATGCCCAAGTCAATCATGGATGTTGACAGTCTTTCTGCTGTTGTGCCATGGAATTAGAGAGGAAGGGTCAGCTCATATATTGTCCCTCATGGTAAACAATTATTTCAAATCTGTTAACCTTCAGAATATTGTAGGTCTTGTCTGTACCACTCTGTGTGTATTACATTATGATACTTTGTCATGAGTGTGGCAGAACTGGAATATTGCATAGATCCATGCTTTGTCAATAAGGGAGCACAAATGGAATATCTACAGAAACTTGGTTAAATGTAGTTTCTTTGTAAATTTGATCTATTAAAATAATAAAAAAATTACAACATTCATAGATATGCTTACTTTTTGTCCCATTTGTTCTGAAACAAACTGTATTTTAACTGCTTTCTTGGTCACTTAAATTTTTCAGTACTTCAAATGAAAGTAATCATTTTGCTGAATTATTTATCTGTGAAATATTTTCAATTTATATATATTTGAAAAGGATGTTTATTTTGATTATTTTTCTGATTTCAGATGATCGACCTACTGTTGAAAATAAAACTGCATTTGCAAATCTTGTTCTGCTATTTGCTGAACTGATAAGATATGATGTTTTTTCACATGATGCCTATATGTGCACCCTTATCTCCAGAGGCAGTTTCACAAGTGTCTCTAGTGGACAAATAGGCACATCATCTGGATACATACCTCATTCCAACAAATCCATATCCACTCCAGAGCCTTCACTCATGGGCTTCATGCCAGATCCATCCCGTGGTCTCTCTCCGGCCTCTGGTAGTACCAGTTGTATAGGTATTACCAGCATGTCTAGTTTAGGGATCCCTTCTATTGGAGACAGCAGACAACCTGAATCGCTTCCTATGTTTGAGCCTCCTGACAATCGACCTGGATCTGTGAAACATGATGTAAGTTATCTTAAAATATAGCATTTTAGTAGTTTAACTTATTTTTCATCCAATATCGAAATTTTATAAAAAGTGATAAAATTTTCATGAAATGTGTTTAAAATATATCCATTAAGACACAAAATAATTTTCAGTTATAAAAAATATTTTAATTAAGAAATAAAAAATGATGTGAACGCATATTTTTGACTAACTCAATAAGCAAATAATCTATTTGAACAATTGTATTTTAATCAAAATTTTATTTTATTATTTAGTATTCATTTTGTATTAATATTTTTCAGGCCATTTTGGGTGCAAAGAACATTTTATGCTTTTTGTATGTTTTCTTTAATTTTAATTTAGTTTTCATGTTTACACTGAAATAAATATTTTATTCAAAATAGTATACACTAATACAATAAAGTTTTGTATTAATTTATATTTTCTTATTTTCTATATTCAAAACTTAATAATGTAGTAAAATATTATAAGCTTTGTTATAAAAGCTTGTGATTGTATAAAGTTGGTTTATATGTAACTGATATTGATTAAGATTTGAATTTGTTAGGTATGTTTTAATATAATACACCAAAAGAACATTATTTCTCTATGTATCTGAGCAAAGTTCTTTCACAAAGTGAAACTGCATATCTATCATATGGTGTTCTCATTCAATGTCTTTAAATATTGAACTGAACTAACTTGATTTTATAGTGTTGTGTTTTAGTTTTTTCATATTCTTTCTGATTTTAGTACTTTGATTTCTTTTGTAAAAATACAAAAATTATAAAAAATGAGAGAATATTAAATTTATATTTTGGTTGGTATTTAATGTCAGCAAACTAATCTGCTATTAAGGAGAAAATCCTATTGAAAAATTATTGAAGTGGGTGTAAAAAATAGGGGCTTTTTCTTGTAATGTTATCAGTACTACAATTTGATTGCATTCTATTGTGAATTTCACTTGATTAATATTGTAGCATGTAAAGTGAAGCAGTATTTTTTATCTTTAATTTATGTAATATTTTAACAAATTTAAAATATGTGTTAAAACTGAGAAAAACCAAAACAATTTTTAAAACTTTACTACTGTATTCTTAGATGTAAGAAGGAAGACTGTAGAGTTCAGAAATGGAAGGCTAGAGAAATAATGACATTATAGTCTTATTTATAGGCATTTGTAATAAATAAATGTAAAAAGGAAGGTAAATGTAAATATATTTTAAAATTTTCTAAAAATTTCCCACACACACAAATGTAAATGCATGTATGTATATATTTAAAGTTTATAATGGAAGTACAACTGTTTACGTTTGCTTTAAAAGTTCTTAGATTAAATTTTTGAGGGCAATTAATTTATTATTAATCCAAAATATTGATAATATATATATATATATATATATATATATATATATATATATATATATATATATATACACACATATATTTGTGATGTCCAAACTTGAAAAACATAAGCATAACAATTAATTAAAAAATTACTAAACTTCTTTATAAGAAAAAACCAAATCTGAATTTTACTGTTCTTAAAGAAAAGGAAATCATTTTTTAGTCAAATAGGTTTTTAACATCTCAATTCTAATTTCCACACATTAGCTTAAATTATCAGTTGACAGTAAAATATAGAAAAATAAATCATCAAAGTTAGAATCTAATGCTAAAATATGTATTTGTGTAAAGAAAATTGCTTCATTTTAACAAAAAATACAATATTAAAAAAATTACAGGACAAATTGTATTTTAAAATTGCCAGTTTTATGTAAAAATAATGAAGATATTTCATTTGTAATTATAAAATTTTAATTCAAAATTTGATCAGATATGATAGCATTTTGATATCATAAATTTTAAAACGCTGACTACTACTCGGATATTAGCTACAATAAGAATGAATATAAATTTATTTTTTGATATAATTTCGAATTTATGATTTATTTATTATTGAAATGTAAAAGATATACAGGTACTTAATGATAAAATAAAATTTTTGAACTTTTTAATGATTACCTTTACTTTTATATCGATGGAAACAACATGTTCACATGAATAGGTTAAGTTTATTTTCCTATTTGTAATTATGCCTTTACCTTTATGTTTTTAATTAAACTTTTCCTTTTCAATATTTCATTATAATGTTTATTAAAATTTAAAGGGATTTCATTTATGTTTGCTAATACAGATATTTCATGCTAGACTCTGATCTTACATAGTTGCTGACTTACCATGTTCCATATTTTTTTAAATTGCTATATATATATATATATATATATATATATATATATATATATATATATATATATATATATATATATATATATATATATATATGATTTTCCTTTTATAAAAAATTATAGGCATCTTGGGAAGAAATGGACACAGATGAAGCCAGAATTGATGCAGACTTAGGAAAACTTTTGCAACATATCAAGGAAGGGCAGCAGAATATGAATGATCAACCTGGTAAGGATGAATTTAAAGAAAGGATAATGTAAAGATGCATTATTTCTTAATGCATCATCATTCCATTTTTACTTGCTTAGTTTATAAATCCAAAAGAATATTGTATTTAAAGACCTATATTTGTTTTTGTTAAGGTAATTCATTATTTCTAGTAATTTTTACTATAACTTTGCTTGCATATTTAAAAAAAAATAAGTGAAATAATAAGAATAAATTATATTTATAATAACCTAATAAATTTTTTGAAGTACAAGAAAGTTTATAAATTCTTTTATTTAATTATGAAAAATTATTTAATTTTAGCTTTGAGCATAATATTTATCATAAAACTTGTTTAAAATAATACTGCAGGCTTATGTTTGCAGTATTAAATTGATATTTTTAAATTTTATCTTTATATATTAATAAAGTTTTTTTGTATAGTGAAACTTATAATGAAAGCATTCTTATAATAATGAAATTAAATAGCCTTTGTTAAAAATTGTTTTTAATATTATGAATATATAATGAATTAATAAGTTTAAAGAAAACCTTCCTATTAATTTTTACTTATGTATTCCTAAAAATGTTTAATCTTCTACATTAATGATTTTTAAATTGACCATTGCAGAATTTCTTGGCATGAAAACTTGTGGCTGTTAATGTAAGATTGAAATATAAGACATCTGCTTTTAAATTATTAAAATAGATTGATACTGAATAAAAACATAGATTATGACAGGTAAATTCATTTACTAATGATAGCAAGAACAAAACATAACATACACAGTTATGCCAACCAATTACAAAAGCAAAGGGGGCAACAAAAAATTACAATGCTTTAAATATCTGAATGATGTAAGTTACTCCTGATTGGGTGGTGGCATGTTATCATTAGCAACATCCTATCTATTTTTTTAGGAAGTTAATAGCTACTCAAAAACATCACACAAGATCCTAATTTAGTCTCTCTCTCTCTTTTTTTTGTATGGCATGTCCCTACCTGTTGATTTGAGGTTGGGTAACCACTGCCAACTCTTGAAACAAAGATTTGCAGCTAGATTCATTTAATAAAATTTTATGAAGCAGTTAACTTAGCTTTTTATTTCCACTTTCAAGTGAAAACACATAATGTAGGGAACACATTAGTGTACCAGACTAGGTCTTCAGTTTAAAATTCTGAGATGACCTTTTCCAATAATTGATTTTAACACTCGAGCCAAAGGCCATTATAAATTGTCTTTTTACATTGACCCCAATTAATATGTTTCTAGTTAGTATTTGATGACTGATTTCTTTGTTTCTGTTGTTGCATATCTTGGTTGGAAAGCTTAATCTTTTGTCGAAGTGATTAACATCTGCTGTAACATCTGCAACTGTTCAATCTTGGTTGATCAAAAATATTACTAATGTAATTTATGAAATCCATGCTTTGATATAATATATTAAATGATGTGAGTTAATCATTTTTTCACATTCACATAAGATAGTTGCCATTCTTTACTGGAAAATATAGGTTTGCCCAATTTTCTCCTCAACTCTTTTATTATACACTTGCAGTCTTACCAAGAGGCTATCGCACAATATGAATTTCATGTTATGTGTTGTACTTTTGATTAGTGAGATTTCCAATTGGTAGAAGTTCACTGAAAGCCTCACTAAAATTTACTATTGTCCTAGTATATTACTTGAGATCCTCCTTCTTGAGTCACAAACTGATAAAAATATAATAAGGAATTATTAATAGAGAGAAATGACACTAATTCAAGATTTATTGCTTGGCCAAGTATACAAAACTGCCCAAAATTTATTACTACCCCACTTTGAAACAGCTGTATCTTTTATTTGATCTGCAGGTAATAAAACTGGATCCATCAATGGGGTTTTACTTTTAAATCGCTGTTATTTAATGCAAACATTCAATATTTTCCAGGCAGCTCTCCTTCCACCAAGTATCCAATATTTTTCATATACTCTGCAATACTAATAGGTCCAATATGTTAATTTGGTATTGGAAACATTCGATAAGTTTTCAAGTAAACAAACTATCATTAACCGAGTAAGTAGAATTGGTGACAGAAAATAAGAAGCAATACACTTGATAATTCGTGTTTTCACATGAATGACATTATTTCCATCTTGGATAAATTAGACTTAAATTTCTCACTTTAAAACATGAGCTTTAAATGTATCAGATCTCAGCATTCTCTGTTTTCTCTAAAGCTAAATTCTCACTTTTTTTTTATTTACATTAGTTCTGGCATTATTAACGAACCTCAGAAGCAGGCTATTAATCTTAAGATGGAATGAAATGTAGGAAACTGTAATATTCTCCATGGCGTGCATTTTTTCATCTACAAAATTTAAGTTGCATAACTTAAACTTTTTTCTTTCTAAAGAAATTTCTTGAGTTTCACAATTAACTAATTTAGTTGCTGATTAGGAATCTGTTAACTGCTAACCATAATTTACTCTTCTCACCAATGTGATTCAACCAACTAAATAGGAGAACATTCTTGGGAAATTAAAGTAACTGGTTACTTTCTTGATTCTTTTTGTCACAAAAATTGACCAACCTCCCATTTTCCTCAACCAGTATAAGGTAAACATGGAGTCACACTCAAATGTATGGATCAGACATCAAATTCACTACATTTTAAAACATTTTTATCTAAATTCTTAAAACATTTATTATTTCTTTACTTTTAAAAACTTATTTACAATTGGATTTACTTCTGCAGTTTTTTAAATTAAAGCAACATAGAGGCAAAATTTCTCTTGACTTAGAAATTTTTCTTATTCTGAAACTTGTATATATTTACAAAAATTTTTTTATATAGCTCTATTTAAAATAATCTTTCCTACTCTCACTATTATAAAATATTATTTTGTTCTTTTATCTGTCTAAAACAGCATTGGTTTTCTTGTTTAAAAGAAATTTTAACTTGAAAGTTTTAGTTGGTATTTTTTGCATTTAAAGTATTTTGATACTTCATGTAAATTGAAAAATTCATTAAGTTTTTTTATTAAAATTTAAAGTTAATGTAATAAATACTTTATTAATTAAGTATGTAAAATAATTTAATTTTTTATTGTTTATTTTCTTGTGTATAATTTCACAGCGTCATATTATCGGCAAGATCTTTTTTGGGGTAAAAGAAAAAAGTGTTGCATAATCCTGAGCTGGCAAATAGTTGAAAATATATACTGCTAATAATATGGTGTCACATGAAATAAAAAAATACTCAGTTTGATTACATAATAAACTGTTATTAAAAACATTTATTATGGATACATATCATCACAAAATGCGATGAACTGAGATGAAAGCACCAGATTGATCAAGAGCAATAATTTCTGAAAATTCTAGTTAAACTTAATGATTTTTAATAGCTTTTGAAATGAGATTAGACATATTTTAAAAATAAAATATTTGTTTTGTTAGCAATTAAATGAAAGAAATGTAATATTTTAAAACTGCAGATCGGATAAAATTTTCTTTTGTACTGACATGCTTTGTTTTCCTCCTTACCTTAACATATTTGTCAGAAGTTTGTTTATTTGTCATCTCCATAGTTTTTAATTTAAAATCTGCTATGTAACTTATACACTTTTGCTTCCACAGGATGATTTATGAACTTGAATATTTTCAGAATGAATCTGCTTAGTTCAAGTCAAAATGTGGAAAAACAATAGGCGTTAAGCAATGATAACTATAATATCTCTTCTAGAAACTGAATTCAGTATTGAACACAATTGGACAAAACTGATTGTAGCTGAAATAAATCAGCTGAGTCGTGGTGCTACCTGTTATTTATTTTCTAAAACATAAGCACCCATTTCTTTCAAAACTTTATTGTAAGCTTTTCTGGCGGAGAATGTTTTTTTTTTTACCAAATTACACGCAATAGTGTATAATACACACAATGAAATTCTTAACTTTTTTAAACACATAATCTGTGGATTATATATGGGAAAATAGAGTAATAAAAATTTTGAAGTAAAATTTTTAATGTGGATTTAAATTATCACTAAACAACTATATATTCTGTCAAAAGCTATTGGAATTAATATTTTCACTTATTAAATTCCACTATTTTACAAGTATTTATTTTACATTACAATGTACATTTATATCCTTGATTCACATTATTTAGATTCTGTTGGTTCTGATAAAGATGAAGCTCTCAATGCTCCAACTCCTCTTGGTCACCCACCTCTTGTGTCCTGCTGTACTCCAGGAACTCCATCCAATAATAGTGCTCCGTCAAATAACATGAGCAACACTGCTCGGCATTTGCTCTATACCACTCACTTTCCTCTTTCACAAGAGGAAGCTGCATTTCATGATTGCAATCAGCGCCAAATTCTTTTATTTGGTGTGGGTAAAGTAAGAGATGAAGCACGTCATACAACCAAAAAAATGATTAAGGAAATCATGAAGCTTTTCAGCAAGAAAACTTGTATGGATATAGGAGATGGTGCCAAAGTGAAAAAAAATGCTAAGGATGGCTTTAACTTTGAAGCTTCCATCAGCCGATTTCAGAGCTTATCTTACTTTGATCAACATGTGGTAACCAATACATGTGCTACTTCTGTAACTGAGATGTTGAGTGCCTTTTCTACTGGGAACTCTAATTATCTCCCTTTAGTGGAATATATTTCATATTTATTTGAACTGATGGAACTTGCATTGAATATTCATGGATTAATTAAATTCACTATTCAGGTTAGATTTTCAAATACATTTACTCAAACTTTTTGTCTTGGTTCTAAACATTTTATTTATTTCTAAATATTGTTTAATTCCTTGTTTTCATTTTATTATATATGGATTATCACTTGATTTTATTTAAATAAAAAAGAAACTATTACTATTATTAGAAATTAAACTTTTTTATTTTATTTGATATTGGACAGTTTCTAAAAATTAAATATAATAAAGAAAAAATGTCATTTTTTTATTTTTATGTGCTTTATAAAATATTATTTAACATTATATTAGCATTATATTATCTATAATAGTATTGATGAATGCAATTCATTTTGAAAATTCATTTTTATATAAACTTCCTCAAACTTATTCCACATTAGAGTATATACTAAACTATAAAAAACTGTTTATTAAACTTTAATTATTAACTTATTTTTAATTTGTTTCATTTTAATTTTAACTTTTATAACAAAGTCTTTTGATTAAGTTTTTAATTAATATTAGAAATTATGTTTTGATAGATTGATTTGAATAAGTAGGTTAAAATAAGTACATTTTAACAGTTTTATTTATATTGATCTTAGTATTTATTTGGCTTTTTACAAAGTGACATTGTTACTTTTAGCACTTATACTTAGGAAAATATCATTTAAATCTAGTAAGCAGTTTTCTTCAAAATTTCTATTCTTTTTCACTTAATTGTTGCATATTTTGTAAAAATACAGTCAGATTTTATATTCTTTCTGAACTAAATCATATCACTAAATGCTTATAAAATTTTATTTTTGCCTATTTCACTGGAAAATGTTTGCTTAACAAAATCTTCACAAAATAGAAGTTCCATGTGTTTCATTTTTGACTTTATTTTCACATTGTAAAAAATAAAATCATTTTCAATAGTTGAGGCTGTATTATTGTGAAGTTATAATGATTGGGAACAGTATGAACATGAAGAGTATGACAATTTCAAGTAGAACTGAACTTTTAAAGTGCTATGAATTATTATCTTTAGATTTGAAAATTTTTACTTAAATATGAGGATAATTTTCTAATTATACTGAAATGCATGAAATGAAATTCAAGAAATATTTATCAATATTAGCAAATTAATCATGATCAAAATGTTATAAATAATTTTAAAACTATTTAACTGTTACATTATTAAGAAGTTGTAGGAATTGAATGAAAAATTTTTTGTATTACTACTATTTATATGATAGTTAAAATTTCAGCACAAGAGAGCAATTTATTTCTGAAACATTTATGATTTAAATAATGGATTCTGTTTTGTCATTTATATTGCAAATGCTTTATTAAATCCATGTTTAATGATAGCATATAGTTATTTTCAGTACGAGTTAAGTTTCACCTTTTAAAATACAATTAAGACTTTTGATCAGACAAATAGATGTAATTAGCTAGAAGAAATTAATCATTGTATGTCAAATTTAATCTAAAACCATGTGGGACTCTTCAGTAAATAAAATTATATTAAATAGTGTTGAAACTAAATATAAAATAATAAATGATGTGCTTAAAGTTTTTGATGAACAGAATGAATACATTGATTACTTCATATTTAGGTTTTAAAAAAATTATTTACAGCAAAAATATGTATATGCTAAAATGAAAGCATTTTAAATGAAAATAGTTTTAGTAGTATTTGTAAAGCAATAAGCTATATATTTGATATTTACTCAACTATATTGATTAAATAAGGGTGCTAAAAGCTTTTCCATGATGAACACATCATTTTTATAGTAGTTGTGGATTTCAAAACTGATGGGAATATGGTTCATAAATTGCATAGCTTTTCAAGACTTTTGTTTTTTGATTCATAATTACTATACGAATCTCTCTGAATAACAACATGGATGAAATTACTATATGAATCTCTCTGAACAGCTTATCAGAAAACAATTACATATTTGGTGAAATACTTAATTTTCCATAATAAACTTTATCTTTTTATCATTGGATCAAAATGTAGAAATTAATATACTTTTATGAATTTAACTCAATTCCTACCTTTGTGAATTGTTGGTCTCTTCATTAAAAATAATTTAAGATGGTTTTATATTTTAAAATATAATTTTTTAATTTTAAGTGAAAGCTTTTAACTGGATTTTTAAGAAGATTTTTTCGGTTTCATGGATTTTATGTGATAGTACTGATGATAGTACAAATTTAATTCAGAAACAATCAAGCATTGGTCTTGACACAATCAAGCATTATTTACAAATTAAAACTGTAAAAGCACAAACGTCATAGTTAATTAAAAAATTACCAAGTTTCTCTGAAGAGAAAATTATTTAGAATTTTATTGAGCCTAAAGAAAATAAAATCCTTTTTTAACTAAGTAATTTTTAGCATTTCATTCTATCCCTAATTCGATACATTAACATAAATTTCTTTGGGGACAGTAAAATATGAGGAAACAAATCTTCAATTTTATAGCCAAATATTAAAAAATCTAAAATATATCTTCGAAAGAAATTTTTCTTAAGAGAAAGCTATAATTTTTTAAAAGCTTTTAATATTTTATATTATAATGCAAGTTAATTATATTGTAAAACTGTATAAAATAAATATTTTAACTTGAAATTTTCAGTCTTGGAAAATTTTTAAAGTGTCATCCTTATGTAAGTACACACAAAAAAGGAAATGAACTGAGTAATTATGGTGTTGAATGTAACAAATTGTGGATAATTAAAAATAAAAATAATCTACTTCACAAAATTCTGAATAAAAAGTAAAATGAGAATGAATAATAAATTCATGCATTGGTTTGTGTTTGAAAATTATATTGCCCCCCCCCCTGTCACATTTTTTTAACATCAAATAAAAGTTCAAAAACCCATGCTTTTTTACAAATGCAAAATAACTTTTTAATTTCAATAATTTATTTTATAAGCAGTGAGAGGAAGATTTGATCTTGTGAGCCAGTGAAGCGTGAGAAAGTAAACCAAAACCAAACATGACAAATCTAAATTAAATTTATTAATATATCTAGAACAGAGTCAGCCTGCCGACTGCCAATAGCATACAGATTTTGTATTAATAAATCTCTAAATACATGTCTCATTTAACATTTAATTATTCAACTGTTGCAACAAAATGTTATAATACAAGATGAAAGTACAAAAATGAAAGTTTTAACAGAAAATTCATACCAGCCAGGCTGCTTCCCTTCACACCTAGAAGTGATGATCTGAAAATTCAAGCCATTTCAAAATGATAATAACAATAATAATTTAAAAATACCGAATCTCTTCAATAATTTCTTATTTATGATTACTTTTACAAAAAAAAAAAAAATAAATAAATAAATAAATGATTTTTTCTTGAATTTGCTGAACAGGGGGAAGAATATTAGTAAAAATATGTTAATTTTTCTTTAGTGTAATATTTGCTACAGAAATGTTATGTTAACATAAAATTTGTCAAAAATATAATTTGAAATTAAACCAAGATTCTGTAAGCTCAGATTTACTAAATGCATGTGAGCTTAAGAATATTGTTAAATAAAAAATGTTAATTGAGATAAATTATTAAATTTTATTATCTTCCCTATTTTATATTTCGCACAGCTTTTGAAAGAATTAGTGGATGTTGAAGCACAGTTGGTACAGAAATCATCATCTTTAGCTGGTAGTTATGCTTCCTCTGTTGGCTTGTGTATTGTTGGAGTATTGTACACATATCATTGTTGGCTACTGATTTCTCAAGAACAAACATTGACTGTTTTTGAAGGGTTGGTATTCAGTTCTTTTGGACCTATAAGCAGATATTAAAAAATGTATAATATTATGTTTAATGATGTTCAGATTAATATTAAGTTTCTAATTTTAGGTTATCAAAAATTGTCAAGCATATAACTACTCCAACAGATTGTAATTCTTCTGCTGAACGTTGTATTTTGTCATATTTAAGTGATTTGTGTTCATGTTGTTATTATTTTAAGGTAATTATTTATATTTCTTATTTATTCAATGTAATAATTTAATTTACATATTATATGGATTAATTTAATGAACTATTTCTTTTTTAATTTTTTATTATTGATTCTATTATTAAGTAAAAAATCTCATTGTTGTTAAGAATAAACTTTTATTAATTGTTTAAAATTGAAATTATTTTTTATTATTTTTTAACATTCTAAGTTTAAAACACAATTCTTTTTAGTATCAATACCCATGAAAGCATATTTCTGTATTTTTGTTCTTAATAGAAAATTAACATTATAGAGTAATAAAAAACTTTTTTTCCTATATTTCTTATTAGTTTTCTCTCAATTTAGTAGGAATTTCTCCTAAAATGTGAGCTTAGTTGTTTGTCTATAAAGTAAAAATTACCTTACAATTTTGTAATCTATCTCAATAATATCTCACTTATTTGGACTGTAATGGCACAACCATTTTAAATACATACCTGCTAATTTTGGAGGAGAAAAAATCAGTAGATTCTACTGATTTTGAGGGAAAAAATAAGGAGGCACTACTGATGACATTTTTGCTTGTAACAGAATGTTTAAAACGTCTATTTATTCGTTAACGTCTGCAAAACGACTGTTTTATTCTTCAGATTATTCATTCTGAGAATGACTTACGTTAAACATATTTTGTGTTAATCTTAATATTTAAATACAAATATTCATCAACCTCAAAAGAACTATGAGAAATAAAAGAATATACTACACATAAAAAATAAACATCAATGTTTATGTCAAAATATTTATTTCATTGGGCAAATTTTACTATACTAGTGCAATTTATAAATATTAAACTTATAAAATTACATAAAATTCATTTCTAAATAAATTTAATTCAATGACAAATACTTCTAAGAATATAGAAATTATAAAATACTTTGTCCATAAAAAAACATAAGTTTCAAATCCAAATAACTCATGGCAGTTTATTTTTTTCATATGTTGCTGACTAAGCATTTTTTAGAAATGAAATGGTGAACTGCTGTTCAAAACATTTGTTTCCCATTTTTAGTATATTTAAGCTATTTTGAAACTGTTTAAACTACTAAAACAACTCAATAGATTTTTTTCCGAGAAAATTTCAGCTGTTTTTAAGTTTTCACTGAAATTGTCAAAAAACAGTAGATTTTCATACATTATCAGGAAATTGAGAGTTGTGATGAAAAATCAGGAGTTTTCCGATAAAGTCAGTAGAGTTGGCAGCTATGTAAATATAACATTTGAGGATCATTTACTTGGATTGCTATGGAGGCATGGGGGACATTCAATTTAGCTGCAAAGCCATCTTTTTGCAAAAATTGAGAAAAAAATTTTTTTCTTAATTTTTTCTAACTATTTATAAAAATTAAGATAAAATTTATTCCTAGAACATGGATACTTTACTCCGCACCAAGAGATAGCTGCGCAAAATAGTTTTGAAGTTCTGTTAAATTTACCTTGGCAGTTTCTGTTTTGTTAAATTTATTTATTCCTGTTCCTAAATCCCCAGATCACTGAAACAAATTATGGTGGAACAAATTACAGTGAAAGTCAATGAATAACTGGGATTTAAGCCCCAAGCTCTCATCCACACAAATACACCTTTTTGCACTTACAATGCAAAAGTTGGAATGCCTTTTTGATATTGGAAGAACAAAAGAGGAATTGCTTGCTTGAAATCTAATCAAAAAGTATTCCCAAAATTTCTTTTATTTGGAGCAAGTTAATTATTGATCAAAAAAGGTATCTTTTTCAGATTGAAATTTTCATTCTTACTAATTCAAATGGTTTGCAGAACATAGTTCAGTCTGTTTTTATCGTAAGTTATAATTTTTTTTTTGCCAAAAAAATGTTATTTTTTATTACAATTTGATGTAGAGAATTTAAAGGTGAAAATTCCAATTATTTCTATGGAACGTGTAAAGTAAACTCTGAAGAATTCAGCCAGGGTCTCCCAGATTCAAGAAACTTACCATTCGGCTATTTAAGAGAGTTTAGATAGCAATTCCTTTCTTCAGACTTAATTTTAATTAGTCTCACAGTAGCAGACGCATTCTTAATATCAGTGCAGTAGCTTTTCCAGGAGTTATTTTTAAATTACTTGATATATTTATTAAAAATGGTCAGTATCAGTTTGTATTTATTAAACTCACTATTTGTTTTTGCTCTATATAAGAGCTTTAAATATTGTCTTCATTAATTTGTTTAGCTCTTTAGACTGTCAAGGAATTAATCTTAACGACCAAGCACTGTAATCGTGTAATTTTCATAATAAACTTGGGGAAGAGCATTTTGCAGCTGTTCCACAGCCAACCCCATATCTGCTACTAAAGATAAGTTACCATATTTCTCTTTCCTGATCAGCACTTCTAGGTCGTTTCTGTAAGAATCCTGTTTATGCCTGAAACAGAAATGCAGAAAATATTTGTATAGAAAACATATTATACAGAACAAATATTATACAGAAAACAGAAAATATTTGTGGTCAGATGAGCTTACTTCATCTGACTCTCTCTCGTTATTTACAGTGATAAAAGGTTTATTATCTTGATTAAGAATAATTAAATTATAATATAATACTTATTCTAAAAGATCGGTATCACATTTGTTGCAAATACTACCACCCTACAGAATGTGGTAAGCATTTTTAATAATCCCATATAATGTAGAGGATAAGAATATACCCCAAATAATATGTTGCATACTTTTTAGAAAAAAATTTTTTATGCAAATTTCTATGATCTAAAAGCTTAACAATTTGTGTATTAAATGTGTCATTATCTTCAAAAAAAAATAATAATAATAAATGCAAGCATGAAGATGATTTCATCTATGATTTCTTGCAACGAATATGCTTTTACAAAAAAATAATATCTCTAGCTAATTAACATAAATAAGAGCATTCAGCTTGTTGCTAACAGCAATAAAAGCTCTTGGCCTTAGGCAGGCTGCAAATTTGATAGAAAATCCAACTAAGTTTCCGTCTCATAGTGTACAAATATTTTCTTGGCTATGTCGTTGTGTGACATAGCTAGAACGTTATCCAACATCATGGATATCTTAAACCAATGAAAATTTGTTTACATTCTGGTTCCATTTCCGATTGTTCCATTATTACTTCAATTGTTTATTTTTCTCTTGTTTCAAGTATTGAATTTCTGCTAATAAAATGGATAGTAAATTAATAATTGCTGCAACTACTGTTATCGTGTGTGTCATAAATTATTTGCTAAACAAAAATGAAAACAAAAGTTTCTCAAACTAGGAATAATAACAATAAATTAGTGATGATAAACATCACATTTCTTTATCGAAGAAAATGTGAATTGCAAAACAATTTATTTTTACTAATAGTGATTGCAATGTATATAGACTCTGAAGGAAAATATAAACATGAACTAATGAAAAATTATATTTCAATTACGATATGATAGTTAATCTTAATGTCATTCATTCAATAACATTCAATGCTGAAATTAAACATTTTCTCACATCATATTTTATAATTTAGTTTATTCTGTTAATCAAATTAGATATTTAAATATCTATTGAATCTTTAACATTCTAAATGAAGTAAATTTTCACAATGGCCCAAATTAGATATCAAGTAAGAGATAAATCATCATTTTTGTGTAAATAAACATGAGGTATTATAGTTGATTGTTTTTTGAACACAACAAAGAGCTATTTAATCTTAAAAAAGAAATGAAGAAAATTAGCACTGTCTCGCGAAATGTTGCCAGATATTTTGAACTTGCTCGAAATCTAGAATGGTTTCGCGCTCCATCCATTTTCTGACGTAATTAAGACATCATTTGGTTTCATGTGATTCTCGCGAGACACTCAGCTTGTCTCGTGATACATGTCTCATGTGATTATCTACCAATTTACAGACTGCCTTAAGCAACATTTATCATATAAGTTGTTAAAACCATTTACATGTAGATCCAAAACAAAATTATTACAAGTTCTTGGCTCCTGCATTAATACAATGTCAACCTTTTCTCTAGTTATCTTCTTAGAACAGCTGAAGCTGATGATAAAGATTTATTTGTACTACTTTTATGCTCATAATGACATCCAAAGAAGCTAAGATGGAATTAGGCTCTTTGTGTGTCCACAAATTGGGGATTGCTTGGTTCTCTTGGAACCACACACCCATGCTTAAGTCTGTCTTTATTCTAAAACGTGACTATTATTTTTAAATTAAAAGTAATTGAATATATTTGAAAGGAATTTACTTCCTTCCAATATTAATATTCAATTGTGAAGATATTTTTATAAAATTTAATTACATGTACACCATTGATTTGTAAAACATTATATTTTGCAATCACTGTGAGTGTCTATTTAAAACTCATCAAATGTATTTCATCATACTTTTCATGAAGCTAAAATTAAAATCTTTATTAACTTTTTGATTAAAAAACTTTACTACAGCAAACATAAAATGGTTATTATGTGTTCTCTAATGTGCAGAAGTTATAAAAAAGCTATAAGTTTTGGTAATGCATATATTAAGCATCGTAAGAAGATTAAATTATATAAATGATAAAGGTAATATGTTTTAAAATTATAGCTATATGAAGCTTTTGTTGTAATTCTGCAGAAATAAACCTATGCTGGAAGCATTCATTCTATTGTTTCAAATTTTATTTTACATTAAACAACTTCTAGTTAATTGTCAAATATGCAGCTAAATCAAGGTGATGTTCAGAAGTTAAAATGGCATGTGATCCTAGAATAAGAATTCTGTGATTTCTTGAATTTTGTGATTAACAAATATCTTTATTCAAGCTCAGTTATTCAGAAAATTAAAACTTTTAAAAAATAAAGTAGTAAATAAAAATTTAAAAGGTTAAAAAATGGCGGATTTCACAATTTAAATTTAATCAAAGGAGGTGTGTTACTGTTGTACGTAAAAATGGAGTCTTTAGAATTATAAATATTGTTTAAATCAGGTAAATTATATGCATTATAGTATTTTTATTGTTATAATACTATATTGCATTATAGTATATATGATTTATAATATTATAACAATGTTTTTCTATCATCCCATGATTTATCTTCAGCAAAAAATTTATGTTTGAAGATTGATATTAAGAATTTATGCTTGAGCAAATAGTACAACTGTATATTCCTAATAATATATTTTTTCACTAATGTATACTAAACGCTTTGATTTTTCTTCTAGTCTCGCCATCAAGAGCAATTTTCTAACATGTATCCTAAAGCAAAAAATGTGATGCATGGGTTGGTTTCTAATGCTTGGAATACTAAATTTATGATGGAATATCTCTCTGATCCAAGGTAATTATTTCTTTCTTGTATTTCTTATTGTTACAAGTATACATAACCTTGTATTTGTATAGGATGGGGACATTGACTACATAAGAGGAATGGTATAAAAGTGCTCTGAGTTTTCATAAATAAATATAAGATGCATTATTGTAACATAATTAAAAAAAACTGCAGTACATGGAAAATACATCTTAATCCTGTCTAGCATAATCAAATACAATACGAGTATGTATGCTGTATAAATTTAATTGTTAACATCTAATGGTTGTTTTAATCAATTACCTTTATATGTAAAGATCAATAGATTTTTCACTGGGGAAAAATTTTTAGTTCAATAGAAACTTCAAAACGCTCTTCTTATGCATTATGAGTAACTTATTTGGTGCATTGTTGAAAATATTAGATTAGGTATTTATAATTAAAATGAATTATTCTTGTATCTTTTGTTGTGATTGTTAAATATATGTAACCCACTTTGACTACAATTTTGCTCAGAGGGCAGCCAAATAGTTAATACTCTGGTCTTTGGTTCAACAGTTTATGAGCTTGATTCTCATCTTCAGCTTAGATGTTTTGTAGTGATTTGGAAACACTTCCAATCAACTGGAGTGAAAATTCTTCAAGCTAGGTCCTGGCCTAATTTGCCCTTTTGTGCAAAAAGTAACTATTAAATTTTTTCAACAAACCAAATTGAATCACAAGTTTAGCTTCACGTTTGAAACATTTTATCAATATTAATCTAATTATAACTAATATAATTATTACATAATCTGAATAGTTTTATAATTGTAATACTGAATACTCATAATCACACACATAATCTTGTAATACTAAATCTAAACAGTCTCATAATAATTTATTTTAACTAGAAATGTTAATTGTTTCAAAATATTTTTGGCTAATTCACACAAAAATATTTTAAATTTATAAACTTTCAATTTATAAATTTAAAGTCATTTTTATCTATTGAAGGTATAAAAACTTGTATACAATATTTTCTTAAATATGATAATTAAATTAATAATTAGTGAATATTATTTTGCTATAATTTTTGCTTAATTTGGGAATTATAAATGAAAATATGATTGACACTTTTATTCTCCATTTGTTTTTGTGTACAGCATGCTGATCCTTATATCATTTATTTAAATTCTAATTTTATCTAATGAATTGTTTAATGATTAAGTTTTATATTATATTTGATGTATTAAATTTGGTTGCTGTATTTATTACATGTTTAATTTGCGTTTTTCATTCATAATGTAAATAAGAAATGAACTCTTCATTGTGCTTACTTTTTTATCATTAACATAAAAAGATGTTCTGCTTTGTCAAAGTGCTTTAAATTAGTTATTCTTTTAAATTAACTTATTTTATATGATGTCTATTTCTGTTACAAAAGCTTTAATGAGATCAAGAAAGACTGCTATTGTGTGCCTGATAGATTTTATATTATGTGCATCTCTGACTCTTTGAATGAAATAAAGTATGTAGTCAATTTGTACTATGTCTCTTATGGAACCCATATTGTTCTGAGATCATAAGCAAGGATCTGAGAACATAAGGTTATAATCCAAAAAGTGAAAGGTAATTCTTAAAATGATTTTCTAAATGAGTTTACATGTGGTGCACGTAAGAGAAATTGGGCGATAATTCCCAATGCTACTAGCATATTCATTAGGCTTACAGATGGGAATAACAATAACCGTTTTCCACTGCCTGAGAATCCTGCCCAGCTTCAAAGATAAATTAAAAATGTGTAGAAGTCTTTCTAGAGCATATTGCCCAAGATTGAATAAAAAGTGTCCATGGATGCCACCAGGTCCTGGGGATTACTTAACATTAATTAGTTTAATGGCAAATAGTAATTCAGAGTAGGTAATTGGATCATAGAATAGATAAATGGATCATTGACCTAGGGTGGGACTGTAGTTTACAGTGGATTCCCTTGCATGTAGTAATTTATGGAAACAAAGTTGCTGACCAACTTGCTAATGAAGGTAGCAAACTCCCCACTGCTTCTTCCACTGAATTGAGTATTCTTGAGGTCTATTTTTGGCCAATGCAATGGCAAACATCACTTGGCAGACTTATCATCATGCCTGTTATGCTGCTGAGTCCCCTGGATGGTCCTTGCAGTTCTCCTGCCCAATTTGCACATACTACTCTAGCTAGACTTAGGTCTGGTCATATAAAGAGTCTTATGTTCAATGGAAATGAGAAGAAAAATGTGCCTTGCTACTGTTTTGCTATTGGTCTTCCCTCTGATATCTTACACTGTATTGTTTCCTTTGTGAGGCAATTGTTGAATAAAGTTTTTTTTTTTTTTTTTTAAAATCTAATTGTGCGATGTTGTCTCTTGGACTTTGTTTAGCTTATCTGAACCAAGGGGGAAAACTATGACAATTTTTTTGTCACTAATGTTTTAATTTAAAATCTTCTTTCCATAAAATCTAAATATCACTCTTTTCTTCAATTAGGTTAAAATTAGATGTTCAACTTTTGAAGCAATTAAATGACCAGCAGCAACTGCGATATAGCTTTGTATGCAATGCTATACACTGTGTTACAGTTTGTAAGGATCCTGATAGGTAAGAAAGTTTCATAATTTTATATTACTTTAAATAATTTTAGTATACACTATGGGTAGAATTTCACTAAAAAAATTAGCTAATTTTTTTAATAATACAATTAAAAATCTTCAATTTTGCAGTTGTTAAGACGATATAAAATTATGAACATTTTTTAATTTTGTATTTTTTCTAGTGGATTTAATAGACTTAATGCAAAATTAAGAGCTAGAAATGTACAATGAATAATGAAAATAAAATGATGCATGTTACAGCTGATTAACTGCCAGCTCCCAAATTTACTAGCCAAAATAACTTATTAAAGTCTCCTTCCCTGACCAGAACTTCCAGATCTTTTTGTAGAAATTCCATTTGGTATTATTTTTGGTTCTTACCTAACATTTCTAATCCATTTGTTCATGAAAAGCTAATAATACAGTAGAAGTCAGATAAGTTTACTTAATCTGACACCTTGTAATCCTTAAGAAAGGTATATACTATTACATGCACTGTTCTTGCTGCCGACCAACAGCTTAGTAATAAACTTTTCTGACTGTTCAGCTGTTGGTCCTGGGTTCGAATCCCGATTCGAGCATGGATGTTTCTTTCACCCTGTTTCTCTGTCCTTTTTCCTGAGATGATGTATGAATGTTGCCCACCATATAAATGGGTTGTGGAGGTATAGCATGGGTAATGCTACTCACTTTGACTTAGCTCACAGGTACCCACTGGGTAATAATAAATGAATTGCAGTTTCTGGTCTCTTGTTTTGGTGAAGGCTGCCTGTCTTTATTAATAAACGAAATGTTGTTTTTTCTTATGGTAATAGTAAATGAGTACATGATCTGTTGCTATGACTTCATCTCACAACACACTATTATTTGCATATTAACATTTATATCACATTATTTACTTGGATGAAATTGTCTCCAAACATGTTATCATTTCTGAAATCATCATTAATTTTAAATCTAAAGTATTAACTTTATTTTTATAAATATTTATTGTTATCGTTGGTAAGTATTAAAAACATTATGCTACATAATTATAGGTATGTTTAACAAAAATTATTGGTATATTTATTCATAGTGTGAATATCAGTATCTGCAGGAAAAATCATCAAATTCTTGAAGTTTGCCTTTGTGTCCATTGTGTCCATTATATAATTATATAATATTGTGTCCATTATATTGTGTCCACTATGAGTCCATTTTAAAAAGTTAAAGAGCCCTTATAAAATGCTATATTTATATTTTGTAATTTCTTTTTGCTCTAGAAATTTCAAACATTCTAATAAGAGGGATTTGAGAATATTTTAAACACACAAGTTACAGAAAGGGAAAATTATCACTCAAATGACATGATGCTGCAAAGTATTCAACCACACATTCTGTAGCACATAAACATTTTCAAAATGTCCTTCATCAATCTAAAAATATACATTACATAATGTATATTTTTACATTATAATTCTGATATATATTCTACACATATAATTCTGAGATATAATTTAATTGAAAGAAATGTTTAATAATAGTGTTCATGTTTAAGTTATTTTTACAGTTATTATTAAATAAATAATATTAATTAAAACTAACAATATTTGAGCATACACTTTATCCAGAATTTGTTGTAACAAGCTTGCTGATCCATATTGACCAATAGACAATATTTTGTTATTGAGAAGGAAGTAAAAAAAATTGTGTAATATACTTGTTTGTGAATTTTAATTTCATTACTTTGCTGAAGTTATATATTTTTATAGATTGAATGAAATTGCTATATTTTGTGCTGAAGTAACAGCAAAATGTTATCATCTTTGCTCAGAATGGATAGCTGCTCTCAAAGCTCTTTGTGGATCATCAAATCATACTATTGGCTTTCTTGATTTGGTTACTCAAGTTGATGTAAGCATACTTATTATAGAGTAATGTTTTTATTTTAATTTTTATAGTAATGATTAGATAAAATTTTGAATTCGAATAGCACTGCAACATATTGTCTGAATGAATATTAACAACTAAATCTATTTTTATTTTAAAATTATGCGTGCAAAAACGTCACAAAAATGGCAATGAAATCGGTACTAACTAAATTTAAGTTTTAAAATATTATTGTAACAAAATTAAACACTTTATCACCAATTTTCTGGAACTAAGTTTTTTCTCATAACAAAAAAGAAATTTTTTAATTCAGGAAATAATATCCTTTAGACTTCTACTATATTACAATACAATTACCAAATTTATTTACAAACTAGAAATTTCGCAGTGATCATAAATATTTTATTGTTATTTTATAACATATATTCTTCAGTTATCCAAAATTAAATTTTTTTGAATGTTTCAATTATAAATGAACTCCTTAAAAGAGCATTTTTAGAGAGAGTATAGGATTACTTCTAAGTTGTAATTATGTGATCATAGTTGATTTTGCAATTTATTTGTCAAGACATTTTTGATGTTTTCATTAATTTCAATGCTAATTGATTTTTTCTGGTTACTATTAATGCTTACTGTAAATTTCTGGAATATTGATATAGTACATATTTCTAAAAAGCTTTTATAATGAGAATTTTTTTAATCTGAGATTTATGGTGTTTTAGTGATTCACAATTTCCTAAGTGCATTGGTAAAAAGATTTGTTCTAAATATTTATCTCTAATAGAAAAAACTGCATTAAAATTAACAATTTTTAAACATATTTTTTAGAAAAATTTAATTTATTGTAATATTAATATAAAATAATTATGTGAATGTTTTAAAACAATTTACTTTGCAAAGTAAAAGGTATAAAATATAATACTTATTGACAATATTAATAGCTTGATCGCATTTTGAATTCATGGCCACACATTTATTTAAAAAGTTTCTGTTTTTATTAAGAATCAAGATAAATTAAACGAAATTTATAAAGTTATTTCAATAAATTTCCACACACACACACAAATTCAAAGGTTTCATACCTAGCATTTATAATTTGTGTAAAATAATGGTGTTTCACATGATCTGTTTTCACGCTATTGAGTAAATATTCTAATTTATGAATAAATTTTTGCAACAATTTATTTTTGATTTATTTATGTTATAAAATAATTATTATATTAGATTATATTTCTTTGGAATTAATTTGTGCTTATTTCTTAACATTACAGTAAATTTTTTATTATAAATAATGTTTTATAAAAATGCTTTAAAACTATTCTTATTTTTTGATTTGTGCAACTCTAAAAATGAGAACATTTTTTGAACAACTATTTTAAATATTAAATTATATATTGTGTGTGAAATTAATTTATATAAAAATATTTCACTGAAATTTATTTTATTAAATTGATTATTTTTTTAAATAATGTAAATTTTGATTGTTAAATCATTACAAAATTTTTATATAAGTAAACATGTAAGATAAAATATTTATTAATATTAAATATTCCTTATTTTTCCTATTAAAAAATTATTTTGGTATTAAATCATAAACTTTTAATCAAACTTAATTTCAAAAATTTAAAATGCAGAGACATGCTTTATTGTTTTTCTAGGAAAAATGTAGTAAAAAATATTCTGTACTATAGTTAATTGATTGATAATATAAATATGTGTGAATTCAAATATGTTATAAATAGTTGTCAAATATGTAATGAATGTTAATTTTGTATGGAATTCTATGAGATTAGTTTTTCAAAATTAAAATTAATGAAACGTGATGAAATTTTTCTTACATTTGTCATACTTTAAAGTAACATTATTAAATTTCAAACTATACACATGGTCTAATTAACTTTCATGTGCAAAAAATAATCATTGAGTGACAAACAAATCGATCAAACTATATCCGCAAATATTTTCTGTAACTATTATGTTTTTGCATACAGTGTTACCCGTATTTGAGTTTAATGAGTGTAGGAAGCTTATAAATTAATCAAAAAACTACTTGTATACTAAATTTGGATAAATAACTATGAAAAATGTAGAATTTATTACAAATAACAAAAGTACATTAAAATTAGTCAATCTGGATTGAAATTTTTCTCTGATGAGTTTAAGTGGAAAAATTAGATTATTAAATTAAAATTTTTATTTGAAAATTGGTTTGAGATCAAATGTATTTTGCTGTGCAAATAAATCACTTCTCTTCTCCTGCTATGTTATTATAAAATCCATTAATCAATCTTAATTATTTGCTATTAATCTTTTAAGTAATTTTTAGGAGATGGTAACAATTTCTTTTGACTTTAATTTTTTTAAGTTCACTTATTTAACTTCTTAAATATTTTCAAATTTCTAAATACTTTGCATTGCAATTCAATAACTTACAAAACATTAATTTTCAATTGGTAATCTGTAATACATTGAGTTTTAAGTATATATATATATATATATATATATATATATATATATATATATATATATATATATATATATATATACATATATGTGTGTGTGTGTTTGTTTTAAGTAAGTAAAAAGAATAAGTTGAAAATTTTTTCCTAGGAAAATACCTTTAATTTAAAATCAGGGATAAAACTTCATGTAAATAAATCAAGGTACTTAAAATTATTTAATATAATAATAATTGTAACTTAGGGTGCGTAGCTGGCAAATTGTACCATTTTTTGATAAATTGTGAGCTTTTACTTCATAGCATTTATTATATAGATTGTTAAATTAATCTGAATTTATAAAATTTCAATTCCAGCTCTTTTAGTGTGATCGGATAGCAATTTGTGTAGACATATATACAGCATAATAAGCAAATATAATTTATATAGAATAATAAATTTCTTAAAAAAAAAAGAGAATGATGAGACCAAAAAAAAAAAAGAAGAAAAAAATCACAGAACGAATGATGTGTATGTTATTCAATGAAGTTTTAAGTTTTTGTACTGCTTTATTGTTTATCTTTGAAAATTACAAAATATTTTATATATCATCCTATATATTTAAAATGTAATAAATTATATAAAAACAAGTGACTGTATTCTGTATAAGTCTAATCTTTATTTAATTGATTAATATATAACTGTGGAATATTTTTAAATCATTTAAAAAAATGTGAGAAAAATGTTGCTGTCTGAACTGGAACTCAAAGATAATCAAGTTAAAAATATAAATAAAGTGGAAAACATTAAAGACGATTTGTGTACTCTGGATACATCTAAAACAATTAAAATTTATAAATATTTCCAGGTCTCTGGAAACTAAAAAATTATGATTTGATTCCTAGAAAATTTTAATTTCTTTTTCACATATTTTTATTAGGAAATAAAACTTGTGAGTTTAAGAGGTCAATAATTTAATTCCCATCGTGGACTTGAATATTCGTTTTGGTTTAAAACCAAATTTAAATTGAAGATTTTAATCTAATTAAATTGGATATACTTGTACCTTTCTAAGTAAAGAACAGCTGTAGTGCAGCAAACAAACCAAACCAATAAATTCCATGAATATGTCATTATATTTAAAAAATTTAATAAAATGAACACATTATATTAAACTTTTAATATTCTCTGTAACATTTGTCTTCGTTATAATTTTTGTCATAGGTTTTTGTTGAGTGTGGTGTGTAAATTTATAATAGATCACCAACAAATTGCACAGGACAAACATTTATTAACATCACATTAAACAAAACCACAAACAAACAGCCATGGGCATAACATAGCATATTTACACTCACTTGTTTATCATCCTTATTTTTACTATATCCTATTAATTATTCTTCTCTTTCAATTCTAGTTCGCAGTGCCACCTTCAACTAAAATTAAAGTTTCTAATTAGAGATTTCTCTCTAATCCTTACATCCACATCAAATGTAAACAAAATATGTAACATAAACAAAATTTTTGCAAAATAGAAGATAGAAGTTATTTAAAATATAAATCATTTTCTGTTTTAGTGACAAAAAAATTAAATTTTGAAGAAGAGTTTCCATTAGTTGATAAACTACATCTACAGTAAAAATTAATTAATAAAATACATCTACAGTACTACTCATCTTATAGTAAGAAATTTAAATCTTCATTATTTTTTCAAATTTTGATTTTCTAGTGATGGTTACAAAACTATCAAATTTATATTTATCCGGGTTCCTCCTTCCACAGTTTACATTATATCAAAATTCCAGAAGTTCCAGAATACTCTCTGAATAATTGTTAATGCTCCTTAAATAAATTTGGATTTATTTGTGACCAGTGTAATATTTTTGTCTCATTGATAAGTTTGTGAAAGAATTTCATGAAATAACTGTTTAAAATTAAAATAGCATATTTTAGTCTTACATTTTTTTTGTGTTATTCAAATTTTTAATTATACTTCCTTCCTAAATAAATTCAATTGTATGAAAATGTAAAATGATTTTGACAGTATTACTAATTACACTTACAGTCAGCAATTATTATTTATAAATTACTGAATAATTATTTTCTAGATACGTGACTTGTCTATTCATGACAACATAGCCCTACTAACTTCAATATTGATTGCACGACGATGTTTTCTTCTTCAAGACTTTGTTCTTAATGTTGCAATTCCTGCCGTGATTGCTGCCTTTCCATGTATGTATAAATTTCATTCTAAATAGTTAGTTAAAAAAAATTTGATGTATCCATTAAAAATTTATATGAAAGTACATTTTTAAAATCAATCTATAAAAAATATGATATCATTTGGTTATTTATTAATTTTTTTTCTATTTTTATTGCATCATTTTTTACATTTTTTGACAGAATTTGATTCATATATATTCTTTTTTGTGTCTTTATTATTTTTTCTATATTTTGTATACTATTTTTCATCATATTTATGAAAATGTATTGAATTCATATATTGAATATATATTTTTTTATAAATTTAATCAAAATTCATTGTAGTTTATGTAAAATATTAAAATCTTTTGTCCATATATACAATCATTAACAATATGAAATTATTCAATGTAATCTACAGTCTTTTGTTAAAAGTATGCCAAATTTACATAAAATATAGTGTCAAATAATTTTACCTGTTAATTATCCAATCATGGCACTATATACACAACTCCTTTTCAAATTGCTTATTCTTTATTGTGGGAAATCTGTAGAAACTTTTTGAAGTACATATTTCCAAAAATTTCTTTAGTGTTAAGTGATTTAATATCATTGTTGTGGTTTTAAAGCTAATAATTAACACCTCTCTATTAGAAAACATGTTTATTTTAATAAAAATATATGTATGCACAAAATTATTTGTGTACAATGCTGATTTAAAATTTAAATAACTGGCTGAATAAAAAAATATTATACATCTATATTTTCTTTTCCGGTTCAATATATTAAAGCAAAGAATATGTTTAATAATTATTCATCATTTTGTAAGGTGTGTTGTAATAATTGAATTTTTTATATATGCATTAAAGTTTTTATCTATGCATTGTTATTTCAGGTAAAAATATAAAATTTCTAATTGTATCCAAATTTTAGAATCAATTACATTAATAATCTCCTATAGTATCTTTATTCATCAACTTTTATTGTAGAAATTATTACCAAATTTTATTTTCTGCCATGAAGTTATATACTTTTGTTTGTGGCAGCTCTGCTATTAAATTTGAACAATTTACCAAAGAAATATTTGTAAATAAATTGTTTAAATTTTGTTTGTAATATTTTAACAAAAATATTTTTAATTTTGCTTTATTGTTACTAACTTCTTTAAAATATTGTTGAGTTATAACTGATTATATTTTAATGTTGACAAAAATTGCCCATAACATCACTCAAAAAGAATAAAAAAATTCTGCATCTAATACCTCTCTGATATGGAACATTTACATTTTTTATTGGATGCTAAGTACTGAGGAAAAGTTAAGATTTCTTTTTAGCTGAAAATAATTGGTTTTTATAAAAATTATAATTTAAATCAGAGCAATTATTTGTACTTTTAAGATAAGTTGTCATTAAATTAGGTTTCTTAAAATAATAAATAAATTATGCATCTAAATAATATTGAATAATTTTAAAATATTAGCTGATATTAAAAGAACTTTTTTCAAAAAAATAATTAAACTCAAAACTTTTTTTTGTATAAAATATAGTAGATATTTTGAAGTTATTTTAGAAAAGATATGTCGAGAATTTTACTTTATTTTTTTAAAGCCCTTACAGTTATAGAGTAAATATTTAAGATAATCTTGAAAAAATAGGCAGACTTGTCTTTCCTCTTTTATAGCACTAATGTTCAAAATCTTCTTTGTTTGCTAAATAGTGTGATTCCAAAACTTTCTTATTTTTGATGCTGAATTTTCATAATAATTAAATCCTTGGTTGTATCATCTAACCATATTTATTTATTTTTTGGAGATAGGGAGACTTTCTTTTGTATTTATGATTCAAAGATCATTAATTTATAATCTTTCTCAAAAAATTTTCATCTATTCTATCAATCTGACTCAATCTTAATAAATGCCAATACTTAATAAATTAAGTGATATTTTCTTACGTGATTCAATGATCACGTTTTTTTTATCATTTCTGATTCTCCTATGAATTATTTAATTTTATTGATCCAACAGTTTCGAAGTTTTTCAGATTCGACTGAAGTTTTCTTCTTATCTAAATTTAATAAGTTAAAGGTTTTTCTATTTGTCAAAATCCAATTTTCTCCATCTTATATTACTACAAGCTTGATGAGACTTTTGTAAATCATTTTGGTTGAAAAAGTTATTCTCAAATGAGTATTCGTATAAATATTAAGATTTAAATCCAGTCAACTAAGTGGTTATGATCAAACCACTTGACTAAGTGATTTTTCAAGTGAACTGTATGTGTTGAAAAAAAGTAAATTTAAATGTTAAAGTTTATGGATCTGTAATTTTTTCATATGTTTCTATTCCTTGTAATTAACATTTCAGTCAGTATCGATTTTTACATGATTACGCCAACCACTTCAATTACTATGAAGAAGTATGTAAAAATAATGATGTTAATCTAAGTTCATCCTAGGAGATGCTAAAAATTTTGAATATTTTGTTTTTGGGAAGAGTATTTTATTTTCATATTTTTGTGGGAACCTCTCTGTTGGAAAAATGCAATCATTTACCAATTTATTCCTCTTTGTTTTGCATTAGAGTTATATTAGTCCTCATATTGAATTTTACAGAATGTATACCTTTAGTAACAAAACATTTTATAATATAATAAAATTAGAAATGTATTTTTTCTTTTAATTTTTCATTCCTAATAATTGACATGAATTCATTTGGAAAAAACTACCTATTTATGTAGGAAGTTATATTTCTCTTAGTAAATTCATAAAAGTTAATTTATATTCTTTTGTGTCAATAATTTTTTAAATGATTTAATAATAGTATTTATGTTTAACAGAATACCTGAAGCAACATTTTTAAAGTATAGGCTAATTGTTAATATTTAATTACTTTCTCTGCTTCAATTCATAATTTTCTTAAATTATTTAATTGCATACTAAGATTACAACACACACAAAGAATACTTAAAATCTATAGTATTATTAATATATATACTCATAGTAAATTTAAATATTGCTGACACTTTTTATAATTACTTTGGTAGATTTCCAATTATTTTGATTTAAAAAAATATTTCTGAAATTATCGACTATTATTTAGGTATTGATTTGTTACTGATTTTCAAATTATGCATTCTGCATTTCATATTTTTAAATTCGCTTTTTTTGCTAAAATATTACATTTCAAATAAATATTACTTCATATATCAGATAACATAGTATGAAGCCATACATCAGATATTATCTGTGCTTACATATTTCTGTATCAAATTTTATTATACATTAAAATTAACTTTAAATTATTAATAATATCAAGCAATGATTTAAGTTTAAAAAATGAAAAACACAACAAAAATGGTAAATAAATTTAACTTATTATGTAAAATTGCAATTTTCTAAGTTTTTATACAAATAGAATATTTTACATAAAATATAAAAGTAATATGATATCAATTTAATAGTTTTATCTTCTCAATTGCAATGAGAAATCTATTTCAAATTATTTAATTCTTAATATTTTTTAAAGGTTAATACAAAATATTTTATTATCTATTGATAATACTTTAAATTTTTATATTTTTTAAATATTATGAGAATATATTAAGCATGAAAATAAAAATTATTGGTACTAGATATGATTAATGTATAAATTGATTCTAAACATAAATAGGAATTTTATATTTGCTTTATTTTATGCACCATGAGAAAACTATGTCTCTTTATTTAAGCAAATTGCAAAGCCTAACTTGTAGTTCTATCATAAAAACGTTTTAATGAATGCAAAATGCTTAAGTAAATTAACACAAACGTTATATGTTAATTGCTATTTGCATAAGAAAAAAAATTACTTTTTTACTTTCTATTATTAGCAAACCTGCCAACTTTTACGCAAGATCGCCAGATTTTACACTTTTACTAATAGCAGGAATTATTTTACGAGTTTCAGTTTTTCTAAGCAAAGTTTAGAAAGAAAGAAAAATTTTTATATCTTAATACATAATGGCGATCTTCTCGTTAGCCATGATGAACAGAAATTAGCACCCCATTCAACCCATCTGTGGGGAGAGAGAAATAACTTCCCCGACTCTGTGGTCGCAGAGGTTTCCGAGTGGTCCGTAAATGCACACGTTCAACCCTTTTCCTATCGGGGGAGAGGAAGGCTCCAACTTGAAAAACTATAGTTGGGGAAAAGAAATGTTAGAGGTATAATTTTGTTCTTTAGTAGTCACACGGATTAAAACTGAAAAGTTTTACTGAAATACTTTACGAAATTTGGCAGGTATGATTATTAGTATTTTAAGTATTATTATGTGCTGATTTATGCTTTAATAATTTCAGCTAACAACGTAGCAGCTTTAGAAGCTGAGCCAGGAGCTCGACTTACCTGCCACCTACTCCGCCGTTTGTTCAAGAAGCCGTACTCTCCTCCTGGGCTCTATCACATTTCCAGTGCTACTGGCCAAAGGAAGCGTATCTACCATATAAAGTATCCAAGTGACCGCCACTTGCTGTCTGCTACTTATTCTGGCATGAGAGTTGAAGCCATTTTAACTGTACTAAAGGCCATTCTTGTTTTAGGTTAGTGTATTTGTATTTCATGTAATATTCATTTCAAGCATATGTTAAATAAATGCTAATCTTATTTAATAGAATAGCATTTTATTTTATTTTCATGTACATGTTGCTTTTTAAATAGCAGTTATTAATATTTAATTCACAAATTTGCTTCTCATATATTTAAATGTTAATTCTTTAAATATGAATTGACTTTTAAACATATGAGATACAGTTATCAAAATTTGGTGGTATATGTGTCTAATTTTAAGCATTAATGTTTAATTATTTCATTTGACACACTCTCTTCTCATTTTATGACTAACAAAAAATATTTTTCTTAAAAGGGGATTTTGAAAATATTGTTAAGATGCTTTATTTATTGATAAATGTATTTACTATATTTTATTAAATATCAGTTATGAAGAAATGCTATGCATTGCTTTTAATTCTTTTTTTATTATTATTTTTGTCAAATTTTAAAAATTTTACAGTTTAAGATAAATGTTCATATAATACAAAATAAAAGAAAACACTTTTCCAAACATTTTTAATTACAAAGTTTTTAAATTTAATTCTTATTTTACTTTGGCTTTAAAAAGTTACCTTGTTGTTAGACTGTTTAATTGCAAAAGGTAACCATAGAATGCCAAACAAAATCGAAATAAATTTTTAAATTAATGTCACATTTTTTTCTTTCTGTCCGAAATTGGTAAAATGAATTTTTTTTTATATTTTCATTTCATTACTTCAACTACTTTTGTCCAACTATAGGGCTGCCAAGCAAAAATTATTTTAAATAAATTTAAAATTAATATTTAAAAAATCATTTTTTAAAAAGTAAATAACATAATTTTTTATCTTGAAAAATATATTGCCATTTTAACTTCAACTTCTGGAAGATAGTTGTTCCATGATAACAATTATTCTCCTTAAGTTCCTTTCCTTAAAGAGAATTAGTATTGTTTATAAAAAAATTAGAATTATTGAAACTAATATTGTATTGTTAAATATTAGTTTTCTGTGAGATTCTTAAAAGTTTGAATTTTTGTATATTATATCACTTTAAGATTGCTGATAGCTGGTGAAAGTGTTTATATAATTCAATAATTTTATTATTAGACGGATACATACAAATTAAAAAAAGATTTTGCTTTTTTTTATGAAATTTGAGTGCTGTGTTAGCAATGAAGATTTTATCTTTAATTGTTAAATAAAGAGTTTCCAAATTATATGAGTCATTTGTTTCCAGTTAAATTAAAAAAAATTTCCATGTGTTACGTTAGGAAAACCAATAAAAAATGTTATAAAATTTGATTTTATTAAATAAATTTTCTTTAAGAGATTAAGCTTTCTAGAAAGCATACAATATCCATATGGACTTTTAATTGACACCAGATCATATAAAACTTTTGCTGTAAAAATATTGATCAAAATTTCAATACTTTAACAATTGAGAAATATTACATAAATCAATGAAGAGACAGAATAACATAAGAGAATTGTAAAAATTTGATTTTGCGGGTGGATAAAATTTTGAGAATTGGTACCAAATGAATATTTAACAATTAAATTTTTTATGTGAATTTTATTTTATGCATATCTTATTTTAAAATATTATATAAAATATTTGTTAAGTATATATATAACAAGAAGGAAACTCATCTTTATTGTTAGGTGATTCTCCTGTAGATGGAAAATCAAAGGAAAATAAAGGAGAACTTAACATCTCTGATTTACTTAGCCCTATAGATGATCTTGGATTGCCGTAAGTGTGTTATAGTTAAAAGTTAAATGTGTAATTTCATTTTCTTTTATTGAAGTTTATTGTTTTTGAACTTTAGACCAGCTCTAGGTCATCCTCAGAGTCAGGGAACTGGAACTCTTGCAGTTAACAATACATCCGGTGCTGAATCTGTTTCATTAAGTGATTTTGCAAAAAATGTTCTCAAACAGATTCGGTGTCAAGAATGGATTTATGAAAAATGTTTACGCTATCCTGAAGTTTTATGTTCAGAAGAAATCATCTTAGACCAAATGCTTTCACATCAGCAGGCTAGTATTTTAATAATCTCTAATACATTATAAGGAACAGGAATTTAAATTTTTAGTGACTCTTTCATTTTAGTTAGAAACTGTCCCTGTAAAATCTGCAGGAGTAAAATAAATAAAGTGACTGAAAATTTTTACATTGGAAGTTTTTTATTAATTTATTTGAATTGCTTGTTCATCTGTTAAATAAAAAAATTTATTCATAATTTACTCAAAAAAATAAATTTATTGTTAAAAAAATTGAAAATTATAAAATTATATTTTAATGGGGAGTTTTATTTTTTATCACTATCTAATCTAAGCTTAATATATATTAATCACATGTAAAATAAAGTTAAAAATAGCTGATACTTTAATTTTAGTGGCTGTGTTGCAAGTTTTTTTTTTTTGGATGATGCATTTAAAAACAATTTTTATATTGTAATTAAATACATTCCTTTATTGTATAATAATTTTCATTTAAACTAAATAGTTTCTGACTTTGATAATTTTAGTCTCAGCAACTTTTGAGGATGATATGTCGCCCTCACGAAGCTGATGTACCTCCTAATATATTTGACCCATCTGATCAAAAGACCTTAATCACTAATGTGCTGCAGGTATGTTCATTTACAAATCCAATAGCAATTCATTTTGAGACATTTCACTATGATATAATTTTTTTTAAAATAAGAAAAAACATCTTAATTTCAAGTTTTAGAATACATTTGTCCTTAAAAATAAAATTTCAAATAAATTAGATTATTTTTAATAAATAACTAATTGATTTGAAATTTTCTTTTTAAATCTTTCTTTTTAAAATATTATACTAATTTTAGTTGATTTTATAATATCAGTTCAAATTGTTTTTGTGGTCATAAAATGATATTTTAAAATTATTTTATTTTCCTTATTAATGTCAAATAAAGTATTTTCACATTTAATGTCATATATTTCTTCATAATAGGAAATTAAAATAAAATGAAAAGAAAAAATATTGTTACCATAAAAAGGAAAAATTTGGTTTATTAATCTAGTAACACTGATATTGAAATTACAGTAAACGAAATTGGAACTGAAAGTTTAGCATTCTAGCCTTCAGTTCAACAGACTTTCTTCAAAATCGACTCTAAACTGTAGGTCCTGGTTTAATTAGTCCTGATATGAAAAGATTATGTTCAGCAGCAAACCAAGTAAACAGTCTTCATGAACAATGCTTCGCTGTGACCTATTTTTAAAATTTTACTAGGTTAAAAAAAATCATTCTTATTTATGCAACTTTATAGAAAGAATATTTTCCATGGTATAAAATAAATGTAAAAAACAAAATTTACTAACTAGAAAATTTTCATTTCCACCATGTCAATTGCATATATACTTTATTAAAGCTGCTGGTTTTGATTGCAAGTGTAATTAACATTTTTATAAAGAAATGTATGCAAATTTCTGTGTCATTTCAGTGAATGCCATAGTTAATTGTTCTACACATAAACATTGCAGAAATGCAGTACTTCCTAATTTGTGAATTTTAGAATTGCAATATGGTCAACATGTTTTAAATTTTCAAAATAATGTAATGTAAGTGAAAACAGTTTTAGATCTATAGATACAATGCAAGATACTATTTTGGGAACATTCAGAATTTTCTATGAATAATATTCCATTAACTTCAGCCATTAATCATAAATTATAATAATGTTTTGTATGTTAATTATAATGTACTTGATATTTATAGTGTGGCATCACAATTAATTCTTAGTTATTGGAAAATACTGATTGAATGTATTATTGTTAACACTTTCATATATTAAATTTTAATGTATAATTAAAATAATTTTTTAATCAATTTTATTTTTTTAATACTGTGCAATGATGCTTCATCCATGTTTCAACATTTTCTGATATTGATTTTGGTTATTTTATGTTTTATAAAATTTAATTTTTCTAATGATAACTTAAAAAATTTCAGAAATGATTTTACCACTTTTCATTTTAGATTTCTAAATGAAA
Source organism: Latrodectus hesperus (assembly GCA_037975125.1). Lineage (NCBI taxonomy): Eukaryota > Metazoa > Arthropoda > Arachnida > Araneae > Theridiidae > Latrodectus > Latrodectus hesperus. The sequence goes on along the minus strand of CM075857.1, from coordinate 29,874,380 downwards.
ACTACACTTCACATCTACTAATTTCCTATTAATACTAAATGCGGCCATTTTTTTAACATATTATTCACTTCTAGAAAAAATTTGTAGTTTCTTTGAAAACTGTATTAATTTCAAACCTTCATATTTGGCATTGGTTATTACTGATTCTTTAACAAGCTGTCTTTAAAATGTATTGATATTTTGTTCAAAACTGAACATCAAAGAAAACTGGGTCTTTAGCATTCCATTTAATGATACATTTTCAAGCAATTTTAAATTTTAAATATAAAATTGCTTGAAAATGTATCATTAAAAGTTCTTTTCATGTATTTACTTAAGTATCTCCACCTTATAAATATTTAAGAAAATGTGTTAATTTTAAATTTTGAAATTATGCCTATAGTGTCACTTCAGCTATTGATTTTCATCCTTGTAAAATTATGAAAATAAAATGTTCAACCCATAAGTGGCTTAAGAAATTGTGATTGATCTAAAATTGTAAAACTTTTCTTACATAAGAAGAGATCAATCTTTCTTGCTAATTTGTCAATAATTTTGAATAATTTACTTATAATATATATTAATCAATTTAAAATATCACCTGAAAACCCTTAGATTTCAAGAACTATTATTTCTGTTGAGAAATGATTAAAGATAAAATTTACTTTTTCATCAAGTGAAAATTTGACTCATTAACTCTTAAATTCCAAAATCTAAAATGAATTAAAAAGTATTGACAATTTAAATCAGTAACTATTTGTAAAACATGTATTTGATCACATACAATATAAACTTGAAATCAGTGATCAGGAAATTTCAATTTTAGCATTGAAAATTATTTTACTATCATCATGATTGCATTTAAAAAGTATAACAAGCTCAAAAGTTTTCTAAATTTTAAGGCTAGATGTAGCCCTTTATCTTGTAAAGTTTGCATTTTTTATTGATAAATATACACATGTTAAGTAATGTTTTGCTAGTATGAATGAAATGTTCTCCATTATTTGAATATGCTTTTTTTTTGTTATTAGAATTTAGATTTGTGGACCCTCCGAGTGTCTTGGTTAGAATTGCAATTTATGTACAAACAATGTGAGGCACAGGATCCACCTCAAATCAGTACTTGGCTAGATAGTGTTGCAAAGGCTACTATTGATGTATTCCAAATGATGAGTGAAGAAAACCAACTAACTATTAAAGGAGAATCACTGAAAAATTGCTCCCCTTCAAAGTAAGAGATTTTTTCATTTTATATTTGCTTGAACTTTTCTACATTTATGAAAGAGAATTATGTTTGCTAGTTTTATGTTCTTATTCATTAGCTTTCTGTAGTTAGAAGTATTGAATTTACATAGAAATAAGTGCCTTGCGATAGTTGAATGCATCCACATCAAAATTATATAGTGGTGCACAAGAATGTCTTTCGGAACCACTATTTTATATCAATATGGAGTGCGGATTTTTTCTTTAAATATCATTATAAATTAATTCAAAATGGGAAAATCTTTTTGCTTGTTTTGTATCCTTCATTTTTAAAACTAATTTTATGTTTTTATTGCAATTTGTAAATACTCTTTATTTTGTTTCTGCTTTAACATTTTGTAATGTAGAATGTTTTGAATTATAAAAAAATTAATTGTTATTCTGTTATTGACAATTTTTTTATTTTCAATGAATATGACTTGTTCTGCTTTTTTCTCCTTTTTTCTGCTTTTCTTGTTTAGATTATGAATAGAATCTAAACAAGGAATTCATGCATTGCCATGGTAATATTGAAACATCCCTCCCATAACCTCCATGAGCGCCCTCTTCTGCTCTGCAGTGAAATTCATCAGTGAGAGCCAAGATTCTGTAAACATTGGCAGCAAATGTCGGACTTTTCCCTTTATATCATATAATATTTGTTTTAATGCCAATATGTATTTTGGGTAGTGTAAAATTTAAAATATTTCTACTGTGAACCTTTTGACTCTTTATTTCTAAAATACTTAGCTAGCCCCTCTTATAAAATTTGGCACTTATTCTTTTTTATTTATTTATTTATTTTTTTTGCATTATTAAATGTTGTAGTGCCGTAGGCGACAGGTGGATTTCATAAATATAGTGTTGGCCTTTGCTATAAATTGTGTTTTCCAGAAGTCTTGGTGATTTAGTGTATCACAATGTCGCATTCATGACAAGTTGGTCTTTGAAAGAAACTATCACTATTCAATATATAGATAAATACTTTAAATTTAATATATTTTATTCAAATTGCTGATGCTTGCAACCATATATCCAGGTTTAATATGCAATTCAATTACCAATTCATTTTCGGAATTTATTTGATGTAAATGAAACATGCAGTTTTATAATAAGTATTATGAATATATCCAATATTTTGCTTGAAAGTCAATCTTAAAGAGATTTGTTTATGTACGATAAAAGCATTCATGTTTAGCAAGTTGCTGAGTGTAAAAAGAGTTCAACCCCCAAAACCCTGGGCCCATACAGATGCAAGACCTGCTCATTATTCCAGTCCTGTCTCTTCGCTGTGACATCAGTGAAGCCAGAGTGGGAGATTCTAGCACCCCTATCTCAACATCCAACGAGTGCCCTCTATTGCTCTGCAGTGAAATTCTTCAGTGTGGGCCAAGACTCTATTGACATGGCAGCAAATGCCCCACCTCTCTATTTTTTACCAGCAATATTCATTGTAATGCCAATTTGTTTTGTGGGCAGTATAAAATTAAAAATATTTCTACCTTGAATCTTTTGACCCTTTATTTCTAAAATACTTAGCTATTCCCTTTTATAATATGATGTATAGTTTCAAAACAAATAAATTAATGTAGTGAAATTCCTTTAATGTAATGATGTATTCATAAACATTTTAAAATCAGTTTTCTGTGTGTACTGAATCTTTACGGACATTTTGATTTAAACTTAGAAAACAATGCTGCATATTTAACTGTATTGCTAAATGCTGGTAAAAATTTCAATAAGTTTGTTTTAAGTTATGTAATTATTCTTCATAACTAATTATTTATATAAGTACAAAAAAAAGGAAACATTTCTTTTAATTATAATATCTCTTTCTGAGACAAAACATAATATTTAATTTAAATAAGAATAAACTTATGCATATTTAAAAGAAAATTGATATTGTCTGCTGTTAAATTTTTCAAAATTAATTTATTATTCTTTTTTTTCAAATATCATTATTATTCATGTTACTTTGTAAAACATTCTTATTTGAAGCAAAATTACTGTCTCTCACCAGGAATTTTTATTTTTTTTTTTTGGGCGGGAAGGAGAGAAATGCCAACCATTTATTTCATAATCAAGCATAGTTCTTATTTCAGTTGATATACTTATTGTAATATTCCCACAAAAATCATATTCTGAAGTAGATGTCAGATCATATGAGATGTGTCAGAAAACCAAAGTAAAAAATATTAAAAATACATGAATTAAAATAAATATTCAAATTGATGCTTCAGTTCATTGATTCAAAGTCCATCTCAGTTTGAGTGTTTGTTATGATTTAAAATTCTCCTTTAACACTATGTCATCAATCTAAATATCTTTTTTTTCTTTGATGCACATCCCTTTTAAACTATAGTTCTAGTGTACAAAAATCATTTACATGATCTCTATAGTAAGGACATAGTATTTTTATATTTGCATTACATGTATCACAATTTTGTCTTCTTTCTTTATATACATATTTTACCTTTCCAACCTGAAAGATTATACTTTAAATATTACTTTCACTTTTATAAGAGCCAAAATATCACCTTAGTTAATGATAATTTTACTGTTACAAATATTTACCATTGTACTTTAAAATGTGTGGAATATTCATTTTCTTTTTGAATTATTCAATATTTAGGTGTATCTCTTCACTCTTTATCAATTAGCTGCTGACCATCATATCCAAAAAAAAGCATAATTTTTCTTTTCTTAAAATATTGTAAGCATTTTTAAAAATGGATATAACTTAAATTTAAATTGGGAATATTAATTTTACATCTATTTTTTGTAAATATTACTTAAAGAAAATTATTGAAATAATTTATAGTATATTGTTATTTATTTAAAAAATTGATTTCACTGTCTGTTAATTTTATATTTGATATTATTCAGAAATATGTATAATAATTTTCAAATTATTGTATATAGTTTTGAAATTCCTAAAATTGTAAAATTTTTCTTATTAATCACTTTTTAAATTTTAATGCAAATTATTTGGTTACATTTTTAAGGCATTCTTAAATTTGTCAATTTTATAAGAAAAAAATTCATTAAAGATTTTTTTTTATGTGTGGTTTGAGTATATAAATCCAAATTGTAGAGCAGTTAGTCTTGTTTACTTTTCTTTTTATATATCAGATGATTTTGTTGAGCAAGCTTGTGTTTTAAAATTATCACTGTTTTAATCTGTCTTCACTGTTATAACATAGAAATTCAGAGGTAAAAACAGCTTAGCTGTCACCTTTGTTGTGTTGTGAATTTAATTTTATGAAGTGAAACAATCGGCTCCAATTATGAAACATTATATGATATAAGTAATATATTAAAAATTCATAGTATTCTTCTAAATATATATTTTTATAGTAGATTTTTATTTGTTACAAATATTATAAATATATTAAAAGTTAAATTCAAAATTAATTATAATTAAATATGTTTTATTTTTTAAAAAAATTTAGTAATTGCAAATCATTCTATTTAATTTTCAATTTTACTGTCCATTTGCAATCATTTCAAAATTTAATATTTAAGTATTCTATTCTTTACTTCATGATAGTTTTAAGGAATTGCAAAAGCCTTCAAACATTATTTAACATGTGCAGATAAATCTCAAATTATATATTGAAATTGAAATTAACTCTGAATCACAGTAAAAACTTTTTGTTCCTATTTTGAATTATGTTCATATTTTTTATCATGTTTATCATATTATTTATGCAAGATTTTATTTTGTATTTAAAATTTGAGGTAGTTATAAAAAACTTATATTGTTGTCAATTTTTTCTAAGATAATTATTAATTTTAACTATTTTGATAAGTAAATGTTTATAACTTTAGTGTTATTTCTGTATGAATTACAGTATGTTGATTTTTTATTTATTCTCTTTGATCACAAAGTTGCTTTACATTTATTTAATTCATAAGAAGACAGTAAATTCAAACTTAATTTTTACATATTTTTTGTTTATTAATATTATTTATTATAATATAGATTATTCTCAAAAAGAAATTAAAGTTTAATCAGTTTTTTATTTTATCATAAAAATGAGCAAGTTTTAAAATTATTTTAAAATTCAACCGATTGTAAGATTTCAAGATTGTATTAATAAAAAATTTGATCCTATTAAGGATAGAATAGATACTTTATTTTAACTTATATTATAGAGGATAGATTATTTTAACTTATTCTCAAAAAGACAAAATTATTGTCACATATTGAAAGTAGTTAATTTGATTTTATTACTCTCTCATAGTCACATATCTGTTGAACTTGGGTTTTCTGTGTACAAAAATTTAATGGTAGAATAATCAATGAATTGTGGCTGAATGCATCATTGATGATTATGTCCGAAACATAGGAGCTGTTAACAATGTAATAATTACTAAAGATCTATTTAGTTTTACAGCTGATGCCAAGCAAAATTATGTTTAGATGAAATAAAATAGCAGATAATGTAGCTGAAGGAAAGCAAAAAGTACTTTTTGAAAAAATGAATTTCTTGTTGGAGTGTTTGGAAGATGACATGTGTGAACTTGAAAAATCTACAATAGGAATTGCTGAGGAAGCTGAAAAAACCGTTCTTCTTCTTCTTCTTTTTAGAGTTTGGTTTGTATGTCATTGGCCACTTCTGCTTTTATCAGCATTTTGTACTATTAACTCTAAACCCAATGTTTCCTAGTTCCAGTTGCTCAGGTCACCCACTTTATTAATTAAGTCCGATAACCCTTTAATGAAGTCTAGGTGTAACTCTCTAGTATGGATGATCCCTGAAGAAGTGAATCTAGGAGGCAAGAGCTGCGCATTCGTAAATGATATGCTTGGCCGTTTCCTCTTGCGTATGACATTTCCTGCAGATAGGGTCTTGCTGAAACGGTCCCATTTTATGGAGGTGTTTTCTGAAATAGTAGTGCCCAGTTATGAAGCCTACGATTAAACGTATCTTCTGCCTAGAGCATCTTAGAATTTTAGAGGCAATCCTTCCTGATGATCCACAGATCATACTTTTAGCATGGGTTTGACCAGGAGTGTTAAGCCAAGCTCCATACATTTTCCGTTTTTCCCATCTAAGAACATTGGTTTTTGCGGTCTTTAAATTGATCCCACAAAGAGGTTCTGCACCAATGGGAGCAAAAGACGATTGCTGCATGCATTCTTACCTCTCTCTACTTTTTTTGTTAACCAGTGATTGCTGACTGTTATCTATGAAATATTCTTTTCTAAACATTATAATTTTAAATTGTAATACAATAGTTTTCACTATGTATATTTAAAATTAGTGACACAGGATTTGATAGCCGAGCTGGCAGCCGAATGGTTATCGCTCTTGCCTTCAGTTCAACAGTTTGTGGGTTCGAATCCCACCTTGAGCATGGATGTTTGTAGTGGTTCGGAATCCACTTTAAACCGTAGGTCCCGGTCTAATTAGCCCTCGTGTGCAAAAAATGACTGTTGAGCGACAAACAAATCAAAACCAAACAGGATTTGATAAGAGATGAATAAGAATGTTTTCTTTGAGGGGAAAAATAAAACGCTTGATCATGATTTCTGTTAAAGAATGAGAAATAGATGTTAAATTTTTATATTAGAAGTTTCTGAAGTTTCTTTGCTTTGCATTACATGTTTATTTTAATTTTGAAGTTATTTTGTTTTTGATATGAACTACTTGTAATAAATGCTCACTAGATTGTTAAATATTTTGTACTAGTTTGTTTGAATTATTTGGTTGTAAAAATAGATATTTTTAGTTCATTTGCCTGGATTATTATTAATTTTTTTTCATTTTGTTTATATCTGTATGTAAATAAACATTTCTGAGTAATGATAAATCATTTTGTTTTCCAGTCCATCTAATTCTGTCATTTGTCTACATCTTTAACTTTAGTTCTTCGAAAATTCACTAATTTCTGGCCTTGCTTTAGATTTGAAATTGATAAACCCAGTCGTATATGGTTGGTTGCTCCTCTTATTGCTAAGCTTCCACCTGCTGTTCAAGGAGAAATGCTTAAAGCTGCTGGTCAAGTTCTTGAAACTGGCTCATGGTCCAAAGCATCTTCCTCTAGCTCATCATCATCATCTTCTTCAAAAAACAAAGAAAAAGATAAGCAAGCTCAAAAAAAGTAAGATTTTTTTTTAAAAATTGGCATTTAAAACTTTGGCTCTGACAATAAAGTATGAAGTATAACCTATACATTATAATGAATATGTTTTTAAGTTTTGAGGAATTTGGATTGAAGTTTGAGGAATTTGGATTGTTTTTAAATTTTGAGGAATTTGGATAAGATTGAATTTGGGACATATGTTAATGCTTACTTGACAATATATCTATTACATCAGAAGAGCAAATAATAGGATATATAATGCATAAGATAGTTTTAAAGTAACATAGCAAAACACTGTCTGTGGCCTCAGAAAGTATTTGAAGTTGCGGACAATGTTTCACAGAGAATAATATTTACTTATATTTATGTGTAAAATAATTTACATTCAAACAGCATTTAAAGCAGTGTATGTTTGTTAAATAAGTTTTTATATATATCAAATTTGATGAAGGTGGGAAAAATAAGTATTGTATTTTATACTGCAAAAATGTATATTATTATATATATGAAGTAAATGAAACCAAATTTTTCATAATAATATAAGAATTATAGTAGACTTGTAAAAGCTATCTTAACATGTTTTGTTTAACAAAATTCAGTGATTCATGTAAAGAAGGAATATTTGCTTTTCTTCTTTATAAATATACTGGATTTTCTTTAACATGACACATTTTAGGATAACTTTTATTAAGTTAATTGATTAATTGAATTTACTCAATGAATTACTTAATTGAATTTAAGTAAATTCAATTAATTGATTAATTGAATTTACTGTACACATGTTGTACAAAGTTAGTTTTATCTATTTTGCAAAAAATAAGATTTGTAATTGAGCATTAGATTACTTTTCCTTCAAAATTATTACTTTTTTAAATTAAAATATATGTTTAATGTTTTTATATGTATATTATCAATTTAGCTCATCTTTACTAAGCCATCAACCATTTTTATCACTTGTTTTGATGTGCCTGAAAGGTCAGGATGAACAAAGAGTTGCTTTATTGACTTCTCTCCAGAGTCAATTGTCTTACACCAACTACATTGGAAGGGATGTAAGTTTTTTTCTTTCTGTGTCCTCTAATTTTAAGATCTTTTCTAGTCTATTCCTTTAGTTATAATACATTATATCCACTATATATATATATATATATATATATATATATATATATATATATATATATATATATTTGTATTTATCTTACACAGAATTTACTTTTATTTCTCTCTTGATTCTTAAATCTTCTACTTTTTAGTTATTTGATGCAAAGCAAACAGTGTTTTCAATCACCGACTTTATCATGACTTTTAATTCTTTTCTAAGTATATTATGTCGGATGGTGGTGTGCCTTGCCTCTACGTGGTGCCCCTTAGAACGCCTTTTGGTAACCGAACGAGACACACTTTCGTCACTGCTTGCCCAATTGTGATTATGCCTGCTATCAAAACAAGAAAAGGTCCTTTTAAGGGCCCGAATGTGCGACTGTCACGTCTGCCCTTTTCTGGAATGCTGGTGGCCTGTCTAGTACTAAATACTGTGAGTTCAAGTCTATTGTGACAAGAGAAAACTGTGACATATTTGCAGTTGCGGAGGCCGGTGCGTCTACTGATGCCCTTACATTTTATAAATGCCATGGCTTTACACTGTACACCTTGCCTAGAATACGCTGAATAGCCTCTGGCATTATTGTCGAAGTGAAAAACGCCTATACATGCCACTTCAAAATACTTCATACCATGCAAGATAACACTTTTGAGGGAGTGGAGCTTAATATTTGGAAAGACAATATTCACACTAAGTTTATCTTCGTACTGGACATGACTTTCTCCAGGGACACTTAAGCCGTATTGGCGTGGCCAACACGCCCTACTGTACCCTGTGTCCTTCAGAAGATTTTATGGAATTTATTCATTTGACAAGCTGTCCTGCGTTTTCTCTTTTGAACTGTTTACCCAACAACTTTCACTATAAGGCTAATTTTTATTGGGCTGCCAGAGGATTCATGGCGGATAAGGCCACTGTCTTGATGTAGGATTAAAAAAAAGTATATTATGTAATTTCATTTTAAAGAAATCCTTTATCTTTGATATGATCTTGATTTTAGAAGAATTTTTTTAGCTTTTAAAAAATTAAGCTAGTTTTTTTCTTTTAAGTTATAATTGATCCTATTTTAATTTATCATTATCACTGTGACCCCAACAGTGGGTCTTCATATTTTTATGAAGATTCACTATAGCCATAATGGCACACCTACTATATAAAGTGCCATCACTTTTACCCTACTTAGTGCTGAAAAGTGAAAGCTGGAATTTATATAACAATAACAATTTATCAATTTGTAAACTCAATGCTTATTTGTATTTTAAATATTTGTTTTTGGTTTGTTTGACTTGTTTCAGGATAAACATGGCTTAGAAGAATTGAAATCTAAACAAGCTATGCAAGAAGCATTACAGTTACGTCTTAGTTTGGTTGGGGGAATGTTTGATATGATTCAAAGAAATCCTGATTTTACTATGACTTGGGCTGCATTACTTGTACAACTTATCAGTTATGGTGTTGTTGATCCTCAAATTAATTAGTAAGTTGGATTTAATAGTATATATTAAAAGCTTCCTTATGTATGGAAATTTTGATTTAAAAATTTTTCATTTTCATTACTTAAATAAACGTAGATTTTATTTTAAATTATGTTTTGAACTAAAATTCTTTTTTATATTGTTTTGTTCAAAATTTATGAATGTGAATATCCCAACCTTTTGTATTTCTGAAAGTAGCTTAGAAAAAAATAGTTGGAATTGGTATAGTGTAGTCTTTTGTTAAATTAAAGAGATTAAAAATTTAAACAAATAAAGAAATGTATCATTTGTTGATGTTAAATACTTATGATATTTTAGCCCGCGAGTAATTTATATTATTGGTCCTGAAAATTTCTAATTGTATGAAATATAACTAATTATCTAACTAATACAATTGTACTAGTCTTTTCTTTTGAAGTTTACTTATAGTTTTAATCTTTTGTAAAATTTCTCTGATTGTGGAATAAATTAACTGGAATCATCTGTAGAATATTTGTTTTGGAGAAAAATGTATACAGTTGATTTTATAATTTTAATTCTTTTAATAGTTTTCATTGCAAATTCGATTTCACTTTATTGAATTTCTAAAGAATTTTAATTAAAAAACAAAAATTGAAATTTGTAGTTGTTTGATGAAATAAACTATTTCTAATTTTATTCGTGTACATAGCAGTCCAAAAATATTTTACTACTTATTTTTGATAATTATGTTAAATTAACTTGAGTAATGATTAATACCTTTAATAATTATAAAGAAATAAATGATGACAGTGTCTGTGTGTGGAATGTGCTGAAATAAAAAAAAATTAATAAGAAAGGAGTGTTTGTTCTTTTTGTATAATTTACTAATGATTAAAAAAAGGGATCACATATTAGCAGAACTGTGTTTTTCTTTTATTACATTTATAAATTTCTATGCAGTTTTTCAATTAGTAATTTTTATTGTTGATTTCTAACTACTGTATTGAGAAAAATGCTTAAGATAATCAGTGTCTTAGAAACTTGGCAAATAAATGCTTGTCTTGCATGAATGGTTATTAAATATTACATCAAAAAATCAAAGAAAATATTTTAATTTATTCTTGTATTTGTATTATATATTTGTTCACTTATAGTTTTATGAGATTAATTTTACAAGGATTATTTTGATCATCTTTTCTAATATGTGATCATAATTATAATTTTATTCATTTTCAATATTGATTTTGTGCCTGATAGTATTGAAAATAAAATGTCTATAAAAATACATTTAGATTTCATTTGTTAATCTGTGCAAGTTTTTTTACATATTGTTATCTTAAAATAAAAAGATTTTAAGAAAAATGTAAGATTATATACTGATATCTTACTTAAAGAAATGAAATATTCATTTATACTTTATCGTTTGCATTATTTTGGGGTTTACTTCTCATTGTGTATTCTCTTATAAGTCTCATGTAATTTCTTGTTTATCAGTGAATTATTCACCACTGTGCTTGACATGTTAGCTGCTCTCATCCACACAACACAAATCTCTGATTCATCTAGCAGCGACAAAGGAGAGGAAAGTAAGAAACAGAATAAGAAGCAAGAACTCATCAAAAAACTTAAAGTATGAATACATTGCTGTTTATTACAGTTAAATAAATGCTATGACTATTATAAAGAAAGATAAAAAATTTATTTTCTTTATTACATTTTTACTTAATAAAATTTTAAATAAAATAATAGACATGTTGATTTGGCAGCTTTTCCATCTGGTGTGATTTTTTAATACTTTAATGCTTCCCTTATACAAATAAATAACAAACAATTAGTACAAAAATAAAAGGGCATTCTTTGTGTGTGCCATTAATATTAAGTATTTACTATTCAGTTCACTGTTTTCATGAAAATAAAAACATAATTTTATGAACTTTTTTCAATGAGCTATATAATTTTCTTAGCAGGATTCTCTGTTCGTTTTTAAATCCCTCATTTAATTATACTTTTATTGAATGGAATATGAATATATTTTTTTCCTCGTTTGTGTATTTATTGAAAGCAATCTCTGTTGATTGCTACTACATATAAAAATTAAAAACTTGTTTAGTATTTTCTTCCCTTTAAGTGGTAGGTCTTACTTAAAATTTATAGATTGGTGCATTGTTTATTAAAATTAATTTCATGCTCTTATACCTCATAAATTATTGAACAGTAATTGTTAAATGTTTGCTCCTTTTCTCATTTATTTACTGAGAAAAATAAGTTTTAGAAGAAAAAAGAAAGGGGAAAAAATAGAACTCTGTTGCACTTGTAGATAAATATTTTTAGGTATTTTGAGATTTATTTCATTTTTGTTTGACTATTAATTTTCTAATGTTTTTGTTCTAGTGATACTACTAAATAAATGCCATTTTTTATTTTAATAAATTTAGTGTGTGACTTTATATTTTATTCTGAAATAATTTCTAGAGAAATCTTAAATTGCTTTATTTATTAATCCTGTAATTCTGGGCAAATGAATCAAACATTTTTATAGTTTCATTCAGATTTACAAGAGTATTCCAATTTCTTTTCTTTTTTAATTTTTTTTATAGAAACTGGATTCTAATTTATTCATACAAATACAAAAACCAGGTCTTCAAAATATATTCTTATTTTAAAATATTACTTCAAGATGCTACCATTACAACTATTTCACTTAAGTCTTACAACTGAACTTTTAGTTTTATGTATTAAAAGCTTTTTTGTGCTTGAAGTGTTCAAATGAAATTTTTATACATGCTTTTCAGTACTCATAAATAATTAAAATCACTTAAAGTACCAAAAATGTTATATTAATGAGAATCGATTTTTGTTTGATGCTAATTTTTTACATTTATGTTTAAGCTTTCATAACAGCATTATGATAGAAATATTTGTTTATTGATATGTTCTAAAATATTTTTAAAAATATTTGAAAAGTTAATTTAAGATTAAATTTTTTAACTATCATAATTATACAATAAAACTCCAATTATCCTAATTGCTGATTATCCAAGTCACTATCAAAATTTCTGGAAAATAAATTATATTGAAGAAAAGAAGAAAAATGAGAAAAAGTAAAATCTTAGGAAAGGTGAAAGAAGGGAGAAAATGGGAATAATGTTGCACTTGAGAGTAAACTTATTGAAAAGGTTGAGGAAGAAGATGACCTTAGTGTCCAAATTGAAGCAGACATGGGACAATCAGCTGGTGAAGCATTTGCTTGCTTTGATGTGAATAGAGCTTTAATTCGAGTGTAACCACATGCAGCTTCGCACTAGCAAGCAGATGTGCAATTCGGCTGCCCGAAAACATATGAGGGCATTGAAATAGCTTACTTTGATCAAGATATACAGCAAGCAATGACTTTCATTTACAGCACTGTACTTACAAACTGTACAGTACTTGTAAATACCTTAACATGTAAAAGTTATGCTTTTTCATTTAGTTGATTAAATGTACACTTTCAACATACAATAAATAATTAAAATAGTCCCTTTTTAAAAGAAATCCAATTGTCTGGATTTTGGATAATCCAAATGGGGTCTGATCCTAATTCATTCATATAATTGGAGTTCTGTTATGTCATATGTAACCTGTAATTGTTATGCAAACAGTTGCTATTTTTTCAAAGATGATAGTGTGTGCTTGTTTTGTTTTTATTTTTATTTTTTAATAAGAATTTATTTAAAGTTCAATGATTTATTTTGTAGTTTATCTAAGATCCAAAATAATTTTTCAATTGTCTTGTGCTTATAATTTACTTGCAAAGGCATAGTATCCAATTAAAAAATTACTCTTATTATTTTTATTTCGAAAGTTCATTATATAATGTCAATCTTCCAATAGCATTTATGAGAAAATGCAAATAATTTTTATATTGTATTTTATCTTTTAAATTAATTTTTAGATGATAGTGTTTTCTTATTTTAAGACATAATATTTTCTTGCAAAATGTATCTAAAAATGTATCTTTAATCATTGATTATAATTTCAACGTTATGAATATATTGAGTATGATAATTTTTTCCTATTGTTTCGTTCAGATTAGAACTAATATGATTTTAAGTGGCAAATTCAGCTTTTATTTTTCTTATTAAATTTAGAATTCTGGAATATTTTGGAACCATTAAAAGCTATTTTTATTTTCAATTGCTTTCTTTTTTGTATTGAAAAAGTATAGTTTTACTTATTTTTAAGATAATTTTTTTATGAAAACTCTCTCATTAATAAAACATTAATTTTCTTTGTCTGTTAAGTGGACAATATTAATACAAATTATTTTCAACTAATCTGTGTGTTGTAAAATATACAATCTCTCTTGAAACTTCTCTTAAAAAGTTTTGTTCTTTGTTTAACCTTTTAAATTGTTTGGCAGTGAAACTATACTAATATTTGCTATATGCTTTGAGTTTTAAATAATTTAAATTATTTGACAATTAGCTGCTATTTCTAATCTAATAAACTTTCAAAACTTTACTTTTATATTGCATTTACTTTTTTTAACTACTCTAGTTTTGAATCTTATTGAATTCTCATATTATTGCATATATGGCTTTTAGCATGAAGTTTAAAAAACTATCTTTGGTTATCTTCTAAAATTTAGTATTTATTTTTATTGATCTGATTTTGGCAAAAAAGGAAAATATAATCATCAAAAATTTTAATTTTGGAATTTGATACACATTGCAGTCAATATTGTAATATTTTGCGTACATCAACTTTTATTATCTTTATATGTATAAAATATATCTGGCTGTATAATGTAAAAGGGCCCTAAAGTATGTTTATAGCTAGAAATATCATTTCATTGTTGTCAATGTACTTTTATTGACTGTCAGATCTGCTCAGTTATTCCTCCTATCTATTTGCTTCTATTATTATAATCATCAAAATATAATTTAAAATGTGCTAGTATGTCAAAATTTTCTACCGAACAAAATTTGAACTAGGAATGGCAAAAATCGGAAACTTTTGAAGAAATAGATTTGGGTGAACATTGTTTAACACCTTCCTAAGATTATATTTCTTTTAAAACACTTTCCGATAAATTTGTGTATTCATATTTAGACTCTGAATAACTCATTTTAGTGTATTTATTGTACTAGAAAATAATGCAAAATATATTATAATTTTAAAAATTAGAGAACAAATTTTTTCTTTTGCAAGCTTATAACACTTTGATAAATAAATTAAATTATAAAACAAGAGAAACAATGAACTTGAGATAAATAAACAAATATTATAGCTAACAATCCTATATAAATGATAAGTATCAATAAAATGACTTTTGCTTAGCTTTCACATTGTTGTTTTCAATATTTGATAATATTCAAATGAGGAAATTGCACCAGCATAAAATATGATCCTGCCTGAGTTATCTTGAATGTGCACAGTTTGGCCCGTTTAGAGCGCTCAAAATAACTAATCTGTACAAATTAGATATTGATTAATGCAGTTTAAGTATTCAAAATAAGAATTTTAAGTTTTTCAAAAGTGCATTAATTTTTTATTACTTGCATGGAAATTATTATTAGAAAAATAAGAATTATCATATTTAGAGTTTAAGTATACTATTTTGATATTGGATCCCTCATCTTTTTCACTATTATAGTTTTCTTGTTTAAATTTATCAAGTAACTGCTTTTTCCATTGTTGTAAAAGCGATTATTTCAACATTAATAAGAAAGCTATGTAAAATATTCTGGATTGTATACTTTAAATATTTAAAATTTAGATTATAAAATTTGCTTAATAGTGACTGGATATATTATTTTCAATTATGATTTGTACTTTTTTTTAATTATCAGAAAGAAGTAGCTGATAAAAGTAGTAAAGGTATTTTGATGGTACGCCAACTGTTGCCAATTATGAAGTGGCAATGTGAAGTGATTACTTGTGAAGCTATGGGAAGTTTAATTGATACTAAAGGAAATAAAATTGCTGGCTTTGATTCAATTGATAAAAAGCAGGTAAAAGCATTGATTTTCATTTTTTAAAGTTGTATTTTACACTTTCAATGTTACTAAATTTTAGGTTATGAAAAAAATGTAAAATATTGCTAATAAAAAATTCATATGAAAGTGGTTTTATGTACATTGTAAAGGAATATATATAGTACAGTGTTCCCTATCTGCTTTTGGTTCATATCACAAAATATTTCAAAATTCTGAAGTATTTAAGATTAAATAGAGTAACAAAATAAATTATACACTTATTTAATTTTAAGATGCTTAAATATTTATGTTAATGTGTTTTAAAAACTGCATAATAATATCAAAGCTATAATGATTTGCATTCAGATAAATCTGGTAAGATTTTTATGGTTTTCTAATGAAATGTATGCATTTTTAGATGTATATTGTACACATATGTGAATTTTGAATTATTGAGAAATGTATGTATTGTATGTGTTTCTAAAGGATGTGTCTCATATAAATAGAAACACAAATGCAAATATTTTCTTTTGTTTTTATAGCAATGCAAGGTTAGTTCTTTTATTTTATTATTATTGAAATTTACAATGTTTGTTTTAGAATTATATCAATTTCTAAAAGAACATAATGCACTTTTTATAATTCAAAAATCAAGTATTTCATACAAAATTAATTAACTGAATTTGTCTTTCTGTCAAAAGACTAAAAATGTTAGTGTATCAGTAATTAAAAGCAAAAAGTTAATAGTTGGTGGTTTTTTAATGCTGTGAAGCTTTTTAATATTTAAATTTATTATAGTTATATAAAATAGACACTTCCTGAATTAAAATTTATATTCGACTTCCTGAATTAAAATATTATTACTATGATGCTAATTAATTTGATAAAGGCACAAAGTATAAAATTTTCTTAAGAAAATATTAATCTTTTATAATATTTGCTTATATATAATATGTGGTACTTTACTCAAAATAATTGTTGCTTGTTAGATATATTATGTTAAAATTTTATAGGGCTTACAAGTGTCTGCAAAACAAAGAGTTAGTCCATGGGATTTTTTAGAGGGGCATAAAAATCCTACCCCATGGTCATGGTTCTGGGCAGTAAAAGTGGAAAGAAAACCTTTGCGCCATGAAGAAAGTCACAGATTATTGCTGTGGCATACTCATTCTCTAAAAAAGCCCAGCAGTTATTATTTAGAACCTCCCCCACTCCCCGCTGAAGAATTGGAGCCTCCTCCTGAAAAACAGCCACAGATTCTTGTAAGTTATGGACCCACATTTTTGTCAGTAAAGATTTTCTAATATATGTTCTGTGCTCACACATTAAATTTTTATTTTATATTGTTTTTCTCATACTGTAAAATTAATTGAAAATGTATACCTTTTGTTTTATTTAATTTTCAAGTTTTAAAAATCAGGAAATATTAAAAAAAAATGTATATGAACTTTAATAACACTTCAGCAGAAAATTATTTTGATTAAGAAAATAATTTAAACCACTTTATTTTATTAATATTTGCTATAAATGAGTTGCATTTCTTTTGGTTTAAATAAATTTGTTGCTGCAATATTTGCATCTTGGCTGATTATTAAACTTTAAAAATTTAAATTACAAAAATTGATCAATAGATTACATCGTTCTTTCCATTTTTAACAATTTTTTAAATTATTCTTTACTTCTGTTTTGAATTTGTTTTTATTGATATTGACTTCTAGGATTTCTCAGTCTTTTGTGTGTGTGTGTATATATATATATATATATATATATATATATATATATATATATATATATATATATATATATATGCATACAGACACACACACACACACACACATATATATATACACATGCAAACATACAAACATATGTGCACTAAGTTATTATTTGGGAACATTTTTTGCAATATGCAACATTTTATTCAACTTTTAATCAAAAAACATGTTTTTGCTGTAATAAGCCTGAAAGCTTATTTGTGCTTCTGTATTAAAAATTGTTAATAGCAGATTAAAATCATCTGAATAGTTTGAGATGATTCTCTGAATTACATAGTTTGGTCATTAAAAAGAAAAAATAGAATTTTAAGAGCTGCAGAAGACACACAGTGAGTCAGTCTCCTTTGAATGATAATGTGTGAAAAATTTGATATTAAATACATTTCAACAAAATAGCAATTATGAGATTATGACTAAATTTGTTCCATTTTTGTAAAAAATATTGTTTTAAAAGTTAATAAATAGAAGTTAAAAGTAATAATGAATAGAAGCTGGATTGTGTTGATAAAGCGAAATAAAAGTACCAATTTGCAAAATTAAAAATGAAGTAATTACAGTAATCTCAATAAAATTGCTTTAGTTTAACAAAGCTGAAAATGGAAGCTGTTTGTATATGTTGTTTTATTTTCAATTCTATATCATGCATCAATGCAGTTCCTATTTTAAAAGTGTTTGCAAGTGCATTTGCTTTTTGAATGTGTAAGTCAAGCATTTGTTCCCCTTTGATGGATCTTGTTTAAAGCATAAATAAGTGAACAGATAAATGTAAACATTATACACATCCTTAAAAATATCTGTTTACAATGCATTCACTAGTAAATCTGTATAAATATAACAGATTTTAATTTTTTTAATTTAAATTTTTCATGATTCATTATAATCTTTATACCTAATTTTCTGTTATATAAGGTGCAATTTTAAAACAAAATATAAGGTCTGAATTTATAGGTGTTCGTTAAGAGACAGTTGCAAAAATGATAGCTAAATAAGGAAAATTTATATTTTTCATTTTATGTGTCCAATAATTTATATAGATTTTATTTGATAATGACTACCTTTTGAACAATATTAAAAAATCAACTTGTTCATCTATTATTATTTCTTTGCATAAATTTTGTTTCATTTTCCCCATTACTATTGCTCTAATACAAATTAATAAATTGTGATTAGTAATTTGGCTGTTGGTTAAGTAGTTCATAGCATCAAGTTCTCCTCTATCATGTTCCGTGATTGATCTATGATTTAAAGTGTTTGGAATTCACTTATAATCACAGATCACATTCAAATTAATCCTAAAGTTGAAAAGGTGACATCAACCAAATCATACCTATTCAAATTCATAAATAAATGTGTTCCATCAGTTAGATTGTTTGGTGTATTACAATAACTGAGCTGTGAATTTGTCATGTTTAATTCAATCATTGATATTATTATCCATTAGTAGAAACTTTCTAAAATAGTATCAATCATTTGCACTCCTTTTCTAAATAATATATTTAATCTTCCAAATATTCACAAATTCCACTGTCATAAATTTGCTTGAATTTACCATTAATACATAAACCTAATGGCTGAACTAATGTCATTTATTCATTTAGGTAACTGCCATGTTTTTATGGTATTCTGTTAGCAAGTTCTTCATATTATTAGACAGATCGAACTTAAATTTGTCCTAAACTGAAAAACTTTCCAAATTCTTTAAAGACTTGGGCACTTTTGCTAAACATTTTTTATTTATTGCAATTCTACATGAGTTTTCTCTGATAATTTTCTATAGCGTACATCACATTTCAAGGAAAAATCTTAGATAATCCTTCAAATAATGAAGTTCATAAGATGAAAGCATTGCACATGTACATCTTAGGTTTCTTCATCCAAAATTGTGTACATTGTAAACGAAGTGTACTTTAAAATTAAATAATTTAATGTTGTAGGTGTGCATTATATGACAGAATATATGGTAATTATTTCCAGTAAGTAACCACATAGAGCTTATCTCTGTCTTAGTAGTATGGCAGCACTCTTCATGGTGAAAGTTCTCAGGTTCAATCCCATTGACTTGTATGTTAAAGATAAGTGTTGCACTTCTGCCTTTTGCATGCTTACCTGTTAGGAGTCTTCTGTGTTCCAGCCCTTTTGATTTGGGAATACAGATTACTTATCAATAGAAAGCCCTTTCAGGAGGCAATTTATGCAGTGAATATTAAAATGCCTTGGCTCTTGGCTGTCCACTATACCGTGTTAAAATTACTCTAAATATTATAATGTAAAGCAATGGAACTATAATTCTTCCTGAAGAAATTTTCAGCAAATTACAAATTTGTAGTTAGAATTTTCAAAATCGTTTTACGTGTAAACAACTTGACATTTCTTTATTGAAATGATATCAGTAAAAGTCCATTTAAATCATTTTTGATTACCTTCTTCTTTTTCAATTGTTAATTTCTGTTCATTAAAAAAACTTTTGACAATTTCTTCATTACATTTATAAAAAAGAGTAATATCCTTTAAAAACTAATATTCATATTGAAAAAAATCTAAAAAATTGATGTATGCTCTGAAAAGCAAGAAAGAATTTTACTGTAAAATACCTATAAAAATATGACCTTTATAGTTAAAAAGTACAAGATTAATGCTTTCTCTTTTAAACAAAATTGTTCAGTTCGTTTTTAAAATAATTTTCTTATGTAATATTTTATAGATTTTTTTTTGTAATATATTAGAAAAACTAAAAAAAAAAAAGTATAACAAAAAAATTTAAGTTATAAGTTTTTTTTATAAAGGTATTATTTGATTTTAATTCTCTGACTTCAATTATATGTTGTAAACTAGATTTTATTTTATATTTAACTCTTAAAGTTCGATGTTTCCTGATAACTAAATTATGTCTTTTAACTAATATTTTGATAAGTATAAAATCTGCAGTGAAATTATTCTTTATTTAATATAATAAATATTTTAATTATTTTTAATGTAATACCAATCAACATGGCAGACTTTTTTGTTTTGATTAATAAATATTATTACTTTTTTAAGTGAAGAAAATTCTTTTCTCCATTTTAAGTACAATAAAATACTTCCACATATTATGATATGAAATTGAATGGATAATCTGTGTTATTAAATGTTGCAATGTAAATAACCAATGTAAAATATATTTAATAAGTGTTAAATATATTTTACATTGGTTAATTAACAAAAAATAATATTAAGAATAACTCGTGCTACAAAAAAAATGTATTACTACACTTTTTTATTAATTTTAAACTTTAGTTTTCGTATTTCAGGGTTATTTTTTCAATAATATAATCAATTATTTATTTATTTTTTTAACAACAATTGTTCTAAAGATTTTTTTCCCTAAGTATTTAAATAATGACTTATATTACCTCAAGCAAAAAGTTGTGGAAAAATAGTAATGCTTACAAATGAAATTACTTTCTCAATTTTTATTCATAAAATAAATTTTTTATAGTTTTGAAAATGTGACACTTTTAACTGTCAAAAATGCTTTTACTGAACAATATTTGTAAAATTATTTGTCTGCAATTTGCAGAGGAAAAATTATTTTACCTAAAAAATCTTCCTTTTTTAATTACTGTAATATTTACAAAAGTTAAAAAGAAAATTTTAATTAAGTATCTTATTAAATTTTAAATAATGGCCTCTTTTACATGTTATATGTTCAAGACTTACATATAATTTCTTTTATTTTTATATTTACATTTGTTTTACTTATTTATATTTTATTTTTACTTGTATTGATTGTCTAAAAAGTTGCCAAAGTATTTAAAATTTGCTTGTAAAATAAAATTTTTATAAATATAACATTACAAAAAATTTTGTAACTTGACTTTTAAAAAAACTTTTATTTTTGTATAATCTAATTTAATAATTTCTTTGTGTTATTAGAATAATTTTATAAAAGTGTGCCATCAGTTACATTTTTTATTGTTTTCAATTAGATTGAAGACATTAAAAGAGGCCGAGACACACCACTTGAACAATCTCCGAGAGGTAATGCAAAGAAACCAAAACAGCAACAGCGTCGCAGACGAGCTGCTAAAATGGTTAATGGACAGGTAAGTCCATTGAGAGAATTTAAGCATAAATTAAAGGTATGCTTTTGTAATTTACAATTTATGCCACAGATAAATGATTTTAGTTGTGCATTGAAAAGTATTCATTCTAATATGAAACATGGCAATATTTGTTTAGATATTAAATCAACTAACAGAATAATATTTTATTGCCACTACATATTATATTATTTATATTTAAAATGATAAAGACCATTATTTTTATTTTAAGAAGTTTTATTCTGGATTTTCATAATTACTTTAAAATATTTATTTAATATTTTAAAATGTTGCATCAAATTCCAAGATTTTAATGCTGAATTGGTTGCTGTGTTTTGTTCTTTAATTCAACTGTTCGTGAATTGGATGCTCAGTTTAGCCATGAATGCTTGTAATAGTTCATAATTCATTTTTAAATAAATCTCAACATTGAATTATTCTTTATATGAGAAAGAGATTTTAAACCAACAAAATAAATGTCAAGATTTTAAATGTATACTCTACTCTAGGTAACCATTTTTATCAAACGATGCTTCAATATTTTTTGTTTAATTCTAGTAACAACATAATTGTAGTAAATCTAGTAACAACAAAGAGTAAAAATTTTGATCTTTCTAAGTATCTCTATTTAATAAATTGTTTAATATTTCAGGAAACTTTATATGTTATTCTTCAAAGTATGCCAAACTTATAAATTATACTCTATATTTGATTTTTCTCTAAATAAATTTGATATTTAATTTGAAAAATATTAAAATAACATTTTTCATTGTCTTGGTTAGTGCATATTTTAACTCATACTTTTGGAAATTATGGTGAAAAAGCAGTGTTTTTCATTGATGTAATGAGAGAAAAGTTAAACTTTAGAGTTTGAAGATCAAATTTTAAGCAGTGATATGAAAAATTTCTGAAAGGACAAAAATAGTAATTTAACTTATTCTTATTTTATAACAAAAAATATATTTTAAATATTTACTAAGTTAAATTTTATCTTTCCATTATCTAAATTTAGCATTCCAGCAATAAGTATGCAAAGTTATGAATTTGTAAAAAATTCAAATTCAAATTTAGAAACTATGGCAATTATGTCCTTTGTAGAGAGTTTTCAATTAACATTAATTTAATTAAAGAATGAAATTGTGTCTTAATATTTTAACAGTCATTGCCTACATCTTATTTTATACATTTTAACATCCTTGAAAATTAATTGGAAAAGCTTCTCAGAAAGAAAACTATGTCATATTTGATTTTTATATTTAAAAAACAGTGCTCCCTTTGCAGTATCACAGATGTCTTAAGAGATCTCAGAAATTATACATTATGTTATTCCTTGTTGTTTGGTTGTATAATATGCTATGAATAATGTATTTTGTGTACTAATAATTTTAAAAATTTATGTAGGATAAAATAAAAATTAAGAAACACAAAGGCAATCAACCTCTTATGCATGTTGAAATATATTTAGGTGGAATAAATTTGTCTGCTGTATTTTGTTTTGCATAATTTTATTCAAACATATTAAGATTTCAATAATAAATTTTATAAATGAGTCTCTTATCTAAGAAATCCTTCCAAAAATTGAGTGGTTTGAGTAGGTTTATTTTTCAGTTTTTATAAAAATTATTTTATTTATTCTTACATACTTTTGCAATTTTATTTTATTTAGTTACTGCTTTATAACCTTCTGTAACATATGAACAGCCTGTGATTACATTGTTTTAATTAATCCAATAGTTCATTTTTGAATTGAATAAAAATAGTCATTGCTGTTTTCAGTACTGATGTTTATTTTTTAGCATTGCATTGCATTGCATGATTGTGTTAAAAGCAACAGCATGATTTGTTAGTTTCATGAATCCATTTGTTTATTTTTTTATAATTTTGTTTGTAACTTAAATATTTTGTGTGTGTGAAATATTTAACATTAAATCTCATGATACTAGAATGATATAATTACTTTGGAATTGTTTCATTCTAGTATCATGAATGAGTTTGAAATTTTCTGCATTTTTAATTATATTGAATGAATTAATTTATTGTATATAAATCAATGATATTTCACCCCTTGATATTAGAAAAATTAATGTATCTAATATTTCATTATTTAACCCTATTTTTCAATTCTGCTTAAAGGCATTAATACAAATAAATAGCATTTGTTAAAAGTTTATATTTTATTGCTGAACTAAATAGCTCATGTTCTGACTTTAAGTTTGCTGGTTTGATTCTCACCCTAGTGATTCAGAACCAAGACTAGTGATTTAGAATCTTCTTTAAGCTCCAGATAGCAGTTAAATTAATCATTGGATGTGAAAATAACGATAGAGTTACAAACTTATAATCTGCACTTTTCTTTGAAAAAATTAATATTATATTATATAACAAATATGATTTTGTGCTTTTTTGAAAATATGCTTTTGTTTTATCTTAATACTTTTAGTATTTTATATGGAAGACATTTTTAAGATGTAATAAGAGTGTTATTATCAACACCACATCAACGTGAAATAATAAATGATGATAGAGAATTCTTGAAGTTGGAAGTAAATAAAGAGTTATGACAAAGATATGGTAGTTTTAAATTTTAAATTCAATATAAAAATTTAAAAAAAATATGTACTTTTAAACGTATGTCATTTACTAGAAATTAAGAGCTTTGTTCATTTTGTAGGAAAGTTCAAGTGTAGTATGAACATCCTTACATAATATTTGCCAGAAAAGTTGTATGTTTTTGCCCATCTTAGAAAAGAAGTGGTTTTCAGATGAAATTAATAAGATCTGTTTACTCAATCATTTAATCTAATAACTAAGTTTAAAATAATTTTTTATCTTTATTTGAAGATGTAATGTGCCATGGTGTTTTTATAAATATACCTTGCTAGTACGTAAAAGAGTACTTTTAATTAGAATATTTAAAAGCAGTTTTGCTCTTCAGTAAAATAACTCCTCTTATAATCAAATTTTTCTTATAAACCCATTCTAACAGATAAATGCAAAGGAAATGTGTTTATATAAATATTGGCAAATAATAATAATTTATGCATTGTTTTGCTTTACACACAAATATTACTCTCAAAAACTATATGCATATATTTTTTTCATATATGAAATGTTTCATTCTTTGAAGGTTTAATAAAGACTTGGGAATTAAGGTCAAAGAGTGAAATGTTGCCTTTTCTTGAAATCATATAATTCTCATTAATTAATTGCAATACATGTTTTCACTTGAGTTATGAAGTGTGAAACACCTTTCTAAAAGTCCTACTTAAAGTTGTTTCAATTATAAGATTATAGCATGTAACGAAGATTCAAATGAAAGAAGTTTGGTATTTATTGCTTTTACTATGATAAAGTATGCAAAAAGTTAGTAAAATAAAATTCTCACTTTACTTCCAGAAATGATTGATTTGCTTTCATTTGTCACATATATAAATTATTAACATTACATTTTGATCTCTATAATAATATAATACTATGTAATATAAGTATTATCCGTAAGAATAATACACATGAATAGTATGTGTAACAAATAAATGGAGAAAAGGTGAACCAAAAAAAATTTGATTGTTTTTACTGGCTCTAATTTTTCTAGAATCTATTTTTCCCTTCTTGTGCCAGTCCTTTACTCTCTTTATTCTTAATGTCAGAAACACTATTGCATATACTTGCATAGAATTCTATTTTATACAAATGTAATCAAAAAAAGTTAAAAATGAGTAGTTTCAGTTTTAAATTTTTTTTATTATAACTATGTCAACTAAAAATGTTGTTTTTGAAATTGAAATTATTGTGCACTTAATTTTTGATATAGGCAAAGTATACAAATGAAAATGTATATAAAATTATAGAAAAATGATGTGCCAAAATTATTTTATCATATTTAAAATTTTTATATTTATTTTTTTTATTTTCGTATATTATTAATAGCTTTAATTCTTTTGCTTTACAATTAAGTTTAATATACAATGTAAAGTCATTAACCTACTTTTATTTCTTACTCAATTTTGTATTTTTATGCATGGTAAAAATTATAAAATATGCACTTTAATTTCTGTTCCATTTAAAAAATACTTTAGTTTTTAAACATATATTTTAAATTTATCCTACATTTCAATTATAAAACATATTAAATAATTTATTTTAACAGTTTTTCCTCTAGTGAAATTTAGATGTATAATAACAAGTTTTTATTATTTAGTCTATTTCTCATTTAATGATGTTTTTTTTCCATTTTTTATGTTTCTTTAATTTATCATTTTCAGTAATAAATTAATTTTTGTAAAGAAAAAATCCTTAGTATATAGAATCAGTTCATGTTTTTTGTTAAACTTCCCAATTAAATATGACAATTACTTCTAAAAAATTTTATATCTTCATTATTTAATTAAATAATTATGTTTATATGAATATACTAGAGTGAAATACATCAAAACATAAAAATAATCATATTGAAAAAGCTATATTTTAATAAATGTAAATAATTCTCTGTTGCAACTTAAAATGTCTAAAAGACTGCTTTAACATTTTTTATGAATTGAAATTTTACTAGTTACTGATAGTTATTTGAAAATAAATTGTTTTCTTACTTTTTAATTTCTATTTATATGCAAAATTGTAAAATTTAAATACTGTAATAAAATATATTTCAGATATTCATTAATTTTATACATTTTGAAATGTTATATATTATGGAAATACAGGTCTGTAATAACTTGTAGAAAACTATTAGAAAACAACTTTTTCTTCAAAATAACTAACAATTCAATCAATGGTAACTAGTAAATGTAATTCCTCCATTTATAAATCATAGAACATTTAAATACTTCCCAGATCATAAATGATTTTTCAAAAGAAAATTTCCTTGCTTAAAAAACAAGTGTGAATGCAGGCTGTTCATCATGTCATGACCCTAGAGCACATCTTAAATGGTTTCATTGTTTCTTTTTCATTTTGTTTTTTTTATGCTTGTTAACTTATTTATATATGTTGGTGTTTGTAAAAATATTTCTTTTTCTGTTATTTTAATGCAAATCCTATATTTTTAAAATGCTTTTCATATTGTATAATAAAATGATACAATATTAAATATCATGACTAATTTCTTTTCAAAATATTTTTTTATAATAAACACTTTAAATAATTAAATTAATTCCTTTTTGTTTAAAATTCATAAGTATATTTTTTAAAAATATTATTGATTCTTAAATTTTTGTTAACATATTTCTTTCTTATTTTTATTAATAAATTTAAAATAATTTGGTATACTTCTATTATACTAAGGATTTATGATATAAAATTACTTAATTTAGAATATAAAATTACTTAATTCTTGTGTTCTAAACTCTTCCTATATATAATAGTTTTAATTATCTAAAAATATATATACATATTAACAGACACAGATTGATTGACCATTGAATAATTATTTTCTTTATTCGCTTTTGATTAAGTAAATATTTTAGTGCAGATTTATAAGGCATCATTTTATCATTATAGTTTGTAATTTCTTATTCTTAAAATTTTAATATTTTACACGAAGACTGAAACTATTTCTCTCTAAATTGGTTTTACTATAGCATTATAATGGATTGAGAATATTCAAAATAAATTTGTTAATAATTTTTCAAAGTAAATTTATTGAATATGACTATTAAAATAATATTTTTAATTACTATACTTAAAGTAATATTTTTAATTACTATACTTAAAGTAATATTTTTAATTACTATGTTTTAAATTAAACTTTGATTTTCAATCCATGAAAAATCTCTACTGCAAAATTCATTTTTATAACAGCAAAGCCTGTTTCAAAACAACATGGCAAAATTCAAAATTTTATCGAGAATTAACGCGAATTTTTGTCCAGTTAGGGAAAGGAAAAAGAATCTTTGGGTATTTTTATTTTATATATATATGTTGCATTCCTAACATAAATTGTGTCCAACTTTCACTTCTTTTTTACAGTGTAGGATAATGATATGCAATAATGGGTTGCAATTAAACATGCTTTGTCATTGTGAAAGTTTTATTGTGTAGTTTTCTATTCTGTATAAAATTACACTATACCATCTAGTGATAATTTCTGGAAGTTAATCTCCCTTCATTTATGGTTTTAACTATGGGTTGTTGGTAAATGTCAAGTTAAGTTTGAGTACTTTTAAAGTATTACACAGTAGAAAAATCCTTTGAAATTTATAACTTGATCTTCACAGTGGGTGAAATTTTAGGCATATTGTATTGACTGAAACAGAATATGAAGTAAATTATTTAAATATGTATTTTTTGCCAATACATTAATAATATTTTATTGTACTAAAATTTTCATTGTGTTTGATATCATTTTCTCTTAAATAGAATTTTAAAATATTTACCTCTAACAATCATTTTATCTTTAAAAGAAAATTTTTTTTTCTTTTTGATTTTTTTTTTTTTTGAAAATAATTGATGCAATATTTTTAATGTCATAATACTTTGGTGATTTTTTAATGCCACAATATTGTCTACGCACACTTTCGAATGTTAAGCACAAAGATGTAAAATGCAAAAAAAAAAAAAAAAAATTCAATAATTATATACAGAAATTTTTGTAAGTTATCAGATAATGACATACTGGAGATTTAAACAGAATTAAGTATAAAGTGAAAATGAAAAAAAGGACATTAATAGGGTATGTGATTGCCCCTCATCTGAATACAAAGTTTACACCTTGTGACCATGTTTTCAATTAGGTGGTCTACCACCACACAGAATTAAGCAATAATCATTCTTTTATAGAGCAGTTTCCATCTCAATAAAAGTGGCTGGAGGTGGGGAACATGAAGATACAATACGGCTGAGAGCAATCCAAAAGTTTTCAATGGGATTAAGGCTGGGCGAATATGCTGGCCACGTCATACGTGCAATCCTTTCACTCTCCTGGTAAACATCAACAATGCCAGTTCTGTGGGGACGTGCGTTATCCTTCATTAAAACAAAAGTAAAGCCAACTGCTGCAGTGTACACTCTCATAATGGGTTATAGGACTTATCTCGATCCTAGACAGCTGTCACAGAACCCCGTTTAAAGATGTGCAGGTCGGTGTGGTATCCTAATGAAATCCCTGCCCACACCATAAGGCTTCTGCTTCGGAATGCGTGATGATTGGTGATGTTTTGGGGCTGATTGTATGTTCCTTGTTCACGCCATATCCTTATACGCTTGTCATCTGGCTCCAGAGCAAATCTTGACTCATCAGTTAACTCATTGTCCCAGTCAGACACAGTCCAATTGATAGTTCCCGGCAACACTTTAATCATGCCCTTCTTGATTGGATGGATCGATAAACTCAAGGTACCTGGGCATACAGTCCACTCATATATAATTTTTGGCGTACAGTAGCTGCAGATATCACCTTACCAATGGACGCTGTAACTGTAGATGTCACACGTGTGGAAGTCACTCTGCGATGGCGTTTGGCTAAAACCACAATATATCGATCTTCTGCAGGGTTTGTAACCCTTGGGCGACTGGCTACGAGCCTTCGGACTACTGTCTGTGTGGTTTGGAATTGTTTCCATAAACGTGAAATTATAGAATAATGAAGGCCAAAGAAAAGAGCAACTTCTGAGATCGACTGTCCTGCTTCAATGCGCCCCACAGCACGCCAGTGCTTAGAATCTTCCATTTGTCTTCTGGAAGTCATAGAAACACGTATGTCTTGAAAACAAATAAAAAGAAAGCTTTAAACACCTTCTATCAGCACTTGCAATCAACTTCTGTTACCCTTCATAAAGCTGGTATTTTATAAGACTACCCTTTTTGCATATTTCTTGATATGAAAGCACAATTGGCTGTTACCCAATATATTTGCATACTTCCATCTACCTCTGCAATGATTTGCATCCTTTTCAATTCTGATTGACTTTTGGAAATTAGCACTTTCCTCTCCGTGCTTAACTTTTGGAAGTGAGTGTATATAATATTCTGAAGTATTCCTGAGGAATAATTTATTATTGATACATATTTCTCTAGAATTATTTTACTAGTAAATTTTAAATCTTTATTGTTATTTAAAATTTCAATCTTATTCCTATTGTTATCAATCATAGTTTGTTGCATAATAATTTCTTTAGTATCAAAATAATAAGTTAAGATATTTGTTTTCTCAGCTGTTCATTGTTGATGATTTTTGGTTTTTCATTTATAATGCCCAGCTGCTACCAGATTTATTTGTTAATGGTTTTGTTATATTTATACTTTTCATGAATAATCATGTATAAATCTTTCGTAATAGTTACTTTTCAGCTATTAATAGCTGTTTCTTGAATGCTTCTGAGCCAAGTTGGTAACCAAATAGTTATTTATTTGGTCTTTAGCTCAACAGTTAATAGGTTCAAATCCCATTTTGGGCATGGATGTTTGGTTCAGAATGGTTTGGTGGTTCAGAATCCACTTTAAACTGCAAGTCTTGTTCTAATTAGCCCTCATGAATAAAAGTGACCATTGAGCAATAAACAAACCAAACCACAATGCTGCTGAATTTTTTTTTTTTTCATATCGCAGAACCATAGAGGTAACTGAATGGTTAAAGGTCTTGTGTTCTGTTAATTAATTTTTAGATTTTATTGTTAGCTCAAGCATTGACGTTTTATAATGTGACTTAGAATTTAATAACAGCTAACTATAATTCAAAAATTCATTGTGCTCATAAAATTACTATAGAAAGACAAACCAAGCCAAATTTTCCTGTCACAGTTGCAAATAAGTATTTTGAGAGTATATTAAATTTTAAATGGAATATCATTGCATAAGTTATTTATTGATACAACCTTCCTTTTACATGTATTTTTTACTCATTGCATCTTTTCTGTTAGCTAAATTAACACTGCAAATTTTCTGTACTGGTTTCCCCAAATTTTTAACAAAACTTGATGTTTACTTGATTCTTCATTTCAATAGGATGAGAGTTTTCAAACATGAATCTTACTATCCATATCAGATTTTTCTTTCTCAATTTTTGGTGCTTGCTATGTTGCACATTTCTATTGGTGTCTGCATGGGCATACATTGAGATGCATTTGTTACACCATGTTGTTTGAGATGTCCATCCATTCTCCAAACTTTTAGATAATGTATGCAAATATATTAAAAATAAAAGAACTAATGAATAAGTTCTCATATTGAGAATTCTTGTCATGTCATAAATATTGTATAGTAAGACATAACAATTCTTTAATTATTAAGAAATTCATGTTTTAAAAATATTAATATATTATGTTATGCTCCTTGGGAGTGAAATCATTATTTCTTCTTGGTTCTTATTTCTAGTAAACTCTGATCTTAACATCTCTGGTCAATGTTGTCTGCAATAATTTTTACATAATCATTTATTTATTTATTCATATTTTGATAGTGATAATTCAGATTGAAATATTACTATTGTAATAGAGTAACATTTTGCTAGTTCTTTGCTTTTTTAATATATATGAATCTCAGACTTTTTTTTTAAAAAATTATCAACATCTTCTGATTATCTAAAAAATATTGGAAACAAGTGCTAAAACAATATTTACATTATTATAAATCACAATTCATTCATAAATATTCTCTGCGTTTTTTTAATTATGAAAAGAAATATTTGTGTAGCATTAATCTGCAAAAATAATGCATACATTTAAAGGCCATATGTAAATGTATGAAAAGCTTCCTGAGTTAAATATTTTAGAGCTTTATTTGGCAATTGATAAGTATCATTGAACTAAACATTTTATGGAAATAACAAAATTGTTTACATCTTATAAGATTTGAAATCTTCCCTCAGTTTTTAATTTCATCATTATATATTACTGAAAAGTGTTAATTTAAATTTTTTTCCAAAATTACTTTGTTTTTAAAAAAGGATTCATTTTATTGTGATACCAATGACTACAGTTTTTAATTCATGTATATAAAATATGCACCCCTTTTTTACATATTTTCTGTGTATATTGAAGTATAATTTAATGTTTTTAATTATTAAAAGACAAAGGTAAAGAGAAAAAGACAAAGAAAATTTTTAATTACAAAATTTGATTTAAATATTCTTTGAAAATATAAATTGCTTTGAATTTTTACATTATTTATTGGCTTGTTATTCAATGAATTTATTTGTTTCCGAAACAAATAAATGCAATTATTTTTCAATGCTATTTAATATTAAATGTTGTTTTCTTGCTTGAGTGTTTCTCTGTTTTTTTGTATTTGGTTAGGTTTAGGAATTACTCCATAGTTAACTATGAAAAAAATGGACAAAAAGTTTTCATATATAAAAATAAGACAAAGATTTTTTTAAGTATAAAAACTCAAATTTCAAATATTTAAATTCTACATATCTTATTGTTACTGTAAAAATTTTAAGGTGTTGTTATTAAAATGCTTTTACAATAGGTAAATATTAATTATCTATTTAACATAATCAGTTATATTTTTTATAGAATTTTGGAAGTGGTGTACATGAATACTATTGGATAATTCATTCAGCAGTCTTAAGAAAACTGTTTCTCTTCCAAATCTGCAGATATTTTGGCTTCTGGTTCTTGAATTTAGCTTATTTATACCAAACATCAAACCATTTCTACAGATCCATATATTTATTCTCACAGTCCCATAAAAAATATTCACTTTTTTGCTATACCTTTAATTAGTAGGATATAGCTGTCATTTTTATCTGAAAAAGGAATGTAATTTGTAATTTTCAATTGTTTCATAAAAATAAAATTTTGAAATAATTATTTAAGGTGTGCTTTAGGTTTGAAACAAAGCAATTTTTTATTTGAGATAGCTAAATCAGTAGCATTCATTTCAGGTTGAGAAAGAATTTGCAAAAGGGAAGAAAAGAGAGGTAATGGATTAGGATTTTATTTTTTGTTTTAATATTTATGTTAATGCCTTAATATACCTTGGAAATTTATTTTAAAAAATTGGAGCTTCCAAAAATTGTTATATTATCTGTTTTGTAAATCTACTTTTGCCTTGAAATAATTATATATGCGAGTATACTTTGCAACAATATTGAATTTCCAATTTTATTACATCCTCATCACTTAACAAACTTTTTAATGATTTATTTAAATATTAATCGATATTTTGGAAAATTTTCAAAAATTAATATGTAAACATTTCTTGTATCAGTAATGAAATCAAATTATTTTTTATTTTGGAAAAATTAAACTGCAGTAATTTGCTTACTGTTTTCTTAATTAAGATTTAACACAAAATGAAGCAGTATTAAAATAAAAATTTTGAAATTTGAAATAAATTTGTTTTTTATATTATGTTTTATCATTCTTGTTTAGAAAATTACTATTTGGTTAAATATTTAGTGCTTTACAATTTTACTTATAGTTGTAATATTTCACTCCTCTTCAATTTACTTTTCCATATCTTTCTATTCATTTGGATGTCTAAAAATATTTATGATGCATATAGTCTTAACAATCTCATAGCAATTTGAAAATAGCTCTTTTCCTATGTTCATTTCCATTATATGTGACTTAAAGTTTTTTCTTATGAGTACCATTTTCCACAATGTTTAATCTCGTCTTATTTCCTTTATGAAAACATGAATATGAACAATAAACATTTGTGAAGACTAGTTATGATCTGTTTAAGAATAATTTTGTATTCCACAATGGCCAAATATAAATTTTAATTATTTTAAATTGAATTTACTAAGATTTTATATTAAAGTATGTTAAAATCTGGTAAATATCATTATTTCTTTATTTTTCACTCAGATTTCTTTACTTCTCACTCAGAATTGGATTGTTTGATGATTTCAAACATTCAAAACATCAATTAAAAATATTCTGTTTTTCTATTTAAAAGTTTTTTAGTCAATTCTTTGTGATTTGTAAAATTAAGTTTTGTGATTACTTGATTAATTATTTAATTTCAAATTATTTTGATTTTATTATTTTATAAGCTTGGCTTTTAATATTGGGGACTCTTTAACATTATGGATTTGTTTATAACATATTTAATCAGATAATTATGTGTTAAATTAATAAAAGTATACAGTTGTTCATCAATTTTATATTATTTCTAAAGTCTCTAGACTTTTCATGATACTTTTTTATGTTCATTTTCCTTTCTTTGATACTATCAACATTGCAATATGGGGATTTAATTTAGCATAATAAATATATAACAATTGAAGCTATAAGTTGTACATTCAAAATACCATATCATTTTTCAAAATTGCTGTAGTAGTTTGTTTCAGATATCATATATTAAAAAACATTGCTTACAAAAAAAAATCTTACGTCATATAATTCATTTTATTAAATTTTGATTAATTCAACCAATAAAGAAAAATATTTTCATTCACTAATAATGAAACAGTCTAGACAATGAAACATAATCAAATGATAGTCAAGAGATGAAGATTTTGACAATAATATTTGTGTTTCTTTTATGTCATATCATTATACATATATGCATATAATGGACTTTACTTAAAAATCTTTAGATTCTAACAAGTGTTATCTATTGATAGCAAGCTCATGGTATTCGACCTGGAATGGGCTTTCCAGATCAGATGATGTACCAGCAAGGACCTCCTCAACCTTGGTTTGGTCAGCAGACTTCTATTCAACAACCTCCGTACTATTCTCCACAACAGCCATTGCCACCTGGTTTGTAATTATAATGATATTAAATAGACTATAAAATTGCAAATACAAAAATCCTCTTTTTCTTAATAAAAGTAATGATGCTGAAAATTCTTAATCTTTAACTAGAATATGAAATTGCATGTATCCACTTCTTTTTTAGTAAAATTATGGAGCTAAAAATTCTATGGCAATTACATTTATTCAGGAAAAAATTATTTTGCTAAATTTATAATTAATTGCCTTAAAATTAAATTTTATATTTTTTTGTAATTGAAATGATTATATGAAACAGTTCAGTAAATTTATAAAAGGAAATTGATAAAAGCAAATTTGTTTTAAATAATGATGATTTTTATTGAATTGCTCTCAGCCTATTATATAATTTTTGTATGTAATCTTTCCTAATTCTATTGTCAGAGTTCATGAAAAATTTCTTGAAGTTCCTGTAATTACAAATTGACTGCTAGGAAATTATGAATAACTCAAATATTTTCTTGGTGCATTCATTTTTTTGTTAGAAAATATTTTGCATTTTTTAAATTTTTTCATTCAAGTTTTAAAATTTTTCATGAAATTGTTAAAAAAAAATTGAATATTTATTTTAATGATT
Source organism: Latrodectus hesperus (assembly GCA_037975125.1). Lineage (NCBI taxonomy): Eukaryota > Metazoa > Arthropoda > Arachnida > Araneae > Theridiidae > Latrodectus > Latrodectus hesperus. The sequence goes on along the minus strand of CM075857.1, from coordinate 29,839,472 downwards.
CTATTTGATAGTAATACAGTTGCTACTGAATTATTTTTATATTTATCTTTGAAGATTAAAATCTAGTTTAACTAGACTGAGACAAAATATTCAAGTTTAAAATGAAAAAGCCATATCTAAGGTTGGCTTATTGTTATGAGTATGGTAATTTTATTTGTTTATTTTTCTATTCATTATATTATTTTCTTAATATTTTATAAAAACAACTTTTTTACAGCCATGTTAACATTATTTTAAAAAATTTATTTTAGTTAGATTATATTTGCCATTAGAGATAGAGACAAATATAGTTATCTATCAGTTAAATTAAATAAAAACTAAAATTAAGGATTTGACATAGCTGTTAAAAAGTGTATTCATTGATCTGTGAACTAAAGATTGACCCACATACCCTTAATTTTCTACAATTAGTAATTTAATGTAATTAATACAATTTTATAATTCAACAATATACAACAAGTTTACAAACAATATTTCTGCATTGTAAATATTAGAGAATCTGCATGTCAAATCTCATATGGGAGAAAAGCTAATATATATTTGTGTAACTGCACCTGCTTCAAAATGTACTTATTTGTATTTATTTTAATTTGTTTCAACAGAGGAAATTTTAAGACAATTTTTAATGATGAAAATTTAAAAATGATTGGTCGTGGTAGCCTAGTGGTTAGGGCATCTGCCTTCCATCCAGAAAGGGGAAGTTCGATTCCCAGTGCTGCCAAAGACCCACCGAGTATATGTGATACATGTGCTCGATCAATCTGTGGAATTGAAAGTCCCGTGATCGGTCACTGAGCAGTTAACATGGGTGCAATGATCTGGAGAAAATTTTCTCTCCCTTCACAACAATGTCAAAATTGAGGGAGTGGATCCTCTAATGGTGCCATCTATCAGAGGATTTGAAGAGTTAAGTCGTACTTTCACCTTCATGATGCTCTGATTAAATTAAAGATGCACCCTGCTGGCTTAAATTTGCATAGCCAAGGCATAGTGAGCTTGGCTTGTTCAAGTGTCATAAGTAACAACAATAACAACACAACATTTAAAAATGAAAATTTTTTATTGTCTCTGCATTTTTTAATGTATTTTTAATAAAAGAAAAGATGTTAATATTCAGTACAAAACATGTCAAATAAAAGATGCCAGATTTAAAAAAATAAAGATAACATGTACATTAAAAAAGTGCATTTTTGCTGGCATTTAAATGGTGTATATTGTAAAAATATTGAGATACCTTAATAACTTTAAAACTTTCATACTAGGATAACAAAAATTATTCGTATTTCCTAACATCTATGGACATATTTTCAAATTTTGTTCCATGTTAACTATCACTGTTATTCCAGTTTACAAAAGAAATCATTCTTCATTCCATTTATAGTGAGATGCTTCATTTTTTTTAAACTGACTTTTAAAATATGTTTAATTTCTTTCTTTCTTTTTTTTCCCATCTATTCACTCGGTATTTCTAAAATAACATGATACATGCAGCTTCTATTTGTAAATTTTTTTCTCTTCCTTATACCTATGTATTCCACTACTATTTTAAAATTTTTGAGGATTTATTATATACATATCTAAAATTTGAACTAATGGGCCTAATTTGCCTTTAATAATTGTCATATCTATTATGTTGTTTCCTCGTTTTCATCATATTATCAGTTAAGTTGGCATTTGAAAGAATCCCAAATTAAAAGCTTTTCTTGCTTCTAGGTAAAAGATGTCAAGGTGCTTTTGCTAAACATTTCTGAAATAACATTTAGACATTTTCCTTTAAAAATAACTATGGGTATTAAGTCTATCATCTGTTAAGCAGAAAAATACTTCATTGAAATATGTGACCTATTTAATTTGATTGCTCCTTTCATATCAATTATGTTATTTTCTGTCATATATCAAACCCTGAAAATTTTATCCATATTTCACATATGTGTGAATAAATAAAACTAAATAATTCTGTGCCAGAATCAATAATTTCTATGGTAGCTCAAAGTTCTACATTTGCATTGTTTTCATTCACTTTTTTGCCCAACCTAAGGCATATAAGGATGCACTTTTCCTTCTTATAAATAATTCATTCTAACCATTTTCCTGAACCCAGTTTCCAACACTTTCTTCTTAGATAGGTCATTTGATTGCTTTTTTTGCAAAATGCATTTATTCTTTCGAATATTAGCATTAGGATTCAATTTTCTGCATTATATTTATAGAAATTCAATCTGTATAAGACATCCTTATTCCAATAAATTCCATTCTTTTGCCCTGAAAATAAAAAAATAAAAAATAAATAAAAAAACCCTAAACGTTTGAAAACAGCAAAATTTTTGTTTTCTTTGCCAGGATGTTTATTTCTTAAAGGAACACTGAAACAACTGTATTTCTACTATGATTCAAGAAAAAGGCAATTTACTATAGCCTAATTTAATTCTTTTCATAAACATAATTATAACCCTTTCAGGGCAAGCGATGCAAATGTTTCTCTTAGAAATGTCTCCCGTGATTGGGAAGCTTATATACACTTTGGAAGAAAATTAATGCAGCATACATATGTTGCACATTTGAACTTTTAGGTGGAAAGTTTTTTAATATTCACTAGACAATACTCTGTATATATTATAGTTAAGTGGAACTTAATTTTGTGTTCTTAGTCCTCTATTTCTCAATGTGTTATCTTTTTTGGGGGTATTTAATTTAAATCAACTTTTGAGATGTGAAGTAATAATGTAAATAAACAAATATATGTCTTTCCATTTTCCACATTCTATATGTAGTCTCCTTTAAGATAGCTTTCTGAATACTTTATATTTTATCTTTGTTGCTGTACCCTGTCTTTTAGTTTTGTTTGAAATGACCTGAAAGACTTTATTTTGTCATTTTTGTATAAATTTAAATTATTTTCAAATACATAAAATGCATATTTTTTGAAGAATTTCAATTTAAATTCTTCAGTGTTTAATTTATAGTCTTGTATATTCCTTCGAAGAAATTTACTTTCAGTTTACTTTTGCAGCAGGAGGACCTCGGTTTGAGCGCCCATTATCACAATCAAAGCAGGCTTTGAGCTCCATGCTTCGTGCTCGTCATCCATCTACTCAGTTCTTACCTGGGCCAGGGGGAAGCAATCAGCATCAAAGTGGAGGGAGTAGTTCAATACCAGGTACTATGGGTGGTAGTCATATTGGAACTGGTCCCATAGCAGGACACCCTGTTAATCATCCAGGTAATAATCCACCACCAACAGGATTCTCCATGGAAATGATGCAGAAACGACAAATGATAATGCGTCAGCAACTTCGACCTCAAGGACTGCCAGTAGGTTATAATTTTATGAAGTCCTGTTGCATCTTAAAATATACATTTTAAAATGATTGTAAAATAAATTTAATTCCTTGTCAAATTTATAAATACAGTCAATGAAATAAATGTGTAATTGACTGTTAAAATTGAATAGAAATTAATGACAAAAGTAGCAATTTTATATGGTTGTCACAGTTAAAAGTCAGTAATTTCCTCATACAATGTCATATAAAAAATGAGCTGCAATATTAATCCTATAAGAATTTTCTTTTGTATGTTTTCTAAATATTATAGTGATTAAACTTTTCATTTTTTAATCATTTTGATTTTGCTTTAATGCAATTTTGTGTTTTTCTTTCCTTTTTATGAAGAAAAACAACTTTAATAATATATTATTTAAAAAAATTTTACAAGAAGTATACAGTATTATGTTAGTTCCTAAGTACCAAGAAACATTTTTTCTGGTTATAAAATGATGTCCCTCACATTAAAAAAGTAGTGTCACTCATTAAAAAATTCTCTAAAAAAGCAGTAATGTATTTGAGAAAAAGAAATAACATTCATTGCAGTCTTCTGAGGAAGCTCATGGAGTAAAATGACCAGTCATCTTCCTTCTTCACAAGCTAATAGTTTGTTAGCTTACTTCCTAAACTAAGCAAGTGTGACAAATTTTGTTATTGTTGTGAATAATGTTGCTTGGGCTATTAATAGAATCATGGAAAGTTACTATAAATTGAGTTTGAAAAGTAAAACAGAAGGCGGTAAATTTTCTTGTTCTCTGTTGATGGTGATCATTGCAGTGCTGTTTATTTTTTAAGTTTAAGATAACCAGCGATTTTTACATGAAATATATACACATTCACTGGGTTTGGTATTGATAAATGTTCAGATATCAAGTTATTAATTCCTCACTGAAATTAGGCATATTGGGAAATTGCATTTATAGTTCAGAAAACTGTACTATAGTATGTAAGATATGATGGACCATAAGAAAATTTTCTGCTACTCCACTGGGAATTTCTTATATTTCTTCATTACTACTAAGTATATTTAATCATGTTATCAAGTTTCTAACTTTATAACAAATATTGTATCCTCTTTTGGATCTTTAATTTAAAATACCTTACACAAACTGTCAAAATCAGGTAATATTTTTATGTAAGAAGGATAATGAAAATTCTTCAAAAAATGTTGTATTTGTCAGAGTTTTTGTGTATTATGCTTAAATACTTTTGCTGTTGAAATGCTCTAGCCATAATTCATTCAGATTTTTCTAAAAAAATTATTTGTTTTGAATACTCAAAAATACTTTGAATATTTTTTGTAAAGTAAATTATAGATTATTAAGTTTCAAAATTTAATATTCTTTTTCATAAATATTATCTCTCACTTTGAAATTTTATAAATATAATTGTTTAAGATATTGGATATTAGAGTTTTATTTTGTGCATTCATTTTAATCATGATTAAAGCCATGACTAATAATGATTCTAATGAATTTGTATAATTGAATTCGTCGTTTTTATTTAATGTGGCAAACGTGGTTTCAGGGAAATAATAAATATTCTTAATTGTGTTAAATAAATGAAGCTAAAAAAATAAAATAAAATATTCTAAAGATTATAGTGGAGCAGAATACAAGTTTTAAAATAATTAATATTAGTACAACTGAAATAAAGGCATATCTGCTGAAAGAAATTGTATTAAAATTGTTTAAAAAGAATTGTTTTAAAATTTTAATTTATACCTTTATTTTTAACTAGGAATTTTTTGTAGTTATAATTTAATTCATATTTATTTGATTTTACTATTATTTGAAATTACTCAACAAATAAAATTGAAGGAATTCATAAAACATTAGAAACAGGTAAAACTATGTTAAAAACTTTTGTTCTATTAAAGTACTTTCAAAATTTTAACTATTACTTTTTCAGAAATGCATAGAAAGACTACATTTTTAAACATAAACTGATATGAAATATACAATGATTAAATTTTTTAATCTCATTAGCACATACAAATACATACATTGCGGTGCAGGCAAGCCCCGGACTGTACCTCAAGGTTAACGGGTTAGGAATACTCGCCCATCACCAAGTGCCTCGTAATTTTGAACCACGGTCTGGTGACGAGGTCACACCTGAGCTGGCACCCTCCTCTCCAAATCCATGCCACACCAACGGAAGGGCGTCACATATTAAAGTGGACATGTTCCCAACCCACGGAGCTCCAGCAACCCTGTGAAAGAGAGTACGGCATGGTCACCCTCCCACCCACTGCCCTGTAGGCAAAGATGCTTCACTTTGCTGCTTTTATGGGAAGCGGCGTGAAGCTACTGAGTCACTGGAGCTCTCATTAGCACATAGAAGAATTACAAGATAACAGTTGTCAGATAATTACTTTCTGATCGAAAATTTATCTTCGTTTATATGTTGTTGTTACAAATCCCATCGAGAATAGCGAAGCTACACCAGATTCATGAGTCCATGCACACTCAAAAAATCAAGAAAAAGGAGGGGGTCTCCAAGGAGTTCCTCCATTGAGAATTAAGTGCACTCTAGTAAGTGTTGAGGACTAGCCTCGTTGAGGTTGCACTTTTTACAGATAGGGAAATGCTTAATACGATGGTCAAAGGATAAGCGGATGTGTTCACTAATAAATCTACTGATCTCAGTCTGGTCAGCTCTGGAACCCACAAAGTCAATGACTGCCCCTGGCTGCCTACGGCAGTAAAAAGCATGAGCAGGGGTATTTGAAGTATGCTACCAAGTATTTGAAGTAGCATTTTTACAAGCAGAATATATTCTGAGTAAGTAAGATCCAGATCTGGAGAAGCAGTAGAGGAATATCCCTTCTTCGCCAATGCATCAGCCCGCTCGTTTCTGAACAAACCTACATGAGAGGGCTGGAAGTGAATATCATGGGAGGCTGAGGGAGCACATAACATACGAAGAATAGAGTCCCATCCTGGTCTGTTACACTAGCCCAATCGCTCAAGTACTGGATGGAGCTACGACTGTCAGTGAGAATCCATATATTATTTAAAGAGGCTTTATCCTTGATTGAGTCCAGACTAGTCTGGATAGCCAAAAGTTTGCTGTGAAATACTGAACAGTAATCCGGGTTTCTGCAAAACTTTGAATCACTAGATCCATCTGGGTATTTAAAAAAAACTCCACTGCCTGCGTGGTGGCTGCCATCTGTATAAATCATCACCACTGCCATCTGTATAAATGTGAAGATCATTAGGTGGAATATTTATAACCTCCATAGCCAACTGTTTTAATAAATCTGGGTAGTCTGTGCCTTTGGTGACTTCAGAAAAAAGCTTTGATTGATAAAAAAACATTTGGTAGGCCAGATAATGGATTAATGGGACAAGTAAGGTACTGAGGCTTAATATTATGGTTAATTGCATTAAGTGAAACAGCTCGAGAAAGGGAAATATCCTTTTTTATCCTTTGACCATTCTGCCAGTTAATCAGGTATTTAGAAATGTGATTTTGATTCCCGTAGCTGATTAATTTGCTATAGTATTTGACTAGATTAATTTCCCTTCACAAATTCAAAGGCTGAAGATTAGTCTCATATTAAACTTTGTCATTGGGTCAGCTTCTACGCAAACCAGAGATTACTCTTCCAGCACTTAATTGCACTTGCTCTAGCTTTTGGAGGTTACTGGCTGAAGCACAAGATTTGACCTGAAACCCATATTCCAATATAAGTCTCACCAAGGCAATAAAAGTAGTTCTAAGGACTGTAGCATTAACACCCCAGTCTCTACCAAAAATGAATTTGAGCACATTAAGGTGTTTTCTATTCTTAGCAACAACCAAATCGATATGTTTATTGCAATTGAATTCAGTGTCCAAAACAAAACCCAGGTATTTAGGATTCTTTTCATAAGGCAACTGCTTTCTGCCAATGAGTAACTGAAGTTTATAATTGAAAAGATGTTTATTAGTTGTGAAAAATGAGGTCACTGACTTTAAAAGTTTAAAAGTAAATCCACGAGCAGCTGCAAAAACAGAAATATTCATAAGGGACCGATTAAGATAGTTTCCATCAGGCCAATATCACGGCCAGATGTACAAAGTGCAATGTCATCAGCAAATATGGCAATTTCACATGGTCCCAAAAGAACTCTCTCAATTCCAGCTAAATACAAGTTAAAAAGTTTAGGGCTTAAAACGGATCCCTGGGGAACACCCTGAGAAAGTTTAAAATAATTAGATAGAGAATTACCATTTTCACTCTAATGCGTTGGTTTTGTAAAAAGTCAGATATCCCAGGAAGAGCATTTACCCTGATGTCAAAGACCTTATAAAGTTTAACAAGCAATTTTGTTAATCCAGACTCTATTAAAGGCTTTAGTAAGATCCAAAAAGGCAGCTGCAGTATGATTCCTTGGCTTCTGATTATGTTTATCTCTCACTCTCTGGATAAAAAATAGTATCTGATCCAAGGTGGAATGACCACACCTAAAACCATATTGTTCCCTAGGAAACATTTTATTAATCTGAAGGTGGTGAGTGAGCCTGGTCAGTACCATTTTCTCCATAATTTTACAGGGGATACAAGTCAGCACAATGGGTCTGTAGCTGTCCGGGGAACAAGCCAATTTACCAGGTTTTCTAATAGGAATGATAAAAGCTTTTTTTCCATTCTCGGGGAAGTCTGCCACATTTCTCAGAGAGATTATAGATATCCAACAGCTTTTGTTTAACCGTAGGGGCTAGATCTAGTTCATGAACAGAAAAACAATCTTTAAACAAAGAGTTCCCACAAGTTGAGCTATGACATCCATAAACAAGGTTTCTAGCTTGGTGTTCAGTAACTTTGTCATTTTGGATGAAAGGGAGACAGCTTGTTTTCTTGTTATAGTCTCCCAAAATATCAGCAGTAGCTTTATCATCAGGGGGAATAACACTATTCAAATCCAAGACAGTATTACTATTTTCTCTTTGAGGCTGGGTTTTACCAAGCCCTTTAGCAAGTTTCCACAATTTTTCGCTAGAGGCTCTGAAATCTAATTTTTTGCAAAAGGCCATCCATTTTCCCCTCTTAATGTCACTATAAATGCGCTTGATTTGAGCATTCACTTGATTTAATTCAAGTCTAAGCGAAGCATCGTTACAATTCAATAAGGATTAATGCAATATATTACGCCTCTTAAAAAGAGAATTTATAGAAGTAGAATGATGAGTGTAGCTGAGTCTATAATTTTTTAATTTTGCCTCTTGGGATAGTCTCTTTGGCCGCATAAAGAATGGCGTGCTTAAATCTTCAATATCGTCAAGAGGTCCAGATTCATTAAAAATTTGATCAGTCAAGTGTCTAAAGGCTTGCCAATCTGCCTTTTTAAAATTCCAGTGAAATTGAATATTCTTCCTCCAAAGTTGTCTCTTGTTTATTTCAGTCAAGACAGGGAGATAATCACTGCCCACACTGTCCAAGACTCTCCAACTGCAATATGGATAAATATCGGGGCTGACAAAGGATATATCAAGTGCTTCAGTAGATCTATAGCTATAGAATGAGTGTGTAGCAGAACCATCATTACGAAACAAAATAGACTTGATATCAGTCAAATCAAGGAGCTCAATACCACGATGGTTATTACCAGAACACCCCCAAGAAGTGTGTTTGGCATTTAGGTCTCCTACAATAATAGCATTTTCATCTGAATGATCAAGAAGCCCATCAGGTAATCCATTTGCATTTGGTGGGTGGTAAGCATTAAAAAGATGGATGAGGCTTCCTCTCCAAGGAAAGGAAATACCTTGCATCTCTAAATCAGAAGAGGTGGTTGAATGTAAGTCAATGCTATTATATTTAAAATCTCTGATAAAAAGGGCCAAACCTCCACCTCCTTGTAGCTGTCTGTTAGCTCTTAAAATATGGAAGCCCTTAATGCTAAGACTAGAGTGTTCCTTTAATTTAGTTTCCTGGAGAGCAATAATTTGGGCATTATAAATATCAGCCAAAGATAGCAATTAGTCAAGCTTTACTCACTTAGCACTAGTAGACAAACCATTAATGTTACATAGCAAGATTCTGAGAGGTTTACCATCTGTTAAAGACTGTCATATACTTTTCGTACAGAGCCCTCTTCCTAAGATTTGAACATGCCCCTAATTCAACTATGCGATGGGCAATGCAGCATGTAGATTGGAAGTAGACAAGCTCATGATAAAGGATAAGGGGACAACTTCTGTTGATATAAGATCTGGAGCACCAGTGGTAGAAGTCCGACTTTGCTCCTGGCTTCACTCGCAGATATTAGCTGGACATAGTAGAACGGCCTTCATCCCTTGGGTGGCCCTACCAGGAGAATACACTCCCGATGTACTTTGCCCATTCTGCCCAGGAACACCCCCTCGTCGCTGAGAGGAATATCTGCAAGATTTAAGAGAGGAATGTTTGTTTATATAAAATTAATATGTATGTATTGAACTACTCTTACATCTTTTAGATACTTACCTAAAATGTGTGATGGATTATTTTCTAAATCGAAAATTTATGCTTCTTTATATAAATATAAATATATATATATATATATATATATATATATATATATATATATATATATATATATATATATATATATATATATATATATAATTAAGTTCAATATATGTTATTAATATACATATATTGAATTACTCCTACATTTTTTAAATACTACCCAAAATCCTTATTAATGGATTAGTTCTCAAAATGTTTTTCATTTTAGTATGGCTTCCTGTGTTACAAGGGGGATTCAAAAAGCTAAAATCTTGATTAATCATGTCAAATAGAAATTGTTCCCTTTGTGATTTCAATTTTGAAAGAACCTGTTTTTTTCCAAGTTCTTAAAAGAGGGTTGCATGTTCAATTTTGACCTTGAACAAACTGAGAGGCACATTTTTATTCTCTACGAAATAACTCAAAAGATGGTTTTCACTCTTGTTTTCAGTTATAGAATCCTTTTAAGATATTTAAGCAGAACATTCTTATAAAAATTTAATATTAGCATAAAAATTTCTAAATAAAAGCCACACACAAAAACTTAAAATTCGTGTCTTTCTTTAGGCTGATTATTCTGGCATTTGCTTAATAATAAACTATTTGAGGTAAATGATATAACATTAATTACAGTTAAACGTGATTTTTTTTATTTATTTATTTATTTTGATTAAAGTGAAGTTTAATTTAAAAACTGCATTTTTCATTGAAGAGAAAGTACAATAAAGTGGACTTTAAAGCAAATTTTAAGTCATTGTTTAATGAAGCTTTGAAAATTGTTATTCGCTCTTGAGAATTCAGTTAAAGAATTTGTTTGGAAATGTCAGTTTGAATTATGCTTCTGAGCAATTCAGGTTTAATTTCCTTCATTTCAAGAAGCAATTAATTTATATTTAGGAATGAGGTAGCAAAATTTTTCATGTTAATGAGTATTGCTTTAATGTAATTAAGTTCTAAAAATATGTGAAGGGATAATTAAATGTAATAATAAGAACTAATTAAATCTCTGTATTTTAAGTCTACTATTATTAAAAATTATGTCTCCCTATAATGGATTATTATCCTAATCTAATCAATTGGTTTATTATTATCCTTTAAAGATTAAGTTTTACAATTTCATATTTTTATTTAAATAAAAGTGTCTTAAGTCATTATTCGTTAAAAAATTTTAAATGTCAATATCTTGAAAAGGATTTCATGCATAATATTTTATTGTTTAAAATCAAACATTCATCTTAATACTTTTTAGAGTGGTCCTAGTGGACAAATCTATTCACATAACATGCAAGGCAACTCTGCACAAACAGCTCCTTTACATCATCTACCTCCACAAGGTAACTATTTACTTTCTATCATCCTTAAATCTAAAATGTTGTGCAAAAATATTTTTGACGTTATCCAGTTTGGTGTTTTTTTAACTGCCAATCAGTTTCCTGTTTATTTGCATTCTTAATGCATTAAACATTATTATTTATAGTGATATACAAAATATTAAATATGTTGAAGTTAATAAGAAATATTAATAAGAAGAAATAATATATAGAAAAAAGTTTGAATTGTATTTCAAAGTTTTTCAAAGATAGTGCATTTTTTGCTATGAATTGATTTTTTTGCTTTTCAAATGACACTTTCTGATATTCTGATCTGATTTCCAATAGTCTGATGTTTGGTGTAAAATATACTCTGTATTTATTATGCTAAATAGGAAGATTACTGTCTTACTTTTTAAAAGTAGTACATTTAAGTCGAGACATTTCAGAGGCCTAGGAAATTTTGTTTTTATATTTATTAAATATTATTACTGAATTAAAAATCTCTGATTCAATATGAAAAATGAAGACATAAATTTCTTGAACATCACAAACAATGAGAAAAGAAAAAAATTGTAATTTCAGTGAAGAAGTTTGATTTTTTTCTCTGATTACTTTTCACATCGAAAAGCTAATTCAGCCAGAGCTTAAAATTTAAAAATAAGTTTTAAATTATTACAAACATAAATGCTTTGATAAAAAACTGAACCTTCAAATTAAACATTCAGTTGTGTAATTTAAACTTCAATGGGTGTGAATAATAAATACTTAAAAGAATCACAAATGTAGTTGAAAGAATCTCATCTACATTAAAAAAATAATCTAGGTATGATGTTACTCAGTTTAATATTGTAACCATAAAGTAAGAGAATGGTTTTTCTCTTCTCAGGTCGCCCAGAGGCATTGTAGCCTGAAACAAAAACTTATTTTGAAATTTTGGAATCTTTATTTCTATATCTTATATATATATATATACATACATATATATATATATATATATATATATATATATATATATATATATATATATTGATAACGACAAGCACTTGTGTGACTAACTCTTCACCATAACAAAGTCGAAAACTGCTACTCATTTGTCGTTACCCAGCGGGCACCTGTGAACCTAGTCACGGAGGCGAGTAGCATTGCTCACGCCAAACCACCACAAATCCGTTTATACGGAGGAGCACATTCATACATCATCTCAGAAGGAAGGACAGAGAGAAAATAATATCCATGCCCGAACTGGAATTCGAACCCAAGACTCACAGCTCAGGAGTCAGGAGTGCTAACCACTCAGCCATCGATTGGCAATGTTATATTGTTATTATTTCTATTTTACCCATAAAGTTAAGAAACAAAGCATTTTACCCCTCTTAACTTTTTCTGGAGGACTATAATTGTTATATGATATAATATACCTAATCAAAATGCTAGTATATATTCTTATGTTGATTAATTTAACTTGTTTCTGTTATGAAGAATAAAATGGTATAAGTAATTTCATTACTAAAGCTTATTACCAGTTTAAATTTAATTTAGGAAAATTTGTTATTCAAATTTTTTTTAAATCTATTTTAGGTATGAACCAAAGTTATGGCAACTATAGTAGTAATAATATGCAACCAAATGCCAGTATGATGGAGTCTAGGAATTCTACCATGCTACAGACAGGCTTCAATCAGTCTTATTCTACACAACAAACATCCTCTGGGATGATGGGAGCAAACTCTATCCGAAATCAACAAGGTCAATACATACCACAACCTAACAGGTAAAGAAACAATCCTCTTTTTAAAATTTTTATGAATAAAAAATGACAAAAAAGTTAGAAGTATTTTTAGAAATAAAAAATAAAATATTTTTGTTCTTTACTTATTACTATTCTTGGGATATATATTTTTATTTTTTATTGGTGAAAGTACTTTGGTAGTTTAGATTTTTTGTCCATTAATTTGTTTTACTCCAGCTATCTATTTCTTCTATTACATTTCTTTTTGTGAATTGAATAATAGTAGTTAGTTAAGTAATTGAGAAACATTACTTTTTTCCTGTTATGCTTGTTCTCATAGTATTTAATCAAATTCAAACTCTCCTTAACTACAACAAGTAATCAATGCAAATTTGAAATAACTTTTTAAATTTTAAAATGAATTAGATTTTTTTTAATACTACCTTTTAATTCTTCAAATATAATAAATAAATTTAAAATTAAAAACGTATTTATTTTACTTGCAAATTAAATTATTTGAAAAGCAAAATCAATTGGGTAACTTTAGTATATAATGAGTATTTTAAAAATAAAAGCTTTTGTTCATTTTTAACAAACATTCCTGTAAACTTACTAAATTTTTTAATTAGTATATTTTGTAATGTTTGCCAGCTCATTAATATTGAAATTAAAAGTGGTATAGTAATTAAAATGAAATACAAACAATACAATCGATGATTTCCATTTAAATTTTTTTCACAATTTTGTTTTCCATATTTTTAATTTACAGCACTAGCAAAATTAATTACTGGTCTCTACTGTTATTTATATTATGGCAGAAAATATTCTGTTTGAAGTGGCATGTTATAACCACTATATTGCCTAAAAGAAATTACAATTCTCATATAATCATTAATGTATAATTCAAAATTCAAATGTCATTTATTCCAATTTATTTGTTTGTTTTATATTTAATTATAATTTTGCATTTTTTTCAATTTGCTTGTGGTCTTAATTTAGATCACAATACAGCATGGGAGCTCCCAATGTAACAGTCAACCAAATTGGTTCCCATTTGTCAGGATCTCAAATGGTGCAGAACAGTGGAAGTAGTTATAATGGTCAATCTAATCCACAAACTATGTCTACGGGTAGCTCTGCTAGCCAGATGCATATGCAGCAAATATGTCATCAACAACAGCTGATGGCAATGCAAAAGCAGCAGCAGCAACAACAGCAACACCAACAACAACATCAGCAACAGCAACAACAAGCCTTAGTAGCTCATTTAAGGCATATCAATTCTGGAAATCCTCCTCATCCTCAACAACAGCATCATCCATATCATCCACAGGGCCCATATTAAATATTATATTAATTCTGATTGAAATTCATTAAGAAACAAACTCTTTTTAACTGTGTTCATTGCCGAACTTTCAAGGTGATCCATGGTTAAAAGTTGTTTTTATTTAGTTTCTGAAGACATATGAAACTAATGAAATAAATTAGTTAAAAAAGTTATATTTACTTTTTGTTATATAAGATACTGTAAAAATACTATTTTAAGTGAATTATGAAACAAATTCTTCCCTTTTTTTAGAATCATTTTAATTTTTTTATTGGTTTGTTATTTAATTAAAATTTAGAATTGTTAAAACTTAGAATGAAATAGTGAATTGGTACAAACAAGCAAAAGCAGTCTCTATAATATTCACTGAAAAAAAAGATGTTAAATAATTTGGCGCTTTTAAAACCAATATAGTTTATAAGAAATGTTTTTTCTTGATTGTTTCTGCTTCACCCAAATAAAATTTCTTAAAGAGAAGAAAATAGAATATTTCACTATTTCAACATTTTATTTTAAATTTAATGTAATATCATTTTATCATAAATTTGAAATATGTGTGATAATTTTGATTTACTTTATTCAAATGAATAAAAATAATTATGTAATTAATTATTTTACTTCAAATAGAGTTACTAGTACCATCTCTTTTTATAATATAATGATCTATATTGTAAACTTTTTTGTTATTTATTTGAATGCTGTATATTTTACTTTTCATGCTTGTTCTCCATTTTCTGCTGTTTCAATACCATTTGAAAATGAAAAAAAATTCAAGATTGTTTTTAAGTCATTGGAATAAAAAATAAGGGAAATACAAATGAAATTGCATTAGTTTTAATTTTTGTTTGTTGGTTATTCTAGGTATTTTTTTGTTAGTTATAAATTTAGAATGTGTTTTAAAAATTGTCTAAACAAAAAAATATTTTAAATATTTGTTAATATTTAAATCATTTGTATAAAGTTTATAATTTTAATCATTGTTTCATATTCTTATTGCTGATAAAGGTGAAAAATTGAGTACTGTAAAATAAAATGAATATTATACTTATTTCTTGTACAAAACTGGAATTTCCTTCTCATTTTAAAAATAAAAATTTAAGGATACAAAACTTTTTAAAATCTTAAATTTATCTTGCTATTTTTTTCTTATTTATTTTTTTAAAAGTAAATAAAAGTTGTAAAATTCAGCATTTTGTTATTAAATAAATTTCAAACTAAATTCTTTTTCTTTTATAAATTGCAACATCAAAATATGGTGACATAAACAATAAAATAACTGAATTTAGAAACTTTTGCACTTAAAATGAATCACTTTTGTTGATGAAATTTCCTAGAATGAAACAAAGTCAGCATTTCTCAGAATTCACCTTTTCAATTTGAATAATGAATTAGATTTTTGTTCATAATAAAAGAATTAAATTTATTTTCAATTGTCTATTGTTTTTATTTGTTAGTTCTACTTAATGTGATTGTGGATACAAATATTAAAAACAACTGTTTTTGTGTGTAATTAACGCCTTTGATATTCATCACATTTATCGAAGGCGTTAATTACAAAAACGTATATTTTCGATTTTTTTTAAATCTGCCTACAAAAATTCCAATCTTTTTAAAGGAAGACTTTTCTAAAGAAGGTTTTTGGTGGAACATGGCTCCAACTATGTGTTGCCCTTGTTGCAAGGGTGATTTCTCTTGGAAAAGGTTGGAAGCCATGAGAAAAGTGTCGAGTTCATTATCAGTAAGCAAGATAATTAGACTTTAATTAGATGTAAAATTCTCTCGCTCTCTCGTTACATTTCAAATTTTATTGCAGATGGTCAAATATTTTAGAAATGGAAAAATCACATGATTTAACTATTAAAAGCAAAGTTAACATGTATTACTGCTTTCATGAATTACCCCAGAAGAGTTAAGAGGCGCTGCTGCTTCTAAAACATCACAATCGCTAGTATGAAATTTTAAATATTCGTGTCCTAATTTGAAACAAAGCAATGCAACTTTGAATTATACGCGAACACCTGCTGGGAAAGATAAAGAACTCAAATCTCTTAAAAAAGGTTGCATGAATAAATGGCTCTTTAATGAAATAGAAAGTGGAAGATCTTACTTCCAAAAAGGGGTAAAGCAGATTACTTAGGAACGAACGAAAGGTTCCTAGGAGTTTCCTTTGAAGAAAAAGGAAGAATGTTCTCAGGCATACGGAAAAGGATACCCATGTTCCAGTTGCTTAAGGCAAAGATTTCGAAAGAAAGGCTAAAAATAATTTTTAATTATTCACATGACAACGTCAACACTGCGAATAAAGCTAAACTATTTTCTTGCCTGGCTGTAACATGCGTAATACTTCAAGAACAAGAGCTCTAAGAAATGCTAGGTTGAAAACAAAGTATTCTCTTTGCTGTCATTAAAAAATTAGAAACCTTGGAAAATAAAACTATCAGGCTAGCGGTGAATGCACCCTGGTATTTCAGAAATGATAAAATAAGAAAAGAGGTTAAACTACCCCTGATTAGAACCTATTTTGCTAGTATTATGTTCAATATATGCAAAAACCTAGAAAAAAAACAAATAATCAATATTCCGTCCTATAACGACCTTAGCACAAGCAATAGACAACGTCCCCGAGCATTATTACAATATTCACAAAAGTTTCCTCTTCAAGCATGAGCAATTATCTTTAATTTGACATTCTAATTAAAAAAAAATTTGCATATAATTTGTACTAAAATCACTTATGTGATTTCGTATTTAACCCAGAATAACCATAAATTATAGAAATAAAAATAAAAGCAAAATTTTTTTACACATTTATGCTTAATAAAAAGAATAAAACAAAGAAAAAATGTGAAAAAAAGATAGTTAATAAAATTTGGAACGTACATAGACTTTGTGAAATTACATGTTACTCTCACCTGCAATAGCAAGTGAGACAGGCAATTGCCAGGGGAAAAAAAAAAAAAAGAGGACTACTAACAATCATATTTTTAATAACTAACAGTTATTTACTAACAGCAAATTCTTGTTTAATACTAAGCAAATTCGTAAAAGTGTCTAAGCCCCTCCCCTTAAATGCATAGCATTATTTTAAGCCATTCAGTATCAGCCATAGTTCACCGCTCACTGTAGAGGGTAGAGAATCAACGATCCAGGCACCTCAGTCACCAGACAGCCGGCAACCACTCCATATTAAAAAAAATGCATAAATAACGGACAATGAATGTACTATTGTGGAAGTTTAACCACAAAAATTTCTAAATTGGATGGAAGTAGTTTGATGAGTGTACTTCAGAATTGTATATACCAGTATTCCATTAGTAATAAAATTTTCTATGGTAAAATACAGAAATAGAAATTAAAATCTACTTAGTTCTCTTTCATTGATTTTTATTTAAAGATCATCATGAATGAAACTTAATTTAGTTAAAAATGTGCAACATCATTTTAAATATGCTCAGGTAAATGCAAATGAATTAAAAGTTAATAATATATGATTGGTTTATGAATAAAGTTTTTATTTGGTTGATCGCCGAAATTTCCTGCGTGGTTGAATTGAAGACGACCGTCTAGAATGAAATGAAACATAAGGATGATGATCTCTAGCTTAAAATTGTATTTCATCTCGAAATGTTGACGGTATCTGTAATCATTTCTTCCATATTCAATTTGACAGTTAAGACATCTCTGCTAAGCATTTTCTACCAAAATCCTCCAAATCCAAAATAACCTAGCTCTATCTATTAAGGTCTCCCACTTTGTTTATGAAAACAGAAAGGTCCCTTATGGAGCTATGGGTTTCACACGATACTTCTTCAGTATCAGAAGCATTTAATGTCACTCTAGTTAGAGCAAGGGCATCGCATTCATATGCAATGGAATGCGCCATTTATTTTTGCTCGTATGGTATTTTCTATAGAGTGTTTTGTGGAAAAAGTCCCCTCGTGTCAAATTGTTTTCTTTTTACTGTCTAGAAAAGTAGACACGCTATTAACAGCTTTCTGCTTTCTTAAGCCGTGGCTGTATGGACTATAAGGCATCTCTAGCTCTGGTACCGATGGAGCATTTCTACTTCAACTGATTTATTCTAGTTTCCTTACCTTGTAAAGGCAGGTCTACCTCAGAAGTTTCTCCTGCATGAGCAGTGGTTTTAAATCTCGGGAAATACGATACGTCAAGCATTGTCTGGGTGTAAAGCAGATTACTCTTGCAATTCGTTGAAAGGACCGCCTACCAACGCGCCTGGTAGTTGCTGAAGCCCCAGAGGATTCATTAAAATGTAATGAACACTGATTGACTGAATTTGGTCAGGCTGCATTGCACTCTGTTTCTAAACTGCTCACAGCACGAATGAAGATATAATTTTTTTTCTCATTTTAAAATTGTCATGTATGCATTACCATTGGAAGTATTGAAACAATATGTATGTCGGGATCAGTTTTGCTGTACGGTCACCCTTGGCGCGTTTTTTTTTTTTTTTTTTTTTTTTTTTTAAAAGCCAAATTTGGCGAACATTCGGACCGCCTTATTTTTGTCTGATGCAATTCTCGCGAGATGCTCAGCTTGTCTCGCGAGACAAGTCTCATGCGATCATTTACGAATTTTTAGATATCGTTTCTAACCTTTCTTCGCAAATAAAATTCTGTTGAATAGAGTAAAATAAACAAAATTTGCGGTAAACAAAATACTGTCGCCGAGATTTTATTTCAACAGGTTGTCTGCTGTGCTGCTTTTTTCAGCTGTTATCTTGCAGAATATATGTGGAGGAAAAAAAAAAACAATAAAATGTGTAATAAATTCCTTCCTGGAACCAGGGGGTACGTGTACCTCCCTGGAGCTTGAGCAGCCACCAGGCGCGTCGGCAGGTGGTGGATCGCCGAATGTCCTGTAGGAATGACAGGATAGCCTTGAATATAAAATCAGAGACCGCGAACCAGCTCCCGTAAACCCTGGTGTTATGCGTTCCATGCCTAGGGCTAATTGGCTCCGCGGTATTGGTGTCTTAACGGAGCCTCTAGTTGCCTGGCGAACTTCTAGAGTAATTTGCCTTGCCCAGTAACTCAGGCAATGCTGGGTGGACTTATATTACCTGAGCATTTTAATTGTTATCTTGTAGCTGAAAAGACACAAGTAATAACAAACCTTTCTGCATTTGCAGGTGAAGCCTCTGAAGTAGACCTTGCTGAAAAAGACAAGGGAACTCAGAGGCAATCTTGTAAAGGGGCAGCAATGAATCCTTCACTTGAGGTAGAAATGACCTCCAAACCATCTTCTGGTGAAAGTCAGGAAGCTATCCCTAGCATGACTGACTTTCTGATCAGATGGGACTGTTTCAGCAAGACCCTATCTGCTGGAAATGTCATACGCAAGAGGAAACGGCAGAGCATATCATTTACGAATGTGAGGCTCTTGCCCTATCTAGATTAACTTCTTTAGGCATCATCCATACTAGAGAGTTACACCTAGACTCCATTAAAGGGTTATCGGACTTTATTAATAAAGTGAGCGACCCGAGCAACTGGAACTAGGAAACATTGGGTTTGGAGTTAATGGTACAAAATGCTGATAAAAGCAGAGGTGCCCAATGACATACAAACCCAATGCTAAGAAGAAGAAGAATAAATTCCTTGCGTTCATCGATTCCATTATACGGGTCTACCCGCCAAAAACATAGGACCCGGAGCAGGCAGTAGCGGCTTCGATGGCAAAATAGGAGCTGGAGAGAGGTATTTTTATTGTTCCTTATTTACATAATTAATAATAAAATAAATTGTCTTCATGAAATGAATTTCTTATGAGTATTTACCGATTTAAATTCATTAATATAAAATTTAATCAAAAAATTTTATGGATAATTTAGCATATCAACTTTATTATTTTACCATTGATGTTTGAAATCTATAAATTTGCGTTTTTCGTTAATTTTGCAAAATTAGTTGAGCATATTGATATATACCAACAATGTATGAAATATTTATCACTATTTCAGCCATTTTTCTCCCGCCGTTTTTCCCTATAGGGTTTACGTCGTTCAATCACTCGTCATACGGCCTTGGCGACTTTTTGAAAATTTCGCCAAGGGTGACCGTACAGTAAAATTTTACCGTATGTCGTTTTATCCTCGCTTTCTACATCCCATATGATACTTTTGAAAAAATGATATTTACAATTTTTTGTCAAAGTATTGTTTTTAAAAATTGCAGTATAATTTATTGATGATGGGAATACAAATAAAGGGTCTGTCTGCACCTCAATAGAAAATGGAACTTATATCAAGCTGTCAATTTCGTAAAATTAAAGTTTTGATTTATTTTGAAACTTTATTTTCTATGTTCGTAATTCATTTAAACTTCTATGAAAGCCACGCTTAAAGTCACCGTTATATAATTTACTGAGCCAAAAATGAGAAAAGTATAGTTATGACTCAGATGAACAAGTTCTCGAAGATAATAAAGAAAATTCATCCATTAAGAAATAGAGAAATCGTGGAAAACTAAAACAGCCGAAAAGATTTGAAGATTATGTAATGGCAGCTAAAGCTTCCTTGTCTGATCTGTATGCGTCAGAGTCAAATGAAGAAGCATTTAGCTTTAATAAAGAACATAATTTCTGGAAGAAAGTCATGGATGCCGAAATCGCTTCTTAAGAGGATAATAACATATGGACATTAACATCATTACCACAAAATCAAAATCTCTACATGTAAATAGGATTTTTGTATGTGGAAAATTCAAATGATATTATAGATAAATATAGGGCGAGACTTGTGTGGAAAGGGTTCAATATGAGACAAGGTATTGATTATGAAGAAACATTTAGTCTCTTTACAAAGTTAGGAACTGTACGATCTCTCATAATTGTTGCAACCAGTATGAAGAGGCATCTAATTCAATTTGATGTATCAACTTCCTTTTTATGTTGTAATTTACATGAAACCATTTACATACATCAACTTGAAGGCTATATAGTGGTGGGTGCAATGTTTGGAAACTCAAGAAAAGTTTTGTATGTGCTTAAATAAGCTCCTCGACTTTACCATAATTGTTTTGGAAAATTTATGATAAATCTTGGATTTCAACTCTGAAGCAGATCGTTGTTGATTCATCTGTCATATGGAAGGAAGAAAATGATTTATACAGAGCTCTTTATACTGATGATGAATTAATCACTACCACACGGGAAGAAAATTCGTGAAATTTCCTAAATCAGTTAAAAACAATTTAAAATTACAAGAAAGTCAGCATCATATTTTTAGATGTAGAAATAAGATTTGATGATGAACTTTTAAGATTGAGCAAGCAGCATATATGCCACAAAGATGTTTCAGTGGTTTGGTATGACTAACGAAGATTAATTTGTACATCCGATTTGAAAGAGAAAAAGGTGTTCTTTACAGAAGAGGTAAATAAGATTTTCCTTATCTTGAAGCTGTTGGAGTATTAGAATCAACTTGAGTCCTGAGCAATCACGTGAATATTGTGCTATCTTAATATGGGGATTTTTTTTAGAAAACAGAGAAAACTTGTGCTCTACTGTTTTTGGGGTTCGTACTTATTTCTTTGAACATTTTATTTACTTTGAGAAATCCTCAAGCAGTTTATTTTCATTTATTTAATTTTTTCAGAATTTGGGAATTCCAACACAATTGCTTTAAATTTATTTTCTTCAGTATGGGAACGATGGACTATTCGCCATGACAGACTTATATGGTGATACACCCTTCACAGACTGTGAATATCGCATATCGAAATGCACATCGAATACTATATTATATTATATCAATGCTGCCCCTCTGGCTATATTAGGCTCAGAAGCCCGAGTTTTAAATTTCACAGTGTTCTTGTGTCCTACACCAGGATATGCCTCTATTCCTAAGCGGCTCTCAAAGTTAAGATATGAACTTTTGAATGTAATTTCAAATAAGATCGAAAAAGTTTCATATACCAGAATTAGCAAACTGATTATCAGTACAACTGATTATAAAACTACAATAGAAATTTGTAGAATTGAAACAGTTTTGAATGTATATACCTGTAACTCCTTAGTAGATGGGTTAACATTATGTTTTTTTAGATCTAAACTCTTAATAATGAATGAAAATATTTTTCATGCAATCGCCAGACAGGTGTACATTCTAGCACTGGTCAAGGAAAGTGTAATAAGCCAGGAAGAATAATTATTATGACTGCAATGTCAGAATCATTTTTTTCTATCCTATTTCAAATATTTTTTTATTTTAATCACCCAAAAATTTGGAGATGTGGGAGCCCCTCCATGCTCTATATTGAAGAAATCTTTCTCTGCATAATGGAAATGGGAATTCTAATATCGATGCTGTTTTGATTATGTTTGAAGAAAAATTCCTCACTACTGTCTTTGGTCCTGTACAAGAAAAATTTTTGGCAAATTAAACATAACTATGAACTGTACATATTCTATAGGAACCAATATCACAAGTCATTCAGAATATTAATGATTAAGATGTCTAGGCCACATATTTATAAGTCCCGAAAAGCAATGCAGTAAAATTACCACTTTTAAGAATTCAATGGGACTCGGGCTAGAGAAAGACTTCCAACTATAGATTGCTGAACGAAGCTGAAAAAGATCTATAGATTAATAATAAAGTCTTGAAGGTTATGAATTAGAGATACTGTAGAGAGAGGTTTTTGGAAAAAATGTGTAATTGAGGCAATTAATACCTGTAACAAAGTGCTATGCTTGTAAAGCAAAAGATATTGAGGAAAAATTATTTCACAACAAAAGCCCAAATATTGTATTATCTTGGCATTTCTATATTGGAGAAACTTGGTCTACATCATAAAGTCAGTATTGACTTATTTTAATATGCCAAAACTTGTGTCTCATTATAGGTTTATAATATTGGTTTATTTAGGCACACACACATAATATTTCGAGAAAATTATCGAACATTACTGGTCCAATAGTGTGGTTATTTTGGTCAAAACACCGATATTGGATAATATGTTTTGCTCTCATTAGGGTATTTCACTGAATTAATTAAAAAAAAAATTTATTTATTTATTTTAGTTAAGTTGTATTTTTACATTAGTCTGCTATGGAGGGAACATTATGATCCTGTGCTTATAAAATATATGAATATAAATATGAAATCTGGACTTAGCTTTTAAAGATTTGCTCTTTTCTAGCATATTTTTGGAGAGACTATATTTTTTCATGTTGCTATGTATTTTTGAAGAGTTTGTAACATAAAGTATGAAGTTTTTAAAACATAACAATAAATTTACTATTCAATAATAAATTAATAAATTTACTATTCAGAATTTTGATGAGATCGTTTGGTTCTGTGTACCTGGTTCCGTAAAAGTGAAATAGCAACCTGTCGTCTGTAGATCCTCTTTCCAGCAATATAATTCGTTATGTTTTCATGACGAAATTTTTCTCACGTGATCAATCATCTGCGGACGATTTGTGTTTTGTTTACTGTTTACTTCATAATATTCCTAAAACCATATCCGTCCTTGTGAGGAAATTTATTAAATATTTTGCTGAAGCTTAAAGTTTAGAAAATTGCTTTTGTTTTACCATTTTAATTTCTAGCTTATTTTATGTTATTTGCATTTTAAAAGTTTAAATACTGGATTTATAAAACTTATTAACTTGTTTTGAGGTCAGTACCTAACGAATGAATTATGTATTTTACCAGTATCATTTCATTTTCTCTTAATTTTTCCTATTCATTATATTATCTTTGCATATTCTTGGTATTTATTATGCAGTACATTCTACCATAAATAAACAGTGCATATTATGACATTTGTTTAGTTATAGTCATTGAAAATTAAATATTTTTAAATCTAGAACTCATCATGGAAGCAATAGCAAAACATGACTTTAATGCAACAGCTGAAGATGAATTGAGTTTTAGAAAAGGTCAAATACTTAAGGTAACAACCAAACATTTTTACTTGCTTATATAGCCTTTTTTTCCATATGTATTTGTAGGCACTCTTACAATCCTCATATTTTCAGAGATATTTAAGCTTTTATATTATTTAAATTACAAATAAAAAAAGGAATCTCTTTTTCTAAACTGTCACTGAAACTTAAAAATTTGTCTCTCATGCTAATTTATTTATATAAATGTTGGTAAAATTGCACTGTAGGACATGCATATTTCCATTGCTTAACTGACTTGTAAAATCTCTGAACTTGAATTGTCCGACTTATTTTGCTCATTAATGTACAGTTGTCTGACAATGAAAACTTATATAGAATACATTGAGACAAACAGCTGAAAAAATGAATAATCTTCAGCATTGTAGAAAATTTCTTGAAGAGTAAAGTAAATCATGGTACAGTTTAGGTGGATATTATATTAAGAGTCTAATTTTCCCTTATTTGAAAAGTGTAAAATTTCCTTATAATTTGCAAATATATTACAAGAAAATGTCTCACTTTATAAATCTTAATCATTGTTTGAAGATAACTGAAAAAGTTGCTTTAAGCAATGCATGAGTGCTTAAGGCTAAAATTTATTGGATTGCTGAATATATTTAGATCAATGAGAGTTTTTTGCTAGTTCTCTCTATTATGCATATGTAAGTAAATACATGTATATATCATGTGTATATAACTATTGCAAATTTTTTAAATTTTATAGCTGATTCATCTTTTGGTAACATATAGTAGTGGAAAAATTAAGTCATTTTTTACAGTGTTTAATCTAGTTTTGACTTTTGTTTACATATTGTGCCTGAGATTTTGCTTGTTTATATGTTTGTGTTTTACCTTATTGTGTGTGTATGTAAATATAATATGTATATAATATGTGTGTACATATTTAGGTATGTATATATTATTGTATATATATTACATGAACATGCACATGTATAAATGTATGCGTATATACAAGTATAATGATCTTGGTGGATGGAATGTTGTTAGTAAGATTAGAGAAAACTGTTGTCATACTTTATGAAGAATAATCTGTTTTCTTGTCCCTGAGGAACTTTATGTATAGAATTTATAATATTTATGGAAAAAGTATTTTTAATAGAATGATTATAGAAGTTATATATTATATAATAGAAAATTTCTTCTATTTATCCAAAATTTCAGGAAACTTCTTCTCATTTTATGTTTTATTTCATGTTAGCTAATATTTAAAACTACAGTTGTTTAAAAAGTAAAGGCATTGGAGTAAATTTATTATTTCTTAACTGTAGAAGTCTGTTTTAGATGAAAAGAAAAATTTGATTTAAATTTTGAAACTTTTAGACTGGATTTACATTTACATTATTTATAAATTTTCATGGTTGCTGTAATAGGAAATAACTTTCAGCATCAATTCTTCTGGAAACTTTCATCTAAACATATTTTATGCAGTTTATTTTTTATTTAATGTTTCTTTATCACTTATGAAACAATTTTTTGAAATTTAGATTTAATTGCACCATTTAATAGAGACACATATTTTTAATGTGCATTAAACCTTAGTAGTAAAATGATTTCACTGATTTGTAAAAAAGTGTTTTAAAAGTAATTTTAAAGTTAATTAACTTTAAACACATTGTGTAAAATTTATGAATCAAAAACTTTAAACACATTGTGTAAAATTTATGAATCAAATATTGTCCAATCAGAATAAATATCATAAATTATTAATTGCTATGTCAAACAAATATAGTTTAAAATTTTGTCTTACTTCATATACATTTATACTTATATTGGATGGTTCCAAAAGAATTCACTGCAACTATAAGTCTATTATACTTTACTGAGAAAAGATAGACATTAAACAGATTAGTATCTGAAGGTATGCTCAGATTGAACTTTGGTGATTCCTGGGGCTCAATTAGATGTCAAGCTAGTTCTTGATTTGTATAGATTATTACATTTTCAAAGTGTATATGCATGTTTTCAAATTTGATAATACAGTTTATAAGCTCAATTCCCACCTTGGGCTTGAATATTTATTGTGGTTTGCAGTATAATTGTAGATCCTGATCTAATTAATCCTTGATTAAACTTGATTGATGAGCAACAAATAAGCTAAACAGTGTCACACAATTTGTTTTCTCATCTTCATTTGTTTTCTTTGAAAACATTAAACAGTAATTATCTGATACAATTTATTTGACATAGTTATTGCAATTTTTCATTCATATTAAAGTTTTTATATGAATTTTTTCCCTTTAACTGAAAGTTATTTCTTTTATCTTCATTGATGTATCATTTTTATAAAAAATTTTCTACATTGTTTTTCATAAAAATGCATTAAAATTTTTGCAAAATATATTTATATATAATGTTTTAAAAAATCACATTTGCATAATTTCTTCAGAGAAATTCTTGGGAACCTAGATAAAAATGTAAAACTTTCCATTTCGATAATTAAATGATAATTGTAATCACATGATATATGTAAGTTTACTATCACTTTATGATAAGATTTGTACTTTAAAATCTGTTTCCCTTTCTATGTATAGTTATTAGTAAAAATCTATAATTTCCATGTCTTTTAGATTCTGAATATTGAAGATTCTGACTGGTATCGTGCAGAATTAGAAAGCAAAGAAGGATTTATTCCTAGTAACTACATAGAAATGAAAAACCATGAGTAAGCACTTCTTTTAATTATTTGTTTCTTTATTTTTATTATTATCTTATATGATAAACAAGGCTGTGGTAGCCTAGTGGTTAGGGTATCGGCCTTCCATCCAGAAGGGTGGGGTTTGATTCCCAAAGCCGCCAAAGACCCACCGAGTACATGCGATATACATGCTCGTTAAATCTGTGGAATCGAAAGTCCTGTGGTCGGTCGTTGAGCAGTTACCATGGGTGCAATGGTCTGGAGTGCAATGGTCTGGAGCAGTTACCATGGGTGCAATGGTCTGTACGTGATGATATGTGTAAGTGTTATTTCTTTTCTATGCAAACTTCTGATTATATATGGGAAATTTTACATAGGTTTTGCATGACTATACAACACTTAAGGGAAAAAATCAAAATGTTTTAAGTTCTGATGTCATAATTTTTTGTATCATGTGTTAATTGATGACATAGTCTCATATATTGAAATTAGTTTTTAATAATAATTTTCTTTTTCTTTGTTTCAAAAATATAAAAGAATATTTATTTTTTTAATAAAATTTTTTAAGTATTACTTAAATTATTCCAAAATTTTGAAAACGACAAAGTACATTAATTAACTTTTAAGCTAATAAAAGTTAATAATAATGATAAAATTTTAAATTAAGATAGATGTGGAAAATCTTGAAACACAAAAAAGCTTTGTCATAAAATGTTTTGTTATGTTACTGTATTAGGATCATGAGAAATACCATTTTCTAGCTCCTTAAAAAAGGAATCTTTTATCAATATCAATAGTTCTTTTATCTATATCAATATTCTTTTATTTATATCAGTAGTTGGTTTGTTGATCAAGCCAATAAATTCATTTTCTTATAAATAATGCTTTCCTTCATAATAATTTAGTGTTAAAGTTTGTGTGCTAATAAAATTTTTAAAGTGCTTATAATTTAGTGTTTAAATAAGAAAGAAAGCATTCTATATATGTCCAAAAGTAATTCAAAATATTACAAAATGCTAAGAAAACACTGAAAGAGTTTGCATATTGGCAAAAATAAAATGAAAAGTATCCAGAAAACTATATTAAGTATAATACATATAACACTTGGAAAGTAAACTGAACTATGTTTATTTCTGATATCATTTCCCACCTTCCCAACTAATAAATATAATTCTACATAAAGGTAATATGTGGCTTTATTTAAGCAATTCTTAATACATTATGGAAATTAGTGATATCTTTTGGAATATTTCAGTTTGAATTTTTTTGTAAATCATGATTATTTGTAAAACTATTTTTTCATAAGAAGTGAAAGCATGGTTGTTTCTCATCCTACATAAGACTATTGTGTAGATATAACATTTTAAACTTGCAGAACTTTATCTTCATAAATGAAAGACAGATTAGCCTCATCTTACAGTAGTGATGACATTGCAATTAATTAGAGACATGATTATGTAACGCAGCCCACATATTCTACATTCTTCTATTGAATCCTTCACAGCAATAGAATTATAAATGAAAACTTTAGGACAATGCATTGCAAGTTGCAGAAAATCTGAGATAGATCCTGGTTTGCTAAACAACATATAAATTAATTTCTTCTTGGTTTTATTCTTTTTGTTCTTGTTTTTGTATATTTTTACCTTACCTTTAGAAAAAGTAAAATTTACCGTTCATTTTTTTACCATGTCTCAAAATCAAGAAATTCTGTCTTTTGAATTCTTTCATCCAAACGAATATCAATATTCAGGTATTCACACATATTATCTCTAACATTCTAGTGTGATGTAATTAGAAAATTGCTAAATTAAAAAAATAGAATGAAAGAGATAGAATTTTTGTATCAGGATGATTGATTTCATTGCTTAAAATGGCTTATTAATATAATTGTTTTTTGAGAAATTTGGAAAATAAAGTAATTATAAACAATTTTTATTTAGTGGTATTATTTGGTGTTATGAAACAATATTTGAATTAACAAAAAGAACTGTATTTTTTTAAAAAGGAAATGATAGCTTTTAATTTATTATTTTAAGTAATAACAATGTGATATAAATTATGGATTTATTAATGTTACTGAATTAATGTAAAAAACTATTGGCATCTTAAATTTTTTGCTTGAAGATTTTATGAGAATGTAACCTTTCTCTCTTTCTTTTTTTGGAATAAAATCTGTCCTTTAAGCATATTGCTAAATTTCTCTTGATTAAGCAAATATTCATTTTCTTGTCCCTATCAATATTGTTAGGAAGAAACATTTAATTGTTTTTAAATAAATTAAAAGTAAATAATTTTAGACCATAGGGTTATTTGAAAATTAAAAAAAATAATTTTTATACAAAAAAAGGAACAATGAAATAAAATTGTGAGGAGTAAAAAGTTTCTTTTTATTTTAATCATCTCTCAATGGAAAGACTTTCATTTATGAAATTCTTTTTTATGAATATAAAAATAGTTTTAGAAACATTTTATTGTATTATATAGATTTATGTATAGAGCTATGTACAGTGGTTTTTTTTAATACAGTTTTTAATCAGGAAGTTAAAATATTTTTACTTAACAATTTGAATAATTTCACAATAGCACATCAAGAAATTATGTCTTTAAAAAGATCTATTAATATACAATTACCTAAATATTTATATACATTAAAATATATATTAAAATATTGAAAAAAGTAAAGTAATGTTTTACTTTACTTTTTTCACTGCCTTACACAAGTTTATTGTGAAAGTCTCATATTTGTCCCTGCTTTGATTGCCAGTAAAATTTTACAAAAGTTTGTCAAACATACGTTAAACTGTAATCAATGATACTTTTCAACTTCATTATTTGACAATTCTTATTATTTAACTGTGGTTTCATATGTTGTCAGATGTCAAAATTACAAATTGTTGTCTTCCAATATATACCTGGCTATTACTATTAGCTTATTGCATAACTCTGAAATAATGCCAAAACAAATATTTGTATGGATATTGTCATTTTGTATGTTTTCTGATTCTGCTAAGAATGTAAGACTTATTCTGTATGAAAATCTCTAAGTATAAATAATTTAACATCATAGCAGTATTGAATTGTTCTTAAACATTTTCCTAAAATTTTAAATCAATTAATGGAAAAATTAATTTAGTTTCTAAGTTTTCTTTGCTTGATATATTCTTTTAAGCATATTTTTCTTATGAGAAATATATTAGAAAGAAAATTTCAAGTAGAGAAAATTTAATAAGCAAATTAATCAATTTCACCATTTATTAATTTAGAATTTTTAAAACTATTAGATTTTTCTTAAAAGAAATTAAATTGTGAAATGAAGAAATGAAAATTTTCATATTATGTATTGCAAAAATGGAGCACCTTTTTGTTTAATGATTAGGATATGAAAATGTGTGTTTGTTGTGATTAGTATGAGTATGTTTTACTTTACTTTTAACTTAGTGTAGTATTGTTTGATTACAGCTGGTATTATGGGCGCATATCAAGAGCTGATGCAGAGAAATTGCTGTTAACTAAGCATGAAGGAGCTTTTTTGATCAGAGTGAGTGAGAGCTCCCCAGGAGATTTCTCTCTTTCTGTAAAGTGAGTGCATTATTTAAAATTAAATAATTGAAAAGTATTTTCTAAAATTTTATTTCAAAATTGTAAAAATAGTGATTAATTTGTCAATATTGATATTTGTAAAATACCTCTTTTGAATGACACAATCCATCGCAGAATCAGAGATATGACGCAAAATGTTAAACAAAATACTGCAAAAATGCTCACAGATGTAAAGTTTGCTATACAAATTTATGGGAAAAGCTCAATTAATTGCATTTGTTTTCTTAATTCACAAAAAGGATATAATTAATCAATTTTTATGTTATCTTGAGTTTCATAAATTTACAACTGGCAAAAATATTTTTTATGCAATTAGGTCACATTCTAAAGAAATTAAAATTTTTGTGGAATACATGTATTAACATTTGCACAGATATGATTGGACAGCTCTAGCTATGACTGGACACCTAAAAGGATCTGAAGCGCATGTTAAAGAATTGAATGAGGATGTATTAGTTATCCATTGTTTTATGCATCAAGAAGCACTTATTACAAAATATTTACCATCAGAATTGAAAATGGTTCTAGAATAATGTGCTAAAATGGCTAATTATTTTAAAAGCAAGACAGTTAAAAAGTCTCTTACTTAGTAATTTATATCAAGCTATAGAAGCTAAGTATGAGTTGTTACTGCATACATAAATGAGGTAGTTGTCTAGAGGAAAAATTTTATCTTGTGTTCTGGAATTAAAAGGTAAAGTGAAAATGTTTTTTGAACAAAATAACAATGTAGGATTTTGTTAATTTGTTGGAAAATGAATTGTGGAGTATTAAACTAGCTTACTTATCAGATATTTTTGTTATTTTTAAGTATGCGAGAACTGAAAGGAAATTTATTAAACTTAACACATAAACTGGTTGGATTAAAATAAATAAATATAAAAAAATAATAAAAAAACTTTATTACTAAAATATTCTAAAAACAAATAACATGAACTTTTAAGGGAGTGGTTCCTCTAGTGGTGTCATCTATCAAAGGAGTATTTAAAGCAAAGTTGTACCTTCATCTTCGTGGTGCTTTGATTAAAGAAAAAAGGGCCCTACTGACTTAAATTCACATAGTTGTCAGCAGAGTGAGCTTGGCTTGTCTAAATGTCATAAGTAACAACAGTATAACTTTATGGAAAAAAAAAAAGCTCAGGAAGGCAATTTGGAAAAGTTTCAATCAGTTCCAAAAGACTACAATAAAACTATTTATAAAATTGTTATTGATCATTTGAAAACATTAGAGGAGAGAATTATTCATTATTTACCAAATTTAGATTTAAAAAAAATTTAGTTAATTCATTTGTAATAATGAATACTGTATTTGAAATTTGAATGAAGAGAACGAACTAATTTCATTTTCTAATAATTGAGATTTTATTTTAAAATATTTGTAAGAATTAAGTAATTCACTTTGGATGAATATTAGATGCAATTATTTCATGATAACTAAAAAAGCATAAAATATTACAATTTTCTAAATCTTTGTGTGAATACAGATTATCTGCAACCAATATTAAAACAAAAAAGCACATCAAGACTGTTAAATGTAGAAAACAATATGAGAGAGATTAGTTGTTATTTTTATAATAATAAATATTAATGAATTATGAATGAAATTATCAAAAACATCAAGCTCAAATTTCTCATTAAAAATATTTTTACTTATTACATTGTAATCAATCCATTAATAAATGTACTGTTATTTTTATAGTATATATTATTTTATTTTTAAAATTATTTTTATAAACTATTTTACATAGAGTATTATAGATATGTAAACAACTTTTAAACTTTTATCTTTTTCTTTATGTGCCATCTAATTTTGAGAACCACTAGTCTAGTAGTTAGAAATTCTTTGGAGCATAAGATTCCGTGTTCTATCCTAATTACTGTTGAACAATGAAAGGTGGACGTGGTGCTCCTTCCTTCTGCATGCACATCTATCAGAGTAAATGCTTGGGTGAATTGCGAGGGACGAAACTCGAGAAACACTATCTATATACACTATACTGCCCACTATCTATGAAAAGTCCTTCCGGAAGGCAATTTACATAGCGGAAAATGCCTTAAAAGGACCTTCAACCATTCGGTTATCCACTATGCGGTCTCAAAAGTATGATTTACATTGCTGATGACAAAACAATGTTAAATATCTAAAATTATGAAAAAGTGTGTTAGCAAAGTTGAGTATAATTTGGGATGTTAAAATTTGAAAAGCTTAGCTACTCAAAACGAGTCACATAATTCAAAAATTACCATGCTTCTCTAGAAGGGAAAATTAATAAGAATTTTACTGTTCATAATAAAAATGAAATCGTTTTTCAGACAAATAGTTCTTTAAGATCGCAATCTCTAATTCCAGACACTAACTGAAATTATCTGTTTACAATAAAATATGAGGAAAAGTCAAATTTTGATTCTAATGTTAATGTATGTTTGTACAAAGAAAAATTTATCTAACAAAAAAATGCAGTATTTTTAAAAAAATAGTAATAGATGAATTAATTATATTATAAAACTATTCAAAACTGTTAATAAATATTTTAATTTGAAAATTTCTATCCTGGCAATTTTTGGAGGTGGCTACCCTGCATATATATATATTTTTATTTCATCATTTAGAACACAAAATTTTTTAAAAATGCTATGATCATAATTAAGTGATTTTTCCATAGATATTATTGAAATAGTGAAGATAATAAATGTATGATATATGTCCAAATTTGACTTTTTATTACATAAAGAAATGATTAATTTCTGGGTATTTAATTATTTGATTGAATTATTAATAATGCTACTACAATGGCAAATAATAGTTTTCTTCAATAATAGTTGCAGGAAAGAAAAACTTGATGCAATAATTTGATAATTTTTTATTGCATCACTTTTTCCTATAAATATATTCTTTAACATATTGAAATGAATGTTATTTAATGTAGTTTTATTTTTACTTTGTTGTAGCATTAAAAAGTTAATACTGAGAAACGTTTATATTAAAATAAAAATTTAAAGTGGCATTACTAAAATGCTATGTTCTCTAGTGTTTTAAGAATTTTTTATAAGCAAATGGTTGTATGTTTGTATTAATGAGTTATTAATGTATTAATGTATGAAAATATAATGTAACTGT
Organism: Latrodectus hesperus; assembly: GCA_037975125.1. Taxonomy (NCBI): domain Eukaryota; kingdom Metazoa; phylum Arthropoda; class Arachnida; order Araneae; family Theridiidae; genus Latrodectus; species Latrodectus hesperus. The sequence continues at coordinate 29,806,007 of CM075857.1, read as the reverse complement.
GTGTGTTAGAGACCACATTCGGCACTTTTGTTTAAGATGTAACCTAATTTACGACTTTACTTACATTGTATGTTTTTGTATTAGACATATTGTCTTTTTTCTTGTTAAAGAAAACAATTGCTTTATTTATAATGGTTTGATTATGTCTGCAGTTAAAGAAGCTACAAATTTACCTTTCATATCAGCTTGTTAAGATTTTTGTTTCCATATGTTTGGAAGGAATCTGAAAAGACTCTTTCCTAACTTAAAAAGTAATTGGATTGCAATAAAAACTATTTCTGTTTGTCTAAGTCTCATTACTTTGATTAAAATAAGACTGGACTAAAATTGTGAAAATAAAGTCTTAGCTTGTAAATTACAAAATAAGTAATATACTTTCCACAAATAGTGAATGATAAAAGTTGATTACTTTTTATTGTTATACATGCGATTACATGTTCTTCAAAAATGTGTCAGTTACATATGTCATTACTTGTAAAATTATTTCTCAAGTGTTTATATGAAAAGAAATTTTTATTGGAATATGAGTGTAAAGATTTTTTTTATTAGAATTAGATCAAGGCTGTTCTAAATTAAATTTTTTTGATAAAATATTCATATTGGAATATGAGTGTAAAGTTTTTTTTTATTGGAATTAGATCAAGGCTGTTCTAAATTAAATTTTTTTGATAAAATATTTCATTTTCAATCAAAAGATAAAATTTCAATACTTTGATTTTATTCATGAATTTGCACTTTGATTTTATTCATTGCTTAAAATTGGTCATTTTTTGGGATTTAATGAAAAGTGCTTCTACAAGAATTGTCATTGTAGAACAGTTTGTTAGTTTTAATTGTATGATAATTTTTATTTCAATACATATACTTTTCTTAAAGAAACTTTCATTATTTCTTTTAGATTAAAATTTTTATGTAAGACTATTTTTTACCTTTCAAACTTAAACTCTCATTAAATAAACAAACATAATATCTAATGTGAATAGTTGGTCTAAAAATTTATTTATAGTAATGAAAACTATTACTATATACTTCAGGTAAAAATTAATTGCAAAAAAGTACCAAATTTAGCTCAAAATATCAGGTATATATTACTATAATATGCCAAACATTATTTTTTGATATTCAGATATATATATATATATATATATATATATATATATATATATATATATATATATATATATATATATATAGTACACATATAGCATTATTTATACGTTTAATTGTAGGATATATTGAGTTTTATTTTAATATAGATTTTTTCTTTGTTTCTACAGGTGTGGAGATGGAATCCAGCATTTTAAAGTTTTAAGAGATACTCAGAGTAAATATTTCCTCTGGGTGAAGAAATTCAATTCTCTCAATGAGCTTATTGACTATCACAGAACAGCCACAGTCAGTCGGTCACATGATGTCAAGTTGAAAGATATACATAAGGAAGAGGTTAGATGAATTACTTTCCAGGAAAACTGAATAATATATTCATATTCACAGTTTTATTATTAAAAGTGTTATTATGATATAATTATAAATTCAGAAATATCTACTGTTGCTAAAATTATTAAATAACAAATATTTGGGAATACTTTCAAATTCATCTGCATAATACCTCGTCATTTTTCTTATTTTAAATCTAGTCCAGCAAAAGCTCTGTCGATTATGCACAGTGATATATGTAAAGAAATTAGGATATGCAGTAAATTCATTATGTTAATCAGTTAATTATATTTTTTGAAATTTTACTTTTCAAAGATTTTTTTTAATTTAGGCCTTTTTATAGTTTATTATTTAGATATTTTTTCCATTGATTTCTCTGTTAATGGTTTATAAGCAATGACTAAATTTATTGAAAATTTGAGTTTACTTTTGGTAATCCTTTGTAATTTTTAAGTATTGTGGTCTTTAGGCTTATTAGGTACTTTTCTGTAAGTCAACCATTTATGAAATTTTACTTTTCGAAGATTTTTTTTAATTGAGGTCTCATTATAGTTTATTCTTTAGGTATTTTTTTTCATAGAGTTAATTCTTTTCATAAGGGAAAAGGACAAAGAACTTTATCAATCACACTTTTTCCTAAGCCATATAAAAATTTTCCAATAGAGAAAATATTTTCTTTCAAATTATCTCATAAGTTAATATTGTAAGTTTCATATTATCTCAAATTATCTATGAAAAATGTTATGTAAGAAAAGTTAATTCAAGTTATCTTATAAATTGTATCATAAATTAATATTGGAAGTTTCATATTATCTCATAAATTATAAAAAAAAATTGTAGAGTTGCAAAACAAATGAAACATGAAAAAGAATTTTTTTAGTAAACCTATAAATTAAGTAGCATTTTCAGATGAAAGTGTGAGGAAGAGCAGGACACCCTCTGAGGTGCAGGAAGTCCCTACGGGGCAGAGAGTAAAATACATCATTGATGCTACAGGTGCTTTTGAAGACAATTGTGTCCAGAAATGAGGCTGAACATTGCAATAGATTTCATTCTTGGCTATTTGGGTACTAAATGAATTTGATTAATCCATAGTTTATATTAATAGAAATGAGTTCCTGGAAAAAGTTAGCTCTGAAACCTTTCTTGACAATTGACTTAATTAAATTGTTTGGGAGGCCAGGTTGTGATGCTTGAAGGACAGCAGCTCTTTTCTTGGCCAAAAAGTTGGCGCCCTCATTTTCCTGAACCCTACAATTTGCAGGGATCCATTGAAGGACAACCTGTTAACCTCTCTTGAGAGTCAATTAAGAAGATTGAAGCAGTTGTCAACAATTGAAAAACGGGAATCACTTTTGAGTCAATGGCTTCAAAAGCAGCTTTAGAGTCTGATAAGAAAACCACATTTGAAAAGAGTTTTAGATGAGTAGCTGTAAGAGGGCTTGATGACGTGTGTCTCTTTCACCATCAAAGGCAGTTGCAAAAGGGCCGATGGGTGTATATAAAGAAATCAGCTCCTAGTAAACACCTGCACTTGCGTTGATTGAATCACCCATCCTGAAGCTGTCAGTATATATTTAGAGCAACTTTTCATTTGGGTTGCAGGAATTTATGGTTTTATACTTTAGCACAGTTTCACTTTAATTTTGAGAAATTCTAGTTTAAGTCCAAGCTGTATGAAGAAATCTTTAGGATTATGTGAGAGAAAAAAACTGCTCAGCTTCAAAATTGAGGCCTAAACTTGAGATTATCTCACAAACCTCCTGTACAAAATCATTTTGTGTCTTCAAGTTCCAACTTGACTCAAAGAATTCTCCTCCCAGAGAAACAGGCTTCCCTGGGTTCTAAGAATTTTCTCCCAAAAGTAGTATCACACTTTCCTGTATAATCTCACAAATATGCCTGTTCCCTGTACATAGCTACATGCAACCAATATTAGTTATTTCTGCAGCACCTGTAATCATATGCAATGCCTGATTCTGAAAGGTTTCCAGTTTCTTGAGAACCACCTTAGAATTTACATTAGTATGTTAAGATGGATAAAATGTAGGTCTTATATGTTTTGTGTTAAAAAGAGAATGTAGTCATGGAGCAACCCCATTTATAACCTGCCAAATCTTTAAAAGGGAGAGTATCTTTGAAACTCAAAATATTGTATCCTCCACATGCATCCTCCAGGAAAATTTTTAATCAAATGTCACACCCAGATATTTAGAGTTTTTGGTTGTTTGTATTAAATTCCCTTCGTAGAAGAGTGGCATGCAGGGTTGATGAGTAAGGGAGAAGATTCATTGAAAATCTCATCGAGATATACCTTCATGATGTTTTGTTAAATCTGGTTTTCTCCAATTTTTAATTCTTTATTTAAAAGGGAGTTGATGTTATGCTGTATTTTGCTTTTGGAGGATACTAGGTCGTTTATGTATAGGAGACCTCTAACATTTTTTATTGATTTCAGTTCGCTAACTAGGTCATTGATATAAATATTAAAAAGAGAACAGCTACTATCAATTTTATATCATTCATAAATATTAGAAATCTTTTTCTGATGATTTACAAGTTTATACTGTTATATTTTTCTGATTAACAATTTGTGAAAATATATATTTCTAGCAATTTATCTCATCATACAGTAACACTAAGTTTTCACCTATTAGCTGCTTTATTTATTATTCAGAAATGAAATTTTTTTAAATTTGGGGATAAAATAATTAAACATTTCTGTAGAACTTATGTATAAAGATATAATTAATTATATTATAAAAACATTTATGATTTCTAATTACAGTATTTTATTTCAATATTGAAGTATTTTTTCAAGTATTTTATGAATGCTCTATTTTTATCAGTTATAACATGATATATGTAATTAAAATTGCATAATTTTTCCTTATAAAATATAATTTCATATTTTAATACTAAATTTATGAAAAATGATATAAGTAATAATTTATGCTGAGCAATTATATTTTAACCTGTTACACACAAACATGGTAAATAACAATTTTATTTGTTATGTATGCATCTAATTGAAACCTTTGTTTACTTTTGTCTTTAGTTCCTTGTTCAAGCAATGTATGATTTTAAACCTCAAGAGATTGGTGAACTGGAGTTGCGAAGAGGAGATATCATCACTGTACTGAATCGAACTGATAAAAATTGGTGGAAAGGAAAAATTGGGACACGGAAGGGTATTTTTCCAGCAACATATGTTACAGCATACAATAGATGAAATCTTACTTTCTCACAAGCTATTTCACATTCCAAAAAGTAGTAGGCAAAACTATCTGCGTTCAAAGATAGAAAACTCATAAATCATGTGATCAAATTATACAGTAGGAAAGTTTTCGAACTGTTGTTTTTAGTTAAGCACAATGGTATGCAGACAATGGAATGTACATTTCTGTGAAAAATATTTGTTGCTTGTTTTTGATGTGATCATAATGTCATTGAAATGGAATTTTAATAAGTATATAATTTATTCCATTTACATGCATTTACACATTTTACGATGACATTACAAATTTTAAAACAATGTGTTATTAAAGCAGGAGTGATACATGTTTTATTTCATTTGTATATTTGAAGATATTTGTATATTAAGAAGAGGAGATGAAATTTATTTTGAACAATATTGTAAACGTGTGTTTACTGTATTTTTCAATTGTTTTTTAAAATCATGTGTAGGTTGTAACATCTATTTTTTTTTTTTTATAAAATCTTGTTTAAATAAGCACCAAAAATAATTTATGTGTAAAATATGAAGTATACTATTTTAACGCTTCTTTTTTAAAGTTGATTGAAAAATTATCATTGAAAATGAATTTTTTTATAAGGGAGTTTCTTGAAATATTTGCAATTAAAACCACTGAGCATTGCTCTGAGAACTGAAACTTTTCCTCTTGATGATGCATGACCTATTTAGCTTTAAATTATTTTTTTTACTAGGAATAGGAACAAAAAAAATTGAAATGCTGTATTAAATATTAATTGAATCTTTTGTCATAATTATAAAATGTTAAGATTATCAGTATGATTTGAATTGGATTAATTATCAGTTCCGATTTTATAGGATTTGTCTGTTATTTTATTTTTTCCCCTGATTTTTTTTGCTCAAATGTGATTGACACATGCACATATGAAACAAGTAATTACTACAATCATATGCAGTTGATTTAAAGACTACTTTGGCTGAAAAATATGGAAGATTTTAATCTTCTCAATATGTCATCAAATGACTAATTGTTTACATTATTTTTAATGTTATGTTTTTAATTATTCTGGAAATAAACAGACTAGATATTTCGGAAAGTTGTTTTTTTATTTTTGCTTACTTACAAAATAAAGTTTTTTATTTTGTGGTTTAAATAATTTCTTTAACAAAATGAGATTAAGATTTTTCTTTGATTAACTTTCAAATTAAATATATTATTTTAAAAGGTAAAATTAAAAAACTGTCGATTATTGTAAACTGTGTATGGACATCAACTTCTTTAAATACATTTTCTTCACATTATATTTCAAAAATTTTTGAATTAGTAGTGCATATGATATTTAGTAAGATTTTAGAATATAAATATATTAATCTATTTTTAATTAAGAAAATCTAAGGAGTTTTAAAATTTATTATATTGAAAACAATAATTACTTGGTCATTTTTTTGTAAAAATCATAATTATAAATACATTTAATTGTATTATTTAATTTATCAATTTTATTTAATCAAATCACAAATTTGATTTCAATGTATACTAACATACAATGTTACCTAACATACATACATTTCCTTTGAACCTATATCAAATATGTGTTCCTATTTTTAGTTGATTGTTTTGGCAGCTGTGGTACTGTTTCTTATAGTGTAAATGAACTTTTAAACTTGTATTTTTAATGTCCTGATTTATGAATCTTGGATAAAAGCCTAATAATTTATTTAACACCTTATATAAAGCTTCATTATAATTTATTACCTTTTACTACACTTATTGCTGATTAATATCTTTAATTTATATGCTTAGTCTAAATCTGTGATATAAAAGATAGAATTATGGAAAAAATTCTGTTATTTCTATGATGTATATAAAAACATTTTTAAAATAAAGTAGTCATAATTAAATTAAGTAATTTATTGAAAATATATTTGCTATATAAAAATAAACAAATTTTGTTTATGATATTGTAATTGGACAATAATTACCATATTCATGAAATAAATTTAAGTTATTCTCTTGTAATTTATTATGGCTCATTGAATTTATTATTACTTTAATAAATTAGACATTAATCATATTTAAAGTTCCCTAGAATTGTTTATTTTAGTATTTTTGTTTGTGGCTTTTGAAACTGCTCATGTGGAGAATTTAATTTATACAGTTAAACATTCCTATTTATAAATCATAAAACTGTGAAAGTTTACATTAGAACATGCAAAAATATGTTGAGTTATACAATATTTGTGATGTATTACGCTTTATAAACCTAATACTAAGTAATTTTGAAAATTTCCTTTACTACTTTTCGTTATTCTTACCTTGCAAAATTAAAATTAATCTTTTTATTTGTGTGTGTACATATATATACTTATTCATGTTTGTGAAAATTGAAGCACCATGAAGGATTTATACAATTGAGCCAAACTTACAGGAAATGTAAAGTGATGTAAGCCATGCAAATGATTAGAATTACAAAGCAATTGTGCTTGCTTAGAATGAGAACCACGTGTCGTTACCAGTCATTTATTCTTTGTATACTAATGAACTGTTAAGATGCGTTTAGGTCTGTTTATCATCTTGTGTGGTGAACGTTTTCTTAGTGATCAATATGCCTTGTCAAAAGCAGAGGGTGACATATCAAACAACTTATGGAGTTTGTATGAGGCTGCATTGTCAGTACACCAAAGACTAGATGTGATCTCAAGAAATCATAGCTCATATGCATAATAATGCTACAAGAGTGGTGCGTGTTTGGTGAAGGATCGTACCGCATCTTCTCATATTGTTGCAACAACGTTGGTGCAGTGCAACAAGGTGTTTTGATCCATGGTTCGTGGAAATATCAATTATATGCTAGGATTTCCCTTCGCAGGATTCCCCTGTTGCTTAACCTTCAACTCTTTTGACACCAGTGGGCCCGGCAACAGACTGCATGGCATGCCCAGTGAGAACAAATTATTTTCTCCAATGAATCTCGTTAAAATTTGCAGTACATCAGACCTTACATGAGCGAAAGTGCTTCTTCAGATTATTATCCAATGTCATACTTCACAAATGCTTGGCATCATGGTGTGAGGAGCTATTGTATTTAATTGTCAGTCTGATCTAATGAAAATTGCAGGCAGCCTTAATAGTGATCTCTACCTAGAGGCGTTCCAGGCTTTGTATTTCAGCAGTATAATACCTGTGCATGCTTTTCAGACTGCACAAGCTTTCAGTGTTTAGCAGTTTTTACTTCTTCTGTGGGTTACTTATTCCCCAAATACTGAATAACCACTGAACATGTTTCATTTGTAGGCAAATCGCTCGTGTAGCTGAAGAAGCACACTGAATTTTGCCATCTGTTGAAGCCATCATTCCTCGTGATTATGATCAGAACTTCACCTTGATGTCTCTTCGCTCAGCATGGCAGACACACAAAATACTGATTTCCAGTATTTATTTATTTAATTTTTTTTTGCATATTTGATGGTTTATTTATACCATTTTGAATAATATATGGGATCTAATTAGGCCTCGTTTGCAAAAAATAACCATTGAGTGACCAACCAAACCAGCAATACGTAGTAAGAATTTAATTGATTTCTGAACATTCCTCAATTGTGTTGTTTCCACAAACGAGTATGTATGATGATATATGTATTCTTTTTTTATATACAGACATAAAATTGAAAATTTTTCTGTCTTCCAAAGCTTGAGTGAGTTTAGAACTGAAATTCTAAACTCAATTTGTATTTCAATCATTTCCTATCTAATTTGCCTTAATAATAATAAGAAGAAAGTAACTTTTTCAAAAGATTCAAAGTCTTGAAGTTAGGTCGTTGAATTGAAAGAGTATTATTGATTAAAAGTATTGACCAATAGTTTAATGCAATGATAGATATATACATTTTCTTACTAAGTTAATAAATATTTATAATAAATGTTGTATGGTTTTGTATCCTTTAAAGAGATTGAACACAAGAAATTATTCATACTTCTTTTTATGAGAAACAAAATCATTTTTTAATAATATATTAACTATATGAGAAAGAGAGAGAATTCTCTACATTCTTTTTGTCAATAAGTGCTAATAGTAAATTAGATGTAGAAAGTATATACCGTAATTAAAAAATATATCTTGTGAAAAGCAATCAGATTTTTCATTGTAATTTCATTTTCAAAACTTTGTCTAGATTTTTTTAAAGGAATGAATACATTTAATAAATGTATGCATAAATTGCATACAATAAAACTTATCTAAAGGGCATTAATATTCTAATATTTTTTTTTTAAAAAAAGCCTGTTCTAGAATTATTAAATATATTGATATATTACTAGCTTTCCAAAGTATAAAAAATAGGTTTGCCTGCAGAAAAAATAAAGATATATTTATTTTTGACAATACGTTTAGTAATATTTTAATTTTTATATATTAAAAAATATTTAAATGGTAGTGGATGTAGGAAGAGATCGAAAAAAACTTTTAGGCGGATGATCCTGATCAAAAAGAGCGGTTTTAAATGGCCAGAGAAGCAGCCCTGTACCAGAGAGGATCTTATGCCGTCTTGAATTACATGGCAAAACATATCTTTGTATTCTCGGCCAAATGAATGATGGAGAAATCTCAACGGTTCTATAAATGTAGTAAATGATTTTGTGCTCATCAAGCAACTTTATGTGCAAAGATTGTGGGTTTATTGTTCTTAACTTTATAAAATTGAGACAAACCAGCTTCCTTTAACAAATAGGCAATTTATTAACAGGAATATTAATGTAATACATAATAAGAGAACAAGAGTCCTCTAGAGCTCTTCTCCCTATAGCATCTACTTTCTATCGATAGATTTTTTTCGTTTTAACCCCAAAAATTCTGGCAACCCTAAGACGCCATACCTTTCCCTCTTAAAACAAACGTGAGTGAAAAAAAGAAATAGAAGACGCAAACATACCGCCCCGTTAAAATGTCAATTTCAATTAAAAGAAGTATAGCACAGTAAAGTAGATTAAAAAAAACTATTACTTTACATTTTGAAATGGGTTACTACTTTAAGCGAATACATTTTCAAACTCTGCATCGGTAGATATTTTCATGTTTTAACAAAGCAAATATACATAAAAACTTTACCAAAATATAAAGATGTAATTTAATTAAATTCTTATACATGATAAAAGAATAAAAGGACACTATAAAAATACATTCACTTTTCTATTGAAAAAATTGCAATTTTAGATTTTAGTCACTTAAAGTCATTATTTCTAGGTTTCAATTTTACCATTCTCACTAAATTTTGTCATAATACATTTCAACAATTCTGCCTACTTTCCGCGAACAAATACACTTTATCCTCTTTGATAGCAACTATTTCACCAACTTTAATACTGTATTTTAGAATCATCTAGGGATTACGTTGCTGCATGTTATTTATATAAGTAATATGCCGTCGCTTCTGTACTATTTTGATACATTTTTTCCACAAATTTAATCTATTACTTTCAACATCTAAACTATCTAATTCGATAATACTATTAATAGTGAGTCTCCAATTAAAAAATGCACAGGGGTCAAGACTTCCAATTCTTCATTATAATTGGTTAAAATAATCATTATACGGAAATTTAAAATTTCTTCTGTTTGTGACATAGTTAGAAATTCATCAGTTAATTTTGTATCTCCTAGTACATGTTTTAAATTATACTTGAAAAATTTGAGTTTAGCTTCTCACAAACCTTTAAAATTTGGAGTTCTTGGAGTAAGAAATTTCTATTCTATAAACTCGTATTATATGGCTGTTAACTATTCTATAGATTTTTTTAAGCTTTTACTACTCCAGTGCTGCAACATAAAACTCGAATAACCTCAGGTATACGCATACACTTATTTTTACAAACTACATGCTGCTTTCCTGTAATATGCATGAAATATGAAAAGAAAAAAAAAAAGAATGTCACATGAAAAGAACAGCAGTTTAAAGTACACTGTTGTCCACCGTAAACGCAACACCCTGAACGAAGCATGCAAATAACATGAAATTCACAACATGCATTAGTAGAGGTGAGTTATGCAAGTGATTAGAGTTTCAGCATGACAGGCAAATTGTGCGCATCGCACGTGCCTGTCGCGCCAGATCAAAGCGCTATTTAAGGCTTGGAGATTTCGAAGACTTCAAATTCGGCAATTGTAATTTTAAAAAAAAAAAAAACGATTAATTATATCATAGAAAACAGCGATCATTTTTTGATCAAGTACCCGAGATCAACAGGAAGAATAGTAGCTTACCGAGACGTGTTGAACGACGTGTTGAAGATAGTAGCTTACCGAGACGTGTTGAACGACGTGTTGAAGATAGTAGCTTACCGAGACGTGTTGAACGAAACCAGACAACTGTCATGCGGATATGTGATCGTTGGATGCAGGAGGGTACGACGGACCGGCGTGTTCGATCGCATCCATTTCAGTGCATCACTTCAAGTGATGACAGGCAAATTGTGCGAATGGTAGTGATGGATCTCTCAGCCACATCACGAACCATCTGCACAGCACATTCAGTCTGTAACGCATCATTCAGTGTCTGCGTGTACCAGTCGACGCCGTTTACATCAGAGTGGTCTGTTCGAGACGTCCATTTCTTCGTCTACCCTTGACGCAGAACCACTGACGTCTCTGCAGCCAATGGTGTGATGAAAGAAGGATGTGAACGGCAGAATAGAATGAAATTGTCTTTACTGAAGAGTCACGCTTCTGTCTGCAACACCACGATGGTTGCATTTGAGTCTGGAGACACCGTGGAGAAAGGATGCGGAACAGCTGGGTTATGCACCGCCACACTGATCCTGAACCGGGCAGTATGGTATGGGGCGGTATTGGATATCACTCTTGCACTCCTATAGTACTCATTGCCGGTACTTTAAACAGTCAGTGCTACATCTCCGAGGTGTTGGAGCCAGTTTTCCTTCATTACCTTCAGTGCTTGCCCACAGCTATATTTCAACAGGCTAATACGCGACCACACGTGGCACGCATTGTCCAAGGGTTCTTCGTCAATCACCAGATTGAATTCCTTCCCTGGTCGGTTCGCTCTCTGGATATTTCGCGATAGAAAGCATGTGATCCATGGTTGCTCAACGATTGACCCAGGTTTCATCCCCAGCTGCCACACCAGATCAACTTTGGCAACATGTGGAAGCTGCTTGGTCTTCTGTACCCCAAGAACATAACCAAAGTCTCTTTGAATCAATGCCGAGGTGTGTGGCAACGGTGATCTCCAACAATGGCGGCTACTTTGGCTACTGATTTTGGCAGGAGCCACACTTCACAGAAGTCTATAAATTTAATCATTTGATACTTGGTCAACATGTTATATACAAAATAAATTTTGTTGTGATATCTCTTCTTTCTTGATGTTGCAATTTGTGTGGCCAGGAAAAGTATTCAATTGCAATGACGCCCGGTATTTCGAAAATATCCTTCACGAATATTTTAAATTAACTTTTACTTTCATTACTCATAAAAGAGAAAATAAAACTTTTGTGATGATTTCATTAAATGCTTTCTTTTTTACAGGAGTAATTTTGCTGAAGAGTCAAAAACACTGTTCAATTTTTAGTTAATCAATATTAATGCTTATAATTAAATAAATATTAAGTTTTAAGACAAACATGTTTGCTAAACCTGCAGCATCATTTTAAATGAATGTTATTCATCTTAGAAAGAAAAAAAAATGATTTCAAATAATTTCAAAAATGAATAAAAATTATCATAAAATGAACTATAATATCTTCATATATGTGTACAAACGACGAATATTTAAAAGATTACTTGTGTGGAAAAAAATTAAATTGATTAATAAAATAAATATTTTGCTTTTTTTCTAGCAAAGAATAGTTATTCATTACCGTATGTTTTATACACTTAAAAATTTGTTGCTTATAGTAAAACTTTTTTGAAAAAACTCGTCTACATTCTTTTATTATAATTATTACAGAAAGTTGTCCCAATTGAGTCCTTTTAAACTATCCAAAATATGTTTATTTCAAGTACTTTAAATTTTTGCATGTTTTATCTCATTATGATGTCTAACTTTATAATATAGCGCTGAAAATAACATTTAGTTTCATAGAAAATATAAATGTTATTGGTAATAAGAACACCAAAAGTGTTTTGCAAGAAGATATGACCACTAAAAAGATTAAAATATAACAAAAATTGTAATTAATTTTCAACATAAGTTCTTATCGAATAAAATAAAGCATTTTTATCAAAAATATAACAGTAAAATTAGTTTAATAAATAGTTTGAATAAAAAATTAAAATCTCAGTAAATTCGTTGCTATAGTAAATAGTTATTTTATCAAATCGATTTTATTATTATTGTTACTTCGAATTTTAATTTTTATGATGATATTGATAAAACTAGCAAATGTATGTAGGAAACGGTAATAGATATCCTTAACGTCAAATGTATTTACAGTAGAACCCCAGTTATCCGAATCAACTGGGACCGAACCCTCATTAGTATAATCAGTTATTTGGATTTTTCGAAAACAGGGTCTATTTTAATTAATTATTGTACATTGAAAATGGGAGGAAAAACTATATATTTTTAAAGAAAAAAAACTTATAATTGATTAAAATGAAAGTGAAACACGGTATACTTACAAGTGCTGCACATTAACACAGTATGCATGTACAGTGCTGTAAATGAAAGTCGTTGCTTGCAGAGAATCTCGATCAGAGTAAGATGTTTCACTGCCTTCATCTATTTTCGGACTGCCAAGTTGTACATCCACTTAACTGTAAGAATGTGCATGTGATGACTCTCTGGCTAATGTTCTCTCCACTTCAAAGCAGTGCTTATCTTCTTGATAATCAGACTCGAATGCTTGTCTCCCATGAGTTGAGGAAGTGACGTCTTTCAGACTCATTGCTGGTCATGATTATCTTCAGACTCAGCTGCTTAAGATGCCGATTTCTCTGCAATACCGCGCCTGTGATTGGGGAACATATTTTTTATTTGCCCCTTTCTTCTTGATGTACTTGGTTCTGAAGCTTTAGAACCCTTTCTCGTTCCGATGATCTCTCCATATTGAATGGATTACAAGAAGTCAGAGAGAACGTCAACGAGATTATTAAAAAATTTTTTAAATAGTTTTAAAGCCGGCAATTGCTTTACTAGCTGATAGTCTCGCACCTGCTTCAACTTGAACATTAAGATCATCTACTTAATCAACACTTCAAATAAGTTTGCCATCATTTGCAATTTGAAAAATCTGTGGTCTTACTCATAATCCATTACCCTATATGTTCAATACTAACTTATGAACATCTAGGAATTTTCAAAAGGCTGTTTTTGAATTTCTCAAAGTGACACGTCTCTCTGTCATTCTTATCTTCTCCTATCTCTTACCTTTCCTTTTCTTGAGAATTTTCCTTTTCCTCATTTTCCTTCTCTTCTTCAGTCTAATTTATTTGTCTGCAGCTCTGAAAGTGATTTGAATAATAGGAGTACTACTTTATATAAACATGAGGCTATAAAAAATTTAAATATTAATTTTTGTTTCATATTAATTTGATCAGATAAAATGCATTTGATGTAAAACTTTCGTGAATCACCAACATCTAAAAGAGATTTTCGAATTAAGAAATGTCTTGAATTTTTGAGTTACACTGAAGCGGAGAATTTTCATAAATCCAAATGATTACAATGAGATGAACGTTAATTTATTCCTTGAGATGTATTGAAAAATGTACTGTATGAAAATGAAAATGTTCACTGAAATACCACTGTCAAATTCTTTTGCATCTCAACTTTGGTGAAGGGAAAATTAAAAAAAGCTTAGTTAATTTATCACTAAAAAGAAGAAAAAAGTAGAGTTAAAAATGTTTTATTTTTGTGCACACACACACACTATATATATATATATATATATATATATATATATATATATATATATATATATATATATATATATATATATATATATATATTACTTAAGCGGAATCCATTATATTTATTCTACAAAATAAATATATTCGTAAAAAACAATTTTAATGTCTTAAATGTTTTTATTTGAATAAAAGGAAATTTCGATGATGATAATAACTATATATATATATATATATATATATATATATATATATATATATATATATATATATATATATATATATATATATATATATATATATATATATATATATGTGGGTTCTATCATATCATTGTGTGTATGTATGTCAGGAAAATACACATTATTGTTTAAATAATTTAATTATGGTTTTGGACAAAATAAGAAAAAGCTATTTACATATTTACAAATGAATATTAAATCGCAATCTAACATAATTTTAGTTATAATCCGAAATTAGTCCAATTTCAATTCGCGTCTTCACGTCTTTTTCTCTTCCATCACCTTGTCGTTTTTCTTTCTCCCTTCTCTTTGCATGTCCGGCAGCTAACATGTGAATGGCCTTCTGGTGGCGCTTTCAATATCCCCTATATATATATATATATATATATATATATATATATATATATATATATATATATATATATATATATATATATATATATATATATATATATATATATATATATATATATATGCATACATACATAATATATTTTCATTTTAAATAATGTAAATAATAAAAAGTGAAAATACTTTTTTTTTGTTTAGCTTTGTGGAATTCGCATCAATACGATTCAGTGAAGATTTATTTGTATATTATTTTACTGAATGGTCCCTTTCCTTTTCTTTAAATAATTTTAATTTTAAAAGCATTTAGGAGAATAATTTTTTCAAAAGAAATAAAAACGTCTGCTGGCCTCTGTATGTGAAAATGTAGAGAATAAAAGTCAGTATTAAAAAGCTCATCTTTACAGTGACTCAATGAAAATGTAACACACAGAGTTATGCTTGTTTGCATTACAACTCTGAATTAGACTCTCTAAGTTGACACATTTAAAATAGATTAAAATTCTTGTGTTATTATCTTCTATGATTGGGATTTTATAGCAAAATTATATTGCTGCATGTGTATGCAGCCAAATTTGAATTCCTCTTATTATGATATACACAATATGCATATTATATTAATTGAAATATATCTATCAATAGTTTGTTTATCCGTTAATAGCTATTAAGCAAACATTTTTAATAAATTTAACGGGATTTTGTATTTTGAAATTTAACATAAATTTTAATTTTTTTCGATATGAACATTTTACATTTCTGCAAATATATATAAAGTAAATCATAAAAAGTATTTCAAATTAACTACATCTTTTATTCCTATTTGGGTAAATAAATCAAATATGAAATGAATATTCCTTTTTCTATTTAGCCAAAACATTTCTTCAAACTTAAGCTTCATCCCTCTTTACTCATTGCAAGTGTCCATGGTATCAATCTTGTTTGTTATTTTCAAATTGAATTTTAGGCCTTTTGCTGGCAGTTGCTTTCTTATTTATCAAAACTGATCAATCTTTAATTCCAGCATCCTCAGCATATTTACTTGTCATGATATTTTGTTCCATTTGAGTAAAACTTTTTCTTC
Organism: Latrodectus hesperus; assembly: GCA_037975125.1. Lineage (NCBI taxonomy): Eukaryota > Metazoa > Arthropoda > Arachnida > Araneae > Theridiidae > Latrodectus > Latrodectus hesperus. The sequence continues at coordinate 29,789,822 of CM075857.1, read as the reverse complement.
AGCATTGAAAATCAAAACTGTTTTACAACCAAAGAAACCTTATTTCGTGGGGATACTTTAGTCACAAACTCTAAATGAAAAGTATTTTGCTATTAAAATAAAAATCATAAGTTTTGTTCCATACATGCTACTTAAAAATATTCTATATAAATTTTAATGTTATGCAAATTGATAATTTAGCTCATAAAAACGTAGCTAAATGTTCCATAGAATTATCTATCATTTTCGAGTATATATATTTCTAACAAATGTTTTTAATTAATTCTTCTTATAATACTAAGTAATTATAATGTTCTGTTTGGAAAATGAATTAATTGATCCATTCTTAAAATGATCAACCAAATATAATGGAGAAAAATTAGTTTGCGTTTTGAAAATGTAAAATCTTAATTTATTTTAAATATTAACAGTAACTAAATTATTATTATTATTATTGTTCTCACCTGCTAACTGAATGAAACTCAACAATCGAGTTTGTATATTAAAAAAAAGTAGGCATTTTTGACAAATTTTGCATTTTACATTGTTAATTTCACGAATATATTGCTACAGGAAATTAATATGAGTCTATAAACACCTTGAAGCAAAAGTGTGGCCCGCATTTATTTATTAATTATTACAAGAGTGTTTCCTCTTTACTAATTACTGATCACTCAAGGGTTTCATTTCTCACACAGCAAATAGGAATAGTAGTAGGGCGAAGCTATATTTAGAACTAACAGATTTATAGAGAAGCGCGCTTTATACAAATTGTAATTCAAAAGCAATATAGATGTCATAAGCTGAAAATAATGGCATTCTCAGCACATATAGTTTCTTAATATTCTTTAACAGTGTTTTTCTTGCTTTCCAATAAATATTATCAACATTGTTTTCCAACAGTTCCTTCTTTTGTGATGATCGAGTTATAAAAATAATGTCATTTGGCGTATTTAAAAAATAATAACTTATTTCAGATCAGGAGAAAAATATTAGATACCGTGGGCATATTAAGAAACTACCTTTTCACCGTCGCTTTGCTAGGGGAAAATTTTAACATCAAAACAAATTTTGTTTCCTATACGCAATTGTTATTTAAATGTTACAGAATAAAAAGAGTAAGAGGATATAAACTTTTATTTCACATTTCATACGAATCTCCGTTTTAAAATTACTTAGAATTTCATTTGTCAAATGCACAGAATTCTCCCTTTAAACTATTCTTCCCATGAATGTAAAAGGAATTAAAGAAATCATTAAAACAATTTAGTATTAAATTCCTGTCATGTGAGTTTGTTTAAATGAAAACACACACACACATGTATTCAAAAATGTGTGAAAATAAAACATTTTTTCTTTCTTACAGTACTAAAATCATTACAGATTAGATTTTATTTGATAATTAAAAAATGTCTGAAATCATGTTGGTTTCTGATATAATGGAACATTCTGAATAATAAAATCATTTAGAAATTGACATAATTTCTTAAAACATTTTTTTCGGTTAAATTTGTATTTCTTTTTCATTAGCATATTATTATATAATAACTAAAAAATTTTTCTCCTTTCAAGTTTGATTTGACTTTATAAGACAAATTAAACCATTGATTAAAAAACCATATTTAGAATATTAAATATTCTTTTAAGTTCTTGAAATTTTGAGTATTTGTTACAAGCAAGAGTTTTAGAAATTCTACTCAGTTTAGTAAAAATTCAAAATACTGTATTTGATCAGAAAATCGTAATTTTTCATTGTGAATCAAAATAATTAGAACAAATAGAATAATTAAACGGATAATTTTATTGTTAGGACAAAAAGGCCAGCAATCTCCAATGCATTAACGTTAAATCTAAATGATGACAATTTCATAAAAGATTGCAGCTGTTGCTCTAGCAATTTAATTTTTATCTTTAACTAATTTCGAATCACAATGTAAAATATTTGTTCAGTTATATGTATGTACGATTAATCACATGACACCACATATTTTGCATTATAAGTATAAAATTTCGAAATCAGTTTTCTGTGAAAGTAAAGAATATCTAAATGACTGGATCTAGATTTGCTTTTGTTGGAATGCTGTGGTCAAACAATTCCGATTAAGCATTTTCCCGAATTTCTTAATCCGAACAAAAATTGCGATTATTAAAGCAATGACTTAAAATCTACGAATATTTTAATGTAATCAAAATAATTTAAGTATATTAAAATCTCATGTTCTGAGTTACTTGCTCTAAGTAATTTATTTGTTTATCTTGAAACACGTTTCCTTATTTTCTCAAATGAGGAAAACACTGGTTTTTATACACAGGTGGCGCTTTAACTCGTAAGCACTGACTGTTGGAAAACAAATTGTTTTTTCCCCTCTCGTCAAATTTTTGCTTTAACCATTGAGATGAATTATTGATACAATTAAAATTATTAATTCGAATTTTTAAATATTTTTTCTAAAAAATATTAAAAAATTTGGTTTGCTTGACTTTTTCTAAATGGAAGAGGATCTTTTCCTCGAATTAACCAGCAACGATCCATATCAATTCAATCATTGTACCCATAGTAAAATATATACCGAGAATAATAATACCAAAATGATAAAATGACTGTTTTTGGTAAAGAGGACCTTTTTGGCTTCAGAAGATTATTTTAATTTAGATTTCTTTATAGAAATATAAAGCTTTCAATTTACAAAACTCTTGTAAGACGTCAAGGCCTGTCTTGACGTTTGCTTCTGAGCTCTGGTCTTTGAAAAAGATGGAGGGAAGTACGGTTACGGCATTTGAAAAAGAAGATTTTGATGAGATTCTTGGCGGTGTAGAGGAGAACAATACCTGAAGAAGCAGATTTAATTCATATAATTATATAGAATATATAAACAACCTAATATTGTTAAACACATGAAATTAAATAGAATGGACTGGATGGCTCACGGGCTTCGAGTGCAATATGGTAACGCTATAAAAAAAATTCTGCACTTTAGACCTACTAGAATTAGAAATAGTGGAAGACCGCGGTTAAGTTGCAAAGCTAAGGTAAAGAGAAGGGTTGGCTCATCGCTTTGAGGTGTCGAATGCCGCCTTGACCCTAGAGAGGGGAAGAGTGTAACATCAATTGGTAGGCATTCTCTATGCTAGCTTGTGTTTGATCAGTACTTTCTCATTCATTCTGCTTGTTATGTGTTAATGTTTTAATTTTAATCAAGCGTATTTTTAAAAAGAAAAACATGACATCGTATGCTGTTACTATGTCTTTAAATAAATATGAAAATACAAAAGGGAAGCACATAATATTTCACCAATTTCAAAAAGAAAATCAAATGCTTTCGAAGAAGTCGTGATAAATTCTATAATCTTTTATGAAATATTGAATAAAGATGTCGGTGAAATAAAAATTTGTCATAAACTGAAGCCCCAACATCTAACTATTAAATGAAACGAAAAACAAAAGTCAGCATTTGCAAATACTCTATTTTCAGAAACTAATGCTAAAGCTATAATGTATTTCACTGGAAACATTAAAGCGGATGCATTCTTTACATTTATAGATAATTTATTTGATATTATGAACAGTTTCGTACCAACACCTCCCAGTAACAAGTCTTTAAAAGTTGTTTTTGGAGTGCATAAATAATTTGATGCTGAAAAAGAAACTTTAAACGCAATCAAGGAAGAAGTTTTCAACTTACCTGCATTTGGAAAAAAATCGGTTTACCTTTTCAGAAAGGAATTGTTATTTCAGTTCATTCTCTGTATGGATTATATGAAGACTTTAAAATCCATAAACGTAACTTATATGTTAACAAATAGACTTAACTCAAGATGCGAGATGCATCATTTTCCTCCTGAAGCAATTATTAGTTTACGAAACACATTGCTCGCAAATGCACTCGTGTCCATAAATTAAGGATAATGCAAGTTCAGGCAAAGAAAGGGACAGAAGCAAAACAAATGTGACTTATTTGCAAAGTCTATTTATTAAACAAAAGGTAAAGAGCAAAAAAGATGCTATATATTTGACATCATTAATAAAAATTGCGATTTTTTACTCCCTGGAGCAAATTTTAAAAAAGAGAGTATTTACAAAAATCAATATAACATGGATGGTATGATAGTTAATACATAGTATGCCCCCCACAGACGATGCAATACAGGCCGTACAACGCCTAGGCATGGTGAGAGTCAAATTATCGATCTGATCTTGGGGAATATTACACCACTCACATCAAGCAATGCTTTCCAAAGTTCCAGTAGACATCTGGGAGGGGGTTGACGGGCTGCAATTCGTCGGTCAAGCATTTCCCACAAATGCTCTATTGGATTCAAGTTCGGTGAGTATGCTGGCCAGTCCATACGAGTGATATCCTCCGATTGAAGGCATTTGTCTACAATGTTTGCTAGGTGAGGACGAATGTTGTCATCCATAAGCAGAAATTCTGCACCCTTGGCGCCCCGAAATAAACGTACATGTTGTTCCAGAATGACATCCCAATAGATGCGGCCTGTCATGGTTACATTCTGAACATGCAGGTTAGTTCTGGAACCCAGAATAATTCCTCCCCAAACGAGCAATCCTGCACCACCGTAACGGTGCCGTTCAATGGTGTTCTCTTGGTGGTAATGGGTACCTGGCTCTCTCCATGTAAAAGTCCGGCGAGAATCAGACTGAAAGCTAAACCTGGACTCGTCTGGAAAACATCACACAAGACCACTGTTGCGGTGTCCACAATGCATGCTCTCTACTCCAGGCTAACCGCAGGCGACAGTGAGTTGCAGTAAGTGGAACACATCTGACAGGCCTACGAGAATATAGACCAATGTGCCCTAAGCGTCTGTACATGGTCTGCCTTGAAACTGTGGTACCGGTAGCTGAAGAGAGCTGACGAAACAGGTCTGATGCTGCGCTCCATCTGCTTTTTTTAGCAGTAACTGCCAAATACTGGTCCTCATTCGGCGTTGTAACTAGGGAGTGACCTGGGCTGTAACGTCTACTCACATTAACATCATCTTGGAACCATTGCCAAAGCCTGGTGATGACACTCTGGGCGATTCCAAGTTCCTCGGATACTTCCAGCTGGGTACGTCCACATTCCAGACGGCCGGTAATTCTACCACGTAAAACGTCATCCAAATGCTTCCTTTGTGCCATAACTATGCGGTTATTGTAATGAAAGGGCTTTAAAGCGCTTGTGAACAATTTTACTTTTTGTAACCAATCCTTATATACCACTCTCGTCATTGCGACGTACTATCGGCGCCATCTAGTGGTTTCTTGTAATTTGTATATTATTCTTCAAGATGTGTGTGATGATTCTACATGAGAAATTTTTATTTTAGAGTTCAATTGCTATGTGATTCTGTATTATCCTTAATTTAAGGGCATGAGTGTAAATTACCTAATTTGTCACTGAATCTAAATTCTTTAGTAAATGGACAAGGCGCTTTTGTAACGAGTGAAATATTAAATTCTGCATTTAATTTAAAAGGACGTCACAAAATTATCCATTTTTTATGTCAAGATAATAAATTAAAACTTGAACTCGTAATTAATTCACTATCTTGGTTAAATGAACTTCCCTCTTCCAATCCCAATTGTGATATATCTCTACTTGAAGAACTATGGTTTATGTGTCACGTTATATCGCTTATAAAATTAAAGATAATTCATTTGGAAACATATCAAGAAATGCAATTGAGATGCATAATCACAGTTTCATTTTTGATTTTAGACCACTAGACCACTGAGCCATAGGTAATGATGGGACAAATAATCATAGTGTAAATCCAATGAATAACTTTGGGATTTAAGCCCCAAGTTCTTCCAAATGCATTTCTACATGACCAGAGAGCTTTTTTGCTCTTTCAATACAAAAGTTGAAGTGCTTGTTCCAACTTAAGTTCATATCAAAAAATACTCCTAAGAATTTAAATTCTTTGGAGCAAGTTAATTCTTGACCAAAAAAAGTTATCTTTTTCAGATTAAGATTCTTTTTCTTTGTGAAGGCTACCATAGTGGTTTTTTGAGGATTTACAGGAAGACTTTCGTTTTTACACTAAGTGTCAACTTGTTTGAGGATGCTGGACATGATGCTGAAGATTGTTTCACCGAACATACCCCTGACGATTGTAACTAAATCATCTGCATATCCAATGGTGGTTATGCCTGGTTTTTTTAACACCTCTAAAAGGGAGTCTACAACACAGCACCATAAGATGGGTACAAGAACCCCTCCCTGTGGACAACCAGCTTTGGCTTGACTCATCATGTTTTCACCAAAAAATGAGGCACTGACAAATCTGTTATTGAGCAGATTTTCTATCCAAGAACAGATTGTGTCATTAACTCCCTTTCTAGCAAGAGATTGTAAAATAGTTTCGATGGGTACCTTATCAAAGGCACTTTCAATATCTAAGAAAACAGCTAAAGTAAGTTCCTTAGCCTTAAAGTTCTCCAAAATGATGGATAGTTGTAGATCGCACTATCAGTGGATCTACCAGGTTGATATGCATATTGAGAGTCAGAAAGTGGTTTTTCCACTAAGTAAACTTCTGTAATATATTTGTCTATCAGCTTTTCAATTGCCTTTAGAAGAAAGGATGTTAAGCTGATAGGTCTAAAAGATTTAGCTTCATAGTAATTATCTTCCCCTATTTTAGGAATAAAAATTATTTTTGTATGCCTCCAGGCAAGAGGTATATGCCCAAAGGCTATGCTTGCCCTAAAGATTCTACAGAGAATTGCAGCAATGCACCGGACTCCCTCAATAAGCAGAGCCGGTACAATTCCATCCATTCCCGGTGATTTAAAAGGTTTAAAGGACATTATTGCCCATTTTGTTCGATCATAAGTTATGATTTTTTTGGCAACATCCCATTTACTTCTACCACAATTTGATGTAGAGAGTGTAAAATTAGGAGTTCCATTTATTTCGTTGGAACCTGGAAAGTGAACTCTGAACAGTTCAGCCAGTGTCTCTCTCCCAGATTCTGAAAACTTACCATTTGGCAATTTAAGAGTAATTTTCCCAAGAATTCATTTTAGAATTCCTGCTAGCTTTATTATATGTAGTAAGTGCCAATTTTTATTTCTGCCACTCACCATTCTTTTTGGCTCTATTAAAGAGCTTTCTACATTGTCTTCGCAATTTACTTAACTCTTTAGACCACCAAGGAACTAACCTTGGAGAGCAAGTATTGCTGACATCACAATTTTGATAGTATGCTTGGAGAATGGCATGTTTTATGTGATCAACGGACAACTCCAAATATGCTACCGAAGATAACTTACCGAAGTCGCCTTCCTTGATAAGATCTTCTAGATCTTTTTTGTAGGAATCCCAGTTTGTATTTTTTGGGTTCCTACATACCACCTCTAGTCGGTTTGCCCCTAAAACAGAAAAGCTAATGTATTGGTGGTCAGATAAGCTTATTTCATCAGACACTTTCCAATCTTTTATAAAGTCAGCACACTTACTATTACATAAAGTGATGTCAATGACTTCTCTTCTATTTATAGTAATAAAGGTGGGTTCATTACCTTTATTAAGAATAAATAGATTATAATACAAAATGTATTCTAAAAGATCCTCACTACGTCTGTTGCAATCACTACTTCCCCACATAGTGTGGTGAGCATTTGCATCACATCCTATGATGAGTTTTTTACTCAAATTGTTATAGTATAAAAGACTGACAATTTGCTCATTAAATGTGTCTTTATCATCGAAAGGAAGATATGAAGACATAAAGATGATTTCGTCTTTGATTCCTTGAAATAAACAGGATACTTTTACAGCAACATTATCACCATTTAGGTAATTGACCAGAATGAGGGCATTTAATTTGTTGCTAATAGAAATACATGCTCTTGGTCTCAAACAACATTTATCATAAAATATGAAAACCCTGAACATGTAGGCCCAAAACAGAACCATTGCAAGTCCATGGCTCTTGAATTAAAACAATGTCAACCTCCCCTCTAGTCATCTTCTTGCTAAGAATAGCTGAAGCTGATCGACTATGATGAAGGTTGATCTGTGCTACTTTGATGATACTTACCATTGTGGCACCCAAAGAAGCTAAGAAGAAGCACTGCTTTCCAAGTCTCCATAAGTAGGGGACTTACTTAATTGAGTTTCCTGCAAAATCTTTTCTATCTCACTCTCAGATAGAGGAGAGCTGGGTTGCAGGGTTATATCAGAACCAGAATCTAAATCTAGTTCAATGTTAGGTAATTCGCTTTCCTTACTAGAAGTAGGAGAGGATCTACTTACTTGAGTGGAAGTTGCACCTTCTTGTATAACTTCCATCTTTTCAATGCTCTATACATCCTTCTGGTTTGGGTTCCGGAGAATTTTGAAGGTTTCCCAATCCAAACCAGTATAGGCACTATAATTTGCCTTTTTAATGTCTTCTGAGGCTTCAATATCAACCTCGAAGATTCATCTAATAGAATGTGTCTCTACAGATTTCTGCATTCTAAAGACTTCAAAGCCGGGTTGAGTCTATTTAGCCATTTCAGAAAGATGGCAGGATCTTTGGTATGAGTTCCCTTGTCTTAAAAGCCACCTTTACCGGTTCAGGTAGATCACTGGGATCCAGAACACTGAGCCCCTCACCACCAAACACTCTTGTTACCATGGAAGGATTTTTTCATCCATTCCACAGTTTCAAGGTCATCACATAGGAGAATTAGTGCCATTTTGTCGTGCCATGGAGTTTAGTTTAGTTTATCGTATTAATTTGATTTTAAGTGATTTCGTGGATTCCACTGGTTGCGTCACTAACTAATTTGTTGGCCTCAAAAATATATGCGATACACAAATTTGAGATGGCGATAAAATATCGGATTCGTGTAATGAATATTTTTGAGTACTCATAAACGCTTAGGGAGGCCTTGTAGAGTAATGTTATGGACTAGGTGAATCTGATGCAAATATTCAGTACGAAGGATGAAAATCACAGAAGAGTGCTTCAGATTTTACAGCACAAGCAAACTGAACAGCAACGAAATACGCGCGTCTAACTGTATAATCGGACAGCTTTATAATTAATTAGAATGGAGCAAAGCAACTTCAAATGCATCCTGAACATGATGATTTAATCTTAAATGCAACTATATTATGAGAGATTACGGATTTCTCAATTTTAAAGAATTTTCTTTAGGTTTAGAGTCTTTTGAATTTCCTCTGTTGGGAATACCGCTCATTATTTGTGAGAGGGATCACCAGGGAGTCAATACTGTTATATATCTTATATATTTATAGTTACTAACATTTGTTATCACTCTATTAAGGCATATAAATAAACATGATTAATGATAATTTTATTTAAACATATGGGCATTGAGAAATTTTGGTTCTAAGAAGAAAAAAAAGATAATTTTTTTGATATATTTCTGATAATATTCGAATATATTAAAAAATATCATTCGTACTCATAAAGGCATTTGATTTTTCATTATGTTTTCTTTTGAATAATATATTACAGGTTTTTAGGAAAAATATCAAAGAATAATTAAACAGAAAAAATAAATAATAGAAAAGTAATGATAGAAATAATAAAATAAATAATTAAAAGAATAAATAATAGAATAACAAAAGTTATACATCATGAGTTTAAATAAAGTATCTCTACTTTTTTGTTTGCATTAATTCTCACATTTTCTTGAAAAATTAATTGTAGAGGTAAAAAGCTTTAAATCTAATTATTATGTCTGAGATACATTTTAATTGAAAGAAATTTCAAGAAATCATTTAACTTTAAATATATAAAGTGCATGTATTTTATTAATTTAAATTTGTCATTCCTTTCGCAAAAATATTTCACAAAGATTTTTTTTTAATTAAGGATCATTAAAGTACACATGCGCTGAACAATTCGAAATTCAATCAAAGAAAAAAGTAATTGCTCTGAATTATTTTCGATATCAAAAATATATCCATCGACTATGTTTTGGAAATAATCTCCGTTCAAGAATAGAAATAGAAAAAGATCACGCAAATATTTGTAGAAATAATTACGATTTTTTTGTGTAAAGGTTGTTAAAATGGCTTAAGAAGAGTTTATAAGGGCAGTTTTCAACATTGGTCGTAGTTAGGGTGTCGTAAAAGGAAAATACAGTTATGTTTCGTTATAAGAGAAAACCTGTTGCAACATCCTTCGTCTGTCTTCCTCACAAAACATCCAATCGATATGCTTGCAAGCATCCAATCAGCATCCTTGATTTTCCGCCCACTTTCTGAAGTCATTGCAGCTGATCTTTGTGATGCACTTCTCATTATATGGTTTTCCTTATCGACATCAAATGATCATTCACAACAGGAGTTGGTGTGGTACGATAAATTTTCATATTATGCCTAATTTAAATTTCTAAACTATACATAATGAAATTCGTTATTGGATTTTAATTTACAATTTTTAATATTAAAATGGTAAACTATTAAAAAAATTTCTTTAAATAATATTATGTGTAGTTAATTATTTTATATAATATTATACGACCTGTTAAACTATATGTTAAACGATTTTTTATATAATATTATACATTAATAGACATTGATATATAATAATACTTTAATATCCATTAATTAAAACGTCTTAAATTCCTTGCTAGAAAGACAGATAACTTATTTTTATTTAATGTGGTATTTATAATTTATTGCAATAAAATTAAAATGTTGTGTATTCGTCTATCTTCAAAATTATTTAACAAATGTAACAATTCAAACCGACAATTTTTTAATATACTTTAAAATTGTAGCTGAATTTTAATTTACAACGCTTATATATTTTAGTTGGCTCACATACTAATTTTTTTAATATTGTACGTTGATATGTATTTATTTAGAATGCGTAAATTTTTAGGATTTCCGCTTAAAAATTTCGCATCTATGAATTAAAATATCTTACCATATTAGAGACCTTTTTTTATTTCGGAATAAAAAAGCATATTTGTTCATTTTTAAAATTACTAGTCAAAATCAAAAATTATTTATTGAAGGATCTCTAAATACGAGTTCTATATTGTTGTAGTTGAATTGTCATGAAATATATTTGATAAATATATAATTTTATATTTTTTCCTAAATTATTATCCCACGAAACATTTTTAGATAAACCAGCTTCTTCAGTGCTGCTACTGTATGTGTTAAATGATCAAATTTGGATACATCTAATGGACTTAGTTGTTAGTTTAGCTGCTCAAGCTGAATTAGCCATTAATTGTGCCATTTAAATGTTGAGAACAAGTTGACAATATTTATAACTTCTTTTAAACTTTTTAATTACCATTTACATACAGTCATATTTTTTAATTTTTTTTAAAATAAATAATTTATTCGGAATTTTAAAGCTATTCTAAATAAAGTAAAAAAGAATAAATTATCAAAAATAATATTTTTGTAAATATCTAATTCCTTCTCATTAACTAAAGATCCTTTTAAATCATTATGGAGAAATCAGGTAAAATATGAAAAGAAGCTGAATAATAATTTCAAAGTATCAATGATTTATCTTTTTAAGTAGATGTGACATACTCTTTTGTAATTTATGATGCTTTCTATTTCTTTATAAAATGATTGCCGTTTTGACGTCATCCAGTAATCAATTTTCCCGGATTCCCAGAGCTAAATATAGCGATCGACAGTAAAAAGTTTGAAAAATGCACGTTTCCTCAGTAGCACAACAAAAATATTTTTCTAAGAAAGATGTTGAGATGTTTCTTATCAGCTTTTAGAAAATGTACAGTTAAGCAGAAAAATTGATTTAAATAAATTTTAATACAATGTTATCTTTCATTTTGTTACTCGTTTAAAAAACATTGAAACAGCTATAACTCTGTTCACAATTTTAGTATTTCCAACAAAAGAATAAGATTTTTCACAAGAATCATTAGTGTTATGATTTTCAGAACGTATTTTTCAAAATAAAGTTTCACTATTTTTATGTTTTAATAAAAAATATTTACTAACGAAAATGCATTTTGAAAATTTCAATTCGAAGTTAAAAGAAAATTATTTGCTCTTTCTCTATGGTTGTTAAATATATCATTTTTTCACTTAAAATTATCATTTTTCAATATCAGATAAATTGCTTTTTTAACGCAAATCTGAACATCTTAAACTGAAACTCTTCGCCTATTCTTTTTTATGAAATACATAAAAACAGATATGGTTGAAATGTGCATTTGTTGAAACAATTCAATTTAAGTTAGTTATAATAGTTCATTTTGAACTATTATAATCTATTTAATGGCATATATATGTGAAAGATTCAAGTGTTTCCAGCTACTTCAAAAATTCGGTTATGTTCATGTCTGTATTTTCTTGAGTTAACAGAGTGTATTAATATAAAGATTTTCGTATTGTAATAAAACGTGGTTTAAGCAATTTGATAAATTTTTTCATTTTATCAAAAGAGCACACACTCTCTCAGTAACTATACCAAATACCCGAATATTGAATGTCATTAGAACTATTACTTATGAAATGAATAATTTATACAGTTAAACTTTTTTTTAACTGCTTTACAATCGTATAATTTTCAAGAAAACGGTCATAAAAGTGCCAATTTTTTATTGAAGAAGATTTGAATAGTGCTGACATCCAGTATAAAAAGAAACTATCTTCAGTTACAGTAAAAATAATGTAGTACTGCCGCCGCCCACCCTGTCTAGTGGTCAGCGTGCCTGACTGCGGATAGGGAGGTTGTGGTTTGGCGAATCCCGGTTCGGGTCTTTGTCTTTTCCTTGAATGAAGGGATTGTGAATGGTTGCCTACCCTATAAACGGGAATCTATAGCATATGTGTACTGAGGAAGTCGGTATCCACACTAAATTATGGTTCAGTTGGAAAAGTGGAGCAGCGCTCCAAAAAATTCCAGAATAGTTGGCACAAGACAGCAACAATGTAGTACTGCCATCTGGTGTGTAAAATGGGAAACTAATATTTTCATTGTATAACATGTAGATTATTCTAGTCCTTTTGTGCATTACTTTCGAACACTCTAGCCTGGAAATATCACCGGCTCGAGAAATGGGGTGGGTTGAAAATTCATCTCATGATTTTGGCGGGAAGGAGAAGGAAGGAGTTAATTATGAAATAAGACTATAATTATTTAAAGACTTTTTAATATCTTCCTGTATAATTTTATTATAACTCATATTCTATATTTTAAAGTGTAATGTGCTTACTAATATTAGTGTATTGATTAGGAAAAATATAATAGTAATATAATAGTAACATTAACTATCAGTTGAACTAAGGGATTTAATTTAATTAAAAGAGCAAGATTAATCCTCTGAAACAAATATTTTTCTTCGAATATTTAAGACTACTAGTTTAAGGTGAAGTAGAAATAATGGAACTCAGTTTTAATAATCAAGCTAATATATATTAAAATTTATTTCAGCGTTATTTGGAAGTTACCATATTTTAAAAAGAGATTCCGGAATATTTTATAATGGAAAATATTGATAACTGTATATTTTAAAATAGATTCCGGAATATTTAAATGGAAAATATTGGTAACTGTGTTAAAAAATATTCCACATTATATAGAAATATTTGATAGTAATTTAAAATGCTCCAATTGCCCTAATAAATTTGTCTTGCTTCGGTCAGACCTTCTAGTTTCAAATATGATAAAACAATGATGACTATGTAGGTTTGTTTTACTGCTACTAAATTATCACGGTAGTAAAACAAATTTTACAGGGTGGAAGCAACTGACAAAAGAACTTTCGTATTTTTAACAATGAAATTAGAATTACATGTAATAGATTTTAATGCTTTCAGTTATTAAAATGTGACTACAAAATTAACGATTTGAATGAAAACGTTGATAAAACTAAATTAACACTCAAAATTAAAATCTAGAAGCTCCTTAAAACACTTTTGTAAATTCCCTGCAAGCAAACAAGGGCTATTTTCTAATAAATCTTCCTAAACTTAAAGAAATCTTTTTTTAATATTTCAGGTTATTTAATTTTTTCAATTAACATAAAAAATACAAGGCTTCTAATTACATTTTCTGAACACATGAGTGCTAATGTTTACTTCAACTGAGCATTTTATAAGTATCATCTGAAACAAAAAAGTTTGGGGGGGGAAATATTTTTGAAGTCCCAATTGAAGAACTCCAAGTATTCAAAATTATAAATAATACCTATTTATCAAACATTAAGATTAAGAAGCATATAAAAATTGTTGATTAATTATATGTTATTTATATAAACAAACATTTTAATAATTTTGCCATACTTGAGAAAATCACTTACACAGCTCATATAGAACTTTAGAATTAGCATGCTCACGAAATAATTTATTTTTAATCACAATAAACCAGTTAAACATATAAATATCAAGTAATAAAAGTAGCTTGAATTTCAGACAGAAAAACCATATTTTTAACATTGTTCTAACTTAACGAAATATGAGAAGTGAAAATTCCAAAGAAATATTTTTTTTTACTTGGATTTACAGTTCTATTTCCTGAAAGACGAAGTGGAAGACTTCATCCGCTTCTCATATTTTGAAAGCAAGTCATAAACGTCCGATACTCTTTTGGGAAACAACAATTTGGACACGAGCTCTTCAAATTTTAAAGAAAGGAATTTATTTTACTTCCCCATTGTTATTCCTTTTCCTCCTAATAAACACGCTTAAAGAGATTTTGATTGCACTTGGAATTCAACTTCAATCTTTTCACCTCTATGAAATCTAGTTTGAAATATTGGAATCTTCTCTCTATCATTTTTGCTGATCTGGCAGCCTAATGTTTAGCGTCTTTGCCTTCGGTTCAACAGTTCCTTGGTTTGAATCACGTGCTAGGTTTGGATGTTTGTATTGACTCCAAAGCCACTTTAAACAGTAGGGACCAACAAAAGGGTCATTGAGTGACAAACAAAACAATCCGTTTCGACTTATTCTTTTTTGATCCTATCACAGAGTTTTGAGCTCCGATGGCTTAGCAGGTTCACGCCGCTTCCCATTCACATCAGCAAAGTGAAGCATCATTTCCCACTGGGTTGCTGGAGCTCTGGGGGTTGGGGACATGTCAACGTTCTTCTATGGCGTCCAAAGTCCTTCCGCTGTTATGGCATGGATGTGGAGAGGAGGGTTCCAGCTCAGGTGTGACCTCGTCATCTGACCGTGGTTCAAAATGAAGAGGCACTTGGTGATGGGTGAGTATTCCTAACTTGTTAACCTTGAGGAGCAGTCCGGAGCTCACCTGCACCGCTATATGTATATCACATAGTTTGATGGCGGTTAAATCGAAGTACTTGTCAATCACCAAATTAAAGATTTCTCTGAAAATTTAAACAAAACTTGTAGAAAAAAACCAGAGATTCATATTGTAGTAAAACTAATAATCCAATATTATGTAATCGATATCTCTATGTTTTAATATTAAGTGCTCCTATATTTAGTAATAGGTGTCTTAAAATTCAATGATGTTATTTCTAATTCATAAAAACACCGTTGAAGAGATAGACAGTGCAAAAATTAAAATGTTATCAAATACTGTAGTTATATTTTACGTAAATTAAAATACAAATTTTATTATTAATAGTTGTCTCTTCAGCTTTTAAAATTAAAAATTAAAGTTTGAGAAAACAATTAATAAAGATAAAAATTACCATTTCTTACATACATAACAGTTTTGGCAAAAACTTTTTTTGATGCTTATGATCAAGATATTTTAAATTATTTAATATTAATTTAAAAATAAAAACCATACATGGTTTTTATATAAATAAAAAACAGTTCGAAACCACAATGCATTTTTATATTGTCTGTGAAAAATAAATTATGAGAGTGAATCAACAAAATACTGATTATAAAAAGTTCTTGCATAAATATCCTATAAAAGTTTGAATAACAAGCTAAAATGTATGGGAAGTTTCACTTGATATAAAGATTTTGCAACAGAAATTTAAAAACAATACAGGATTTAATACCTCAAAAGAAATGGGTGTCCATTTTCAGATACTAATCTATTCATATTTACTTTTAAGCCGACCAATGGCTGAGTGGTTAGCGTTCCTGACTCTTGTGCTGTGGGTCCCGGGTTCGAATCCCGGCTTGGGCATGGATGTTACTATCTCTCTGTGTTTCTCTGTCCTTTCTTGTGTGTTGATGTATGAATGTGGCCCGCCCTATAAACGGGTCTGTGATGGTATGACGCGGGTAATGCTACTCGCCTCCGTGACTTGGTTCACAGGTGCCCGCTGGGTAACGACAAATGAGTAGCAGTTTCCGGCCTTGTTGTGGCGAAGGGTTAGTCACCCAAGTGCCCGCCGTTATTTAAAAAAATATTATTATTTTTAAAAAATTTATAATTCAAGTTACACCACAGTAATTTTGCTGCAATTACACTGTTTAAAAATAAAATTACTTTAAATTAAATAAAATTAAGAGAAGCATGCGTGAACTCCTAGTTGGACACTTTTAAAGAAACATTTAAGAGCACCTTTTCTTAACAGAGTTTTTTTAGACGTTATCATTGGGAGGATGATGCAATAAACTAAAAGAAGAATTATCGTTCCTATTTGGATATGACAGACCCCTGGTATCAAGACACCAATTCTATTTCTTACAAAAAAAGGGTCCCTTCTTCGTTTGAAGCGTCACAAGAATCCTGCTTTTACCTAAGTTACGCTCAACCAAACCATACCATAGGGAAAACTGTCACCCTTTGTTACGATAAAGCTATCACTCCACACCTGTGCTAGGGGTGTCTAGCACAGGTGTGGGGTGATAGTTCATCTCGGGAGCTCCGGAGCATTCACCCTCCAGACTGATGATTTATTTTCATTCCTGGACATTTTTTCCAACCGGTGTCAGATTCAAAAGTGATCACGAGACTCCCAGCTCGCAGAAGCAAGTCCTGCTGATTGAGATTGAAAGAGGCGTCAAAACAATGATTCGTGAACTATTTGCTCACCTCTGCTTAGCTAAGACATAATTCAAATTACAAAATGAAATATGAGTTCTTGGTTTTACTCCAACAGTTAGCTTTAATGTTAATCTTTAATGTCTTGATAAACTTGAAAGTATGCATAAGTAAATTAGTTTTACAAAGTGAACAAAATACAATTAATTTTTGTATGTTTTTTACTATTCAATTTCTCACCTAGTTTCGGGGTTTAAATAAAAAATAATCATCTATTAATAATCAAAGTAAAATTATTTTAAACTGAGAAAAATCCTGAGCCTTTTTTAAGAATTATGCATATGCACAGTGTATTCTAAATTATGTGAGTTCGTAAGTATTGTTTTTTTCAGTAACATAATTCTATTTTTAATTTAACAAAAAGAAATTTAAAATTTATTGTTAATTTTAAACGGGAAGTAATTATTAAAAATAGAGAGTATTTATTCTATCATTTCAATGATAATTTGAAAGAGATGTAAAACTGTACGAATAAACCTAATATTAATGGCAACAGCTTGTAAATGTTTTAATTCCTCAATAGTTTGTTTAAAATCGCTTAATTATTGCTCTACTCCGTTATCATACAATAATTTAATTCAATAGTAGTTTATTATAATACAGTGTTTGAGATATATATCAGTAGCAACTTATTTTAAATTTAAATTACCATTATAAATTTTACTTCAGGTTAATATATTGTTTAAAATATAAGATATATGAATTAAAGATATATAACAAAATATTTACATAGAAAGGAATTGATTTCATCAAACTAGTTACATTAGATGTATTAAGATTTAAATCTCTCTGGCCAACCATTTAGCTAAAATAACAGACTTTCAGAAATTAGTGGGAATTTTATAATCTCTAACGAACTTGAAATCTTTTAAAAATGTATCTTAATAAAAATAGTTCCTTTTTCAGTGTTTTCATTTGAAGAATGAATATGGGAAAGAAAAACCATATGTTAAATAAAAGAAAATAAAAATATTTAACAAATGTGATAAAGTAGGATAAAAATGTGGAGTAATTTTTAGAATAGATGTACTTTCCAAAATTTTTCCTCACGAATTGTATCTTTGATGACATTTGCATATTGCTTATCTTCTTGGGAAAAAAAATTTGCATGTACAATAAAAGGAAAAATAATTCATTTTTAAATGAGTTCTTGAAATTCACTTTTTGTGAAATATTTATTGTCAAATTTACGTCCCATTATTATTTGTTATAATAAGAAAATTTTTATGGCAAACTCTTTCCTAAAACTACAGCAATGGGAAAGCGTTGGTTAGTTTACTAGAAAGACTCTTAGTTTGTTTGTTTGTCGCTCAACGGTCATTTTTTGCACACGAGGGCTAATTAAACCGGGACCTACGGCTTAAAGTGGATTTTGAGCCACTACAAACACCCATGCCCAAGGTGGGAATCGAACTTACGAACTGTTGAACAGAAGACAAGAGCGCTAACCATTCGGCTGCCAGCTCGGCAGATAAACTCTTAGCTCCTGCTTCATAACTTACTAGAGACATTTTTTGACGAAATAAAAAAAATATGAAAAGTATTGGTGAGGAGGTTTATCATTGACACCAGAAGTAGGAATAACTAACGTGATGGGTTAAATAATCCATATGACAGACGAAGGTTGTTAATCCCTTCCCTATCGCTAAAAACAGTCGTATCGATATTTTTATTGCAGAAAGAGGCAAGCAAAAATGTTTTTGCAAGCATAAACTGCAACTCATTTTGATTCATCACTTTGCAAACATATTCTGAGCTCTTAAAATGGACAGAAAAAGAAAGAAAGAACGAGGAAAAAATAGAAAATAAAATGTGTGAAGAAAAACTGATGTTACTTATTTTAAGCCGTTTTCTCTAATTGATACATTTCAAATTTGTAATATTACATTTTAAGGAATAAAGTCTATATTGTAGATAGTTTTCTAACCAAATGAAATAGATTAAATCATTAAAATCTAAATTAATCCAATTACTCGAACAAAAAAGTCTAGATATCTTTTTGAGCACATCATTTTAAATGAATGTTAATCATTAATGTGAATAACTTAATTCATGATAAGGTGATTTTTAAAATTTCGAAATCTATTCCTTAGGGGACTTAAAAGACTGAGAAAATATAGTACAAGTAGTACATATTAGAGCTTTATGAAATCTTATCTTATTGATCTCATTACTTTTTGTAAGAAATTTCGTTAGTAATAGTTTTTGCACTTTTATGCATAAAAATTAATTCTTTTATAGAAATAAAGACAACAATGTGTAATAAATTTACAATTAACTCTTATTTTACACTACACATTTACTTATTCACAGATAAATTTAGAGCAATTGCAAAAGTTATTTAAATTGTTTAAATTGATATTATTTAGAAGAATAATTTTTAAACTGATTAAAAATTTTTTACGTCTCTAAAACTTACATTAAGCATTTAATTTAGTAATTTTTATATGTAACAAGAGATATTTAAGGAACAATCAAAGTCATTCACTTTCTTAAAAAAATAATTGAAAAGTATTTTCAAAAAATATTGATTTTAATAAAACTTAACTAAGTTGAAAAAAGTTATCATTAGTGCACTTGAAAATATTATACTACAATGAAATTAATTTTATTTCTTTCTCTCTGTATATATATATATATATATATATATATATATATATATATATATATATATATATATATATATATATATATATATATATATATATATATATATATATATATATATATATAACTAAGTTAAAAAATTTCTGCGATTATAGCAATATATAAATAGTACATTTTAAAATTAAATTTAATTCAGAATTACTAAATTTACTTATCATCTCTTAACTTAAACCATAATGTACTCCTCATTCAACACAAATCATATTTCAAGTTTAATTTTTATAAGCATTAGAAGTTTAAATTTTAGTTTAACTTGTTGTTGTTTACTAATGACACTTGGACAAGCCAAGCTCGCTATTTTATGTGAATTAAGTCGATTGGGAGCGTCTTTCGTTTTTAATCAGAGCACCATGTAGGTGAAAGTACGACTTTGCTCTACACACTTGCCATAGGTACCCGTTTATAGGGTAGGCAACCATTCACCCCTCATTCCTACAAGGAAAATACAAAGACAGGATAGATAGAGATAGTAAGTACATCCATGCCCAAACTGGGATTCGAACCCAGGACCTCATTATCCACATTCAGGCACGTTGACCACTAGACAAGTTGGTCGGCTTAGTTTAACTTATATTCTGTTGTTGTTTCTTATCTCCCATCTGCTATGACGAAGTCAGACCAAATTACTGAAACCTTTGACATTAATAAAGTCCGATACAAGAAGTGGGCGCAATTGTGTCCCAGCTCAGTCCAAAGGCAGTCCAAAATGTTCTGAGGTGATGCACGTACCTGCCGGCGTTTGGGGTGCAAAGAGGAAACCTCTTCCTACGCCCAGAAAATGTGAGATCTTTCAAGTGCCCACTGGCTAGTCGGGTCTGACATATGTGTTGGTCTGCCTGTTACAAGTGAGACAGGGAAAGTCCTGTCTTTTTGCCTTTATACCAATTGTGAGATAGAGGTATTAACCATTTTTCTTTGTCTTAGGAAGAGGTCCTTTTGCCTCAAGATTAATTCTAAATATGTGAGTTCTGAAATGAAAGGAACAGGTTGTTCTAGCCCTTCCTTTGCAAGTGTGTCGGTTAATTCATTTCTGTAGATATAAATATTGAATGGGATCCTTTGAAAATGTACTTTGTGCTGGTGAGAGATGAGCTTTACTTTTCGTAGGACAGATAAGCTGGTTTTATCTCCTATGTGGGTTCAATTTTTGAGATGTTGAATTAAAATACGGCTATCAGATAACATTTAGAGGTCTTCGTAATTGCTTTTGCTCATGACTCTTTTTAACCCTATGTTTATTGCAATGAAATCACTTCGAAACACGGAATAATAATCTGTTTTACGTTGTTTTATATTCTTCTCAGCTAACACTAACATGCATGGAGCTGAGATAGACTTCTACCTTCTGGTACTTCAGTCCTCGGACGATGGAAGCTGCATTTTACTCTTGCGAACATGTTAACTTAATTTCAAAAGAGGTTAATCAAATAATAAACAAAAAATACCAAATATGATTAAGTAAAATAATAAGAAAATAAATGACTATTCAAGTAAAACGATTCTAGAAAGACATCAAAAATAGAGATTTCTTAATTTATTTCTCGTTTTGTTCAGAAAGTTTCTTCTCAACAGTCTTTTACAGAAAAGAATAAATGAAGGTCTGTAACGTTACGCCAGAGTATAACGGGAATATTCAGCCAGTTTTATGATGAAGGAAAACTATTCTGGTCTAGTCTAACGGAATGCAAGTCCCAACGGAGGTAGTTTCTCGGTCAGGAAACTGATTAATCAAGTTTGAACAAGATCCTGCGGTAGCAAAATTAATTTGTCTTCGTCATATTTCAAATCTATACACTTGATTTCAATCCAGAGAAATATTTTAAAGCATTATTTCTTAAGGCAGCTCAAAATAGGATTTATCTTCTATCTCTTCTCTGTTGACACTACAGCCCAGGGCGGGCCTTAGCCTGCCGCACGATACCTCCCCAGACAGCTCTGTCCCTGACATTAATTTTCTAGTTCGAGTCCCTCAAGGTCTTTCAAGACATTATCCATGCACCTTTTCCTTGGACTACCCTTAAGCCACAAAGGCTTCCAAAGCAAGATCTTGACCACTCGATCATCAAGTGATCTCTCAGTGGGCCCAAGACATGGTAGTCTCTGTGCTCTGATGAATCTTTCCCTATATTTTAAATAGGATTTATACTCTCAAATCAGGTTTATAATATCATGTAGAGAAAATGGTTAAGAAATGCATAATGCAAGAATATAAATATTTATACATGTTTCCTTTAATCTATATGTACCTATAAAAACTTTTACATTTAAAATAGATAACAATATTTGAAGTATTGTAGCTTCTAGAAAATTGAGGTTAGATTAAAAATATTGATAATACTATATAGATAAAAATATATAAAAAAACTAAAAATCAAATGTTTTTATTTCAAATGCTTATATTTATCTTATTTCTCTGGTAATCTAATGTTTCATTATACAGATTTGATTTCTGCTTCACTTCTATGAAACATGAATTATGGAAATCATTTTATAAGCATATTGCATATAATTCTTATAAAACACTAGAATAAGCAAATTAGTTTCCAAGAAGTATTTAATTACTGTTTATCTCAGTACTTATTTCAAGAATAGAATTAAATAAGCATATATAAAGGTATATGAAGGTAAGTAAATATTAAAAATTTAAGATTTATAATTTTAATGAAATCCTCAATAAAATTTTATTATGTTAAAACATTTTTCAAAGCGAAAATTTGTATGTTTCAAATAATTTTTTAAACATAAGATATTTTTTAAGCTTCATTTTGTTATCATAATTATCACTGAAACACTTCAGTGGAAAAGCTTTCTGATTACGTTCCTTAATTTAATTTTTTAAACTGATGTTTTTATTTAAATTATTTTTGAATTTATTTCTTTACAGCTTTTAAGAAGAATACTAAGTTGAAAAATATTTATTTATTTTTGAACAGTTAATCAAATATTGAATTTGTCATTCTACATTAAAATGATAAGCTTAGTAAGTTAGCTTTATTTTTGTAGTTGTTGTTACTAATGACACTTGGACAAGCCAAGCTCGCTATGCCTCGGCTATACGAATTTAAGTCAATGGGGGCGTCTTTCGTTTAATCAGAGCACCATGAAGCTGAAAGTACGACTTTTGCTCTTCAAATCCTCCAATAGATGGCAGCACCAGAGGATCTACTCTCTCAATTTTGGCATTGATCTGAAGGGTGAGTAAATTTCTCCTGATCATTGGTAACTGCCCATGGTAACTGCTCAATGACCGACCACAGGACTTTCGATTCCACAGATTTAATGAGCACGTATATCGTATGTACTCTGTGGGTCTTTGGCGGCATTGGGAATCAAACCCCACCCTTCCGGATGGAAGGCCGATACCCTAACCAATTAGCCACCACGGCCCTATTATTTTAGTCATACAAGCATACTGCAATGTTAGTTAGTCTGAATAGAAACATGTTGAAAGAAGCATGAAAGTCATGTGAAATTCACATCAAGCGTTTGTGGCAATGAAATATACAAATCATTACCTCTTGCGGTGCATTGTCAGTCACGGAGAGTATCATCAACGAGCGCTTTGTGAAGAGAAAAGCGACTACCGATCTACCGTACGGCAACTGTTTCCACACAGGAACTGCTAGGAAACAGTTGCCGACTACCGTACGGCAACTGTTTCCTAGCAATTTTCCGAGTTTGACCAGGAACGAGTAGTGGCTTGTGAGGATTATCATTCAGAATAATCAGTGATCATTTCAAGTGAAACCAAGTAACTGTAATCGGTGGATGCAGGAAAGAAAGGTGAATAGACAGATCTAATTGCTCCCACTTCGTCCCACCACTGCATGTGATGATGGCCTGCAGCAACCAGAGTGAATTTGTCGAAAAACTGACGCCGGCAAAACGCTGGCGTAGGATGTCAGAAAAAGTCACAAAATAGGCGCTCCACGCGACATTTTATGTTTTCCAGACAGTTAGAAACAATTGGCAATGTTTCGCGACAAAGCAAATTATTTACTTGTTTCTTTTCTTTTTCACCCTCGGAAATAATGTTTGCGATTAACTTTTATCAATTTTTTTAAATGAAAATTAATTCATGTTAAAACTTTACAAAGGACATTAAAATAATTTTTGAATATTAAATATTACCTTTTTATACTTAAATATTAATAATTGTTTAAATTATTTATTAATAACGATAAAAAATGAAATTTATAAAAATTAACATTTTTATAAAACTTTAGAAAGTTTATTAATTTTATGAAATTATATAGATTGAAGAAATCTGTGGGATTCAAACACAATAGAAATTATTTTGACAAAAAAGCTCTATTCTACATATTCTGAATTTCAATATATATATATATATATATATATATATATATATATATGTGTGTGTGTGTGTGTGTGTGTGTGTAATCAGATGTTTCGATAGATAACCAGTCATCTTCTTCTTCTTCTTAGAGTTGCGTTTGTATGTCATTAGGCACCTCTGATTTTATCAGCATTTTGTACTATTAACTCCAAACCCAATGTTTTACCCAACAAACCCAAACCCTAGTTCCAGTTGCTAGGATCACCCTCTTTATTAATAAAGTTCAATAACCCTTTAATGGAGTCTACGTGTAATTCTCTAATATGGATGATCCCTAAATAAGTTAATCTAGGAAAGGCAAGAGCCTCGCATTCGGAAATAATATGCTTGGCCGTTTCCTCTTGCGTATGACATTTAATACAGATAGGGTCTTGCTGAAACGGTCCCATTTTATGGAGGTGTTTTCTGAAATAGTAGTGCCCAGTTATGAAGTCTATGATTAAACGTATCTTCTGCCTAGAGCATCTTAGAATTTCAGAGGCAATCCTTGCTGATGGTCCACAGATCATACATTTAGCGTGGGTTTGACCAGGAGTGTTGAGCCAAGCTTCATACATCTTCCGTTTTTCCCATCTAAGAACATTGGTTTTTTCGGTCTTCAAATTGATCCCACAAAAAGGTTCTGCACCGATGGGAGCAAAAGCCGATCCTTGTTTAGCAAGTTCATCAGCCTTTTCATTACCTTCGATACCTTTGTACCCAGGCACCCATATAAGGATCACCTTGTTTCTAGTTGCTAGTTCTGTAAGAAGGTTTCTACATTCCAAAATCATTTTAGATTTGATTTCGAAAGAATTAAGCACTTTTAAAGTGGCTTGACTGTCACTAAAAATGAGAATCCGCTAACCGTGTTAGTTCTTCCTCACATTTAATCGCAGGCAGTGGATAATAGCCAAAACTTCTGCCTGGAAGACCGTAGCGTATCGCCCAAGGCTTACAAATAGGCTGGTTCTTGGTGACACGCCACATACTCCCAGTCCTGAGAGGCTGTTTTTCAGTGATCCATCTGTGTACCAGATAAGATTTCCTGTTTTAGTTTCCAACATGTTGTTATCCCATTCGTCTCTAGTTGGAAAAACTATTTCAAATGTCTTTTCAAATATGTATGACTTTTCCATGATGTCCGAGAGCATCAGGAAAGTATGATCTTGAATTTTTCCGGTAATACCCCTGTGCCCTTTGGCAACAGGTTGGTCGTACCATTGGTTTTGTAGCTTCATTCTGTATGCAGTCATTCTGGCAGTGCTGCAGATGAAGATGTCTAAGGGAGTCAGATCCAACATAACTTCCAATGCTCTGGTTGGCGCGGTGGACATTGCTTCTGTAATACAGAGACAGGCCAGTCTTTGTAGACCTCCTAGTCTGTTAGCCACAGTCTTCTATTCCACCTTACACCACCAGATCACACAGGCACATGTGAGAATGGGCCTGACGATATCTGTGTACATCCACAACATCAGTTTTGGATATAGACCCCAGTTTTTACCAAGCATTCGCCTGCAAATTTAATGCTTTTCTTTGCTCGGTTAATTTTATCATCAATGTGCTTATTCCAGGTGAGTTTTTGGTCTAAATAAATGCCCAGATACTTCTGAAGCCACATGGATTTCAACATCAAAAAGTCTTGGTATGAAAAAACCCTTCCGTTTCTTTTTGCGTGTAAAAGGTACAAGGTAGGTTTTCTGAGGATTGACTATCAGGTCTCTATCCATGCACCATTGACATACATAACTTAGAGCATCCTGCATGAGATGACAAGTTATGTCGAAATTTTTGCCAAGGATAAGGATGACAATATCATCAGTATATCCTTGCGTATAATAGCTCCTATCATTTAGATATTTTATAAGGCTATTTACAACTAAGTTCCAAAGTAATGGTGAGGGAACACCTCCTTGAGGACAACCTCTAGTAGTCTTTTTTTCAAATGATTCACCGAAGATGTTAATTTGTATACATCTATCCGAAATCAAGGCCTCAATCCAAGTACACAGGGTCTGATTAATCCCTGACGCTCTAAGTGCATTGAGGATGGATAGATGGGAAGTGTTATCAAAGGCACCTTGGATGTCGAGGAAAGTTGCCAAGGCAATTTCTTTATGATCCAGAGTGGTTTTATTCTTGGGAACTAGCTGATGTAAAGCAGTGTCAGTAGATTTGCCGGGTTGATAGGCAAATTGAAGTTGAAAACTGTTACTACCCAATTAATCTCTTATATGCCGATCAATGATTTTCTCCATCATTTTAAGAAAGAATGAAGAAAGACTGATTGGTCTGTAAGACTTGGTCTGGTCATAGGTGTCCTTTCCAGGTTTAGGAATGAAAACAATCCTTGTCTTCCGCCATATCTTTGGTATGTAACCCAGTGCTAAGCTAGCTCTGTAAATTCTAGTTAGCACTAGTATGATAACCTCCTATGACTTCTAGATCATGATGGGCATAATTCCATCAGGCCCTGGGATTTTTAGAGGTTTAAAGGCAAAGATTGCCCATTTAACAATGTTGTAGTTAACGATATTTTTAGCGCTGTGTGATATTTTTAGTGTAGTTAACGATATAATTAACGATACATTGATCGCTTTTGACTCTTTGCAAAGAGCCAATGGAGTGCTCCCTTCGTTGCTATAAATATCTCTAGCTCCTGGAAAGTGAGTTTTGGTCATAATTTCCATAACCTCTTTCCCGGAAGCAGCAAAACTACCCTCCTCGTCCTTTAAGGTGCCAACCAAAATAGGTTCATCCCTTTTGAGGAGTGTTTGGAGTCTAGCTCCTTCAGAGATAGAATCTATCTCTTCACAGAACTTCCTCCAGGAGTTAATTTTGCTTTTCCTAACAAATTTGTTATAATTAGTGTTATCGGTTTCATTCTATTTGTCAGATGACGAGTCAGTAGCTTAGGAGGGGAAGGAAGAAGTTCTTATAAATTTACTAATATTTAAAGATTTATTTACAAAACTATTTACAGATTACTTTAAGGTAGCTCCTTCATCGCGAGCTCCTTCTTACAATCTCTCTTTCTCTCAATTGCTTGTACATACCTCTCAACATGACATATTTAACACTGCCATCTAGTGGCCACTCATTTTTTAAGTAATAATACAGCTTGATGCTATCATTAGTGAGGGCCGTTTTATAGTTCTCCCGTTCACCATTTTTCTTGGCTTTATTAAAGTTTTCTAACATTTGTCCTTTCGGCTGCTAGAGAGTCCTTCCACCAAGGATTGGAGTTTAGCTTTCCTAGTGCGAATAGGGCAATTGTTATGATAAGAATCTAGAATACTAGTGTGCAGAAGGTCTGCTGTAACTTCTAGATCGTAGTTGTCTCTAATAGGTCTGTTCCCGAGCTCAACCAACCCAGTCAGTTCCTCTTGGAATTTCTTCCAGTCCGTCCTAACTGGGTCTCTGAATATGCGATCCAGACACACATTAGAGTGAATTTCAAAATGGATGTTTTGATGGTCTGAGCTAGAAGGTCTGCCATCTACTTTCCAATTTTTGATATTTTTACTAATTAGCGTTGTCGTTATAGTAACGTCAATTACTTCAGATCGATTGGAAGTAATGAAAGTTGGTTCGTTGTCCTCATTAAGAAAATCTAACCCGTAGCTTAGAATGAATTCTAAAAGGCATTCACCTCTTTTATTTGTGTCCGTACTTCCCCAGACATGGTGAGCATTACAGTCTAGTCTTAGGACTACCTGTAAGTTGTTTTCTCTGAAAATGTTCATGAGCTTGTGCAGAGAATGATCAGGTGGAGCCTTTTCTTCATAGGGCAGGTACACAGAGCCAAAAACAATTTCTCTGTCCGCTCCCTCTATGTTGAGTTTTACTTTCACAGGTCCCTAAGGATAAATTCAGTCAGGTCCCTAAGGATAAATTCAGAGAGGGGTAAAACCTCAATATTTTTATGTAAGAGTATACAAGTTCTAGCGTTGCTAATTGGTACAATAGATAAGCTTATCTTTAGTTGCTTTGAGGCCACTGATTCTCCCCTAACCAGCCAGGGTTCCTGAATCAGGGCCAGGTGTATATCCCCAGCAAGAAACTTCTTACTGAGGTTAATGGTACTACTTGTACTGAGGTGGAGGTTGGCTTGAACTATTTTCACCCTCATCAGCAGGAGGGGGTTTGTTAAGTACTTTAGCCTGCACTTGGTGAAGTCCGATATGAAACTTATATCCCCTTACACCAAGTGTGGCAGCATCTAGTTCAGGCACACTAAGAACGATGGTCCGCCCAGATGGGTCGTTCTTGATGTTAAGAATGTTCCACTTCGTTGGAGTGACCCCACCGTTCTGTGCTTCGATTTTTCTCAAGACCTCTTTAGGCTCCAGTTTACTGCAGATTTTCAACAGTTTTGCAATTATCTTGGTGGTTCTGACAAGTTTACTTGCCTCATCCACCAAGAGTTTTTGCTCCTGCCAGTGGCTTATGTCACTGACAGTCTGTTCCAGTCACTTTGAGCTCCCCAGATCTGCACAGTTGACAATAAGTGCCCCATTCTCAAGTTTACAGGATAGGAAGGTTGGAGTAAAACCCTCCTCATTTTAAGTATTTTTATTTTGTAAAAAGTATTATCTCCATAGTCAATAAGATTTAAAAAAATTGATGAAGTGATTTCACCTTTCTTCATACAATTTTCTTCTTCGTTTAAATTTTCAGCATTTTTTGTCTTCTTTAAAAAAAACTGATTTTTGCTTGTTTGGTATTATAAAAGTATTATCTCCATAGTCAATAAGATTAAAAAAAATTGATTAAGTGATTTCACCTTTCTTCATAAAATTTTCTTCTTCGTTTAAATTTTCAGCATTTTTTGTCTTCTTTAAAAAAAAAAAACTGATTTTTGCTTGTTTGGTATCTTTTATAAAGTTAATATAGATTTCGCCGTTTGATATAAAGTGACAGAAATTTTAGTAAATTAGGAAATAACCTCGCAGAATTTTTGGCTCCTTTCAATCGTAGAGGCCGTTCTCAACTAAGAGTTAACTCTTAATTTTATTTAAGTTTATTTTTTATTTTAAATTATTATCTTCACAATCTTCTTTAGTGCTAATGTCCTCAGAATCAATTTAATTTCTAACATCGGATGTTTAAATCCATTTCATGAATTTCTTTACACGATATTAAGTTTTGAACATCCTCATTTGCATATCAGAAGTAAACCGTATTAGTAAGTTTTACCATTCAGGTTTCTTCATTGCATGAAGATTCAGACATGTTTTCCATTTCAACTGCTAAAGGCACTGCCTTATAGTTTTTTCAGCAAAATGGATAAGATGTCGATGCAATACTTAATTTAACATTGTTTAGTAGTTTCTATTGAATGAATTAACTTCACTAACCGATGATGTCTAAATTCTTTGTGATGTTTTGTGAATAATAAAATATTACAAATTCTTATATGCCTTTGAAGCACATTATTTTTCTATATCGCACCTAAAATTTAAAAAATAAACTTTATAAGACTTTCTAACCATGAGCATCAGGCCCACTAATGTTCATAAATTTAATTTCTGACATCGTAAATTTCTCTTGCATACGCATGCACGCACACACACACACACATTCACAATCTACGTTCGCTATTTGTCACACGACTAAAATACTTGTCCTTTGATAAATACCAAACGTAAGTTACTTACATTATATAGTTGTGCATATTCATATTTCAATTTCGTAAATGTGCCCAATTTAATTTTATACAGCAACTTGATAGCAAGGTTTTTTTTTTAAATTTTTACAATGCCACATTTAATAATAAATTAACTATTGAATATTCATTTTTTTTTTAATATTTCTGCTTAAATAAGCTGAATAATTTTCGAAAATAAGGAAAAAAGAAGTATGATGAAAAGAAAGAGAAGTTTTTTTATTGTGGGCGAGAAAAATTTGATGTCAGAATTGTATTATATGAAATGATAGAAGAGGAAATGAAACAAATTATTTTTCATGATCACCAGTTGTCAAACCTTTCTTTAAAATAACCATATAATTCATATTTAATCGTCATTTTACTTTAACAGAATAGAGTAAAGTCTTAAGAAAAAATTGGTTTGACTAAAATGTTCATCATGGACAACTGGAGACAAATTGGAGACGAATGGACAAAATGGCGGAATAAATATGAGCGCAAAACTGCTTATAACCAATTAGATTCAATTTTAATAGAGTTTAAGCTACGGATGTAGTAAACAAACAAACAAATATTCGACGATGGTACTTAACATTTGACTTTGACTTCATATGAAGTGAGTCAATTGCCAAGCACTTTCAGGATCCACTGACGAGGCATATTTTCATAGCAACTAAATTATTACAATAAGAAGAAACTTAAACAAATGAAACATATTCCACTAAAATATTACATTGTTGTACAATTAAACAAAAGAGAACATCATTGTCTGCTTATTTTGCATCGCTACTTTAATCCAATAAAAAGGTCACGTCATGTAAGCGCAAATGAAGCGAATACTTTTGCTTCATTTCTAGAATGGAATTTCATCAATATTGTCATTCCCTGACTGATTGAATTCATTTCTCTTTAAGTAAGGGATACTTATCTTAATGTTTTTGTTGTTATTTATGACATTCGGATAAGCCGACGGCTATGCGAAATTAAGTCAGAAAGTTGCGTCTTTCCTTTAACCAGAGCACCACGAAGATGAAAGTATGCCTTTGATCTAAGAGTCCTCCGATAGATGGCACCATTAGAGGATCGACTCCTTCAATTTAGATTTTAATCTGGTTAGGGAGGAAATTTTCTCCAAACCATTTCACTCTGAGTAACTGCTCAGTGACCGGCAACAGAACTTTCGATTCCACAGATTTAACGAGCACATATATCGCATGAACTTGGTGGGTCTTCAGCGGCATCGGGAATCGAACCCAGTTCTTCGGACCTAAGGCCGATGCCCTA
The DNA here is from genome assembly GCA_037975125.1 of Latrodectus hesperus. NCBI lineage: Eukaryota > Metazoa > Arthropoda > Arachnida > Araneae > Theridiidae > Latrodectus > Latrodectus hesperus. The sequence goes on along the minus strand of CM075857.1, from coordinate 29,758,953 downwards.
ACCACAAGGATACCGCTACTTCTTTAAGAGGACTTCTTCATTTACATGAAATAATACGCATTCTCAGACATGTTATTACAAAAAGTTGAAAGCAACTTGAGTTGATATAATTTTGTGCCTACCTGATATATATATATTTATATAATATACATATTATGAAAATAGGAAAATTTAATTCTCTTAATAAATGAACTCCTTTAATAAATTCTATATGTCCTAACTGACAAAATGAATGAAAATAGACAACTGAATTTGTATTTTTGAAGGAAATAGATATATGTTTGAACACAAATGCTACATTTTGTGTTGTTATTTTCAGTAGTATTGACGCCTGATTGAAATGACTACATACAATAAGTAGTTTAAATTATATATCACACTGAAATCAACTAAAGTTTAATGTCGCGAGCGTATTTATTTATTAATTACTGCTAGAGCTTTAAGTTTAAAAATATCCATATATAATATGAAGGGTGTTTATTAACTTTATTCAAGAATTGTTTTCATAAAAATTCTTAATTTGATATAACTTCATACGCTGATCATAAAAATGTTGTTATGAGAATAATCATTTAAATATTCCCAAGTCTATCAAAATTAAACTTTTTTTCCTGTAATAATTAAGGCGTATTGTAATTGTAATTTGTATCGTAATAAGGGAAGAATAATGCAATTTTTTGAATTTAAAATCAATTCCTGATAAATTGATTTTTCTTTTTTCCTACACACATGAATTTTTTAAAATTTTATTGGCAACATTGAATGCAGCTACCTGTATCATGTGGGAAGGAATGTTCCTTTCCCCATGACCTGTTTATTTTTTCATTAAAACCTTATATTTTAAACTTTAATTTAAAAAAATTAGCATTTTCTTTTATTAATAATAATACATGAGTTAATAACTTTGTGCTTAATAGTTTTTAAAACAATGTAATTCATGATTTGTAGATTAAAATGTTGCAAATATTTCTACTATACACTTGATTTTATTAGTTTTCGGGTCCATGGCATCTGTCTAGCTCTGCTAGATAGTCCTGTGATTAGCAACAACACTTTTCGGGAGGGGTATTTCACATAAATGAATTTTGCTCTAAAAAATACTTTTTCCTATATGCGCAGCTTCCGCCTGCATTTTTTTACGAAATGAAGAAAATGCACAGCTATTCTCTGAAATAACATTCTTATGGTCTCCCATCCGAATCCAAAACCTCTGCTGTCTGCGACGGAATGATTCTGAGCTCTGCAACGAAGCCGCCAGAGGGATTCTGCATTGGCTGCCACAGAGGCGGCAGAATTTGGAGCCATTAGCTGAAAGCCAAGAAATGTAATGATAATCCCTTGATATTCTCCGATTCTAATGCTCCATCAATTTGATTCAACCACAAGACAATTTTTTCGAAGGGAGGCATTCTAAAACTCTGCATCATTTTTAATTTTAAAATGAACAGGCCTCGAAATTCTACAATTTAATGTTTAAGGATTAAAAGAAAATTTGTTTCATTTTATCTGGGTGAACTTATAAAAGTTGAAGACAGTCTTTTTTACTTTTTGATAGATGTAATTTTTATTCTTATCAAATAATAAAATTTCCAAAGAATCTCATTAAATTTTAAAAACTTACCAAGACAATAAATATTATATTTATTTTTCATTATAAAAACAAATTTGATTAAAATTTAAAACTAAAGTTTTTGAGGATTTATATAATTTTACCTGCATTGGATTCTGCTATAATATGTAAAAAATTTTATAACTATTTGGATGTAAATATTATTTAGCTATATAAGCAAAGAAGCTATGTACAACAACATTGAGGAGAAAAAAATATTTCTTTACTTTTCAATGAATACTGACTTGCAACAAAATAACTTTTTCAAAATTAATAATTTTGTTTTCTACCAAAGATATTAAATTGCTTACAAATTTCTAATGCAGTATTCTCTGTTATGACTTAATTTCATTAAAACATATAATATAGTAAGAAATCATAAAGACCAATCATATATATATATATATATATATATATATATATATATATATATATGGTAAAGAAAATTAACTGTTTATGTATAAAATGTTAAATTTCTTCTTTATGATATAAATATTAAATGTAGTTTTTATTACTTTCTGTGATAATAGTCATTCACGCCTGATTCTAATGGGCAGATTAATTTATTAAATATTAATTTACTTTTATTAATATTAATTAATTTTAATTAGTAATTTATACAACAAACTGCAATTTTATCAATGATGTTTAACTGTGAAATCATAATGAATGAAAAAAACAGTTGTTGAAAGCTCTCAGAATAAGATTATTTTTAAAAGATTAGAACGGTAATATGGAAAACGTAATTCTTTCTGATTATTACTATTGTTTCGTACAATAATAATTCTTTTTCTTCAATGTATTAAATATGATTGAAAAATATTGCTAAAAGCATTAAAATGTTAAGAAAATTAAAGCATTTCTTAGGAGCAGATTCAATAAACGTAGTAACAAACTTTTTAATTTTTTGAATTAACCATTTAAACATGCAACATGATTTCACCGGATAATATAATTATCATTCAAGTTATATATATATATATATATATATATATATATATATATATATATATATATATATATATATATATATATATATATATATATATATATATATATATATATATATATATATATATATATATATATATATATATATATATATATATATATATTTATATTTATATAAGTGGACTTAATAATATTATCTTATATAAACTTAGAATATTTCGTAATGTATTCGTATTGTAATGGTAACTCGAAATTCGAGTTCGAAATCAATTCGAGACATAAACTGCTTTTTTTTGTAATTAGAAATTCTTCTAATTACAAATATTCATTTATTTTCATCTCTAAATTTGAAGACTGTAATGCCTATATTTTCAGAGAAAGATTTACTGGAGCATTATATCTTAATCTTGTATACAAATAATAGTATTATTAATAAAACATTAGATAGTATTTTTGTACAGTATAAATATTTAGAATAATGCTATTTCTGTTTTTCAAATTAAAATTTAAAATTTTTGTTTAAAACTTGATTTTTTTTCAGTTATTTTTCTGTTTCTGTTTAGGAGTTTTGAATAAAAAATATTTATCTGCTCATAATTAATTTTATTCACTGTAATAACATTTTTCTAGTCTTCCTCTCAAACCTCATTCGAACCATTGACAAAAAAGCCATGGACAGCGGCGCGGCCTAGAATTTCAGCCTGAAGAGGCCCAAAGAGCAAGGGAATCAGATGAGGAACTAAGAAACTTTACAGAGTAAGAATTATCATTTCATCCATACTAGAGAGTTACACCTAGATTCCATTAAAGGGTTATCAGACTTTATTAATAAAGTGGGTGATCCGAGCAAATGGAACTAAGAAACATTGGGTTTGGAGTTAACAGTACAAAATGCTGATAAAAGCAGAGGTGCTCAATGACATACAAACCCAACTCGAAGAAGAAGAAGAAGAAGAAGAATTATCATTTCAGGTCTTTCAAATTTTTTATTCAATCAACTTGCTATTAAAGTATTCATCAACATGGGTGTTTTTTCAAAAAGCAACAATTTTTATCAAAATATTTTTTTATCAAAATAAAATAAAAATTTAAACATTTAATTTTTAAAAATATGAAGAACATCATGTTGACTTAAAAGGTTTCATACATATCCGAAAGAGTGTACTTGTATTTCTTGTTTGGTGCGGTATTGTACAGACATATTTTTATTATTGGAAACATTTGTTGACATTATTGTAAGTAGGTATTAATTTACATATTTAATACTATATTACAGTGTCAAATATTTTGATCTTTAGTTTTTACTATGGGTGATAATGAAAAAGAAAAGAAAGCAACCAGTAAAAGCATTTCACTCAAAACTAAAATGGAAGTGATTAGAAGATTAGATTCTGGTGAACGTCAAACTCTAATTAGTGCTTCATTGAATTTGCCATTTCAACAATGAGGACCATCATGAAGAATAAAGAAAAAATACTGTCATCGGCAACTACAACTACGTCAAGCTCTGCAACTAGAATTACCCGTTCTAGAAATAATATCATAGAGGAAATGGAAAAACGACTGTCTATATGGATTGACGACGAAATTGACCGCAATATGCCATTAAGCCAATCTATCATAATGGAAAAAGCTAGAAGAATTTTTAATTACATTCAGGCTGAGACAACTGACACAAGTTAAACTTTCGTTGCTAGTCGAGGATGGTTTAATAGATTTAAACATCGAAATAACCTTCACAACATAAAGATTACAGGAGAAGCAGCAAGTGGTGATACAAAAGCGGCGGCTGAATTTCCTGCGATATTAAAAAATATAATTGAAGAAGGAAACTATCCTCCAGAATTGGTTTTTAATGTTGATGAAACAGGCTTGTTTTGGAAAAGAATGCCGAAACGAACATTTCTATCCCGTGAAGAGAAACGGGCACCAGGATTTAAAGCTGCAAAAGATCGCTTAACCCTTCTACTAGGTGTTAACGCAAGCGGAGATTTTAAATTAAAACCATTACTAATTTACCATTCCAAAAACCCAAGAGCGATGAAAGGCATATCTAAATCAACTTTACCTGTAATTTGGGAGTCTAATAAAAAATCATGGATAACTGCGAAAATTTTCCAGGATTGGTTCACTGAACATTTCTGCCCGTCTGTTAAACGTTATTGCGAAATTAAAAAACTTGAACAAAAAGCACTTCTGTTAATTGATAATGCTCCAAGCCACCCAACAAATTTATCAGACTTAACAACATGCATTCCAGTCGAAGTGGTTTTCTTGCCGCCTAACACAACTGCCTTAATTCAACCAATGGACCAAGGCGTTATATCAAATTTTAAGGCTTATTACTTGCGGCGAACCTTTAAGCAAATGTTTGAAAAAACAGACGGAGAAGAGAACCAGTCCATAAGAGAATTTTGGAAAAACTACAACATCGTGGATGCTGTAGAAAACATAGGCCTTTCTTGGAATGAGGTAACAGAAAGATCTTTGAAAGGAGTATGGAAGAATATTTGGCCGGATTTAAGTAAGAGCGATGACGTTGGACACTCTCTCGATGTGGATGAAATAGTGGAAGAGATAGTGAAATTAACGAAGCAAACCGGTTTTGAAGGGGTAAATGTGGAAGATGTCGAAGAAATAATTCAAGAAGCAGCGGCTAGTCTTTCTAATGATGAGCTCAAGGAATTAACTGAACAAGAAGAAAACAAAAATGTTGACAGCAGTGATTCAGAAGAAGAGCAAAAGAACTTTCGATGGCGTTTGTAAAAAGGAGTTTGTCTACCATAACTGAAATAATGGATCAATTCATTGAAAATGATCCGAATTTTGACAGGAGCTCAAAAGTAAGGCGTGGTGTTAGAGATGCTATATCCGCTTATGAAGAACTTTTAAGAGAACGACGCAAAAGAAAAAGGCAAACAACATTAGATGCTTTTGTCACAAAAAGGCAGAACACTGAAAACGCGGAAGGCTAACTAAATATGACTGACTTAGAATTTTATTTTTATTTTTTTTTAAGAATATTCGTTTTGTTATTTATATTTTGTTTTTATTTTTGCAAGAAATAATAATGTGGTATTAATTTGGGCTTTAAGAAATAAATGTTTGGTTTTATTTTTATTAAAAAAACATACTTTTTAAATTTAATACCTAACCAATTTCCTAGCCATCTTCCCCTAACCCCAATATTTACATGTAAAGATAGCCTCGTTTAGCGCTGTTTCGCATTACGCTCTACTTTGATGGAACGTATCCCCCGCGTTAAGCGGGGTCTTACTGTATATATATATATATATATATATATATATATATATATATATATATATATATATATATATATATATATATATATATATATATATATATATATATATATACTGCTCACAAAAGTAAGTATGCAAATTATAGCTTAAGTGACAAAATATCTAGTTCTCAAATAAATATAAGAAAAATATTATTGTAAAGAGTGTTGTTTATAGCTTCTGATTCAAGTCATTAAGTAATGAAAAATAAACCAAATCATTATATTTAAAAAAACTTTAAGTATAATTTTGTTAACTTCCAGTAGAAATTTAAATCACAGAAGTATATATGCACTCTGAATATTTGACTTTTATATTTATACAACTTAATTGGAATTAACACTAAAACTCAAGAGACTGCACAACCGTACAATGTTAAGACCAATCATCACATGTGCTTCACCTGTGTGGAATACTATTACGCCAATAGCCAAACACAAATTTAGAGTGTTTCAACATAAAATGCTTAGAAAAATTACGAAGGCGCCCTACTATATTCGCAATAAAACATTTCAAAAGATATGAAAATTATAGATATTCTAGAGCATATTGCTAACTTAAATAAAAAATTCTACGATAAAGGAATTAACTGCACAGTTGGTGCATTTAATCAAGTTTTTCGCTATGAGTATCTCATAGAAGACTGTAAATATAGGCCAATCGCCAGACATTATTTAGATGAATATATTTAATATAATTTTTGTATGTAGAGTATTTAGCCTTACTTAACCCCTTATAAAATAGAAAAATAAGAAAATAAATGAAGAGTAATTCATTTATTTTCTTATTTCTTCTATTTTCACTGAATATAGCAATTTTATTTGAACTTTATTATTTCCTCTATTTTCAAGTAGAATAAATATTTTCAACACATTGTTCTGCCCCTCAGTTCTCTGCTGATTGGCTCTCACCGCCAAGACTCGGCTCCTCACCCTTCAAGTCTAGCGTTCCCTGTCAGTACCGCAATGTCTTCCTTCAAGGACTTATCACAGATGAAGAAGTAAAGGCCTCCTCCGCAGGCCGACACTTCGTACACGAAAATAGATACTAGATACTAGACTTTTATATTCATTTTGACTTTTATATTCGTATTTCAGTGATAAGTTTAGAAGTTCTGCTACAAAGCTTGTAAGTTTGAGCTTTAAGTACATCTACAATTCACCAATGCTTCTAAGTGGAAAAGAATTATCAAAAGATCTAAAAAATGCAATAATAAAGCTCTATAAGGAAAGCAAGTCCCAGAGACAAATCGGTAAAATCATTGGCAAAAGTCCTACAACAGAGCTAAAAATCCTTGAAAAGTTCTAGGCTGAGGGAAATATTCTAAACAAGCCAAGAACAGGACGAACACCCATTTTCATGGATCGTGAAAGGCGAATTATTGTTAGAGATGTGAAAAGAAATCCGAAGATTAGCGCACCAAAATTGACAACTGATTTGAAAAACTATTTTGCGAAGTCATGCAATCCTGAAACAATTCGCCGTGTGTTACGGAAGGTAGGATACCATGGTCGAAATATGTGTAGAAAACCATTTGTTAGCAAAGTGAATCGCGAAAAGAGAATAGATTTTGCAAAAGAAAATGTAAAGCAGGACAGAAATTTCTGGAATTCCATGATTTTTTCGGATGAAAGTAAGTTTAACATCCACGGGTCAGATGGACACCAAAAAGTTTGGAGGAAAGCAAATGCTGCTCTAGAACCAAAGAACATGAGAGGAACTGTTAAACACGGTGGTTGTTCGATTATAGTTTGGGGTTGCATGGCAGCAACTGAAGTAGGAAATTTAGTTATAATCAACGGAATAATGAATCAATATAACTATTTGAATATTTTAAAGAATAACCTAAGCCTAAGTGCTTCTCAATTAGGACTCGATGGATCCTTCACTTTCCAACAAGATAATGATCCCAAACATACTGCTCGAAATGTTCAGGAATGGATGCTATAACGTGCGAAAACAGCTAAAAAAAACCCACCTCAGTCACCTGATCTTAATCCCATTGAACACTTGTGGGATTATCTAGATCGCCAAATTAGAAAGCAAGAGGTCAAAATTAAGAATGATCTAAAAATAGCCCTTTTGCAGGAGTGGTAGAAAATACCATCTTCTGTCACTCAAAATTTAATAAAATCAGTGTCATGTAATTGAAAGCTGTAATAAAGGCTATCCAAAAAATTACTAATTATTTTGAAAAATTGAAAAATTGCAATAATTTTGTAATTTAGAATGACAATAAAGTGATCCGTTTTAACGAGACAGATATTTTAACTAGACAAGAACGAGTAAGAATGCTAAAGAAAGTTTAGAATTCTAAACAAAAAGGACGTTGAAAGTTTCAAATTTTAAATTTTCTTCTGGTAATATTGGTAACACCGTGAGACTACGAGTACAAGATGTAGACAGAGCAAGAGGTGATTCACAAAATTTATCAGCGAATTTTTTTCAAAGCAGACATTTATCTTTTAGGTATTAAACAAAGAAAATTTTCACAGTAATTTACCAGAAATCAGTTCATAATTTATGAAAAAAAATTTTTTTGCTCGAAAATTTTCCAAGTTTATCAATATTATTTCGAGTTGACATTAGCAAATCATCTTTCTGAAAGTCAGTGATATTAAAGATGTCTTTGCAAGATAGTGCAAATTTGATAAGTGCAAATGTAAAAAATTTGGAAATAGGTAATTCTAAATGTCATAATAATGTAATGTATTCTCTCGGGGGGGAGTTGTAGCCTCTAGAGAGCGCGTGCGGATAGGATAATGCCTCCATTGGTTTCCTTTGAGTGATGGAGAAGAAATAAAATACTCTCCGCGTACCAACAGGCAGAAATCCAACCTCTTTGGGGCTCTGGTAGTTTTTTTCCATGCAATTATACCAACTAGTCAATAAGATTATAGAAGCTAATCCATAAAATCATTGTTATCTAAAGATCCTGCACCTAACAATGGATACCGTTGCACGTTGATATCCCTGGCAACGATGAACTCGCTAAAGAGCCCCGTAATTCTCCGCAGCCATCCAAATGCTTTACTCTCATTGACGCCAGTGCAATTGGCCATCTGGAAATTAATATGCCAGTAAGTTAAAAGGTTTTCCATTCCAGAATTAAACAGCAACAGAACCATTTCAACTATAGTAGCGAGACTTGGAATAAAACACTGGAAAGGCACGAGGATTTCTACAGACGGACAAAGGAGTTACATCAAGCTTTGTCCTCACTGCCCGGATAACGCCCAACTCACAACACATCTTCAGCTGTCCAGCAATGCTGGCCAAGCTTTTTAACATCAGCCTAGAGGATCCTGTGGATCTTCTTTTTACAGATAAAGCTGCAGAGATCGCCAGGACAGTATTCTACAGCTTCGGGGACATTTAGGGTTTTTTGCACGTCCTCCAAGGACACGACATCATTATCATGCAATGTATTTAAATAAGTAAACTTATCAGTAATTATAAATAAATACTTTTTTTTAGAATGTAAGTTTAATTTATTTTGACATGGAGTTGTTTAATAAATTCTAATAATCTAAATTATTTTCTCTTTCTCGGTCTTTTAGTTAACAAGACATAATAATTATCCATGACTACTACATAATATTTAATTTAAGGTTCTGTTTTGCTCATATATATATATATATATATATATATATATATATATATATATATATATATATATATATATATATATATATATATATATATATATATATATATATATATATATATATATATATATACACACACACTACTGGCCATTAAAAGTGCTACACTAAGAAGGAATGCAAATAACAGAACGATATTTATTGGACACATACATTATAGTGGAAAGAACAAGTGATTAGATTTATAGGAAATTAGGATGTATAGATCTTGAGAAATCAGTACCCAGAGCAGCCACCTCTGGCTGCAATAACAGCATTTATCCGCCTAGGCATGGAGTCAAACAGAGATTGTATGGCATGTACGGAGACCTCAGTCCATGCAGCTTCAACACTATGCCAAAGTTCATCGACATTAGTGGATGGTGAGTGATGGCGTGCCAATCGCTCAGCAACCATTGACCACACGTTCTCAATTGGTGACAGATCAGGAGAACGTGCTAGCCAGGGTAACAGTTGAACCTGTTCTGTATCAAGGAAGTTCAGAACAGTACGAGCAACATGCGGTCGTGCATTATCCTGTTGGAAGGCCTCGAAGATAGGGTAGAGCCACGGGCCTTAACATATCGGAAATGTAACGGTTGCTGTTCAAAGTGCCGTTAATGCGAACAAGAGGTGATCGAGACGCGTATCCAATGGCACCCCATACCATCACTCCAGCAGATGGGCCAGTATGGCGATGTCCAATGCAAGCTGGCAATGCGCGTTCTCCACGATGCCTCCAAACACGGATGCGGCCATCATGGTCCTGTATACAGAACCGAGATTCATCTGTAAAGATGACGTGATGCCATTCCCGCGTCCAGGTTCATCACTGATCACACCATTGAAGGCGCTCCTGTCTGTGACGCAGCGTCAATGGTAGCCGAAGCTATGGTCGCCGTGCAGACATTCCATGCTGCTGCAAACGTCTTCGAACTGTTCGAGCTAGAAACTTGTTGCCTTGCAAATGACTCCATTTCTCGACTCAGGGTTCGTGACGTGGCTGTACGATCCCTTGTGACCATGCGGATAATATGTCTGTCTTCTCTGCTGTTAGTGATGGGGGTCGCTGAGATCCTGCATGACGTTCCGTATGATTGTCCTGAACCCATCGATTCCATATTCTGCTAACAGTCATGGAGTCTCGACCGACGCGAGCAGCAATATTGCGGTACGATAAACCGCAATCCCGGTAGACTATAATCCTTCCTCGATCAAAGTCAGACGCGTGCTGATAGGCCTTTCTTCTTACACGAGGCATTACAACAACTTTCTTTGCCGAAAACAACGTTGAAACGGAAATTGAGTATGAGAAAACTGCTGCCAAATCTCTGGTTTCATACACATTGTAGATGTCGTTACTGTCGCCTGCTTTTTATGAATGCGCTGAAAATCTAATCATTTGCATATCACAGCAAGTTCCACCTGTCATGCGAATTTCACGTGTGTGGTGTGCCGCTTTCCTGGTGTAGCAATTTTAATGGCCAGTAGTATATATATATATATCAGTAATTTTGATCATTTTATATTTTTCAATGCCTTTTAAGTCAGATACATAAATTGTGCTGTTATCTAATAGACCTATCTATCTTAAAATATCTACTGAAATGATCATATAAAAGGTTCGCTGTTATTGAAATTTTGAAACTGAAAGTTTATTGTAAGTTTCATTCTAAGTCATCAGGATGTTCTTTTAATTCTTAAGAACGAAATATTTGATGTTAAAATATTTATTTTTTTTTTCGAATTAAAATATCATCTCTCTGAAAAATAATCATTAATCTTATTCTTGATTTTGAATCGGGGTTTATATACATATAAATGTGATAAATATTCAATAATTTATCACATTTACCAAGTTTGGTGATGATTATGAATAAACACTACTTATTACACATTATCGTCGATGTATAACTTTTTCCTCGACGTATGTGTATGATTAAATTACATCAAAATAAAAATTTTACTGCATGTATCGAGATGATTAGTCTATGTAAAATATTTCCGTTTATTCGTTCCAGATGCATCCTTTCTCTTTCAACCGTTCCTGAAACTGGAGCTCAACGAAGAAAATCTGGACTTCTTCCATTAAACTCAATAACTTCAAGAAATCAGAAACCAGAAATCAGCTCTCCTCCACAGGTACGAAAATTTTATTGCAATCTCTACTCTGAGAAATATGTTTGAAAGTCCTTATTTAATGCTATAATAAATACGAATATTTTGAAATAATATAATGATTGTTAAAATAGTAAAATTAATATTAAGAATTGCGAGTGATTTTTTGTAAAAAAGATATCTTATATAATAATGCCTTTAAGACAAAGCCACATGTTGTGTAAGATTACTTCTTTTGAGATTCAGAGTTAGTGAAAGAAATATGTAGAGAAGTTAGAAATAAAGAGATTTTTTTAATTACACCAAAGCAATTTTGTTTTGAGAAAAATATAAATTTATATATGATGCAAAAATGTTATTTATGTTTAATGTAATCCTCTAATTTAATAAATTTCTTCCTTTTCACAACTCGATAACGAAGTGCGTACCTAGATGAATATTTATTTTATATTACGCCCCCCCCCATGAAGCGTCTTGCAGTACTGAAGTATCTCCAGAAGTTGAAAGTCATCACTGGACCGAACGACAGAAGGAGAGGGCAATTAAAGAGATGCTCCCAGTAAAGTGTCTCAGAGCACACGGCCCGATTGATTTTATATAGATAAGCCTGCAAATAGTCATATCCAGTAATAATTCTGTTGCTTTTTCAAATCCCAGATGATGTAGCTTAGCTACACCAGCTCCATAAAACCAAAAATGTCCAAACGGTACACAAATTAAATCGGATCCCTTAAAATCTCAAAAACGGTTTCGTTGTAAAGGGAAAGGAGCAGCTTCAATTGGCTCGAGGACCTGGGGCATCAGTAGGAGAAGAGTGACTTAGCCCTGAAAACGCAACATCCGTTTCCCGTGTTTCAACCGTGGTTGGGATCGAACCCGGCACCTTATGGTCCGAAGAGCGCTGTTTTACCTCTAGGTCACAGCTTCAACTCTGAAACTTATTCGACAGTCACTTGATGTCCTCTGCAAAGCTTAATTAAAAAATTAACGAGAAGTTTAATATAGGCACGAAAAAACACAATTGCCCTACTTTAAATATATAATCTATTCAACCTTTGTTTAGTATTTGTTGGTGGTGCTGCAGCTGCCCGTGATGTGGGCATGTTTTACAATACTAAGAATCTGTGTGTCTCATCGCCACAAACGCTTGATACAAATTTCACGTGTTTTGAATGTTATTTTCAAGATTTTTCATTATGAGAAGCTTATATATTTAAAAATAATTTACATTACATAAGTTTAAAAGAATTACGAATTAATTTGCTTAATTATGTGCTTACTTTTGCACTACTATAACTAAACTCATTGCATGAAAAAAATTTTTTTTTTAAATTACAAAGGTTAAAAAAGGTTTATCTCAGCCAAATTTATAAAAAAAAGAAGTTCTAAGCCGTGAGAAACATTAATGAAATGTATTTCATGTATATTTTAAAAGAAAATATCATTTGCTAAATTTACAAAATAATTGATAGATAAGAAAACGATCGAAACAAAAATTTTCCTTTCTTTATAATTAATTGTTTAATCAATCCACTCGAATGTGAAGTTTGGGGTAAAATATGCAATAATTATTATATGATTAATTTTTCAAAATAATTTCCTTTCATTCTGCATGCATTTTCCTCTGTATTTACTGAAAAATGCAAATATGTATTTAAAATGTTATTTAATTTATTAAAATTATGAGTGGCGGAAATAAATTCAATGTTTAAAAGTATTACTAAAAAAATTTTAGGTGAGCGAAATTTTCGATACTTATAACGTTTCAAAAACTACATATAATGCTTATTTCCCTCTTTAGGATGATATTCTATAAAAACAAAAATTTCAGACTTCATTATGGCTAAGTGGATTTAAATGCAGTATGTTGCAGCTTATGTGGTGCATGCTTATGTCAATATATTCAGTTGGCATAAAATATTTTCCTTTTTTCCCATTTTAGTGCCATGTCACTGTTTCGAACATCTCTCAAGGACTAATAGAGAGGAAGAAATATGGATTTTATCTTTACTACACTTAACATATCCTGAAATGGAAGCATTCGTCTTCCAGGGGAAAGAGGCATGGGGAAACTTCACAGCCGTCTCTGCTTCCAAAGAAGAAAGCACAGCCTTTCGTACTTTGAGCTGTTTTTATAGTTGAAGTAAATTAAAATATTTTCGAGTAATTTCTGTAGTGTAATTGTTATTAAAATCTCATTATTAATTTAATAGTTATAGCTACATTTTTACAATGTATATTATTTCAAATTAATTTTTGTTTTTGTGGCTTATTCTCCCAGGATGATCGTAACATCAAATCAGGTATATGAGTCCGAACACCTTCAAACAATGAAGCACAGCCTCAGGGCTCGAGAATAATAGTCTTCTATTTAAACAAATGCTGGCCAAAAAATGTGGGCAGGAGCAGCTTCAGTTGCATTGCATTTTGAACATGGGATAAACTTCGTGGCCCGTCACATGGCATTGTACACGAGTGTGTCCACTTCGAAATCTCACGAAAGTTATTGCGCGTGTTGCTAACCTCAAGCCAGGGTGATTTTCTGTATACCATTCATGTACGAAGGCTCTCCTCCAAGAAGAACAGATATATTGTCTAACCCGGGTGGTGATCTCTGAAAAAGTAAGGCAGCCATCATGAGCCGTATCCTTACGGCTACCCTCTCTGGACAGACCATTGACAATTTCATTACCGAACACATCCAAATGTGATGGAAATCACTGAAAGGTGATCTTAACATTGGCAATCAAGTGATTCAAAAACAGGATGATGTTCCTAGTCGTTCGGTCCCCATGCCTCCCCCATTCAGATAAATGCTGATTGGAGCTACAATTATGACTCAAAATTCAAATGTCAGTGCAAACACTGTCAGTGGCGCAAATTTTCAAAGCCTCCTCAATAGCTATTAGTTCTGCATGGAATACTGAGCAATTGTCAGGGTTCCTTACACTGAAATCAATGCCGTTCTCCTTTTTAATAAAAATCCCACTACCCGAAATAGCGCCTTCACCCATACTGCCGTCAACATAGATCTGTAATACATCACAAGGGATTGTATCGATAGTCTTCAAAGCAAGATGTCTAAGATATTCAGGATGATATAGGTTCTTGTTAGTGTATGAACTTAAATCAGTCTTGAAAAATAATTAGCAACATCCATACCAACAAGCTAGTCAAACCTATTTTTCTTCATTATGCAGCCAACCCTCACTTTCGGCATGGCTAAGCGGATTTTATTTCTTGTGAGGTGGTGATTATTGCTCCAACTGTGATTATTTTTTTAAATATAACGTAGGATATTTAGTCCTGGTAATCCTCCAATCTACCATGGTTTGGTTCCAAGAATATGTCATAGTTAGGAAATCATATTACACGAGATCTAGAGCAAGACAGATATCAGACCATACAGATACCTTCCACCCCGAATACTGATTTTGAAAACGCCTCATCTTCGTCACTCATAAAAATAATTTAATCAGTAGGTTGTCTGTGGCAAATAAATGCTAGGGTGGTCTCAAAACCCAGCTGAAATCTTGAATCATTTGTCCTAACACTAAAATCAATTTATATAAAAGCTTCTTTAGATTCCTCTTGTATAGCTGGGAGAGATGTACAATAACAAAATACCTCGAATGTAAACTAATTAGCATTGAGTGCAAAATATTTAGGCCAATTTACGATAATGATGCATGGAGATCAATTTTTAATTATGAAACCTATAAAAATTCAGACAATATGACATCGACAAGGTCATATAAGACCGCAGGATTCGATGAGTTGGTTATTTATACGGATTTAAAAATCTGAATCCAAGGGAAAAAAATAGCTTACACTTACCAAACTTCTGGAGGCTATGAAGCGAGGAAGATCACCCATTGGAAGGTTCGATGTCACTGAGAGTGACTTGAAAATTATATATAAGATTGAATGAAGGGGAATTACCTTGGATAGCTCCATCTAATTTTAGTAGAATTATTAAAAAAAATTGGTGTACGTATGATTTTTGCCCTCAAGAGATTTCTCGCCAAATCTGTCGTCATTTGTTTTGATTATAGTGTTTCCGGTTTAACCTATGGTGTTGCCAATTTGAATTTTTGGTGCTTTTCTGGATTTTTTTGCCAGGTATCTTATGCCATTTTTGTGTCATATACGGTGTTTTTAAATGGCAACAGCGTTAGACGTGCTTGGCGACAAAATAAGGTCTCAGAGGTCACCAATGAAGGGATACCTTTCTACTTTTAAAAATTTACAACAGTGCATATAGTGCTACATCGAATGTTAGGATAGTAAAATGTTCTTTAAGAAGTTAATATAAAGAATAAAATTCTCTTATGCAAGACAATGTTGCGTCCAGCGATCTGATACACTTATCAAATTTTTGGTAGCGCAGTTGATGGTCATTTAAAAAAATTCAGAGAAATCAAAATAAAGTCTAAGGACAGTCTCTAAGGTACCATGGTGCATCAGTAAGGAATCTTTTATGTGCTACCTTTGTAATAATAGTTCCAGTTGTATTTTTTAGAGAAACTGATAGTAATTTTCCAGAAATAGCAAAAAGCTATAAATAACCAAAATATCAATCTACAACATCTTCAATGCAGCCAATAAGAAGAGACCAAGAATAGTTATCGAGACTGAAAATCCACATCTAAACGGTTCAACACAAACATCAAATGAGGCTGAGTAAGATAACAACACAAGCAACTGGTCGTATAATAATTTTGAAAAAATTTGATTTTACCTTTTAATTTTTTCTATTTTTCTTTCTATTAAATATGGAAAATGATAATTGATAAATAAATTTTGTCATTTCAGACACTTCATCAATTCCATTTTTTCTACATGTTACAACGATGTAGTTTTCGTACTTCTTTGAATCTGAGACCGATTTTACCGATCGCACCACATGTTTCAAACTGAACAGAAAAGCCTTACCCAGCAGAAAGATGTGGGACCAGAAGAAGAACATCTTGTTATGTCCATCAAACTCAAGAGGTTCCAAATACCTTCTAGATTAACTTCACGGCCAAACGTTATAAAAAATGCTTTATTTCAAGTAGATTTATCAATGTCAATAAATTATTTTAACAAAAATACACATAAGAATTTCTCTGTTATTAAACTAAACATAAGTTTAAGAATAAAGTAGTCAGCGATTGCATGATTTTATAATTAATTGAAAAATCTTAACCAGAATCTATTTTCTTACTTTAACTGTAGTTGTTCCTCATGTAATGCTTTTCAGTTTCACTTCGAAACTTCCAATCAGAATTTAATAATCATGAAAAAGTTTAATTGTGATTTTTAGATATTTTTACACAGCATTACAACACTCTTATACATTGAAACCACACTTGATAGCTTCATTAAAACTTAGTAGCTACAGTCACAGTTAATAGGGTTATCTATATAATATCTTGATATCTGACCAAAATCTCTAGGATAATTTAAGGTAATATAAATGGGTGTGTATCCTTTACATTTTAAACATATCTTCAAGATGTTCTAAAAGTCATGTCATTTTGATATTAAATTATATGTGATATTTTTTTAGAAAAATCCAAAACATTAGATATGCTTCGGATATTATTTGATATTGTAGCTATTTTTAGTTTGTATTACTGTTAAAAACGTGTCAAACATATACTAAAATAACCGAATAGTTTTTATGGAAATTGCAAATTCATTTCAGCAACCTTCAAGACTTTGAAACAACATATCTTAACACTCATCATAATACATTTAAATTAGTATTTTCATGGATATTATCGAATAAGATTAATTTCTATATTGTCACTTTAATGTAAATATTTAATACTAAAATAAAAATTTCAGCAAATGGTAACGTGCTTTTCTTTACATTATTGTTGTTCTCTGAAAAATGTTATATGCAAACACATTACTTTAAAATAGAATCAAAAGGCATTCTTAAATGAAATCAATTATTCAACTTTTTCGGGGAGTTGTACGAAACAGAATCTCAAAAATCACCGATTTGAATCGCATTATTAGGATTACAAATCAATTTGAAAAGGAAATAGAATATTGACATTAAAATTTTTTCTATAAAATGGTTATTTTGAACTTTTATTTATGATAAATGTAGTTTTTCTATTTTTACTGAAGAGTATTCTCTCATCATAATCATAAAATAAATACTTATTTTAAACTTTCTATAAGTATACCTAAATAATTACTGATGTATCACAAAAACGAAGAAAACGTTTCTATTTTTGAGAGGATAATTTCATGATAGTTTTAAATTTTTTCTTAGTTCTTTTGGAGTTTATTAAAAATATGTGGAACGGACTTTTAATTTAAAAAAAATAATGTATGACTTCAAATGTATGAAGCTAATGGCTTTATAACTTTACTATTATAAATATCTAAAAAAGGGAATCAAATTATTATAATATAATTGAATGACTTTTCATATATATATATATATATATATATATATATATATATATATATATATATATATATATATATATATATATATATATATATATATACTTTGTATAAAATGTGTATAAAAATATATAAGTTTTCTCTAGAATTTATTAGGATTTTTTAAATTTTCAAACATTGTATTTCCGCTGTTTTTGTTGCAACGGTAAGCACGTTACTCAGAAAAGGCAGAAGTTTTAAAAACATGAAATGCAAAAGAAGTTAATGTCTATGTGAATTAAACTGTTTTGGGAAGTATGTGTGCATTTGGCTTCTTAATTCCTATTTATAGCTCTTTCGTATATTTTTCTTACAGTGAAAAGTTTAAATTCACATCAAAATCTCTAATTATTTGCTGACTGGTAAAAAATGTTAAAAGTGAAAATTGTTCTTCAAATAAATTTAATTTCTGTATTTTTTATGAGCCCTCAAGATAGGTTATATACAATTTAGATAGAATTCAACGTTTTCTAATCGTATTTTTTTGTAAAACATCATTTTAACAATGACAAAAATGAGGGCCATTAATACAAATTTAAAGAAATAAAGGTAAGTAATAAAAAATTTTTTGCAAGAATTTAGAAATCTATTATTTTAAAACTGGCGTACTGAAAAAATAAAAAATATTGAAATTAAGAAAATAAAATCACTAAATCACACACAAGCACTTAGTTTTTTTTTATGTATTTAACATAATATATAGCTTTGTTCTCCTTGGACACAATCTCATTAACTTATATCTGAGTAGTAACAAGAAAGAAAATGTCAAGGAATCGGTAAAAGAAAATGATGACTGAAATGAAAGAACAGACCATTTTTATTGAGCGGTTAAAAAAAAAAACTGTCATGGACTCAGTCGCAATGAAAAGGTGTTCAACAATCTCTTACTATAAGCTGGCTTCATATTAATCTCTCATCAACAATTAAAGTTATATACCCTTTTCTCTTCTTTATTTAACTCATGAGAGACCCTAAATATAGCAACCAAAAATAAATTTTTTATCAACAGGATTTAAAATTGTAAGTAAAAGTATTGTAGATGTTATAAATTTTAATTAAAGCTTCTTACATTTTTAATCACAATTAATTATATACTGTAGTCATTTGATGAATTAAGAAACAAAAATGAATTTAAAAAAAACTTCGATAAAGTAAGAAGTTATTGATAACTGATTACAACAGCAATATTCACAATATAATTTCATTCAAAAGAGTATCATTTGGCCGTAACGCTTAACAAGATTTATAACCATATAATAGTTTACTTAAAACTATAATGTAGACAAACTGACATTTTTTTATGAGCGGGGATATACAGGAAACAGTTGTTCCAAAGTTAGCAATATTTTTTTGTGATGTAATTAAAGTCACATATTTTTTTCTCTAAGAAATTTCTTTTGGTTGGTTATTGCTTAGCGGTCATTTTTTGCATGTGAGGCTAATTAGACACAAGGACCTACAGATAAAAAGTGATTTCAAAATTAACTACAAACATCCAAGCCAAAGATGGGATTCGAACCCTCGAATCAAAAGCAATCACGGTAATCATCCTGCTGTCAGTTCAGCCAAGATTCTTTACAATAGATCAATTTTGCATACAAGAACACGTAATATAATAAGAAACCATAAAAATGAATTAAAGTAATGCAAATATTACATTTGAAAATCTTAAATTGTATTTTTTAAAGAAAAATATGAATTCACAGGTCAATTCGAATCAAAGAAAAATTGAAATCGCCTTATACGCCTATTTGGGAACTTTACGCTTAACCTATAAATAGCGCTAAATAATCAATTGTGAAGACATATGTCATTGATAATACATGAAGAAAATACAAAATAAATTTTTTAATAAAAAGAAAACACATTAGGGAAAAAATCTCTAGAAATAAATATGAGAGACTATAAGCGTTTTGAGTAAGACTTTTAAAGAGTTGACAGGATACGTTGCCAAAATAACTAATAATATTTCAATACTTTGCAAAAAAAAAAAAAAAAAAAAAAAAAAAACTGCTATAATTTTTGTGAACATGTGATAGGAAAAATATTCAGATGAGACAGTTTTTAATCATGAAAGATAATAGGTATTAATTTTCAAACTTTTTGAATAAATATATGATTACTAAAAATTAATTTCAATTAAAATACAACAAGATAATTTATTTTTTCCCTAAAATTAGCAATTTCTAAAAAGTTATTCAAGATATAAATATTTGAATGTATATATATAGCTTAATTAAATGTCTCAGTTGTACTATCTGTAGAATAAAGACAATTAGAACATTTTTCAACAATCAATGTAATTATAATTTGATATTTTAATTTAAAACTTTATATTTACCAAGGATATTGTTCAGGACACATGCCTTTATTCAGTGACACTTAAAAATTAAGTTTTGAGCAAGTATAAATAAAATTGAAAAAGTAAATACTGTTGTGTTTGACTCTCTCTCTCTCTCTTTCAATTTTCTTTATACTCACAATTGTTTCTACAAAGCATAATGAAATTATACGTTGGTAATTTTAAGTTAAAGGAAAACGTTTGGTAATTGTGAGCCCAATTTTGCATTTACACTATGCATATTTCCTTTTAAAAAGTGCAGCAATTTATTGGACAATACATCATTCACCTTATATTTTGAATAAGCTTTGATCCTAACATCAAATAGTCTGCAATAAAAATAGATAACATGCAACTCAAAAGTTTTCAAATACCTGAAAAATCAGCAGGGAAGCTTCCTCTGTGATTTGCATCCAAACATTACAATTATTTATTAATTGTTTTACACAATTAATAAATAATATAAATTTTTATGAAATTAATTACTTAATATACTTTAATTTAATTTAGAATCCTGTTGTTGTTATTTATGATACTTGGACAAGACAAGCTCGCTAGCCGACGGCTATGCGAAATTAAATCAGTCTTTCGTTTAACCAGAGCACCACGAAGGTGAAAGTATGACTTTGTTCTAAGTACTCCTCCGATAGATGACAATCCTAGATGGCATCATCTATCGCACGAGTGCGCTAGACTCCTGCAAAGAGGAAGTATCGTCTAAATGACGATACTTCCTCTTTGACATTAATCTGAAGGGGAGAGGTAATTTTCCCCATACTTTTACACCCACAGTAACTGCTCAGCGACCAACCACATGACTTTCGATTCCACAGATTTAACGAGCACGTATATCGCATGTACTCGGTGGGTCTTTGGCGGCATTGGGAATCGAATCAAAACCTTCCGGTCGGAAGGCCGATGCCCTAACTACTAAGCTAACACGGCCTTAAAATCCTAAATTAAACTTACTGTTATACTGCTTTTAAAATTCACTGGATTTATTTTTTAATATACTATTTATGTCTAGTCCAAAAACTATTCAAGAAAGGTTTATAGCAATATCTGAGTTTCTATATCTGCCAGATATTCATCCATTGCAAAATATCAATATCTAACTTACAAAGAAGGTATATCTCATAGATCGAACAATTTATAAATCCATGATATACACCTGATGTGTTCATTTGCAACTGTCTAAATGACGTTGTTTTATATTTTATGAACTCCCAAATCCTCCATATCTACCTTTTGGAAATTTATAGAATGTTATTTAAATCCTATAACTATCTTAATAAGATTGGCATTTTATAGATTCTATAGATATATTAATGATTGTGCGTGAATTTAAACATATTTTTCAAATAACTTACATTTTTATAGTTAAATAATATATAATGGTTGTATCAAGCACAAATAGTTGACCAAGTTACTTATCGTTTTACATTTTTTGAAAAATATCCCATCAAAAGTGTTACATTTTTTATGTAAACACGAGTGTCATAATTCGGAGTTTTACCAGTGACCTGTCATTTTCTTGTCTCTCCTCTCATTTTATTCCAAAGTCTTTTTCGAAATCAAAGTCCCAAAGATCTCAAAAATTAAAGCATACGAGAGAAGGGCATCGTAAGTAATTTTTTACGAACCAAAAACTTTGGTTTACCTTAGAACAGGTGCAGTGAATGTAAATCCTTTAAATGATGAATCATTCCTTAGAGAAGATTCGTTTAAATCCCAGATGGCTTGCTCCAAGACAGGAACATTTTTTGTTTAATGGTGTCTTTCCTTTCTTGGAATTGCCAAGGCTGGATTCACATAGAAGATATCAGAACAGTAACTAGTCAAAATTGTATAATTCTGTGGGTTTTGCCACACAAGAAACATTTTTGAAGCTTCAGTGCTGTTTTAAATTGCATGGTTATAAATACGTGATATAGGATTTTAATCCTTATACACTATCTAGAGGTGTATGCATTCTCGTTTCTAATGTCTTCCCTAGCTCTGCATGCTTCCTTAACACATCACTACAAGCTGTTGCAATACGCGTACATACATCATCCGTCATTACTGTTTGTAGCCTTTACATACCTCATCACGTTGTCATCCATGAAAGAGAGTTGAACAATTTACTGGATCCACTACCTTTTATATTGCTTGGTAACTTTAGAGGCCATAATAATTATGAAGTAGAGATAATATGAATTCTCGTGGTCACATAATTGAACAGTTTATTTCTATATATAATAACACTATCTGCTTCTTAAATGCCACAAAAATTCTAACAACCATCGAAAAATTTCTCTCTATTCATTAGATTTATCAATCTACTCACCATCAGTTCTGCCTTCATTAAATTTTGGTATTGGAAATAACTTATATAATAGCGATTATCTTCTTCTAATTGTGACCCAAAATGGTACAAGTAGACCATAAGACTTTCATTCTTACAATCGTGTAAATTATGCATACTTCACTCAATTCGCTATAATTACTGATAGCATGGTTAGAAGTGAGGACTTTGATGATTCTGTGCGAAAAGTTAATGATGCACTTCTAGATACTCCCAAAAATAAGATTCCCAACTTCTCGCAAACGTCGTAAACTGTGGTAGAAAAAAGTGTGCCAAGTATAATACAAGAAACAGAAAAAGCTATCGGACATTCCTTGTAGGTATCCTAGCTACGAAGAATACACTACATACGTGTCCTAGAAAAATTCGTAACTTTAAAAAAATCTAAAGCTTTTCCTCGTCGAGTAGGACTTAATAATCAAAAAGAATTTTGGGCAAGAAACGTCTCCATCACATCATCATTTCCAACTGAGTTGTGGAAGTTAAATCAGCCATTGTCACATAATCTTCTCAATATGATATAGTCAATATTTTAGGTGAAACTTTTGCAAGAGTATCTAGTCCACCATCTTATGATCCTAATTTTTTCAGGACCAAAGAGCAAGATGAAGAAAAGAAACTAAGTTTCATGATAAAGTCGTACAACTCTATAACTGCAATTTCTCAATGCAGGAACTCCAAAGAGCACTGTCCTAAACTAAAAATCAAAGTCAGGGACTAGATGGTATTTCATAAAAGGTAGTTTGTTATCTTAGCCATGATTCTTCAACAAACATTCTTTTTCTACATTTCGCAAGAGGTGTAAAAGGTCACTAAATATTTTCAAGAAGATATTCAATTCTAATACCTCTGGAGGTGCAGTATTACTTAGTATTTATCATTCGGTTATTCTACTTCGAACTGACTATCCTCATACAATTTATGAACTAACCAGATCATTTATATAAGATAAACTTATACATCCTTCAGCTCTGGAAACATGGAGCGCTCTGAACTTCTGTTCAGTGATATGTGATTTACAACCAATTATTTCTTAAACTGAGATGTAAGCAATTATCTGTAAATAATTATTTTACAATACAATCTGCACCACAACACACCATTTGAGATCTGATTGTTTGCACCTCTCAAAGGAGGATATATAAAGGAAGGCCACGTAATATACTAACATTTTATGAGTATATAAACTCACTTCTGGATTCACTGTCTTCATCGGAATTCCCCGATTTACAAATCCGAAAGACAGATGTTGTGAGATTTCTTCTTTGGTACATCCCTACAGTCAAAATAATCAATCTCTTCACTGGATACAGTAAATCAGCCATATCCCCTCTTATTTTGCAACAGATGTTCTCGTTATCTCATGCATTCGTTATCAGTATTACAGTAATCCTCCCCTATTTATAGATGACACAAAATTAATTGGTCACGTTGGTTGTTAGAAGTACAATTCAGTTATAAAATTCAAGCATCTTGTTCTATTTATACAGCCGAAGCTGTTGCTATTGTAAGCGCTCTAGAACTGATACAATCCTACTGTCACTGAAAATATAGCTTTAATACAGATAGCATGAGTATGATGGCGAAATTAGATTATTTTAATGACAAATGTCATGTAGTTACTTAGAAACATTAGATATTTTAAATACATTGAAGAGCAAAAGATTTAAGATAGAGTTTTGTTGGGATCCATGTCTCGTTGGCTGCTAAAAATGCCAGTTCTTACTCAAAGAGTTAACATTTTTTGACATTAAGCAAACTGTCAGACTTTATTTTCTCCTAGTGATACAGGATTTAGGATTTGCAGATAAACAAATTATGTAATATGTTTTCTCACATGCTTCAATTTTCAGTTATTTCCACACGAAAACTTGGTGTAAAACTTACACGTGTTTGCATTACAAATATTCGATTTATACATAAGCATTTACTCGTCCCAGGCAGTTCTAATTTGTGATACGTGTAATGTACTATATATAGTGCATAGTATTTTATTTGTCTGTCCAAATTTCAATGATTTATACTTCCTGTTTTTTTTAATATATATTTCTATTTATCAGATTTAATTGGATCTAAACTATGAAGAAATTTGTTTGCATTTTTTCATGCAATTGGTTTTTTTAAATTCTACTGAAGCTTTTACCCATTTTTATCGTTTACATTGATTTTTATAGAATTTTTAATGCATGTCTTCTTTTAAATACATTTGATTATTCATTTATTACAGTGAGCACTTCTAGCTTTGTATATGGTACAATGCAGAGAGATTTGTCCAATATTGAACCTTACATGAGTACCCCCATAAAAATCAAAATAATCAATCATTGTTCAGTCATCAGTTTTTTCATAATATTATATTTATTATTTACAAAATTTATAAAAAACTTTATCATTTACAAAACTGAAAATAAAAACTTAAAAAATAATATTTTTTTCAAAGAATTAAACTGTATTATATCATAATTGCATAATGGTATATACAGTTACGTATGATTTTTTTAAAACAAGATTAAACATGGGGATGACCACATATCATAATGAAAAACTGAAAATATAATATTCTTGTGATGGCTAATATATACAGTTAAATTATACAATGTTTAAATTGTTTCTTTTGTTAAAAAAATAAATGCTACAAGAAAATATACTTTTAATCATTTTTTCTACAAAAAAATATTTTATCCAAATACAGTCACTAATTTTGGTAATAACATAATTTTGTAGGACGTGGCTCCAGGATACTTTTCCTTATCGATGTAGAATCCCTGTAATAGAAAAGCAAATTGTGACAAAATATATTGCATTAAAACTAGATATATATTTTTAATATTTAAAAATTATTAGTGTGTTAGACATAATATATTTTGAATATACAAATAGTAAAATTGTAAGGAGCTTCTTTTCCTTATTATCAACAAAGTTTAATGTCAGCTAATAAAATACAAGATATCTTCATTCTAATCAACTGTAATTAAAACTTGAAAACTCATGATATAGTTATAAATTAAAGAAATGCTTTTCTGAAAACAATATGGTTACTTTAAAATAAAATGTTAGTGAAACCTGATGATTCTCAGCATTGCAAACATTTTATTAGTTATTTTTTTACCAAAAAAATAATATGAATTTTTACAAAAAAATTCTATAAAAATCTAAAACTATTTAAAGGCATTTTTTTAGAATGTGAAAGTTTTTTTATTTTATAAAAAATATGACAAAATAATACATTAAATGTAAGTAAAAAACATAAGAATGGCTCATGATGGCCTTGTGATAGGACAGTACTCTGCATAGAGGAAAGTCCTGTGTTTGATTCCCAGGCGCTGTAAAATAGGAAATACATATATTTTCTGTCTCCTGCATGTACATCTGTCAGGATGGCGATTTTCTGAGTTAGATCCTTACAACACATCACTTCAAACAAAAGTCTTCACAGAAATTGAAAAGATTTATAGTAAGTAGGCATTTGAAAACTGGCAACAAGCCAATTTCAAATTATTATTTTATCCCGTATCCAATTCACCAAATGCAATATTAAATGTTTTCTTTTCCATTATAATATATATATATATATATATATATATATATATATATATATATATATATATATATATATATATTTCTCTTAAAATTAAAACTGCCACTAAATGAAGCAAAGCACAGAAAATTTTCTATAACTGCTAATAAGATGTAGCAAACTACCTATGAATATAATCATGCTTAATTTCATGCCAAATTTTTGTATTAAGAAAGCAATAATTTGTTATACATAAGTATATATAACAATAACATTAAAATTAAACATTGCAATAGTTTGGAGTATAAGGAAATTTTTTCTTTAAGAAAAAATTTCCTTATACTCCCAACTATTTCAAATTTTTCAATATCAGGATATATTTCAACAATCAAAAACAATATACCTGTATCAAATATTGCACTTGTTTAAAAACCAATAAAATGCTTAAAAAGTTATTTTTAAGAGCTAAAAAATTCACGTTTAACATTATTTTTATTAGTAACAAAATATTTTTAAAAAGACTCTAATATTAAAAAATGTGCGACATGACAACTTTATGATAGTTGAATTAAACAGCACAATAATGTATTATCAAACAATATTTTATTTTAGCTGGATACATTAATATTAAATTTTAAATGCTTCATATAGCACATTTTTATTTCATGCAGATGCAATCTCTACATCAGTAACAGACAACATCATTTGTTCAGTTTCAGTATCATTCATATGACGAGTATTATCTCAAACAGCACAGACTATTTTATTTGCAGCATCATTCAAAAGCTTTTGATATGCCCAATAATTATCAAGGAAAGATTTTTTTAAATTTAGTAAACTTATTTGATAAATAAGATTATTTTGATTTTTTCTATGCAAAAAAATTAGAAATTTCAGCAATATTAGAACAACTCTGACCCATGTGGTATGCATAAATAATCAAAGATAACTAATATTTTTATAAAAAATGAAAAAAAAGGTTTATTAACAAAGAACTTACAGTTTCTTTCCCTTCTTCAGTTTCAATGATTAGTTCTCTGCTTTCAACAATATTTGCAATCCCAGCTGTATCTTTGAGTTTGAGCTTTCGATGTGAAATGCTGAAAATAATTTAAAATCAAACATTCTGTTAAAAATACATGCAAAACACCTAACTTATTAAAAAAAATAATTTATTTGTTTTATGACATTAACATAAAACCTTATTTATTTGTTTTGTGTGATTACTTATTTATTATCACATGTATGCAAGAGATGTGGGTTGTCTTTTACAACAATTTTTTGAACATGAAAACTAATTTTTTTAATTTTTAGGATGGTTTAGAATAAGCTTTAAGCAAAGAAGAGATGAATTGTTTACAGTGGATTCTTAACCGCAACACAATTTCATGTCTCAGACAGTAATCAAACACATAAATTTTTGTGATAAGATTCGAGTTCTGACCAACTTGACCATTGCATTTTAAGAAAATAAAATTCATTTATGCTATTTTTTAAGCTATGAATTTACATTATATTATATTGAATATATTTATTTTAAATTAAATAATTTAATCTAAAACTAAATTTTAAAGCTTTAAATTATTAAAAATTTGTCCTTAATAGGTAGGAAAGAAGGTAATTTCATAATTAATATTTTTAATACATAATTAAAACTTTTAAGGAATTTAATAAATTATGAAACATAGATAAATTATATTTAAATGATTTTATTTAAAATTACATACAGAATTTCAGAATTTTTGAAAGAAATCATTTAAATAATTAGTTTTGAAGTCTTTTATTTATTTTATTTTTTTCCCTAAAAATATGCAATATTTCTTCAAATAAATTTATATTTTAAAATACATCTCCATATAAAAAGTATTAGTAAGATTTGTATCAAAAAATTTTTAATTACAAAATATGAGTTAAAAATTGAAGAACATAAAAATTATTGTATTCATATATTTAATAAACATAAATAAATAAAATTTGATGTACCTTTAAAAGGTACATCACACATTTTTGAATTTAGAAAATTACTTGATTTTTATAACAAATGCTTTATTATACAGGTACCTGCTCATGTTATTAATTTATTATGTTTTTCTTGTTTCTTATGTAAATATCACCTGGATACATTATTGATTGATCTTTTCTCATTTGTTTTTGGAAAAGGTAAGAATGCAATGTTTACTTTTAAAGTGTTTAACATTTTATTCTATACAAAGCTTTATTCAATCATAGCACAAATGACAACACTAAAAGAAAAAGTAAATATCACGGTGGTTCATCAAAATAAAAACAATAAGACGAAAACAGAGAAATTGCAGAAGAGTTTATAAGAAAGCTGCGCTTTTCAGAAACAAAACCTTGAGATGAAAAATGAAGTTTCTAGAAATTAGAAGAAGTAAATAAGAAGAATCCCAAATGTCTCTGGATATATAATGGATTTGAAAACTTCATGATACTGTGAGACACCAAGAGACTTTTCAAAGGTTAATATATGGTGTGAACTTAAATATAACTGAGTAATTGCCCCCTTTTTTCTTTGAAAGGACACATCTGTCATCACTTAGATATGTTAAAAATTTTAATATTTTCACAACACAAAAAGGCTTCATCAATATTATTTTTCAACAAGGTGGTGCACTACCTCAATGAGGTATTATCATTTGTAGTTTTTTGATTGGTCATTTTGTAGAAAGATGAACTGGGAGAGGTGGCCCAATTCTGTGGTCACTATAATGATTTTGCCCTAAATAGATGCCATTCAATTTCCTAGGAAATAATAATTTATTTTTAATTTTGATGCTTTTTTTTGTTTTAGCAAACCTTCTAATAAAAATATCTAAATATGCAGGCTAAATATATCTTTAGAGAAACAAAAAGAGTTGATTTGAATAATTAATAAAATTTATTTTCAGTGAGTTTAAATGCAAGATTATTTTATTATAATCAAGCTTCAATATATTTTTTTAAGATATAAAAAAATTCCACAAATTTAATGCTTTTTACAAACAAGTGTCTAAAGGCCATTAATTCCAGGCCAGTTAAGATATCACTTTCATTATCAAAATGTAGAGAGTTCTGGCTTAACTGAAAATTCCTCATGCTCATTAAAGGCGATTGAAGCATGTTAAATAGGTTGTGGTTGCAATGTCTTTCATGTAAAATGATACTTTTGAGAGTCTTCTGCTAGTTCCCAGCTTCTAAATTGTGAACACTCCCATCTATTTGCTTCCACCTAACTGGTATAGCCTAACTCTGGGCTAGGTATAGAGAAGTATACTGGTGCACCCACAAACTAGTGTTCTTCCAAATAAAACTCTAGATATTACAGTAAACAGATTGTGGCAACAAAATGCTAATGAAACATCTCAAAGCTCTTGAAAGAGAAGAGCAGCAACATAAGCCTTAATACTCAATGAACACTAATAAATGTTAACACTTTCAAGATAAATAAAATTGAAAACTAACATTTTGAAAAAACATAAAATGTTGGAAAATACTGTAAAAGAATATTCAACAATTGAAATAGGAAGAAAATATTCAGCAAAAATTCTAAACCTCTTAACACTCATTTTAAATTAATAAATCAATATATAATTAATAATTGCTTAATCATAATAATCAATTCATAGATTTCTTTTATGAGCATATATCTTTCTACTCTTAATTGCTAAAGATAAAAAAAAATTAAATAAATGGTTGGAAATGGAAAAATATAAAGCAATTACCAATTTAAAATAGAAATAGAATATTATATTCTACACATTTAATACAATTCAATAAAATTAATTTTTATCCAATATTTGTGATTTTTTTTCCAATCAACACACTAATGCCACATTTGAGCTACATAATAGATCATTGACAATAATTTTGAGCGCTTTTTACAAATAATCTCAAACGTTTACACAAAGGGTAACCATAATCAAATGAAATCTGAGCTATAGCACATTCTTCTCCAAACTTATATGCTAAATGAGTCAAAGGTGATGTTTAATGTACAAATATTTCAATGCTAGTTGATATTTCAGGAGAATCAAATTTACAATAGTTTGTTTTCCCTTATCATACTTTATTCCCTTTCTTCATAATTTGTTATATTTTATAAAATAAAAGTTTTTAATGGCATCTTTACTTACTTTAAATTTATATCTTACATTTCATGATACTGTTTATCATGAAATAAAGACCTCATGACATGTCTTATTATATGATTGGAAATAGTGAATTTCCATATTCTTTTGAGATAATTTATAAATACTCTAAAACTTTTTAAATGAAAACTTTAGAGAAAGAATTTGAAAATAAAGTACACAATTTTTAACTTCAATACTTAAAAGTATCTTTCCAAATGAAAATAGTGAAAAAAACAGCCTAAATTGTTCATGAATATTTCAAACAAATATCCTCATGTTTTCACACTTAATTGAATATATGGAAGCTATATAAAAGATTGGGGCTACAGTTATAAATTCTGCATCAAATGACTGCACAAATTCTTGTTAGAAAAAGTTCAAACTAACTCAGAAGAATCCAACTCAATTTTTTTTATTTCATAGCAGTTGCTGAAACAGTCTATTTTTAACAAAGCTAAGCCAAAAAGCAGTGAGAAATATTTTGTCTAATAAAAGTAACACCTTTTTTCAGTTGAAAAAATCCTGTCTGTTTAATAATTGATTTCATTAATTTTTCTATTCAACAGCAGAGTTATCAAAGATTATCATGTATTTCTGAAAGAACTTCCTCATAAAATAAACGCAAAATAATAGCATATTGAAGAAAAAATGAGACATAAATTTAACAATGATAAATTCCCTAACATATTTTTTCTAGACTAGCTTAAATTTTCAATTTAATTTCTCACATAAACATTTATTTCAAGAATACAAGCAAATCATTTTCATGTAAAGAACTTATGAAATATATGGGTTTAATAGGCGATCATGTTGAAAACAGAATGACATATCTATTTTTCTTATATTTGTGTATTTATTAAATATTCTTCACATAAAATATTTAATTTGATTAAAAATGCAATTTAAATTTAACTATTTAAAAATGTTGTAAGCTTAGTAAAAAGCAATATATTACTAGGTTATATGAAAATAACAAACAAACACATAACAACAAATAAAGGTATTACCCAGAGGATATTAATTCTTTCAAGGATAAGTTACAAGGATATAGTTTAATCCACATACTTCCAGATGAATTCTGTAAAAATATCACAGGTAACATAAGCAAATATAGCAATGTCAGTTAAAGTAGTAAGGTAATTGAGTGATTAATTTTAAAGATATATAAAATGTATACTAAGTAAATATATCATTTAAGAATACAGAAATTAGGGTATTAGTAAATTATCACAAAATAATTTATGTACAACATAAAGATTATGAACCGGGATTACAATAAGTTTGAAATAGTCATCATTTTGCAAATGTACTGATATTTTTAACATCTTATGAATTTTTTAAAATTTTTCTTTTCTTCTTATAAGATATATTTCCTTTTTCTGAAATACCAATTTTATCTAGAAGGCTTTTATTTTTTTCAAAAAATATAAACTGTCTTTTGCTTATTATTTTTACTGAATTTTAAATTTTTTTTATGTTATTTTTATATACAGTTTTTTTAGATAGCTCTTAAGTAATATTATTCCCTAAACTTATCTTTCAAAAAGACTGCTCATAAATTTTAGCTTGACATTTCTGTAACCTTAGTTGCCCCTGTTTTGTCTTTAACAATCCCCTATTGCAATGGAAGGTTAAGATGGGAGAATAGTATTCAATTTTAATGTTCATTTCTGTAAAAGATATTTCTTAGTTTAATCTAAAATTATCTTTCAACTCTTTTTCATGAAAATGAAACGAAATATAACAGAATTAAATGCATTAAAAGAACCCATCTTTTGCATATCTGCAACCCAATTTTTTTGCCATTTTCTGTCCTTTGAAAAGGAATGGTAGTTTGTATTAGAACTTCTATGCTATGGTACAAAAAAAATTCTTTTTTAATTTACAAAAAAATAGCCAGAAATAAATACACACAAAAAAATTAGTGACACTGTCAGTGTTAAAGTTTGGACTTGCCAATTGGTTAGGCATCTTTACTATGCCATACTCTCTTTCCTATCATGACTTTTTAATTTTGATATCTGACCCTCCTGGCAGAAGTCTATTTGAGGAGGGTACTTGAGCAGCATTCATTTTGTTATGCATCAATGGGTCTTTTCTCAATTTTGTCCAGCAAAATGATTTCTCGCAGTTAATTTATTCCATGTCGTACTCTTTTTAGAATTAACATTAATGAATTTCTATTTTAAGAAGAAATATTTTAACTTTGTTAGCAAAAATTTATGTATATTTTTATTTCTTGTTTAGTAAAAAACCAGCATTTTTTATACATAATAAAAAAATGTTACAAGTTCTCTTAAATTTCTGAAAGTTCATTTATGTATGCACATTGTCCACACATTTATCATATCAACATTTATATTTTTTAATAACTATATGAAAATTTATGTGAACATCTATGTATATATTAAAAAGGAAAAAAATTAGCTTCTTTAAAATTTCATGGTATACATTTTTAAAAATTTATTTGGATGTTATTTTTAAAGCTTGTGAGAAATTTAGAATTAATATAACAGTGAAACAGATAATGAGATGAAATTTTCTTTGTATTAAGTTCTTAGTTTCAACAGTAGTACAGCTTAAAGTATATGCTCACATTCAGTTCAAATGTACAGTTGGATTGTCTTATTTATACCAAATAAAATGTTTTATTTATAATGCATAAAAATAAATATTTGTTTTATAAAAGAAAACAAGAGTGATATGGAAGTAGTACCAACATACACAATTCATAATCTAATTTTTAGGAAATTAATTTTTTTACCGATAGTCTGAAATTTTTTAATAAACTCTTAATTTTTATGCAGACATTTTCGTTAAATAATTTTGATAATATCAAAGAATTTTTTTCTACTTCGTTAATTAAATATCTGATTTGTTTTTATTGAACATTATTTTGAAAATAACTTTTGCAGAAAATTTGAGGGTAAGTTTAAAAATTGGAAAAAAAAAAAAAAAAAAAAAAAAAAAAAAAAACATTCTAAAGGTTGAATTACAGATATTTCTCAGCTATTTATTATTACAAATTGGATTTTTCAGATATTCGTTTCTAATGCTTGTTAATTTGTATCTGAATTTTTTTTTTCTGTTTAGCTTTTTAATATCTTTTGTCTTTTCAACCCAATAACATATTCAAAATAATTTTTAATACAGATCTCAAAATCTAGAATATCAGTAATGTTATGAATAAGGTACTTTCAAATGACTGTTATGTATAGGATGCCTTAAATTGCTGGTATGTATATAATGTTCTTGATTGTTTGTTTGTATAGCATCATTGATTACCAGTATATATATATATATATATATATATATATATATGATGCATTATTTATAATAAATAATTAATTTTAATGGTCTTGAATATAAAATGATTAAATTTATAATTCAGAGAGCTGATGAAAGGATAATGTTATTATAAGTGTAACATAATATTATGTATTGAAAATATGTCATTTTTAAAACAAGTAAAACTTTTTTCTACAATTTAAGTTTACAATAATTTTAATTTCTTAAATAATTTATTTATAAATAGAATAAATATTAATGACACATAGAAGTAACATATAAATATATTCACATCTTATTTTGAAAAATATTATTAGACTAGCATTATATATGGTAAATAATTTATAAAATGAAAATTAAATACAGATATCTATATATGCACAGTTATTATACTTCTTATAATAGCATTAGGAATGTTTTCCAAAATATATAAATAAAAAAACTAATATCGCCAAGATAACATTTATAACATTTTATTTAATTTTTAATAAACTTTTGTATTGAACTAAAAAGTATTAATGTAACAAGTATTTTTAAGGGGAAATTCTTTTCATTCTAAAAAGTTTATTATTCTACAAAAAATAAGCATAAATTTAATGTCATGAACTAATTTTACTTAGAGATTTAATATAATTAATTAGATAATAATTAATTATTAAAAATTTAATTAGTAAACAAAGTGTTGTATTTTTACTTTTTTTGGTATGTTATTGTAAGGGCAAAATCTTTTGATTTTGTATTTACAATAGCATACCAAAAAGAGTAAAAATATAACTTTATTTAGTTAAAAGTTAATGATACAATTAGAAACTGGCTTGTTGCATAAAATGTATATATTTTATCTAATAATCTCTCTCACGGACACAATGAAACTTAGAATTTACAGAACTAATGAGAACTGTAAATTCACAATCTGCACTTTTCCCACTTTATTGACAAATATAATATAAAAAGTGAGAACTATGACATTTATAAATTAAAAAAATAAAAATTTTAATTTAAACATAAGAAAAGCAAAATAAAACTCAGGGAATTTTTAAAATTTCAATAATTCAAGCTATCCCAAATTTTAACTAAAAACTTTAACCCAAACTTAAAATATGTAACTTAAGACAATATTAGCAAAATCAAATTAAAGACGAAGAAATAATGGTATCATAGCCAAATAACTGGGCATTTGTAACAAATAAATTAAAGATGTTCTCAGTTAGGAAGTGTGTATCTGCACATTTGTCCTTAGTTTCCTACTCTTGCCAATAGACATACAAATAATAATAGTTTCCAGAAAAATATAAAATTTGAATATTACCTTTGCTCCAGTTTCAGCTTTTGGATCAGCTGAAATTGTTGATGCTGAAATATTGGTGTATGAAGAATTAAGAGTCAGATGTTTGCCACACTCTTCATTAATTACTTTACTATAATCTTTTTCAGAATTTAAAACTGAAAATAATTTTGAAAGGAAATATGAAATAGAGATTCAATAAAAAAAAAGTTTCTAATGTTTTGCACACATATTTCCATTACAATCTTAAAATCAGAGATAAGAAATTTCTTTTTTTATTTCAAATAAATAACAAAATGACATTTTAACCTTATTATCATGTGAATAAATAAAATGCATAAAGGGCTATAATAGTCTAATAATTACCACATCATACCTTTCAAATAAAAATTAATGGAATCCATATTTATTTTTAATAGTGAACGATTGACAACAGATTCTTCAGTATCCAATAAAATGAGCTTTGAAGAATTTAATTGGTTTCTCTGATACACATGGCACATTATTTA
This sequence comes from Latrodectus hesperus, assembly GCA_037975125.1. Lineage (NCBI taxonomy): Eukaryota > Metazoa > Arthropoda > Arachnida > Araneae > Theridiidae > Latrodectus > Latrodectus hesperus. The sequence goes on along the minus strand of CM075857.1, from coordinate 29,723,462 downwards.
ATATATAATCTGTCATAATAAGATGCGATTTGTTAGTTTCTAACAGTAAGATATTTAAGGTTTTCCGATTTCCACACATAATTTCATTGCCTATTTGTTATTTCATAATTCTTAACAAAAAATTCTTAAGAAAATCACTTATTACAGAATGTTTTCAATACCAAACTGATTCTTTATTCCAAACCAACAGAAGATTTTTTAAAAAAGGGAAGAGCATTTAAATTGATGAAAGCTTAAAGGGAGTTTATATGTAAAATAGAGAGAAAGCAAAAGAATATTATAATATTATAAGTAATGCTTAAAACATTTGATACAAATCAATGAAAATAAGAATAAATCTGCCTCAAGACAAGTATTTATGAATGATAGATAGATTTATATTTATTTTTTCAGATTTGAATAGAAAGATTTCTGCATTACATATAATACATTGTCATTTACCTTTTCAGATTTCCAATTAGAAAAATCTTATTAAGATAGTCTTTTTTATTATAAGATGAATATCAATTATATCAATGTATTATTAAATAAATTATTCATTAGTATAATTTGCATTATTCTAACTCCAATTATTTTTTCTATTTCATACATAATATATAATTTTTCTTAAACAACAAAATGAAATAAACAATTCTATTTGGAAGAGTACAATAGTGTAACAATACACTTTCAGGCCACTATAATTCAATTATTTCAAAATTTTCTTCAAAATCCTTTCTTGGGTGACACAAACAATTTAAAAATGCAGTATTTCAAGGCATGCAACTAATATTTGAACATTATGAAATTCATTTATCAATTCATTAATGAATAAACAACTTTCCATTGGTGCAATACTGTTTAATAAATATAAATTTTGGACAGTGGAGCAAAACTATAAACAAACATGTGATTTCACAAAAACAATCATTTACTAATTTTATTTCCTTTATAAACATTTAATACAAAAAAATAGAGTTTAATTTATATTAGGCAATCTTATTAAGTAATGTTTTCAAGAAAGCCAAGCTTCAGTAATTGAAATGGCTCAGACGCGGATGGATGTTATTCCTAGCATATGCATCTTTTTAAAAGGATATTTTTAAAAATTATCTTCTATATTATCCACTATTAATTTAAATTACTTAATATATAGTCATCATTAAAGGAGAGATTTTTCTTTTATAAAATGAAATATATTACATTACATAATTTGCTTTATTCTTCTCCATATAGCTCTCTCTATATATTTGCAATACATATTATTTGATCACTAACAAATCACATTGAAGATACCAAAATGGTAACTCTTACATTTCTAGATTTATTTGACAATACCATAAATCTGTGTGATTTTACCACACACTAGTAAGACCTTGATATTCAACTAAAAATTCATACATAATATGATCAATCCATAATAATTTGCAACTATCTATAATGTTTCATGAATTGTGATGAAAATTTAATTTATGTTATGCTATTGTAGTCTTGCTTATTATTGTGGAAACACCAAAACTAATATTTTCTTCCTTTTCAAATTATTTAATTAAAAATATAAAAATAAGAGAAAAATCTCAAATTATCTGATATTTTTTAATTAAAAAAAGAAATGTCTGAAAATAATTTAAGAAAAAAATATAAATTCTAGAAGATTTGAGGAGATGTATGAGCCAAGTTATTATACCAGTTTCAAATAATACAAGAGATTTAATAAGACAGAACATAAACTATACATTCATTAAAAGAAAAATAATTTACTTTAAATGTAAAAAATTCCAACAAATTTTACTATTAATTTTAGAATATGAAGAATCTAAATAAACTCAAGAAAAATTTGGAATAATGTCTCACTAATGGAAACTATTCTTTAAGTAGACTTAAAATTATTCAAAAATGTAATACAAAATGAGTTGATAAAAGAAAATCTGGAGGAGGAAGAACAGAAGGAAGTTTAAATTGGTCAATGATTAGATTGGCAGAATAGTCACCATGAATGAATGATGCTATTTATTCGAGTTCAACTGATTACCTCTGTTTTAATCAGTCATGTTATTTTCAGTGATGAAAACTTGTATGCATAATTAAAATATTTTAAATTATCAGAATCATAACTTCAAAATGCCCAACTGAATCTTCTGTTATTAAGGGGAACTAAAAAATAAGGTAAATCATCAAAATAAAAATGAATATGAATATACATAGCAGAAAAATGACTGCATAAAAATAAGTGATTAATATTAAGAAAGATTAATATTAAGAATTTAACAATAACAATCAAAACTGAATTTAACAAAACCAATCTATAAATTACGTTGATAAAAGACAGGTAATAAAGATGAAAAGATTACTCCATCAATGAATGTAACAATTATAACAATCAGTCATTTCAACATCATTAATAATAAAGAACGATAATCTCAAGTAAAAATTATAAAATACTGCACAAATGATTATAAAATTTAGAAATTAATGCCTGTAAGTTAATGACCAAGAGGAAATATTTTGAATATGAAGATTTAATAACATATAACAGATCTTTGACCTTGATATATAATTGATATGCTAAATTATATGCATTATATCTATAAAATACCAAATTTTTCAAAGATAAATTACCTATGTGGAAAAAAATTCCATATTTGAAAAAGTGAATATTAATAAAAATGAAAGGTAAGTTTAAAAATACTGAAATTTTTAAAATATGCAATGGAACATTTGAAGGAATGATATCAAGAGCACACACAATATGTAAATTTCAACTTAAAATCTCTTAAAAAAGCCATTTTAAATGCAAAGAAATTTAAGACTAAGTAAACAAATGCTTTCTCCACATTTTTAGCATAACAATATTTGGATAAAACTGCAGTTGAATAAGAATAGTTTAACTTAATAATCATAAAAGCTAATAAACTTTTTTTAATATTTGTTTTAAAATTTTGATTTAGAACATGGAGACACAAATAGTATGAACAATCCTGACATAATTAGAGAAGAAAAATTATGTTGCTAATGCTTTTAAAGTCAGAGAATATTCACTTTTATTTCAAAATATTTATCTTAATTGAAATTGCCCTGCATACTTGCTTACTTTTTAAAATTTACCAACAGCTACTTGAAAACCTATAGGTTTGGTTACTCTGTTGCTCAGCAATCACTTTTTGCATGAGAGGAATAATTAAAACATATCTGAATAGTCAAGAATTAAATGAAGTTATATGAGCTATTGTAAAAATTGCTCAGAGTTCTTAATTTCCTGAAAAATTGTTGACTGCAGAAGGAAAGTTTTAAAAATAACCACAAATACCTTCATTGAGTCAATTCTTAGATATGAAGTGAATCATTTGAATGAAGGACATTTCAAGAATTCATATGAATCTGATGATTAAATACATATGTTTATCACTCAGTAAAAATATTACATTTCTAAACAATCAAACTTTATTATGAAACTCATTTACATACAGCTTTGATTTCTTTAATCAAAGATTTTGGATTATTGCAGGGAATTTAGATTAGAAAATTCACAAAATATATTAACTGTTGTTAATATTATGCACAAATTGCCAAACAATTCATGCTGTTCTGACATCCTCCTCATTTTAAATCTTCTGGAGTGTTTAATCAGCATGCTGGTAAACAGGGTTTGAATTCTACTGATTGAGTACAGAAATACTTCAAGGCATGTTTGCTTTTTTGTGTGTTTTACCGATAATTGGTTTGTTTGACACTCAATGGTCATTTTTTGTGCACAAGGGCTAATTAGATCAGGGCCTATGGTTTAAAGTGGATTCCAAACCACTACAAACATCTACGCCCAAGATGGGATTCAAACCCATGAACTGTTTAAAAGAAGGCAAGAGTGCTAACCATTTGGCTACCAGCAGCTATACACCTTGAAATTGTAGAAAATCTCACTTTAAAGCTAGTTTGGTATCTCTGAAAAGATTCACAAAGAAAGGATAACCAAAAGAAATATTATGTAATTGTAAAATAGATAGCAAGCAAGTTTTAGTTCCAAAAAAGAGACAAAGGAATTCACTAAGCATTCTTACTGTCAAAACATAATAATAATCAATTTTAAGAACTTTTGGCTACAGAAAATGTAAAATGACATTCTACTCCTCTAGAAACTTTTCATTTTGAAAGCCATAGTATTAATCATTTGGCTGCCATCTTTGTTTAATCATTTTTGGAAACAAAGTAATCAAGACATTTCTCACAACTACAAAAAAAAAAAAAAAAAATCTGGGAAAACTTACCAGTAAGTGATTTAGTGGACCGGGAAGGAAACATACCACCTTTATACAAGTTGGGAAGAATAATATGTGTTTATCCTTGAACTGATAACAAGGTCAGAGTTGTGGGCATTTTGATTTCACATGCTGAAATGAAAAGACCTATTCCTAAGCCCATTCCCTTACCTGTAAAAATTCTGAAATACTGACTATATACTGAACATTAACTAAATAATTCTGAATTTTTTTATTTTTAAAGTGCTTTATATTGTTAACATTCTATATTGTATTTCAGGTATACAATTATTTTGAAGCCCTGGAATGTATTAAAGGCCTTGGTATATTTGTACCTTTACAATAATCAAAAGTATTTTCTAAGCAATCTATAAAGATTTCAAAGCATCACAAATGTTTAAGCTGTTACAATAAAGCTTCAAATGAAAATTTAAGTTAATTAAGAAAATTGTATCCATTAAGAAATTGTGATTCTTTGAAAAGACTGAACCAAAAACTACAGTTCTAACGAACTGATGCATTGTTGCCAGTAAAATGTGATTCCTCATTTTTTTGTGTTTGTGAAATTTTATTTTAGAAGAAGTAAACCACTTGTCTTGAAATAAATCTGAAGAATTCTGGTATCAAGATGAGATGTCTACATGCATTTCTAAACAACATAAGCTATAAATTTTTGTCAAAGCATTGCACTTTGCAAGATTCACATGCAAAAGGCCTTTCTTTGTAAAAAAGAACTTTTAGGAAGAAGGAAATAATGCTAACAGAAAACTCTAAATAAGCTACTATGGCACAAAGTCAGAGTGAATTGATGGATTTCAGCAAGAAATTGATATATATTGTGAAAATATGAAATGTATTTCTTATCAGATTGCAATCTAAAACTTTAAAAACTGAGAATTTATTTTGTAAATTGTTTTAAGATTTTAAATTTAGAATCCCTAGAAGATTGCTAAAAGTCAGCAAATTTTAAAAACAAGAATGTCTTATCTGATCTTTCTTAAGATAGTTACTTTCTTTAAACTTAATGTGTTTTTGCATCACTATATCAAAAAAAAAGTTTGCCAAAATTCTTAACTCATAACGAATTATCACAGATCCACAATAAACCAAAAATGATACTTGAAATTAGCTATTTGATCAATTTATAACATAGCAAATGATATTGGCTTTGATGCAATTTTTAAAATAAAAATAATTAGTAGGAAAATTATTTAAAGTGCTATGTTTAAGGGTAATTTACTTGATACAAGCCAAGGGAAATAATTATTAAGAATTAAATTTTCATTTTAAATTATATTATAATAATAACAAAATGCATTAGGTAGTATTGTAAAGAAAAAAAAACACTTTAATTACTTTTTTCATACTCAAATGATTGCTTAAATAATATAATTACTATTATATCATGACTACTATAGTTGAATAAAACTTCTTTATTGCTTCTGAAATAAATTTTAATATATAATTTGGTAAATCTCTTGAAATGAGAAACACAGTGCTGAAAGCTCTTAGACTTTACAATAACTGTGATGCCATTGATTGAAACAGTCCAAGGATAAAAGTATTAACATAATTTTCAGAGACAAGATTGTGTACCAAAGATTTATTCAAGCAGTTGATGCAAGAATACTTAATGTAATATTTATATAACATTTTTAATGCTAAAATAAACACTGCAATTTTTAAGTGTATACAAAATAAATTATTTTTCTGTTTTAAGATCACAATTCTTTAATTTTGTTAACAATTTTCTACAAATAATCAAGAGAAGTCAAAATGCAAATTGAGTAAAAACAATGTTTTTACCTCTGTTTGAAGAATTTTTTGGTATGAAAACTGACCACCATCTGCCACCAGTTTCTTGTTTAACATTTTTCTGAACAAGATTGAAACATTTAGAACAACCTTCACATTTAGCAACATATTTAACACTCGAGTTTTCAACAGTAACATTTTGATTCTGAAAAAATAAATATAAAATTATAAACTTTAAGCTATTGATATGTTAAATTACTTCACATAAATACTAAATTTTTAAAAGCATAAAATGTAAAACTCTAATCAAAAAACAACTTAATGAATTTATATTCATTAATTATGCTTTTGAATATATTTTTAAAAACATATACACACAGAAATGTATAAGAATTTTGACAAAAGCTTCTCTTAATTTTTACTCTATATGAAGCAATTTAAATATATACCTAATTGTGTGATATACTTAATCACAATTATATAATATAATCAACAGTTCCAGTGATTATGATTAATAAAAATTATTATATAGAAAAAAGAGGAGGAAAGTTATTTTTTTCTATCCAGAAATAATTAAATATATTACATATCCTATTTATTACTACAGTTCTATAATTCATCAATGGTTCAAATTTGATTAACAATATATTTTTACAAGCCTTAAATCACTATTTTGTACAGTTATCAATGGAATATAAAAATATAATGTTGTTAATCAAATCCCATTAAAAATTACTTATAAAATACTCAATGTAAATAACAGCACTTTTTTACATTTTTGCTACTTACGAATAACGAAATTACATTTTTAAAAATTAATGCACTAAAATGACAAATAATATGGTATATACTTTAAAACAATATTACATTAAATAAAATATAAATATTAAGAGAGAATATTATAAATATTAGAGAGAAGGTAAAGGATAAACATTTGATTTATATACATACACACATTATATGCATATATAAAAATTTTTGAAAATGCATGAATAATTTTCAGCTTTACACGCACATGCACCCACACACACATGCAGGCACACTTTATAAGTATATGTAAAACAGGTTAAAGATTATTTATGCATTTTCAAAATTGTTCACATTGTTGAAAAGATATTGTTGTACCAAATTTATTAATTATTTTATATATTTGAATTCATAAATTAAATAATATTAAAGAAGTTTAAGTTTACTTATGTTAGTATCACATTTTATGTATCTTCGAAACAATTTTAAAAACAATTTTCTCTTTTTTTTACAGTATTGAAATATTAGGTGAATGACAAAACCATCAATCTATTTTACTGTAATATAATTTTACTACAATTAATAAATTATTTTTACAAATTGCACTACAAAATTTTAAGAACCAGGTTTAAAATGAAAAATTAAATTTAAATCAATACTGATGTATAATTATGATAATATTCTTACTCACATCAGAAAATACTTTGATATTAAAATGCAGAATATTGACTTTAAAATAAAAATCAACAGGATAAAAAAATCCAATTTATTCAGGAAAACAAGAAGGTAATATAATATATCTCATTCAATAATTTGTCAGATGTGCAAATTTTAAGCCATCAAATTTTCTTCTAAAATAAAAACAGAACATAGTCTTGAAAAAAGATTTAAAAATGATTGTTTAAAGAGCAACTAAAAGAAAAAAGTAACTAAAGGTCCAAGGTATATATAGAAGAAAGAATTGAAATCTAATAAAAATTACCTTTAAGCAATGCCTGATATAAGCAAATTTGTCTTTTAAAACTCCTAAATACCAGTACCTATTTTAAAATATGACACATAAATTGCATTTATACAATAGTAATAGAAATATCTTGCATATTTATAATTTTAAAAAATTTATAAAATCAATGTACTAATTTTTCTGCAAACATATTCAAAAATATTTAGAATGATTATCATACTAATATTTCAATGAGCACAGATAACACATCTTTTAAATATACATATCTATCTTGGAAATGATTAATAAGATAACGTTTTATTGAGAAATTCTATAAGACAAATGAATCCTCAGAAAAATGGTTTCAAATGTAAGTTATAAATAAGGATGAATTCTGCCTTATATATAAATACTTTGTTATATAATGAAAGTGTACAGACATTACATAATTTAGGGTAACAAAATTAGAAGTTTTCACTGCTGAAGACATATTCATATATTGAGTTTTATGTAGTTTGGTGAGCTGGTTTCAAAAAGAATCTCAATTTTTTTCAATCATGTCAGAATTTTTTTGTAAAACCAAAACCTTTATTTGGTCAACTCCAATTACTGAAGAAGTTCTCTCAAATAATTTTGCATTTACTATCAGAAAAATGTTTTATCTATTTAAACTTATGTAAAGTAATCAACTCTTCATGAAACAAATTGATTTTTCAGCAATCGATTATTTTGTAAGAGTTTAAATTGATGGAAACCACAGTTGCCAACTTGCACACGCCATGTATAACTAAAAGAAAAACTAAAAAGTTTCCCTGGCTTCAAACTTTTACATCAAGTATAGTTTCTGGAAGAAAATCAATAGATTATAATTTTTTTTTTTTAAAGATAACTTACACAAAATAGAAGTTTGTTTGTTTGTTTGTTTGTCGCTCAACGGTCATTTTTTGCACACGAGGGCTAATTAGACCGGGACTTACGGTTTAAAGTGGATTCCGAACCACTACAAACATCCATGCCCAAGGTGGGATTCGAACCCACGAACTGTTGAACCGAAGGCAAGAGCGCTAACCATTCGGCTGCCAGCTCGGCGCACACAAAATAGAAGATTGACTAAGAGGAGCAAATATTATACATATGTACTTCAATGTTTGAAACAAATTTTAAACTAAGCAAAAAGCAGAAGGAGGAAAGCCACATGCGAGTGAGGAAAATTATTTTGATATTCATGGAGCAACACAATGCTTGAAATTTATTTAATATATTCATAACAACTAAGTTACGATCAGGATTTTTGAAATTGCACAGAAATTGACTGACATTTTTTAAGGCAATAAAAATGTTTTCTCTGTTGTCATGCAAGTTTCAAATTCTTTACTCTTCAAAAGCTAGCAGATATTGGGATTAACAAAGATACCACCCTCTTTTGACCAGGCTTCAAATAAACTTCAAAACCTTTTACACCAATATTTGAAACAACCATACCTTTTGGAAAAATTGTAACAGTCTCTTGATTATATTTTATTTTATAAGCTAAGAAAGTAACAATACTTTTTTGATCAATAAAATTGTTTTGAATACCTTTTCTGATGTCTGATTCAAGATTCTTGAATATTTTTTAAAATTAATGTTGAGACTTATCACAACTGTCACATTACAAATGAAATATGGGAACTTTATACATCCACATGTAGTCCAAGAAGCATGGAGATAGGTTTCAAGTCACAGCAAATTGTCTAGATGTGTGTGTTTGTTATTAGCATATTTTATTTCATGAAAGATGGGAATCAGATTTCCATAGTGTTCTTTTAAATTCACCGAGTGCCTAACTGGTACAGATTCATATTGAAGGACAGTTTTAAGACTACTTCTTGGTGGATCTATCAACAATCTTCACTCACTTCTAATATAGGTGATATTAAATTTGCTCATCAATATGGAAACAACAGATTTAGGACAATGGACCAGGTTCTTTTTTTTCCCTCAAAATGCTTAACAAATTATTTTCTTAATTTCTTTACAAATCAAGAGGATTTTTTTGGTTAACAAGTTTTCAACTTTCATCTGAAGCCCAATAATAGCAATGACTTGTCTGAAAGTACTTTTGATAATTAAAACTATTTGAATACGCTTTGAAATGGATATATACAAGTTGTATATGGTTGTAAAGTGGAATGTTATATCATTCTTGATGCAGATCCCAGGCATAGGATATGCAGCCCAGATATAATGGTCTTTGCACAACTATACTTGCCATTTCAAATTTTCATCTCTAACAAAGTTTGCAAAAGCAGTTCTACTATAAATATTTTGTTTATGCAATTCCCTTTGAACTATATGAATCAATACAAGGTTCTGTCGATGTTCATTCAAATCAGCATTCATGTTTATCACTATAGTTCTTTCTGGTTTTTAAAATCCTTCTCAATAACTGCCAGCTTTTTACAGAGAATTTTGTTTTCTTTCCACAGTTGTCTCACAGATTTTGTTTTATCATAATCCTTCTATGCTGCGTGAATTTCATTACAATACTCCCAATAGCTTTTCTATTGTGCTTGCTAATACTTTGAGTGACAAGCTCCCACTATCTATTCTTTTTGGTAATTTGACAGGTCCTTCATTTTAGCTTCACTCTAAATGAAATTAAACAAACAATGATATACCCTACATTAGCGCATGCCATTGAGATTTTAATATTGAAGTACAAAAAACAGAGGTAGTTATCTATTTAATTTAATTCTATATTATCACATATAAGAGCATTTTTTATTATTTTAGACAATCCCAGTAAATTTATTGTTTTAAGTCCTTTATTATACTTTACATATATTTATTAACTTCCTAAAATAATAGTTCCAATGAGGTACAATATTGAATGACATAACAGTATAACAGTTTCTAAGTTTAACACTTGATTTTGCAACTGTTGATAAACTAACCCATCATTAAATTATCATCACAATTCCTACTTTTGCAAATATCAACTTTTAACCACATAAACAATGCATTGTTGTTGTTGTTACTAATGACACTTGGACAAGCCAAGCTAGCTATGGCTTAGCTATGCGAATTTAAGTCAATTAGAAGCGTCTTTCGTTTTTTAATCAGAGCACCATGAAGGTGAAAGTACGACTTTGGCTCTTTAAATCCTCCTATAGATGGCAGCACCAGAGGATCTACTCCCTCAATTTTGGCATTGATCTAAAGGGGGAGTAAATATCTCCAGACCATTGCACCCTTGATAACTGCTCAACGACCAATCACAGGACTTTCGATTCCACAGATTTAATGAGCACGTATATTGCATGTACTCGGTGGGTCTTTGGCAGCATTGGGAATCGATTCTTCCGGATAGAAGGCTGATATCCTAACCAACCACTAGACTACCACGGCCCTTCACATAAACAATGTGAATTTTATTAGCAAGCTTATTGGAGAATTACTAGTTGAAGAACTGCTGGATAAATAATTATCAGGAAGCTAGAAGAATTGTTACCATCACGATTAGTTGGTAAATCTTTCTGGCTTCTTGCGAATATTGTTATTAATACATACACTTAATGATATCAGCCACAAAAATCAGCTATTAGATCAACAATTCTTATAATATTATTTTTATGAAATAATTAACTTAAATAATATTATATTAAAATAGTTTGATTAAATATACTGATTAAAATCAAGACAAAGTAATAATTTAAAAAGTTAATTGTAATTAATTAAAATAAGTTGTGTTTCTTTTAAAATTAATAATAATTTAAATTTCAAAATAATAATAATTTAATTTTCAAATAACTATAAACTCACTTTCCAACAAGAGGTTCAATATCTGCAAAAACTCCTTGTTCAAAATTACACATTGCAAATAGAGGATTTTCATCATTTGAATGCTGAAATGATAGAAAATGTTTATGTTTAATATAACAAAAAGGTTTTTCGTATTTGTAATTATTAAAGTAAACAAAATAGTTATTTCAGAAAAAAATTATTACCAATTTATAAAAATATATCATTAATTTATGATAAATTATAGAATGACCAATTTATAAGAAATGTATCATCATGTTATTGACACATTTTGAAAATCCCTTAATATTTTATGAATGTAATATGTAAATAAATTTTACAATACACATTTAAAAATGACAAAAATAAACAATTATTAAAATTACTTTTGAAAACATTAAAATTTTTTTAATATTAAATACACATATAATAAGTAAAAAAAACACACACCTGAATTTTCAAAACATCTAAAGAAACTGTTGTTTCTCGAATTATTGCCATAGTAGCTTCAGCCATCAATCTAAGTTTATAAGGAGAAAGTATTTTATTTATAGTCCTTCGTGCACAGAATACAAAAGAAAATTAAAACATATATAGTTATAAAAACTTTAGAAGGAACTAAAGGAATTTCAAAAATAAGCATAAAAATATTTTAGGAACAATAAAGCACTTATTATGTTCTAATTTTTAAAAAAATAATTATTTCTTAGAAAGTATTCTTAAAAGACATTGATATTATGCCCAGTAATGATGTAATTTAAAAGACATAAAAAATTGATTGGTTTAAACCAGACTTTTTTAAATCTTTTGGATTTAACAACCAAACTTTCTCAAAACTTTTGGAATTCCCTAATATTTAGGAAAATTTCATGGGATTTTCATAAGCCCATAAACATTGCACAAACCCAGCATATGCATGAGTGAAATTGACAGTTTCTTCACAAGAACTGTAATATACTACACTTTTAGAACATTAACTTTAATTTTTAATTTTAAGATATAGAATGATGTGAAAAGTTTAAATAGCTGACAAACTTAAGAATATATGCAGCAAACTTAAGCAAATAACAAAACTTAAATAAGTTACAATAAAAATAAATTCAATAACTTGAGTAAATTTAAATAACTTTAGTCTCTCCAAAAAAGTGTAGTTATTTGAAAGGTTACTATTGAGAAAATGCACTCACTTCTTTCTACAGTGCATATATGAGGATAGAGTATCAATTGTGTGGAAAGATGTGACTGTTTATTTCTAATTATGTTATCAAATTTTTGGCAAAATAGTTGACACTGTAGGAAAAGTAATCCTTCAAAACTTCTTAGACTTGATCGACGTTTTGATTTTAAGGTGATTAAAGACAAAAATTATATCTTACTTAATTGAATATGTTGCACATAACAACAACAGAAAGCTTTTGGTAGTTTCAGAAATAGTAGGAAATTCTTTTGCTATTCCTAAACAAAAGTCTTCAATGGACTTTGTATTAAAATGAATTTTTAACCTTAAATAAATTGTTAACTGCATAAGTTACTGTGATTTTAATTGTAAATGAATTCTCATTCTCATATCAATTACAAATGGTTTTACAATCCATATTAATTTTCTGCAATGAAATTAGAAGGGAAACATTTCGCAAAGTTTTCCTCAAGAAAATTAAAATGTTTATTCATAACTTATAACAATTCATCTTTTTTGATTATCTGCTTCATCATTTTCACATAAAAATTCAAAAGTTGCAACAAATATTTCTAATGAACTTTTTTCAACTATGGTTCTTGATATGCTAATTTTTTTAATAAAAGTAACAATTTTTGATTTAAATAAGAATACTTTGCAACTTTTCTATGAAATGACAAATTTAATTTCTTTGGTTTCCCATGTATATCATTCAAATGATAATTTTAATATTTATTTCATTTTTGTATTAATTATTAGCCACAACTTATTATGGAATAAATAAACAAAATCTGATTTTGGTTTAGTCATAATTAAAAGAGCTTAACCTTTTGATTTTAACTTTTAAACTTATTTCCTATTATATCATTTCAAAAATCATCATTTTTTTAAGTATAAATATGCAATCTATTAGTATTTATGCTTCCAAAAATTATTGTGAATGGTAACTATCATTTTAGTTTTGAAAATTTTGTAACACATTTGATGATTTTAAAATATATAATACTTTTAAAATACAATATTTTTTAGGTTTCTTGCAGTACACATAATGCTTTTTATTGAGAGATCACTTTAATTTATTGGGTATACACGTCTTCTGTAGAAAAAACTTCTTTGCATATTAAGAATGTCTTTTCAATTCCATCATAAACACAAGAAGCAAAACCAAATTTCTATCACAACTCTTAACTTTTTCATTTTTTTTTTTATTTTAACAGCATTGTATTGGGTGCTGGGAATGACTTTTTATTCTTTTTCCTCTTTTACCAAAATTCAAGCACTTTTCGATGATTAGTAAAAATATTTATAATAATTATTAAGAAATCAAAAGAGGCTTATTTAAAATAGATAATAACTTATAAAAAATAAACTATGTACTTGCTGATAAAAGAAACAAAACAATGGCCAAAAGTAACAAAATACTTGTTTTATCATGACAATAGCACCATAAACATGTTCGGAATTAAAGAAGCATTCAGATGTATGAAAATGATGTTTATAAAATGTGCAAGCTTCTAACACTAGTGAGCAGCTGAACACAATGGCTAAAATCAAACACAACCCAGCATGCATGTATTACCAAATCACTTTGAACTTGCATACATGTTATTGATGAACTGACAGAATCATACACAAAGCACATAAAATAACCATGAAAAGTAAATCACACGTTTTGTTTTTCTTTGTCTGTAATATCTTTGTCTATTTTCCCATAGATTGTGTAAAAATGTTTGGTAATAGAAAAATGATGATAGTAAATTAAAGAATATAAAATATCACAAAAATTTTGGAACCTCTTCTGTAGTCTAAAACTTTACATTAATTATTTAAAATTAATTAATTAAAACCCTATATTAATATAATTAAAAGATTCATTATCTGTATATACATGTCTGCATATTTAAATGCAATATATAGTCCTATTTTTTAAACAATAATATATTCTAGATGTATGAGAACTAAATTACAAGATTTTGCATTTATAACTTATTTGATCTAATATGTCTAGTGAATATTTAATACTTGCAATTATGATACATTATTAGCGGTTTTCCAAAAGTTAAATGCTACATTTCCTACAAATGTTATTTAAGTCACAAAAACAGTTATTTTAATTGAAAATGTTTAGTTTTTAAATTAATATTAATGTTTGGAAACTCAAAATATAATAAATGGTATGTTTTACAGTAACGAATATTTTTTAATAGGAACATCCTTCCATTTCCTAAGAAAACCATGATGGCTGGAATTCAGTTGATTCTTCATGCAGTCTTTTACTAATTTAAAATAATTTGCTCCAGTAAATCACAACTGTGACTAATATAGGACAATTTATATATTATCTGTTATGATACTGAAACAAAAATAGTAATGGCTGTTGCTAAAATCATAACAGCTTCGATTTTAAAGGAAACAATTTATATAATAGCCATTTAAATTTATTTAAATAATATTGAAAAAAATAAGGAATTTAAAAGAAAATTTAAGATGTCAATAGTTTCTGATAGCATAATTAATTTAAAATAATTTTATTTGAAAATTCAATATTTTAATTTATAAAATTATGTTTTGACTAAACTTACTGTGCTCTACTGGAAGATTTTGATCCATACAAGTGCTCAGCAACAGTATTTGTTTTCCCAAGTGGAATAATGCCTATGGGCAATTGTTCCCCCTAAATGAAAATATTGAGAAAATACAGTTATTATGTTATAATAACTGTATTACAGTTATTATGTTATAAATTTTAATGCAAAAATCCAGCTAGGGACACTATTTTAATACATTAATTGACAAATGTTTTTCTTTTTTGAAATTTTCGGCCTATTAATTTATGAAATAATTGATAAAATAATTTCAATAAAAAAATGAATAAGTAACATATCATTATTAATACCTCTAAATTATATTAGTATGCATCCTGTTTCACTATAAAT
Source organism: Latrodectus hesperus (assembly GCA_037975125.1). NCBI lineage: Eukaryota > Metazoa > Arthropoda > Arachnida > Araneae > Theridiidae > Latrodectus > Latrodectus hesperus. The sequence continues at coordinate 29,707,889 of CM075857.1, read as the reverse complement.
AAAAATCCAAACTAAATACAAAATAATGCAATTATGATAACTGTGTTCAATTCAACAGACAGATAAATTTCAATACTATTCACTTGTTGTAAAGAAAACAAGGCATAAAATATACACTTTCTGCTATACACACTATTCACAGATGTATATAGAATGATATCAAACTGTGGAATTAATAGGTTTTAGGCACCAAGATGAAATCATCAAATGAAAATTGTGACAGTTAACAAATTAGTAAAAATATCCATATTCAAATACAATGTTACATAAAAGACAATATTTTCATTAACCTATAATTTGTAAAAATTAAATTTTATTGTATTTTACAATATTTAAAGTTAAAAATCATAATAGACGCAGTTGAAAGTAAAACTAACCAATCAAATCATAAAATTCTCATTTAAATTTAGCTCTCTAACTAAACTCTTATAATTCCTTTCCGCTTTTATAACACAATATAATTAAATTAAAAACTGGGGTAATGCATATATTCAGATAATGATAAAACAAGTTACTAATAAATTTTTAAATCAAAATTATTTAATTAGACCATTAATAAAGAATTTCTTCAAAAATTCTTGCAGATATTTTCTTATGATATTTAAAGGAAAAGTTTGAAAAAGTGCATGCTCACATATATAGCACATTTCTAGAATTAATTGTAATAATAATTTATACTGCAAGGAATTAAAAATATACATATTACCTCATTATTGGGTCTGCTCAGAAGCCCTGTAACTACCTAAATTTATGAATGAAAAACTATCATTGTATACTTAATTTTAGAAGCTTATACTTATAAAACATATATCAATAAAGATTACATGCAATAATTATAATTCAGGTATATAAGTTGAAACACAATTCATAAACATTACATTTTCAATAGAAAATGGTTCATTCTTGAATGTAAAATTAAATAAATGATATCTTATATGCGTGTTCCTGTAAATATAAAATAATAAAAAGACCTACACACATTTCTAACAACAACTAAACACATTTAGTCACTTTTAAACTAATATTTAAACAACATAGCTATTTAAACAATCAGTATAAAACATTATAAAAGGAGCATAAGAGTAAGATTAGGTAAACAATACATGTAACAATTAATTTGAAATGAAATTTCACAAAGTATAACAAAAATATGATACAATTGCTATTAATTATTGAAAAATCAATTTATTATCAGTAAAATTTCAATTTTCAATAAATTATGTGCTGAAATATAAAAAGTTAATGGTATTGAAAACAATTTTATATAGCACTTAAAGCATCATCACTTTAATGGCTATCTTGTCAATAATTTCAGACAAAAATTAAGAAAATTTAAAATAAATAAAATTCAGAAAATCACACTATGTAATTTATCATATATACATATAAAATTCACTTATTGGCTTATTTTAACCTAACACCATGTGTACTCTTGTAACATGTAACTCATGTTTCATGTTCTTGTAACTCATATTTTCAAATCGTTTTCTTCATTAATAAGAAAACGATTTGAAAACGAATAAAGCTAGTTTGTTTCAATCAGTTAAAAATGGCTTATTTTAACTACAAATGAAACATAATATTTTAAAGGGGAGAATGAATTTTTTTCTTCTTGATTGTATTAAAAATTTACTCACTTTCTGCATAATGATAAGTTACAGTACATAAGGCACCTACCTTGAGAAATTTATTCACATTTTGATTTACTATAAGCTCTTATCATACATTTCAAAGAGGCAGATCATGGCCTCATAGCTTTGTACATACCATATTTTTTTAAAGTATGGGCCAAACAAATTTTTTAAACAATACAATGTATAAAATTACTTCACATTAGAACAAAAAAATTTTTAACATTTCAACTTTTTTTTGTTTTCTAGGGAAAGGGAAATTCCTCAACAATTTACTGAATTTAATATATACTCACTTTTAAAATACAAAGAAAAAAATTTTCTTTTTATGAAATATTTATTTATCATGAAAAAGAAGACTCAGAGACTTAAAAGCGAATTAAATAAATAAAAGTTAAATATGTACAAAAACCAATTTTAATTTCTGTTTTTATGTATGACTGACATTCAGACCAAAAAGTGTAGGTGTTTAGGACTGACAATTTACTATAAATGCCCATTTTTTTTTCTTTCAATAAACATAAAAATTAAAAATTCATTCATTAACAAACATGTAGAACAGAATTTAACACATGTTCTATATTCTACAGCATGCATACAAGCAATTCTACTACACAAAATGGATGCAATATTACAATAGTGTAGTAGTGTTGAATAATTATTAAATGTGCACAGATCATTTGATTTAGTTTGAACATCTTGCCAACACCAATCTAATCAAGATAATACCAATCTTTATCAAATGGTTGGAAAAAGGAAAGTACAAACATAAAGAAGAAATGTTTTCAACTTTTAATCATTCTAACGCCATTTTATTTATAATATTAATCAACAGATTACTTTATAGAAACAGAACAAATTTGTAGAACCTAACATTCGTAAAAACCATCAAAACTTATAAGTATTTTTTCCCGATGATTTTTTCAACCATTTTAATGTGCTGGAGAAACAATTCAAAACTTGATATGAATATTGATAATACCAGCCTTTAACAAATGGTTGCAACATTTCACCTGATCATCAATACTTGACAGGAAAGCAGAGTTTCTTCGGGCAATTGAGGGAGATTTAATTGCTGCTCTTTTGTGTGTGAAAGTCATAAAATTGAGAACTTGTCTGAGCGGAGAATTTTGGCGAAAAATGGTTTCATTGGCTTCTTTTTTTAAAAGGGAAGCATATTCATCTTCACTTTAGCAAATTTTTTCAAGGGAAGCATATTCATTTGTTACTTTTTTGTCGCTAGAAATAAAATAAAATAAAATACTTCCAATCATAAATTGAGATGCGGTAGATATTTAAGAAAGTTGCCTTATAGTTGTGTCAGTCTTTCTTCTAGGTAGTTTTAATTTCTGTATAAAATAAAAATTATAACGGTTTTATTTTTTAAAAATAATTTAATAAATATAGTTTTATAAACGCTTAAAAAATGCAGATAAGAATTTATTCCCAATACAAAGTTATTAATATTCGGATAAGAATTTTATAAAAATATTTTCTGAGACTAATACGAGCATATTTTGAAATGCACTATTTGAATAAACATTTTTCAAGTTCTCAATCATTGAGAAATGAATAGAATATTACTATTTATTGTATGACAAATGTAATTTTATTAACCAATCAACCAGATTGCTGCATATAAGTTAGAAACTCAAGATTCTAACTTATATGCAGCAATCTGGATTCGTCTGGATCTGATGCAGCAATCTGGATCAAAAAAGATTCGTCTGACTACATTCATTGTGCAAAACGTTTCATATTCAGTTGCAGAAACATGCAAAAAGGAAAAGTCAATTTTTAAGCTTTTTCTTTAAAAGAAGATTGAATGGATTAAAATATATACTTTTTTATCTTTCTAGATAAAAAAGCATAGATTTTAATCCATTCAATACAGACATTTGTCATTAATAAAGATACTTAAATCAAAAGTAAACAGAAATCATTATTTAACACACAGATTACTTTTAATCTTTTTCACAAATGCAACATCGGCAATTTGCATGTACTTACTTATAAAAAAATATTTATTCAAAATATTTTTATTTACCTTTTTAATACTGGGCATGTTGTTTTTAGGAATGTTTTTGAAATATTCAGTTAGTTTATTGCTTATTGTTTTTATTATAACTAATTGTAAATTCCTTACTTTAAAGAAGTCTGTAGTTATTTTAAACAATTATTTCAGAAAATTCTCTGTAATAAATTAATATACATCATAGTTTTTGAAAACAGACTAAATTTGTTTCACAAATGCATGCATGTAATCTTAAAATTCTTATAACATTTCATAATTTGGTATGTAAAACAATGAATGGAAAAAAAAATTGATTGCTTGTCGATATGTATACTATTTATGGTAAACACATTTACATTTTCATGAAAATTACGGCAGACCTAGCGCAGTGTATCACCCTCAAAAGACAAAGATTTATCACAGTGGAAACTACAGCACAAAAGTGGGGTGAAAATGACTCTCTCCTTTTGGTCAAGGGGATAAGAAATGTCATCTTCTCGTGCCGTCGTAGAAGCAGTTTTTGGAAATGGTGACGCTGGGCTTAAAAGGTTAAAAAAAGTATATTTCACAAATTATTCAACAAATATAAAAAAGATTTTAATCAATAAAAGAAAAACCTGTAAAATATTTCTAAGTTATAAAATATTTTTAAGCTTATTTTCACAATTTAAAAATCATAAATTAAATTTTTCTTAATTGATTCATAAGTAAGTTTTGAATTCAAGAATTTTGCAAATAGAAATTAAAATACATACCAAACCTTAAGAATGTTCTAACTTTGATTTTACCAAAGGTATGGGACATTTTTTAAGGGCAAATAAAAATAACAGGGAATAAATAAACGGAATCAGAAAAAATAAAAATAATCAACAATAACTTCCAAATATATAAAATTATTAGCAATAAAAATATTAAGTTCCTTCAGTGTTTTTAATTATATAAGACACTCATGTCATTCTCATTTTCTTACAGATGAACTAGGAAAAGGACTTCAAGTCATCCAAATGAGATGAGATGACTGGTAATGTCTAATTCAGAATGTCTATGCTGTCATGCTATGAATAATGAAGATGCATTTTATGAACTAAAATAGGTTAAAAAATATATTGATTTGTAAAATAAAAAATAATTCAGATATTTGATCAAAACCATACACATATGTTAAATTTTTTGTATTAGAAAACACTTACCTCTTGTAGAGTACCATTTCCACCAGCAACTATTACTATATCTGTATTCGACATAATTTTCATTAAGTTCACAGCTTGCTTTTCCTTTTCTGTCTACAAAATAAATGAATAAAAATAATAAATAAAAATAATAACAACAATAAAATAACAAAATTCTTAATAAATAAACTAACAAAAAATTACCTTCAGTTCCGACATTTATCTAATTATTTTATAACAAGTTATTAGAATAAACAAGCTCAGATTCATTTTCATGAAAGATTACAAAAATTTTACTTTAAACATATTTAATATTACATAAAAAAATCTTAACTATTGAAATTTGAACTGTCTTATTTTTTAAAATTGAAATTGCTTATTTGAAATACACTGACTTTGAGGGTAAAAGAGGAGCACAAAAATTAATAAAATTATTCTTGTAAATCTTTAATTTGCAAGATACATATTATACATTCTTTTACATTTTATTATTTATAACTTAACAAATATAAACATATCTAATTTTTTTATCTCAACTAGTTTTCAACTTTTTAATCAATAAGTACTTTGTGATATGATTATTATACAATACTAAAACTACATAAATTACAACTAAAGCAGTAACGACTTTAAAGTATCATCATTATTTATTTCTTCATTAGTAATTTAGAGTAAATAGTAAAACTAAATAGTTGTAAAATTGAGAAATGGTTCATAATTTCATTGGCTTATTATAATATAGCTTTACTTACAAATATCATAATTTACAGTAACATTTTAAAGCAGATGGAATAATAAAAATTAATTTCCTGCCACTTTCAGTCTAATACAAATTGGCCATGCAAAGGTCAATTTGTTGCAAGAATATCAGGAAAAATAAGATTTACATCTTTAAACCAATAACAATCAATGAATTAAATAGAGATTTTGTAAAAATGTTTTTTACAATAGCATCGATGCAATTTATCAATGGTATATTGTAGGATAATAAAATGCAGTTAACAAAACTATAATTAGGTAAGAAAAAATAAAACATACATCAACAAATATTAAAGACAAAGCATGAGATTATTCTTTAGCTCTGTAAACATATTTTTATAATAAAACAGAATAAACTAAAATAAATATTATCAATTATAAATTAATAAATAATAGAAAAAAATTGCTTACTTGAAATACACTAACTTTGAATCCAGCCAAGTGCAATAAAGGAGCAGCCCATTTTTCAAATTGAATATTTGCTTTCCTGCATTAAAAAAAGTACAAAACACTAAAATTAAAAGAATTAGAATTTTATTTTATTTTATTTATAATTAATAAACATTTTCTAACAAGATAATCAGAAAAATGGCTTAAATTAAAATTTTTACATAAACTATGTTAAAAAAAATGATATCAAACCAAATTCAGCCAAATCAACAAAGGAATCAAAAGAACATAAGTGTAAAAGAAAAAAAATCATCTTTGAAGTACAACTATATAATTAATTTCTAACAAACATCTTATCACAAAAAACAATGACAATTAACTTAAAGAGATAGCAGTTAATATTTAAAAATTAATATATCAGTTATTTATATCTCATAACTATATATTTTCAGCTTAGTTTCACTTTGTATTTGTTTTTGATTTCTCTGCCAAAATTATGTTCTTATTTTCTAAATAAAATCCCCCCCAAAAAAAATTTAAAACATGCTTCTTTTAATTAGAGTGATTACAGTATATATTTACAAATGCTTTGTGAATTCATATTCATTAGAGAGAAAATAAAATTTAATTTAATTAACTTATAATTTACTAATAAAAATGTTCCAAAAATCCTAAAAATGACAAAGAATATTAAATATTTAATTATTTTAATATGAATTATTGATATATATACAGTAAAAACTTGTTTTTACAAACTCCTAATTTATGAACATTCATGATTTTACAAATTTGTCATTTGTCCCTAATTTAATTCCTATTTAAGAATTAAAAATTTGAAAAATCTCTTTTTTGCAAACCATTTTCATTTATATTTAATTTGCATTTTTTTATCATCTAACTTTTTCAATTTCTTGTTGTATGACTAAGAAAACTGGATCCACTTTCTTTACAATAAAATCGTTAAATCCTTCTAACTATGAACAGCAGACTTACTAACATTAAAGTCTAACATCTTTCAAAATAATTTATGTGGAGATTTTTTTTACATTATTTAATTTGGTTATCTTACAACTTATAGATCAATAATATTATAAGATCATAAAAATAAAATTATAATATTAAAGACACTAAAATTATTAAATTATAAGATTATTTATTTTACATAATTGAAATATGTCTTCATGAAAAAGTTCTTTTTGTTAAGCCTTTCTATTTTGAAAGCAAAAATATTACAAAATACTTACTTATCATTAGCTTCAGGATTCAAAATAACAGTAACATGTTTAGGTTTGGTCATCTGAGCTAAAGGTATTTCTCCATATTTCTAAAAAAATATAAAATACAATTTTTGCAAAGCAAATCTTAATCTAATACTCTAGACTCCAATCCTCCAATGCAAATGTGAAGAAACTTTTTTTAACAGATATCAAAATAATGAAACACAAATTACAAGCACAGAAATATAAATTTTATTTAACATAGTTAAATAAAATTTTAATATACAAATTCAAAGGTATAATTTCAGTAAATTAAATCTGAATTTTTGTATTAATATATATATATATATATATATATATATATATATATATATATATATATATATATATATATATATATATAACCATCAGTATAATTTAACAGGTAAAAATAATATAACTGTTCAAACATTTAATTGTATCTAATAATCTTTCCTGTTATAATATATGAAACAAATTTAAAAAGAAAAAACACTATATATTATTACTAAACTGAAATTGAATTTGTACAATATTTCCACATAATAAAAGTAAAAAAAGTTTCAGATTCACACAGTAAATTTCCAAAAAATGCAATTATTTTGAAACAATTAGAAATAATTTTCTACAAATTTATATATATATATATATATATATATATATATATATATATATATATATATATATATAAAATCTGCTGTGTTTCACAAGCTTTTTAATAAGACTGGCATTTTAAATTTCATATGTGTATTAGATAGTTTTTATTTATTTCAGAACAGGAAACAATATTTGAATAAAAAATATGCCTTTTTCACCTGTGCAAGTATAAAAACAAAAATTATAATGCTTAACATTTTAATCTTAAAATTTTAGTATATTTTTCAATACATTTTCGTGATGTTCCACAGAAGTTGGGAAGCATCACTTTGCAATATCTTAAGGTTCTAATTTAATGGAATAAAATTTCATAGTTTAATTTTTAATAAGATACCAATAAAAAGTATATAAAAAACAATATAAAAGTCTAAGTTATAATATTGAATGATTAAAACAAACAACTTTGATAAATGGTTAAAAGAATAACTTGCTTTTGTAACTGTTAGGTAGAGAGAAAGAAATAGATTATAGTACTGATTAACAGACTGTAAATCTAAATAACAGAGCCACAGACTAATAGATTTAATCCTAAATGTAAACTACCTTCATAAAAATTAAAAAATATAAGAAAATGTGCTATGTTATATCAGAGTGTAAAGAAATATTTGTAAATATAAATTTGAGCAAACACTGGTATTATTAAAAACAAGTGTAAAAAATTATTAATCCCCAAAATTAAAAAAAAAACATACAAAAATTTTTTTTGTCTAATACCAAACAATTAGTTCCAAAAGTCTAAAATTTAATTTTTCATAAGTCAGTCTGACTTTCTTGGAATGATTAAAACAGTATACACTGATTTTTATTATAATAAAGCATTAAAAAAGTAATTCATAAAAATATTAGATATCAGCTGTTATGAAATAACCAACAAATATTTTTTACAATGAATAATTAAGAATGTTTTAAGGATGTATTTTATAACAAGAACTACACAAGCTAAAAGTTTAATTTATTACTATAATTACTACAATTCAGATGTTAATTTAGTTGGTACATATTTCTTAAAATAAAAATCTGAAAAAATATGAAATCAAGAACATAATACAGAAGAAGCACAACATTTCTCATACAGTACTGGAGCTTCTAATATTATGTAACATATTCTTTATTTTATCTATTATCAGCATAACTACAATATAAATTCATTTTATATTTATTCACAAACACTTAACGCTGTACTTTATTCTACAAGTGTCTAAATTGTTAGGTAAAAAAAATTAATATTTGTAATAAATTAATTAGATTTTAATATTGCTAATGAAAAAGATTTATAAAATTAATCTTTTTCATTAGGAATATTAAAATCACATAAATGATATTGATAAAAAAGTATTTAATTAGATACTTTAAATAACACAGTATTCATATTAGATTGTAACAAGTAATCAAATCAAGCTTAAATAATTTCAAAATTTTCACATCATAATTAAACATACACCTATTATTAAATCGATTTCATTTACAAATAATATTTGTACAATGGGGAACAAAAAGGATAAAAAATATAAGGGGCTCAAAATTTGAGTCATTACTTTTCACAGCCAATGATTATTGAGGTATTCCACATGAAATCATTCAAAAAATTTACAGTTGATAGCACAAATGATTCAAAAATTTTTTTAATTTTGTACACATGCAGATGTAACTAAAATATGAAATTTCAGTGCATTACTTAGCATAATAGTGAAGTCACATGGAATTGAAATTTATTGAATATATACTGTACTTTACAACTTTCTATTTGAAAATTTACTGTTTTTATTTTGATTACATGGAAAATATAGTTTCTATAGGTATTTAACACTCATACATTTACACAACTATTAATAAACAATCATGCAACTTCTATGGTATTTTCTCGATTTCAGAAAATTTTTTAAGGTCATCTGTGTTTACAAATAAAATGAACAGGTCACTGAAAATTTGGATGCTTTTATAACTCTATGATATCAAATATAAAGAAAGTCTGAGTTGATCATGTCACCCTCATTAGGTGATTGGATTAAGAGCCCCTCTTCTGAATCACTAAGCCATGGTTTAAAATTTATTATTGCAAAAGTATACCAAAAAATATAATTCTTAAACCATCAAACTCACAAACTAAGCTATTTTCCAAATTTATTATTTTTTATGAACCATATTGGAAATCTTGATCAATCTTTAAAATTATAAGAAAAATCACTATACATTTTTAATTTTATCATTGATTCCATGCATATCATTCAATATATAATTAATTCTAGCTCTTAACTATAATAAATCCTAAATATTAATACAAGCTTAATATTAATATTACATTCTTAGCTTTCTTTTAGTGTTTAATCTGACTTTCTCAATTGTATAATTATAAGTTGAATACATGCTTTTATTCCGCATATATATATTTTTCTTCAGATACAAACTTATTAACTTCTAAAGTTTATAAAATGAAAATATGATAAAATAATGAATCAGAAAAAAAGGTTCACCTAGATTTTCATGGCAATTAGAATAAATCACCATGTTTTCTTTCTTTCTTTCTTTTTTTTTTTTTTTTTAAAGACAGCCCAAAAAAAAACTTAGGAGCAATTATTTCACTTTCGATTTGCACATCGCGAAAAATACCATTTTTATTATCAATTTAAACCTTATGAAAAATGTTGACAATTCTTAATTAACAGAAGATTGAGAAAGATGCTGTTTTGTTTTTCTAGGAAGTACTCCCTCACAAAAAAATATGTGCAAATGGACAGGAAATAAAATTATATGTAAAGGAAAGCATGTGAAGGTGCATTGTGAAAACTGTCAACAACTGTTCAAACAAAGACAAATATATCAAACAGACAGATAAACAAAAGAACACAAACAAAACAATAAAAGACAAACACAAAACAAAGAAGAGCCCTTGATCTGACATTAGGTTTGGTGATTCCAGAATATCATTCTTAACACCACAGCATTTCATGAACTACTGGGAAGAGGAGCTAGAGGGAATGATGTGATAAACAGCTAAACATTTATCAAAATACTGTTATTGACTAGAACAATTACAAGAAAAAGTTCTGTTCTCTAGATTTACTTTAAAAACCAAAAGGACAATTTGATGGTCTTGGAAAAATATTCAAAATTGACAAGAGCTTGTTCATGTGCCGAAAAAATAACTTTGGGAGAGTACTTTCACAACAATGAACATTCAATGGGTTATGCTTTGAAAGCAGTAAGCATTTTCTTGTTCAAATTCAAAATCAAGATGTAAGACACTAATACCAAAAATTCCAGACTATGTAGACAATTATTCAGATTGTTGGCATGCCTATAAAATGAACAAGCTTAAAAAGACAGGTTACAACCATTTAACAAAGAATCATATTTTTAATCTTATTGATCCAACAAAGGGTGTTTCTTCTTCTTCTTAGAGTTGGGTTTGTATGTCATTGGGCATCTCTGCTTTTATACAAAGGGTGTTCATGCTCAAAATGAGGAAAGACTGTGGGGCTCAGATAAGTAGCAAAACAAAATGTAGAGTTACGGCACATCATCATCAAGAGTCTTGTCTTGCGGAATTCATGTGGTGAAAATTGTGTGGAAAAGACAAGCCTTTTGATTTCATACTGAAAGCAATTACTGAGACATGGAAGCCAAAAATTATGTACGAAAGTCTGTACCTTGGCAATAATCTTGGCATCATTTTCATCTCTCTCTCTCAGTCACCATGGAAATAAAAGGGTACCCAAAAAAGTAATATGATCAAACTAAAATATTTTAATTTATACTTCTTATAAAAGAGAAATATATTTTAATTTATTTTTCTTGTAAAACTATAAAAAGCGAATGATAAGTTTCTCACCTTGGCTTCTTCACAGTATGCCCTCATCATTTGGAAAGTCCTAAATGACATCAAAAATTGTTATTTTAAATTTGAATAAAAATCATTTTCAAGAAATATATCAACTACCTATATGCAAAACCAATAGCACAAATTAATACAAGCATATAATTGTAAAATACTTTTATATTTTTCAAATGAAAATAAATGAAATATCATCTATTGACTTCAAATATAAAGAGATATGTGATTAAAAAAATTACATCAATTATAATACAATAAAATCCCATTAAATTAAAACTTGATACAAAAATTTGTAATACAATAAATACTTGCAAAAATTTAAAGATTCTAATTATTATAAATCTTTTAAATTCTATTTAAATGAATTTTAAGCAAATAAAATTTTTAAGAGTAAATAAAATTTTATAAATTTTTGCCAGTTACTTCACTTATAAAAGAAGTCTTTATCACAATAATAAATAAAGTTTTTTATTTATCACTTACTTTAAAAATTTAGTTGTTTTTATAATAAGATTCTTGCACAATTATCAATTTCTTGATTTTTGTTAATTTAAAATCTTACAAAGTTTTGATAATAATTAAAATAAAGTTGATTGATTATTTTAGGGGATAATTATTCTAGTACAAATGGAATGCAATATAATTAGTATGCTTGTTAACTAAGCTGCGCTGTAAATTAAATAAAAAAGCATATGTGTATGTGTGTTTGTTTGTTTGGTAAAATTTCTTTTACATAAAAATCAATTTTAATGAGTGATAAAATTAAATAAAATGTATACCAGATCAATCAGCTTAAAATATTTTGAAACTGTTACAACTAAGAAATATTTACGACATAAAAAAGTAAATATCATTTTATGTTGGATATACATTATAAAAATATTAGAAAAAAATCTTTTAAAATCTAATAATAAAATGAGAACACTTAACTTACATTTTGATAAACTTACAAAAATATTACTTTATTCATTACAAATGCCCAGAAATTTGACTATTACACCATTATTTTTCCAATAAATATTATTGATAGTAATACAATAATAATTACAGTAAATATAAAAAAAAAATATTTATCACAATATTTCATTTACAGAAATAAAATATTACAGCATTTTTAAATGTATTTTTATAGTCTAATCTTATGCATCTTAGATGTACAAAAGCCTTATTATGCACAATCAAAAGGTTTTTAGAATAAAAGATACGATTTAGTAAGTTATAGTACAAATAAAATTTTTATATGCATGTTAATCTTAAATAAGAAATTATAAATTTTATACAAAAATTTCAAATTAAAATTAAAATATATCTTGTTGTACTATTTCTAATTTTTCAAGTAAACAACAAATAATTAATGATGCATAGCTATTTTAAGTTTCCATTGAACTTAAAATAGCTATGCATTATTAATTATTACACACAATTGTGTCTATAAAACCATATACACATAATAATCCAAAATATAAACTTCTTTAACTATCCAAAAGAAAGCGTGATTTTTTAAAGGATTTTGTGCATATAGCATTTTTCCATAATATATTTTTTTAGAAATTTTAATGATCAAGAAGTTTTAAACATAAACTTAACAAAATCATGATATAAGAAAAACCTTAAGTATTGAGATAAACAGAGTGAAATTTAACTTAATGATAAAAATTCCTAACATTATATTTAATATCAGTTTGATTTATTAAAAATTTAAAGACAAGTAAAAAGAGAATTGAAAGAAAGTTGAATATTTATTTTATATTGACTTTGTTATTTACTATATTTGATGTAGTATTAAAAGCCCTTATAGTTTAGTGATAGCGATTTGCGCTCACAAGGCACAGATTTGTGGTTTGTTCCTCAGACTGAGAAAAGTCAACTCAGCCTTTTATCACTTTGATGCATCAATAAAATTAGTACTGAGCACGTTAGGGAGTTTTACATTAGGTTAACCACCTAACTGGGACATATGCTTTGTACTCCAGGGCCTTTGGCCAGAAAACCAGAGATGTACATCTTGGCCTACATATGGACTTTGTGCCGCAGGTTTAATTTTAGATGCAATATAAATATTTTATTTAGTGCTTTAACTATTTAAAACCATATTTCTCCCATTAGGGGCATTTTAATAAATATCATGATTCTCTTTTGAAAGCTAAAGTCTTACCTTATAAAACTTAGCAAGCATATTATCCAAAAATGATAAAACTTAAATAACAAAAATTTTAGATATATGGAAATAATATAATAAAAATTCTAAGAACATCTGTAAAATCCTGTTGGTCAGGAAAATTGGTAAATTCCACCAATTTGACACCAAATCATTTCACTTTGTTCCACACTGTATATTTAATACAAATTAAATATATAATTTATAAAAAATAATGAAACTTTTGTTTTGCAGCACACAATTATTTGTGGCAGTTTATTTGCAAAAATAACAATATAAAGGTATTTCAAATTCCTTATTTTAACAAAAATAACAAAAACGCTATTTAAATGAAAAATCTAGGAAGAATAGAATTTTTGTCATGACAAGTTGTATTTGGCAAACAGTTTTCTATTATTGGAAATAAATCATGATACTTGGTGGCTCTTTTTTCTCCTCAATTTTACACGTATATTATATCTTTTTAGATTCATAGTTATGTACCATGTTAGTAATATAAAATATTTAGCTAAGATTCGAGTACACTTCTTATATTTATTTTGAAACTATTTAAAAAATATTTATAAAATAAACATGATATTCATTAAAATGATTTTCAATCTTCCACTTCAGCAGTAATGATCAAAAATAATTGGCAAAATAATCCATAAGAAATTTTGAAAATCAAGTTACATTTATTATAAAGCAGGATTTGTTATAGATGGGCATAAAACTTTTTGCATATCATATAAAGTAACTAAGGATAACATAATTCATAAAAAAGAGATTGTGAAAAATTAAGAGATATTATATTTTTCTTACCCAACAAGATCACTAAGTCAACAAAAAAGGATAATTTTCTGTTTCAGAAGATTGTGAAATAATAAATAATAAAACTGTTATGCTTAGATCACAAAATAAATTGTCAACATATCATGTAATACCTTTTCTGTAATTTTGCACAAAGTTCTTTTTCACAACAGAGAGTGTCTATTTAAAATTTTGTCGTTTTTGGATTGTTGGTGTTGAGTTTGTCATTATTGACTTATTCTACTCAATCTAGTCACAGGCTAGACCATGTTCATAAGCCCTAAGATCTTCAAATCATAAACCAAAAGAGGATTGAGAAATATGTCCTCCCAGTCAAGACCCGCACAGTTCATCAAATGGACCACAGAAGCCTACATAGGGTTACATGTGACATAGACTTTTTTACTGTTATCAAAAGAGAGGCATTTACTTTGGTGTTGAGATTTATACAGCTTACCATTTTTTATATGTTTTGGACATTTTTTTTACTTGAAATAGATTTCAATATCTCAAAATTACTGAAGCCTGTACTAGATTTATTCTAAAAATGAGAATTTAAAAAAGAGAGAACAAAAATTAATATTTCACTGCCAACTTATTGCTTAGTGATTTGGAAAAAAAGATTTTGTTAATGGCTGTCCAAAAAAAATATTTTTCAAACATTATTTTACTACAAATTTAAAAAATAATTAATCAAATATCAAAATTAAAAATAATATAAACTTAAAAAGATATTTTTGTTGTTAAAATCCTTCATATTTTATAAGTCTTAAAGTCTTAATTTAACAAATGTGTATATGACAAATTGGATGACTTTGATGTTCAATAAGAGCAGTATCTTGGTAATCTTAATTTTTTAATTAGTTACAGGAAATACATAAATATGACCCCAATTTGTTTCAATTCTATTCTATATTTTTCTTCATTTTAAAATGCTTGAAATTCAAAGATTGAAAAATAAATCTGGAAAAGAAATTCCATCACATTAAAATAATTGACATAACATTACAATATTCAACATGATTACAATATTAGCAACTTATATTTTTCAAATGCAGAAATGAAATCATTTCTTTTTTGTGACAGCTTTTAATAAGGAACATTTTTATGCATGAATAGTTTAACTTTATATTATTTTCTACTATTTTAAATGAAACTGAGAAATTAATATGTTCTAAAAATGAACGGTGAGGGGTTGATCATGAATAAAGTTAAAAAGTACAATTAAATATTTGAAACAGATGAAAATTTATACAGATAATTAATAAAGGATTTTTCTAAAATGTAAAATTTTATTAGGTAGTACATAGTTCACAATGTGATATCACACAATGTTATAATACCACCAACTATGTAAGTGTGATTCTTTTATTTATTTTTATTACAATTTTTACTTTAATAAAAATTATGCTTTTATCATTGAAATCTTTCATGCAACAGAACAGCACAAGAAGTTGTTAATACCATTAAGAAATGTATTGTCAAAAGGCCAACAAATAGCACACACTATTTGTTTTTTGACAATACATTTCTTAATGGTTGCTTTAAATAAAGAATATTTCCTCAATAAAGGACAAAAATTTAATTTTTTTTTTTTTGGAAAAAAATTAACATATTCTTTTTTGAAAAAATATTTTAAGCTGCCAAATGCATTTTGATTACCTTTTTCCTAAAAACTTAAAAGTTTATATGTTTATGAGAAAAATCATTAACCTAATTACTACTTTAATCCTTTAAATTTTTCAATGGGTCAGTAAAAATAAGTACCAAACATGCTTGGTAACTAAACGTTAAGGGTTTTGTGCTAGGCTGACCACCTTACTGGGACGTGTTTTGCACTCCAAGGCCCCTGGTCAAGATAACAGGTGTAAGCACAGTAACCTTAGCCCTTTAGGGCAGTTGTGCCACTGGATTTAGTTCAGTTTAGATTACAATTTTAATTTTTAATGAAACAGCATAAACATCAGACACTGAAGGTAATAAATAGTTCATTGCAGAATCAATAATTGAAAAATCCAAACCTCAACAATATGACATTTAAGATTGCATACGTATCAGAAAAACTGTTAATATTTGCATTCTGTCATATTTTTCAATAAGTTTAATATATTTCAGTAAGCTAAAAATCTATATTTAGTTTTTTTCTTTTACAATCAAGCTACATTGAAAATAAATTGATCTTAAAACTATTACCTATTTTAAAACTATTAAATTTGACTGTCCTATTAGAATTAAAAATCTGATATGTAAAATATTTCAAATTTTCATAAGTACAAGTAAATATATCGAAAGAATTAATTAAATAAGCAATTTTTTGAACTTACTTATATCTATCCACAGCATAAGATGATCCGTATATTAAAACACCACTGAAAAATAGAGATTTCTTCCAGTGACGACGGATAGTTTGAGCAAAATTTATAATCTTACCCATGTTTGTAATTGTTTAAAAATATAGATATCTACAATAATTTACAAAACATAAACTTTGTTTAGTGAAGAATTTTCTAGAAGGATTCTTGACGATTCGTTTATAATCATTAGATGATTCATATGAAGAAATTCATTTAACAAGCTAGTTAATGTGTCAAACTAAAACTTATCCGGTGAGCAATGAGCTAGTTTTGTTATTGTTTACCTTTCCGGCTTTCTTTCTGTGCCAACTGAAAAGCCGCTAAACACAGTCTTAATTTTTTATGATAATTTAACAAATTATTATTATAATAATATATATAAAAATTTATAAAATAAAAAATATATATCGTAAAAATAAAATCATTTAATAAAAATATAATCATATAATAAATTATTTGAAAAAAAGCCTCTTAATTTGGAGTCACTATGAAGTGACGTAGTTAACACCCTAGCTGGCACTTTAACTTCAACACTTGATCCTACCACTGAACGGAAATTGCAATTACAACCTATTTTACGTTCCATAGCTACCAATAATGAGCCAGATTATATTACGAAAAAAACTGTGGTGCTTTATGCTCAAAGACTTATAGCTCACAAGAATAAAATTAAATTTTAATTTGAATCTAGCAAAAGATAATGGATTGATAATTTTGAAAAATATATTGATAATCAACTTGAGGTTAGGTAGGGCAGACTGTTTTGTGATCAATATGATGAACCCTGAGTGCGGAAGATGACTAAGTAGTTGTCAACAAAGACAAATGAGCACAGGGACTGAAATAAAAAGGGAAATTTGATGTTTGAAAGCTATAAAAAGAAAAAATTAGAGCAAATTAATTTGTTTTAAAAAAGGAAATTGTTACAAATTAATTTTAAAATGAGGATTTTTAGACTAATTAAACAAGAAGAAAACTTTTCTTTTAAAAGTTTTTCTTTTAATAAATATATTTCATTATTTTACTGAGGATACAAAAGCAATACGGAATCCATTGTTTCTTTCCCATTTACCTGAAGAAGAAAGTCCGACCCCCTTAGTTCTGTTTGTAGCTTCGTCGTGGCAAGCGATTATTCCTGGGAGGAGTGAGCGATGTACGTCAGGAGTATACATTCCTGGTAGGATCACCCAAGGCGAAAAACTCACTCCATCATTCCCAATTAATATTAACAGGCATAGAGGCTAAGACAGACTTCTACCTTATAGTGATCCAGATGTCGAACCACAAAAACTGCATTTAATTCCTTATTTAGAGTTATTCTTAAAGCAAAATGTCCAAAGCAAACAAAAATGGTTTAAACCACCACTTCACAACTGGTATAAAGGCAAAAAACCAGGAATTTCCATATCTCTCCCTTGTGACAAGCAGACCAACACATATGTCAGTACCGAATAGTCAATTGACATATTAAAGGTCTCACATTTTCTGGGGGTAGCAAGAGGTTTCCTCTTTCCAAATGCTGTCAGGAACAGACATCACCTCAGCATATTTAGAACTGCCTTGGACTGCACTGGGAGGATATCCACAATTGTAAACGTCTTGTATAAGACTTCATTAATGTCAATGGTTTCATTGATCTGGTCCGACTCCTTCGAAGCAGATGGGAGATTAGAAGCAGAACAGAAATTCCGAAAATGTGTGTCATTCATCATTAGTTGGAAAAAGCTGGTTTTTGCTGTAGATAACTATATCTCTTCAAGACATGAATTAACAGTATACTTGACGTGAATTTTCTTGATAGAAGACATATGAATAAAGTTAGTAGTTATTCTATTCGCTCTGCTATTTTAATCTTAAAAAATATTTCTAATTTTGTATATAAGGTCTTAAGTTTTATCGAGTGCAGAATAATATGTTGACTAATGGCCAATTTTGCGAAAATATCTACTTTTTCGTTAAAAGAGATTTCTAATTGTCATGGAATGCAAACTAATTGAATAGATTCTCAAATCTTAGTAGCATATACTAAAACTGATCCAATGTGTTGAATGATGGTCTTTCGATGTCAACGATAGAGGATGAGCTTTAGAATTATGGTTGTATGACAACGTTTCCTGAAAAATAAATCTCAGATATTCGGTAGAAAGTGAAAGGTCAACAAGATTTACATCCTTAAAGAAAGATGGTTTTGTCTTGCAACAGCATGTAAAACATTTTCTGCTTTCTGAAGAAATGGAATGCGTATCTACAGGTCAGACCTTTAGCAAATCTACAAATTCAGTGATATATTGGATTAAAAATGTTTCTGTCTGATGAATTTGCAGACCTAAATACATGACATCTATAATCCAGTCTGCTTGTAATAAGTTACTAAAGAATTTGAAGTACGTGATAACATTTGCTTTCCTTTCTGCAATGGACTTTAAAACATTAATTTTATTTCAGAAGGTATTTTTCTTCATTTGAAAATAATATTTAAATGTTGAATTGTTAATAAAGCAAAGACCAAAAAAGGATTTTTATTTGCTTAGATTAAGTGATAAGTAAAGGGTTGATAATTAATACAAAATGCAATTTAAAATTTTTGACAGAGAAATCTATAGTTGAACATTTTATGAAATTATATTTTAGTTTCAACTCCTTGCACCATTGTTCTAGTTTTATGAGTTTCAAGTTTTATGACACTAGGGGCTGGCTTCCTTTGCCTCTTGACCCTGTGTGACCATGGCTCTATGGATGGACGTAATCTTTGGGAGTGTTCTGGTCTGAAAGATATAGACATTAGAAATATTTCCCCCTTCAATTCTTCGCATCGTTACTGGTTAGCAAGACAGCGCATGGCTGATTAGAATAGGCTGTGCGTAGGATAAAAAAATATAAAAAAGTTTTATGATTGAAGGTTGCATTTTATTCTGAAAACTTTTGGGATGAATGAGCTGCCAAGAATATGGTGCCATCAGCATAAATGAGACACTAAATGTCAGAAAAAAGACTTCATAAATGTCTGAAAATATAGATTATGAAAAGAAAAGTAGATAGAACTCTGCCCTGAGGGATATCTCTATTAGAAAGCTAGGTAGAGAAAAGATTACATTCTTAAACTCTTTGTCTAATAAATAATCCGATATCCAATGTGCAGTACTTTCTCTGACACAGAATTTAAGCTTCTAATTAAGACCGTCTAGCCACAGTATAAATAGTAAGCTTGAGATATGTCCTTGGTGACTCAAATAATATTTTTTAATCTGTAATCATATGTAGAAACAAATATTTGGAAAAGGAGATGTGATTTATAAGATTTAATAAGATCATTCGTTCCCTGAATTTATACAGAACACTTGTAAGAAGTATTGGACGAAAAGATTTTACTCATACTGAAACTTTCCCGGTTTTATGATTGAAATTATGGTGAATTTTTTTCAAAAAGGTAGACTAATATTTGTTAACCAAGATTGTTTATTAGTTACAGGAACCAAAAGTTTTTTATTCGTAACAGTAAAGCTCATTGACCTTTCAGAGATGTTACCGAAATTAAATCAGATCTAGCCGAAGTGTATTTGCATTTAGATATCACTAGCAAAACATTTGAGAGTAAAAATTATATTTCAAATCAAAGTTTTAATTTAAGTCCAGAGGTAGAATTTCAGTATTAGATTAACAATAGTAAAATTTCGCAAATAAGTTAATCTCATCCGAAGTTTCTTAAATCATTGAATACCAAACGAAAATTAGAAGATATTGTGTTGGAAAATTAAAAGATCTATTTTTATATCCCTTGAAGATAGAATAAATGGCTTTAGACTAGCAGTAGCGATGGTTTTTTTCCCCAGAAAATTCTGGAAAGGGTAAGAAGCATGCATTTACAACATGCATTAGCGGAGGTTAGATATGCAAATTATAGAATTTCAGTGCAAACGCACATCAGGTGCGCCTGTGGCACCACTTCAAAGCGCTGTTTAAAACTTAGAGATTTAGATGATTTCAAGTTTGGCATATGTGTTTTTTCTTATGGTTTATAAAAAACGATCAATTATGATTTGTAGAAATCATTTGATCATTTTTTGATCAAGTATCCGAGTTCGACCAAGAAAGGATAATGGCCTACCGCAGTGTTTCTCAACCTTTTAGTATTCACGGCCCAATTTTCAATCATAATTTTCATCGCGCTTCCCTCCCCACCGCATACAATAAAATGTATACATTAATAATGTATTTTGAGTATTTTGGAGCTAAACCTACATTACAACCTTAATTTTAAACTTTACAAATTACCAAGAATACGGAAATTTATTGACATTTTGCAACACCGATCCTCAGCATTGAAAAAACAAGAACCTATGCCTTTTTATTGCTCTTGCGTCCCGCCATGTCGGCAATTCTCACGGTTTCGCGAGAAGTTTCGATTTGTCTGGAATTTGTCTGGTCAGTTTAAAAGTTTAGTTAGGAGCGTGCGAAGATGTGAACCAATGTTTTCTCATAGGGGGGCGCTCCGTGGCTGAGTGGTCTAAAGCATCACCGCTAATCGCTTGAGAGCGTAGGAGTGTGGGTTCGATTCCCACCGTGGCCCTGGGTGTTTTTCTTCGTTATTCTTCTGTGGTTGTACATCTGTCATTGTGCTATTTGTCCTATTATCGACGAAGACTTACAAGCGGATCTCAAGAATCAAGCATACAAGTCTGAATATATGTAATGTAATAAAATAAATAAATAAATATCTCATAGGGAGAAGGAGAAAGTTCTATGACGCCAATTTCAATTCCAGACAATCTCATTCGAGTCGATCCTTCTATCGCTATTGAATCTACTCTGAATGTGTATGTTATATATATTTTCGTGTAATTGCAATTCACTGTATTAAATATTCGCGGCAGCAGACTGATGCAGAATCATGGACGGTAGACAAGCATCAACAAGTAAACAGACGAGCGTAGTTACGAAAATAAAATCAAGAATACTTAAATTTTGGGTTCACTAGTACTGAAGTAAATGAAGAAGAAAGGCCCCTGTGTATCATTTGCTCAAAAATATTGGCGGCAGACAGCATGAAACCTAATAAACTTAAACGAAATTTGGAAACGCTTCATAATGAGTACGTAAGCAAACCCAGAGAATTATTCAAACTAAAATTAAAATCATATGAAAAGCAAAAATCATTGTTTAAAGAAACTTTGTCTGTGAATGTAAAAGCTTTAATTGCCTTTTACAAAGTTTCATATAAAATAGCCAGATATAAATAGCCTCACACCATTGGTAAAGAGCTTATTTTGCCAGCCGCAATTGAGATTGTAGAAATTATGTTTGGAGATAATTTTGAAAAACCATTGCAGTCTATACCTTTTTCAAATGATACTGTTGCCCGTCGAATTGCTGATATAGCTGAAGATGTAGAGTTTCAACTTTTATCAAAGTTGCGTGACAAATTGTTTTCAATACAACTCGATGAGGCAGCAGATAATAATAAAGATGCTCACTTCATTGCCTATGTTAGATTTTGTGATGATTTGTCAGTAGTAGAAGAATTACTTTTCTGCAAACCAATAGAGCTCAAAGCAACAGCACTCGCATTATTTGCTATCTTAAATGATTTTATGAACGAGGCAAACATAGAATGGGAAAATTGCATCGTAATATGCACCGATCGTGCTCGTTCTATGTCCGGAAGATTTCAAAATATTCAAGCACTTGTGAAACAAAATCGCCATTCTGGACACATTGCATGTTCCACAGAGAAGCTTTGGCTTCCAAAGAAATGAGTCCTGGTTTGAATAGTGTGTTAACTACGGTTGTAACCGTAATAAATTATATAAAAATGAGACCCCTGAAATCAAGAATCTTTTCCGCACTTTGTAAAGACATGGGTGCAGTACATTCAGCGTTACTATTTTATTGCGAGGCAAGATGGTTATCACGAGGGAAATTGTAGCAACGTGTTTATGAATTAAGAAAAGAAATCGCCGTTTTCCTAAAAGAGGAAAACAGACCGAAAGCTGAGAATTATCGCGATAGTTTATTTGTGATGAAATTAAGCTACATGGTCGACATATTCGAGAAATTAAATAACTTGAATCTTCAACTCCAAGGAGCAAATACACATATATTTGATACAAGTGATAAAGTTAATGCTTTTTTTAGGAAATCGGAATTGTGGAGCAGAAATTTAAAGCAAGAAAACTTAACAATGTTTACAGATTTAAATGATTGTATTAAAACTTACAAGGCTGAAGAACAACATGTAAAAGTTGTTTTTGTAACCATTGAAAATCATTTAGCAATGCTAGCAAAGAATTTTAAAAAGTACTTTCTTGCTGACGACAAACTGATATCAAGTTACAAGTGGATGAGGGATCCATTTCAAAATACTCCCGAAGGACTCTCCATTGAAGAGGAAGAAACCTTCATAGACTTCACGACAAGCGGCGAAATCAAAAGACAATTGAGTTATAAATCACTGTTTGAGTTTTGGCCAGGAGTCCATGGATGATGAGTTTTCTGCACTAAAAACAAGGGTATTTCGCATTTTACTACCATTTTCAACATCTTACCTTCGTGAAACTGGATTTTCTGCGGTGGCTTCTTTGAAGACAAAATATAAATCTCAGCTAAATATAGAAAAAGTATCTGAGAGTGTGTATTTCTAATATTAAACCCTCCTTCGAAAATTTTTTTCTCTGAAAGACAGACCCAAGGAAATCACTAATAATTATTAAATTTGTTTTTAATTTAGTAAGTTGTTTTAATTTAATAAGTTAATTATTAAATATGTCGAAATGTATTTTGTTTTGTATGTATGTGTGTGTTCTTTCCTTTCAGTCACTTAATCAATTTTTTTAAATAACATTTTCTCTTGGATATGCTCGCGTCCCCATAAGGGGTGATCACCCCCGCAGGTCGAGAATCACAGGCCTACCGTGATTGCGGATTATCTTTCAGATAAATCAGTAGTTATGTTGAAAGAAACCAAAAAACTATGAAGTCGATATGTGATCACTGCATGCAGGAGGTTACGATAGACCAACGTCTTCGATCGCATCCACCTCAGTGCACCACTTCACGTGATGACAGGCAAATTGTGCGCATGGCAGTGACGGATCGCTCAGCCACACCACGAACACAGCACATTCAGTTTGTAACGCATCCTCTAGTGTCTGCGCGTACCATTCAGCGTCGCTTACAGCAGAGAGGTCTGCCCACAAGACGTCCATTGCTTCGTTTACTCTTGACGCAGAACCACAGACGTCTCCACCACCAATGGTGCGATGAAAGAAGGATGTGGACGGCAGAATGGCATGAAATTGTCTTTACTGACAAGCCACGCTTCTGTCTGCAACACCACGATGGTCGCATTCCAGTCTAAAAACACCGTGGAAAGAGGGTGCTGAACATCTGCGTTATGCACCACCACACTGGTCCTGCACCTTGTATTATGGTATGGGTTAGTATTGGATATCACTCTTGCACTCCTGCAGTACGCATTGCCGGTACTTTTAACAGCCAGCGCTAGATCTCCGAGATGTTGGAGCCAGTTGTCCTTCTTTACCTTCAGGTCTTGCCCACAGCCATATTTCAACAGGATAATGCATAGCCACCCGTGGTACGCTTTGTCCAAGAGTTCTCCATCAATAGCCAGACGGAAATGATTCTCTGGCTAGCTCGCTCTCCGGATCTTTTACCGGTAGAAAACATGTGGTCCATGGTTGCTCAACGATTGACATAGATTACTTCTCCAGCTGCCACACCTAATCAACTTTGGCAAAGTGTGGAAAGATGATCTTCTGTTCCTTTAAATAATACATTCCAAATCTCTTTGAATCAATGCTGAGGCGCGTGGCAACGGTGATCTCCAACAATGGCGGCTACTCCTGCTACTGATTTTGGCAGGAGCCACACTTCACAGAAGTCCATAAATTTAATCATTTGATACTTGGTCAACATGTTATCTACAAAATTAATTTTGTTGTGGTATCTCTTGTCTTTCCAGGTGTTGTAGTTTGGGTGGCCAGCTGTGTATGTACTCCATTTACTATAAAAGGTGGTTAAATGTTTAATAAGAAGCTGGGAAATCTAGATCTTGAAAATTTACCAGCGGAGGTTTATGCATTTAGTGAGGGAAGAGATGATTTGGATGTGGTCATCTTGATGACTAAAATTTCTCTACAGTTGGATGTGGTCATCTTGATGACTAAAATTTCTCTACAGTTGTTTGCAGAATGGGATATATTTGATAATTGCACCGGTAAAGATTTTTCAACAGCAAAAATATGATCTCCATCACGACCTTCTAGTTTAGCTAAATGAATAACGGTTTTATCATAAATTTGAAACAAGTTGGTATTTTTAGGAAAAGTTTCTTGAGAGTTGAAGATCGCAAGTACGGAATTGTTACATACTTTCTTCAAGATAGAATGTTTCTGGCATTTTAGGAAATCAAGAGGAACATTATAAATAAAAAGATAATATCAGTTAACTGAAAGTGCTGAAATTGCACTCACAGTAAATGTATTTATAATGGAATTATGAACATTTTTAAGACTTCTTAATTCTTTCTTTATTTTTCTGTTCTATTTCTTAAATATTCAGTGCAGGAAAATTCATAATAAGCTGTTCAGGTGATGTATAATTTGTGATCTGTGAAATTAATTGGATAGTATTCGTGACTGATTTCATCTTTCACTACTCTTCTTGGAAGAGTTTCTGTAATTGGTCTATTTAAGCATGTTTACATGTATTCTGTTGCGAACAAAAAAGTTTTGTGGATTGGCTTATCTAGTTATCTTGTGCTTTATTTATTAACGCTTTTATTTTATAATTAACTTCTTCCTGTTGAACGTGTTTTCAATCACGTAATATGTAATCTACTTATTTAATATTAGATCATTATTAGGAACAGCATTAACTAACATTTATACCTTTTCTCCTCATAATTTGAATTTACACACATTTTGCTCACTTTATCAAAACGTTTAATTTCAACTCGAAACACATCCAGAAACAGAAATTTTGTTTTTTGTATTAGAGAGCCTTCTAATAATCGAGTGTATTTGTTCTCCAAAAGTGAAATCATTTTCTAAAAAATTCGCTTCAATTAATCTGTTGTTTCTTTGATTAATAGATTTGTGTCACAATGAAATAAGATATGATCCATGTCATTGCATTTCTTGCATTCCTGACAAATGCTTGAAGAGGTAGAGGACTTTGAAAATGGAAAAAAATAATTTTCATACAAAAGACCTCAGTTTTTATTTTCTTATTAAGAAATTATATTTTTCACACACACAATAAGCACTTTAAATTTATAATTATTTCTATAATATATTTTGAAATATTAAAACGCATAGTTTAGGTTTTACCATACAAATAATTTTCGTATCTAAAATTTTCTTAAAATCCGATGAAAAAAAATCAGTTCATACATCAATTGAGGTATTCATTATTTTTTCCTTCAAGTGCAAAATTAGCAGTAAAATTCGAAAAAAATATTGTTTTTTTTTTCCTTCAAATTCTTACTGCTAATTTAGCGAAAAATCTATCAAGTTTTCGAAATGAATGCTATATAAATATGAAATCACTTGATATTTTAAAATTTCTGCTTAAATATATGCATTTCTATCATCTAAAAGCTGAAAAAAATTTTAAAGTAATAAATGTAAAAATTTTAAAGTAATAGATAAAAAAATGATTAAAATTTGACAAAATTATTAAAAATTTATGAAAGTGGAAAATACAAATAAAATTTATTAATGATGATTTTTCTTGATTTTAACTATTAATGTCATAATTTAATCTGTGTGTTATTTTTTGGAACGTATTTAAGAGAAGTTTAAGTGTGTGAATTCATATACTTGATTTATGAAGATTTTCACCAATTTCAACATCCCGTTTTAGTACAATTCAGTAATCTGATGAAATGATGTTTAAGGGGAGAGTAATTAAAGTATCCTGTGAGGATTCATATACAACACTTCCAATTATTTCATTATATTTACTGGAACACTTTGACCAGTTGATTTATTTTTTAATCGAGCTACATTTTCAGTTGTCAATAGCTTTGAAATGAAATCCATTAAACACCTTTCAATTTTGCAAACAATAAATTGACAAAGTCGATTTTCAATTAGCTTTATCCCTTTTAACTCATACAGATAGAAGGAGTCTTCTCCAACATCCTAAGCTCGAAAGATGTTCAGGATATTAGCATTAAGACGATAGAAATGACATTCAAATTTCAAAATGTCATCGATTCGATAAATAAAGGAAATGATAACAGCTTCAGCAAGAAAAAGAGGTTACGAAATGCCACGAGAGCAACAACAGTTCAGTACTGAGAAAAAATTGGATTTTTTTCTAAATACGCACTCACTCTTATTGCATATTCTTTTTGGCAAAAGTCAGAGTTAAATGAATTTCAAGCTTTATGTTGCTTCATGAATATAAAAATAGTTTTCATCAGTCGCATGTGGATTTCCTAGTCGAAAGTTGAACATCAGATATTAAGCAACAGGGTGAAAGATTCCAGCGAGACATCAAAGATATGAAGCTGAAATATCTAGGAAAAAGGATAAGAGCTTGAATATCTATTGAATTTGGATATTACAAAATCGACTGAGACTGAAAACATGAAAAAGATAATTATGGGGAAAAGAGTGTATAATTAAATAGATTCTCTTTTTGCTTTGTTTAAAATCTGTTTGAAACTTTCAAGAATATTTGCATAATATTTGTTTCTTTTAGACTTTCTAGACTAGAAGATTTTCTTCTAGAAACTTTCCTTAATTTAATGCAAAAAGCTTGAAATCAAGGGAATTTGTTTGTTTATCTTTGCCTCACATATTTGCGCGATCTGGCAACTATGATTTTTATCAATTTAAAACTGCAATCGATGGTTGAAAAAATTAGTTTGCTTCACTAAGAATTGATTAATGTACATAGGTTCAAAGGGAAGAAAAACTTTTGCCAGATAGTAAATGCAAAATTATTCAAGAGAATTCCTTTACAAATAGGAATTTAAAAAATAAAGATATAAATTTTGCAAAAAAATGTTGACGAGATAGAAAAAAATTTTGAATTCATAATTGAAATCGGCATATCAAATAACATAAAACTCAGAATAACTTCTCTTATATTTTAGCCGAGCTGGCAGCCGAATGGTTAGCGCTCTTGCCTTCGGTTCAACAGTTCGTGGGTTCGAATCCCACCTTAGGCTTTCGACTTGTTTTGTAGTGGTTCGACGATGTTTGTAGTGGTTCGGAATCCACTTTAAACCGTAGGTCCCGGTCTAACTAGCCCTAGTGTGCAAAAAAAAAATGACCGTAGAGCGACAAACAAACCAATCTCATATGTTTTAAAAAATATTCCAATTTTGCAACCCTATATACTTCCTTTATATAACAAATTAAAGCATCCTCTCACTTATTCCTTATTTTTTTCTTCTGCCTTACAGAATTTCTTGATAAAACATCCTCTTATTGATTAAGCATATCTAAAATATTAATATATATATATATATATTTAAAACCTGTAATGCCTGTGCTCATTGAAATATTAATACGATCTCCATTCTAAAAATTTAGGAATTTGAAAAAAATTTGCTTATAATTTATTTGTATTTTTATAATGAGTATGTAAGATATTTCTATTTCTATTGTATAAATGTAACTTATGCGTCATACTTTAAAACAGGTACTGCTGTTATTTAGAATTTTTAAAAGACAAATATGCTTTTATCAGGCATTGCTTAAAGGTAATCTTTATTAGTTTCAATTCTTTCTTCTGTGTAAGGTAAACCAGAAAGCTCATGCCGTTTTTGCGTTGCTACTGAATAATGTGAGAATAAGTTTGCAAATTAGTGTATGACGTAATTGATATACTGGTCAGTAGAGAGTAAATATATCAGTCGTTATAAAAGCAGGTCCACTGAGTACATACATTAATTGTATCTCGTACAGCAGCGAAGAGAAATGGACATGTCGAAAGAGCTTGTTCTGTGTTGTTTGCTCTGCGACTTCTCAGTTGTTGCATCAAGTCGCCGAATATGTCAAACCTTTTGGGATTGTGCTGTGAATGAACGTACGGCAAGGCATTAGTTTCATAATTTTAATGTGTCGGGAGATTCATCTTTCCATGAAGTGGTGGAATGGTTCACTATGATCTGCTACCAATGGACCAAATGGTTATTGCGGACCCGTACTCCCAGCTGTTGGAACGTGTGCAGCAGGTATTGCAAAAGGAGGAGTCAGCACTGGTTATTAGCAAGAGTGTAACGCAAAGCCGCATGTCAAGTGGTTGGCCAAGAATACTATACGGTGACTTTCTCGGGAGACTTTGTGCCATCCTCTTTACTTACCTGACTTTGCACCATCAGATTACCACCTCTTCCATCCATTCCCTGGACAATCATCTTCATGGAAAATCCTTCATCAATGAAGCAGACTTGAGCCAAGCACTCATAGACTTCTTTGCGTCCAAAATCTCCGAGTTTTACCACCGGGCGACTGTACAACTGGAGACACGTTGCCAGAAGGTGCTGGAGAACAATGGTGATTCCTCTTAGAACTAACAATGGGCTACACTTTCTGTTGGTCAGGTTATTTTGAATCATTAAAGATGGTAAAACTCTCTTCTTTATCTTGAAGTAGACATTTAATTTCTTTTCTTTAAGTTTTTCATTAATTAGAACAGTTCTTCTTTAATCCTGTTTTTTTTTTTGCATGATCAACTTGTGTTGTTTTTATTTAAGAAGTAAACATATTGCGCTTAAAATTCGCTACACTGACAAATATATATATATATATATATATATATATATATATATATATATATATATATATATATATATATATATATATATATATATATATATATGTATTGTATATAATTTTATTTTCATTGCTTAAAAAGGTTTAATTATAAAATTCTGAGAAACAAAATAAAAACTATGAATACAATTTATATTAAACCAAGCATTTTATTTTCCATTATTAAAAATTTTCTTATTTGAATCAAAGTTTGCATCGGAAGAGAAAGTCAAATAATCTTAAGTGAGAAAACTTAAAATTCATTTTAAAGTGCAGAAATAAGTAAATAATTGTAATAACAAGAACTAAGGAAAATTTGAGCCATGTAAAAAAGTAATAAAATAAGAGAATATATTTCGATTGTCATTTTGGATTCCGATTTCTATTAACAAAACTAAATTTGTATATTCTTAAATGTAAAGATAAATTAATATGATACATTTATCTAAATATTTTGTAAAGAATGTGCAGAATGAATAATTTTTTCTTATTTTTTCATTTCTCATTCTAAAAGGTATTTACCTTTTGTTAGTTTTTGTTACCTTAATGTTTTTTAATGTTTATTTACCTTAGTGTTTTTTTTTATCGAAACTGTTTATTTGACCATCATAGAGGGACAAGCAGAGACATATCATATATATATATAGCTGCAGTCTCTCTATTTTAAATAAGGCTTCTTATATAATAGAAATTGGAACAGCTGAGAGAATAAGCATGTTGTCTTCCTTCTTTAATATTCCTACAAATTGTAATTTTGTTTTTATCTCTATATCCAGTAAGCGGGTTTTGAAAAATGCAAATTTGATTTATTCTAAGAGATAATGTTTGTATTAATCTTTTCGAAACGAAACTGATATCTCACGGTAAATACCATGGCGTGGGCAGCTTATGAGAAATTGGGCAAAATGAAAATCTCCCAATTAAAGTTTTGAGCTAAGTTCTTTTAAATCTAGCTACTCTTTATTCTTTAATCTTTTTTGCAAATTAAACACGTGTTCCTACTTTATTCTTAATTAGCTGTGTGTTTCAATACCAGTCAGTACAAATGTCATTGGTTCAGGCTTTCTGAGCACGCTCTCTAACAGTTGGACACTTCACTCTGTCAACACTTCAAGCACCCTCCTTTGGACTCTAGATTTATGTCTTGACTGATGGATGAATGTCTTTTCTCACAATTCATTCGCTTTTAATATAGCAAAGAAAACTACCTACATTTCAATAACGAATGCTGTGGTCACAATCTTTTATTGACTATAAATGTCTACATTGTTTTCTCAAACAATAAAATTAGCTTCAATATTATCTTCTGATAAAAAAAATTAATAGTGATAGAATAATTTTTAAATGAAGGAGGCATTCGACTCTCATTGCTATTTCTCATCAAATGTTGTAAGAATGTTTACCTTCACAGAACATATTTTACGTGAATTAAGAACTGTGACCTACATCCTTGAAGCAATATGAATAAGTACAAGAATACCAGATAAAAACTTTGTAAAAAGGAATTGCATTTGGTGAGAACTCTACATACTCTTAAAATATTAAATTATAAAAATCTTACTTTGCATTAATATTCCTCGCCTGCAAATTATTTCGTTTCTGAAAACTTCAAAAATAATGGAATTGAGAAGTTATATGATTTACAGTTAAATAAAGGAATTAGAAAATATAAAATTATAAAATTAAGCAATATATATATATATATATATATATATATATATATATATATATATATATATATATATATATATATATATATATATATATATATTTGACAGTTGTCTGAGACTCATGGTTGGACTAAGAAAAGATTAGATTCGTACTCTATGATGGATGAAAATAAAGGCGCACCTGACTTTAAATACCTGACTGTTTCTTGAATTTGATTCGTCGAATATTATGCGCGTGTTCCTCATAAATTAAGCTTAAGCGTGGCTTTGGACAAAAATTGTTTTTTGATGCTTCGAACTGTTTGTTGTCTATCCTATTAAAAACCTTCATCACCCGTAAGCAATTTATTTCAGAAATCAGAACTGCTTCGGTGGGATCCATTGTCTTCGATCCCGCAGTTTGAGCAGCCATCGCTGGAGCAGGTGGGTCTCGGGAGGGAAGCTATTTTTAAAGTCGTTGCGCAGTCGAGGCAAACCTTCCTCTGCCCCAGTTCCTAATGAACACTGTTCTAAATTTAATTCCCTCCATCACTGCCAGGAACACGAGTGCTCTGTGGATTGCAGTTTTAATTGTGAAATAAATCCACCGCACGGAAAGCGATATGTCCATCCGGATCAGGTAGACATGGTAAGCAATCTTTAACACTGCTCTGTTTTCTCATTCACAATGTAACCACGAAATTGCTGCGCATTTTGTCATCTTGATTCACAGATATAAGCAAATCATGTTTTCCAAATTAAATGCTTGATAATTCTACGATCTAAATTAAACTATTGTATTAATATTTTTCAAGGATATCTTTCACAAATTCATTTCAATACGGAGCTTTGTAAAAGTCGATTACTTTAATCATTTACTTTATATGTATTTAGAGTGTTATGGCTATTTAGATTATTATAATTTTGTGCAAAGAGTTGATTGAGGTAGATGTATATAGATCTACTTCATCGTGAATATAATTAAACAAGGAAAAATATGTTTTGCTTATGTAAATTATTTATGCTTATGTAAATGGTGTACATGTTTTTATTATGTAGATTAAAGTGTTGACATATTTTATATAACAGTTCACCCTTTAATTGAAAAAACTTGGAATAAATATAAAATTTAAGCATGTGAAATCAATCTTTAATTTTAAATGATTATTGCTCTGCAAGTTTTGTTTAATTTCCCACAAAAGTTTGTTGAATTTAAATTTAACAGTGTATTTAATTTAGAAACTTCATACACATTTCGGAAATTGAAAATTTGTTATTCAACATAATTTCATTTTTTCTGAAGAAATTTTCTGAATTTTTGAAATCAATACTTTGGCTCTAATGAGAATAATATACTCCATACATAATGACTCCATTTCTGTTTCAAGGTTAACAAACCTAGTTAGAAATTTACGATGGTTTGTTGGGAACGATATTAAATACGTTTTAAAACACATAAAAAGTACCATTCTTAATAATTTTATCATGAAATTAATTCATGGCGCATTTAACGGGGATTTTATTATGTAAAACAAAAGTTGTGTTTCATTTCAAAACAAAGCTGTGTTACTTCCACGCTTTCATACTTCCACATCTCTTAACTATCATCTCTTTTCATGACACAAAAGATTTCCATCTAAATAGTTTTTAATATTTGAGTACTCAAAAATTCCTTTACGAGACAAATAATTCATAAGCCCAAATTTCGATATCTGAACTTTCGATAGGACAATGTAATAATACGAGATTAACAGACACTTCCAAGAATTTTTATTGTCTCAATTTTCACTGAGTGAACAGAATTCACATGTTCTAATGTCGACTAAACTTACGAAATGTTTCCGGCTTTTTCTATGCTGTATATAATTAACTGTTTTTATTGCTTGAAATATTCCGAATTCAATGCCGGAAATTTGTGTATAAGTCGATCATTATTGATTATAAAGACGTTTATTTATTATTAAGATTTTTTTTACATAACTTCCTTGATTGCGACATTTTGGACTATGTGATACAAATCATTAGGCTCTTATTACTTCCTGTTTATAATTACAGCTGGATTACTAAGAATAACTCTGAAATTTTTTTTTACTGATTATTTTTCTCCTTTCACCATCTGGCAGACCTAAGCAATCGCCTAATAATGTTCTGGTTATAACGACTTGCATTCCGCTGTTTTGAAAATAATAATAAAATAGTTATTTTTAAAGGAAGGGTTTTATTCCGAGAGAAGCATAGTCGCTCTGTCAGAGAGATAACGCCAAAATTTCCTTTTTTCGGATCTTTTTCTTTTTTAAAATATATTTAGTTAAAAATTTTTATGAAACCTAAGTAAATGCTTATTTGAATCTATTTTTCTACATATTAAAACATTTCTGAACTAGGAAAAGACAAAGAGTGCTCATTTCAATGGTTAATTCGACAAACAAATGAGATTCAGTAATAATTCACAAGGAATCATCTTCACGGGAATTTAAAAATATAATTTTGAATATTTCACACTATATTCCTTTGCTTAATATAATTGCATTTCATTCCTGAAAATTATATGTATTTATTTTTAAGCGTTTTCGGAACAAATTTTTTCATGTGTTTCTGCGGAAAAAAAAATCTAGAAAAACAATTCAACCAACTTATGTGATGTAATAAATTATTTAATTAATATTTAACAGTAATTATATGAATGCTAATGAGGATTTTAATTCGTGTTGTTGTTGTTGCTTATTCCCGACTGGGGTGACAGTACCATCACACCAGCCCCATGAATCCAAAAATAGTCAATCTCTCAAGCACCACTTCCGGTCTCATGAAAAGTGGGGTGTAAGAGCAGCTTCTGTTGGTACAGAGTACCTGGAGCACCCAAGGCAGAACCCAAGGGTAGAAGTCTGACTTTGCTCCGTTGCCCCAGGCTTTAGCTGGACATAGTGGAGTGGCCTTCACGCCTTGGGTGACCCTACCAGGAGATTACTCTCCCGACGTACTTCACCCACTTCTCCCGGGAAATTTTAATTCATTGTTTGTTTTGATGATTATTCTTTGATTTGTTTCGAAGTCCTATTCTTGTTTTGGACTCCTTGTTAGTTCATGGATTCATAGACCTGATTTAGCCTATTGTCTAACCAGACAGGATGCGAAACAACAACAATAACGATGATCTTGGTTTAAAATCTCTTTGCAAGCAGAATTGATGAGAAGATATCACGAATGAAGAGAAACGATTTGTCATTCTTGATATACTAAATTTTATTGGATTTGCGTTTAAGGTTTATCTTAGTTTATTTGTAATTTAAACTATTAAACTTTTCAGTTATTTGAGCATGAAAGAAGTTATCTAATTGCCTCCTATAAGCACTGTACAGCAGTTTGAGGGAAGTGATATATAATTCGCACGTCAAAGAATGTATCATCCAGATTGTAGTGATTCAGGAAATGGCACAAACGACAAAAGGATCGAGAAACTCCAGCTGTCATCCAACGTCATGTATCCAATGATACCAAGGCAGCAGGGTTTTAAAGTTTATTTGCGATAATTGTTACCAACATGTCAACATTTAGATTGTTTTAATCTCGGCTAAGTTAGATAATTTTAATTAATGTTATTGTGTGATACGCGTATTCTACATTTCTCCTTCTGATGACAACCACTGTATACCTGTGTGTTGGCCAAGAACTCAGTAACCCAATTTAGCATTTGTTAACAAACAGCGTAAAACCTTACCACCTATTTCGACAGTCTTGGAAAGTGATCTCCTTAGGCAATTAATCATGAAGGATACAATAGGCGGTAAAATGGTGACAGAATAGTGTCACCATTTTGTCACCCATTGTACTGCCTGAGCTATCAAATCTATTTGGTGTTCTTTAACAACAAGATAATGTTCGGTCTTATATTTTATGAATATTGCAACAATGTTTACAAAAATATGATTATTTTTATGGCTTAGTAGAACCAAGCAAAGATTTAAAGGCTCAGTTTGATAAGGCTAAGGAATTGGCAATAAAAGTCAAAACAGCATCTACAATTTGAAAAACAACAAAGTCGTCATTCCGCTACTCGTTAGCGGAATCTATGCTGAGATACAATAAACTTCTATAACGATGTAAAACGTATATATCCTCACAGTAATTTATTTTCATACCAGATCTTATTGAGCTGGAACGAATAATATCAGTGGTGTGTTAAAAAGAAAACTATATCTATTTTGGAATACCTATGATCTGAATCACCAGTAGCTAAATTTATGACCGATGCATTAAACTTCATGACATAATAATTACAGGTAATCTAACTGACTAAATGCCTCATAAACGTATATAACTATCACCATAAGCTATTGAAATTAAATCTTTTTTATTGCTATAAAAATTTTCTTATTTTAATTTTGGTATCTACCAAAACTCTAATGCACACTCCATTTTTTTTTGTCAGTTTAAAATTTTCCTGTTAGCATTATTTTATAAATTTGTAAGAGGGGGTATATTTTAAAATTGTAGTGACCTGTTATTTTAATGTGTGCCAGAAAGTGAACAATAATTTTTAACAGCATTACATTTTCAAAAATAATTTTTATGACTCCCTGAAGTATTCTTGAGAACAATAGTGTGCCATTTTACAAATATTTTTCATAAGTGGAATTTTTGTAAGATCAAATTGTGCTTGCAACAATGGTTCTGATACAATCAACATGCCTCGAGGACACTTCAGAAAACAAATATTTTTACTTTGAAACCATTTTGGCAAACAACAATGCTGAACTTTTACCATGTAACCACTCATTTATAATTTGCTGAATGTTTTGTTCTGCTTTTTTAAAAAATGACTATATTTTGCCATTAACTGAGATACAATGAAATTACAAGCAAATGAAAATATTAAGCAAAATTGTCACTTTATTTGTGTATTTTCATTTGCAAATATATAATACAATATAGCTATTAATACGTCGATTGCCAATAACTAGTGTTAATTTGATAGTTATTGATTTCATATGGAAATAAATTGAAGCCATGTGCCAACATACTCATTTTAGGAAATATGATTTAAAAATAGTAATAAAAGATAATTGTGTCATACCCAAGTATTATTTCCTCTTTCCATGCTTATACCAGCAGAGATACCCTGAATGCGATGCCAAATGAATAAATAATCAGTAATGGATTTTTTCAGCGCCAGATCGTGACTAAACGCTGGAATCACCCTACACTAGGCAGCAATTCGTGATTGCATATTTGTTAATAACACCACTTTACATGTTGGCACGTGATTGGCAGTAAATTAAAATTTTTAATTATATAGTTTATATATATATATATATATATATATATATATATATATATATATATATATATATATATATATATATATATATATATATATGTATATATATATACTTGTAGAAAAAATATAAAATAAATAAATTATAGGAATAAGTAGCAGAAAGCACTCCATATATGAAGCTGGCTGATGAAGTTAAAGAATTAACATTTAGAGTTTGCTTAAATGACAAAATTTACTGAAATCGTAAAAAAATACCCTTCAATTTTGTAGAACATATTAAATGGAATGATAAATGTAAGTTAATTTAAATGCAATTCACTTCCCAGTGCTTTTATATGGAAGTGTATGTTGTAATCATTGACACAGCAAAATTTAAATTATGTCTACTATACGATAAAACGCATTTTCTTTTACATGATTTAAGTTTTTAAAAGCATCCTTGCCAGTTGACGAAGACAAAAAAATTCTGAAATGAAAGACTTGTGAAATAGCTATCATAAGTGAAATAGAAAAATGTACCGTGTCTCAAAAATATTTAAGATAAATTGTACAAAAGAAGTTACAAATTAAAATTCATAGATAGATTAATTTTCAAGTATATTTCAGCAATTAATATTTTTAATGCAGTTTCTTTTTATAAATTTCAACAATTTAAATTTCTATAAACCTGTTTAAATTTCAGTGACTCACTGAGGATATCGGGGAAAATATACCAATGTCATTTGTTTTAGTCAATACTTGTTCGTATACGCATATACTATTCAAAATAGTTCCGAGAGGGTTTGAAGAGATACAAAAGTATGTATGCATATATATATATATATATATATATATATATATATATATATATATATATATATATATATATATATATATATATATATATATATATATATATATATATATATATATATATATATATATATATATATATGGCAGTGTGGCAATAAATGTGTAGGAAAATAACAAGTACTTTCGAGATGAAGAAAGCACGAGAACCAATCAAATTTCAATTTCTTTAATTTCTGTTATTCAATAATATGCTTTGAAGACAATTCAAACAGTTATTCAAAGTTCTTTGTGTGCTCGGCTGATCCCTCTTAAATTATTTTAACACAGTAAAGTGTCATCAACACTTTTTCATTTCTTTTTTTTATCTCTCATTTTGTCAGATAACCCTTATGAGGATTATTCACTTCTTGCCAGTTTTGTATACTGAATACTCTTCAGAAAGAGGCGGATTACCAAAGTCTTCGCCTTCTACTGACAAGACAGCCGCTGATGAGCCAAGGCTACCTAAAAATTTTCTTTCATTTTTATCTATTATTTCCAATTGATCTCCAATTAGTTATCCTTAGGAACTGAAAATCCCCTCTATGTAGTCCATAAAACGTTTCAGTATTCACATTTCAAGTCTTTAAATCGTTTCCTAGATTTTTTCCATTAGATCAGTGTCCGATTTCATATTCTTTAGACTTCAAGACAAACGGGTTTAATAGAAGGGAGTTGTCAACTCCATGCTTAATTTGGATTTACCCACAGGTATGAATAGCTCAGGCACCTCTCGTACTCCCCTACAAGGGAACAAGCCCCTGATGAAGGATTATCACGAAGTGAGCAGAATGCAGAAACAAAAAATTATGTTCTAATAAAATATTAAAAGATTAAGCTGATTTTAACTAACAAGCAAAAACAAAATTGTCCAAAATTATACAGTATTCTGTTCCTGGACGATACTAGATATTTTTTAAAACGATTAGCATAAGAAATTGAAAAAATCCTAATTAAGTTTTAACATTTATTTCATTAAATAGTACCTGATATGGATGGTTAGAATCTTCATGTTGTGAATTTGAAACTTCAGGAGATTAAACGGTAAAAAAGGTTCATCGAAGACTTAACTTGTTGAGAAATTCTTTGGGAAAGCATTTGGCTCTGAGATGACAAAATCATTTTCTATAATGAGATTGTTGTTGAAGTACATGGTTGAGCGTATCAAATTGTCGGTGATTTCTTTTGAGCAAAATTCCCGCAGAAATGATTAATTCTTTGTAATTCTAAAATTCTGTTGTCAATTTACATTGTTTTTGAGAGATATGTTGGCTTGATGGTAATTGCTATTATGATGTTTAATCTAATTAAAAATATGTGAGCAAATGGAAAAGTTACATGCATTAAAATTTATGCTTGGAATTTTTTTTAATTTTAAACACAGTTTTTGCTGTTATGTGACAGCATCATATGAAATTAAATGTTTTTTCAACATTATAAGCAATTATTGTTTTTTATACATACTTTATATATATATATATATATATATATATATATATATATATGTACATATATATGCTAATATTTGGAACAAAACTTTTATTTTCATGTATAGCTTTATACAAAAATAAGCCAGTCATATACATTAAAATAGTTTTTAAAAAAGTATTCTTTCCCCTCTAATTCATTCATTATATTTCTAACATTTCTAGTATAAATAAAAATTTCAGAAAGTAATTTGTACAATTATTAGAATTCGTATGGATATTTATCTACACATAATTATTTGTTTCGTATTCATATTTGAGACAGAAATATTAAAATCTTCTCTTTTCAGTCCCTGTAAATATTTAAAAATGGAGCTTAGCTATACAAAATAGCAAAATCATATTAGTGACATCGCAGTGTTGAACATAAGGTGTGTGTTGTTTAAATATTTTATTTTCTATATAAACTATGAATTCCTGTAAAGTTTATTTGAAAGACCGATAATTCCTCAGATATTTAATTCAACAGATCCACCTTACAACATAACAGTGCATGGATACATCACACAATTTTTATTCTGTTAAATTACCATAGCTCAATGGACGTATTGTAAAAATTTGTGACTAGGAAAATCTTTTCTCTTAATGAATGTTGAACAAAATAATGTTGATCCAGTAAAATCAATAAACTCTACAAGTCCCTTTTGCTTGTAAACACTGAAAGTCCCGCTTTTCTGTGGTCTAAAATTCAGGTGTCTCAAGTTCAGGCCATTGTGCAGTTCCCCTTTGTAGGTTAAGTTTACTTCAGTAGAGCTTTTTTTAGAACCTGTTCTTGATTCCGCCAAGTTCTTGTAATTTTCTTAGTTGGGGTGGCCCGAAATGTCTCTCTGCAGCCTTGTTTCTTTGTTCTTTTGCATATATATATGTGTGTGTGTGTGTGTGCCTGCATGTGTGTAAAGCAGTAAATACATTTTAAAGCTATAAATGTAGTTTATAAAATACAGCAAATTAAATTAAACAATACCAACTAATATGTATTTCAGGCATTTTTTTTTATATATTGTTTTATACTTGTCAGTGATTTTCAAATTTTGTCTTATTAGTTTCATTGTATTTCATGTTGTACAAGGATACACACATAAATATATATATATATATATATATATATATATATATATATATATTAAACAATATTTATATTGAATATAACTTAAAAACTCATTAAACTGAAAATTGCTGGATTCTTCTCTTCTATTTTTTGTTTGAGATTTCACTATACTTAAAATAAAATATTTATAAAATATGTTATGAAACTAACAATTATTTTTGTGCTATTCAGATGGAATCCATTTAATTTAGAATAATTCCATATAGCTTAAAGTATTTAATTCATACTTTTTTCCACACATATGGAAAAATATTGCTTAAACATTTTTAAGATAATATATTGTCTTTTAGCAACTATATATATATATATATATATATATATATATATATATATATATATATATATATATATATATAGTATAATATTGCTTATGTGTGTTGTAGTTGTTATGATATTTATTATTTGCGTCTCAAATTCAATTGGATGACAACTTTTTAAGTCTTATGAGATAATCAATAAGCAAACATATTCTATACTATATTTTTTCCTGACTGCATATATAAATATTCTCCATAGATACCCGAAAGAGTGTACTTGTGTTTCTTGTATGGTGCGGTATTGTACAGACATATTTTTATTATTGGAAACATTTGTTGACATTGTTGTAAGTAGACATTAATTTACATATTTAATACTATATTACAGTGTCAAATATTTTGATCTTTAGTTTTTACTATGGGTGATAATGAAAAAGAAAAGAAAGCAACCAGAAAAAGCATTTCACTCAAAACTAAAATGAAAGCGATTAGAAGATTAGATTCTGGTGAACGTCAAACTCTAATTAGTGCTTCATTGAATATGCCAACTTCAACAATAAGGACCATCATGAAGAATAAAGAAAAAATACTGTCATCGGCAACTACAACTACGTCAAGCTCTGCAACTAGAATTACCCGTTCTAGAAATAATATCATAGAGGAAATTGTAAAACGACTGTCTATATGGATTGCCGACGAAATTGACCGCAATATGCCATAAAGCCAATCTATCATAAGGGAAAAAGCTAGAAGAATTTTTAATTACATTCAGGGTGAGACAATTGACACAAGTGAAACTTTCGTTGCTAGTCGAGGATGGTTTAATAGATTTAAACATCGAAATAACCTTCACAACATAAAGATTACAGGAGAAGCAGCAAGTGGTGATACAAAAGCGGCGGCTGAATTTCCAGCGATATTAAAAAACATAATTGAAGAAGGAAACTATCCTCCAGAATCGGTTTTTAATGTTGATGAAACAGGCCTGTTTTGGAAAAGAATGCCGAAACGAACATTTCTATCCCGTGAAGAGAAACGGGCACCAGGATTTAAAGCTGCAAAAGATCACTTAACCCTTCTACTAGGTGTTAACGCAAGCGGAGATTTTAAATTAAAACCATTACTAATTTACCATTCCAAAAACCCAAGAGTGATGAAAAGCATATCTAAATCAACTTTACCTGTAATTTGGGAGTCTAATAAAAAATCATGGATAACTGGGAAAATTTTCCAGGATTGGTTCACTGAACATTTCTGCCCATCTGTTAAACGTTATTGCGAAATTAAAAAACTTGAACAAAAAGCACTTCTGTTAATTGATAATCCTCCAAGCCACCCAACACTTTCCAACATGTTCACTTTTGGGAACATTTTCAGAGTTTTGAATAGTTCAGAAAAGTAAAAATTTTCTTATTTTATTCAGATATTCTCCCTTCAAACATATGCAAAATAGGGGGGATTAAAATGGAAAATAATTGTAATATAAAGAACTATCAATAGATTTTTTTTATTTGAACAAATGCATTAAATTAAAAGTCAAAATATTTCAACATTAATTTGAGTTACATTACGATACATTTTTTATAATATAACTTACAACATCAGGCTTTAAATTAGATAAATTATAACTTTATTAATCATGATAATTATTATATACATTCATGATATATCATTTGTTAATGAAATAAAATTTATTAAATATTAATATTAAATGAAATATTAAAATATGACAGAATATAAAACATAAGTTTTAAAGTTATAACAACTTAAATATTTAACCCTTAAAAGAAAATAGATTTTTAATATGGCACGAAAATTTTCTTTTCTACATTAAATAATTTTTAGGTTCTACTGTAACTCATTCCCTTAGTATTCTTTTTCTCAAGTATTCTTTGACTTTTACTTTGTTTAATGAATAAAATTTTCTAACATAAATGTAACCAACCACTTAAAATGCTTATTATTTTTATTTTTAGTAAAAAGTTAACAATATTTTTTACGTCAATGAATGTATTCATTTTGTATTTACGCATGTATAAATGTGTATTTAACGCATGAACTCTAAAGATATAAGTAAGAATTTTTCTTTCAATATTTAACATGATTTCAATTCTAAATAAAAAAATCGCTCCCTTTTAATTGGAAATAAATAAATCACCTTCTGTTTCCCGTTATTTAACAGAGAAAACTATCAACTCGGTAACAATCGTATAATTTTAAAGGAAAGGGTATTAAAGTGCCTATTTTTATCCAGAAAATTTGCATGGTGCTGACATCTAGTAAAAGATAAACTAACTATCGGAAATTACATTAAAAATAGTGTAGTACTGTGTACCTCTGGTGTATAAAATGAGAATAAAATTATTTTTCCGGTTCTAGAAATTGTTCGAATCTTTTTTGTGCATCACTTTCGAACACTCTAGCTCGGAAATATCACGGGTATGGCTCATAAGGAGCGGAAGCTCACCCCGTGACTTACAAAGGAATGAGAAGGAAAGGATTAATCACTTTTAATATTCCATCCTCACCATTGAGTGACATTGAATGCTTTTCTAGCTTCTATATGTCAAAAAGAATACACTTAGAAAGAAAGATTTTACCATATCTAATCAAAACGTAAAATTCCTTTAAACAGATAACTCGAATAACATATTTAATATAACTATAAATTATTTAAGTACTTTAGGTGATTACAATTATTTAAACCTTCTGCTTATTAAGCTGGCAGAAGTATAATCGCTCAAGAATGCTGCATGAAATGAATTATTATTTAAAAAGGAAAATAACGCTTTATAACCATGTTTATCTACAAGTCCAAAAGAAAATTAAAAGTCCATAGCTTGATATTTAAATTGTAACTTTCAAGTATTAAAATGTTGTTGTAAATGTTATAAGAGTTCTTTATATTACATTGTTAATGCTAATATGAAGTTGAATCACAAAAATGTGCTTTTATATTAATAAAATAAATCAGAGAGTGCAACAAAAGTCTATAACCAATGATTAATTTTTCATGTAGATCCTCTTTCGGATTGTGAAACACAATATATACATGATGAAATCATATGAAACTCGTCATTGCACTAATAATATAGATAAAAAATAATTTAGAACTTAAGTAATTTAAAAT
Source organism: Latrodectus hesperus (assembly GCA_037975125.1). NCBI lineage: Eukaryota > Metazoa > Arthropoda > Arachnida > Araneae > Theridiidae > Latrodectus > Latrodectus hesperus. Next base: position 29,664,370 of record CM075857.1, on the reverse strand, counting down.
CATAAAAATGCTTTACTAAATGTAAATTTAAATTTTGATTGTCGTTGATTTGTTGAAAAAGTCTGTATTTTGTAGAATAAATTAAATAGCTATTTTAAAGTAGATATTTAATATGAAAGTACATATTTATTATAAATATTTTGATTAAATAAAATTTTGTAAGATTATAAAAACAATCAAAGATGAATGAGTTATGTGAAAAAAATTTTTTTAAATAAATTCATAAATAAAATTAAATAGTATTCAGCTTTGTTTTGTTGTAAAAAGAAAAAAATTAAATGAAACAGTTAACTTTCGACATTATTATAGCACAATTATACTTTAAATTATTCACATTTTTTTTTGTTTCAGTCATCATTATTACTTCATACTGTCACGTTAAATATGCACTGATCTAATGAATGATATCAAACCTGTATTTAATTATGTTAGAGACAAAATCTCAACAGTCTTATTCATTAGATATAATTTCTCAACATATTAACTAGAAACTAAGTATAATGTATAACTACGTTTATTGTGTTAATATGTGAATACCAGTATAAAATTTGTAACTATATTTTTGCTCAAAAGGGTAAATTTTTAAATTAAATCTGACTCACTTAAAAATGTGTATTTATGCACTAAGAAAAAATTAATTGGAATATTTGAATTTCTATTGTTTGATATTGTCATTGAAATTTCGCTTATTTCACAATAGGTTTTCTGTTTATTCAAAATCCTTTTAGTTCATATAGTCAGAAACAAACCGAGAAAACATTTTCATTCTCTCCTAAATCTGTTGATAACCATTAAAATCCTGAGTTAAAATATCTATATATTTTGTTTATGTTACAATCTTATTATAAAATAGTATAGTCTACAACTTTTCAAATTCTGTGTCAGTATTAGTGTTAATTGTTTTAAATATAAAGTATAAAATTTGCTATTTTACTTCCACCAATTTCTGAAAGCTTTTCTTCTAAATATTTTGCAGCGGGATGATTTAATAATATTTTATTTAATTTCCTTGTATAAAATATTTGCGTTTGTTGAATTATAAAAAAATGTTTTCAGTTATTGTTTTTTTAGTCTATATAACGCTAGAAATTATATATTGAAATAAGTGAGAATTTCAAGAGGATTATTTTAAAAAATTATTATTTTGTATATGCTTTTATAAATTCATTTAATATATAATTTTTACATACATTTTAAGTTGAATACATTAATAGCATAAATATAGAAATGTTTTCTTATCATTAATATTTCTTCTTAATAAGAATTTGCTAAAATGGATTACTGTAGATGATCGGTTAAAGAACAGTTCGGATTGCGAACAAATCTGACAACGAACACTTCGCGAAAAAAAAATTTGAGTTCGGACATCGAACACATATTCGGCTAACGAACTAAAATTAATTTTAATGAACATATCTTGACTCTCGGAACATACTATGTAGGGTTGCCAAACATGAAAGACCAAAAATCATTTTTCAACTCTCTTGAATGCTTGAACTCTCTGCTTGCCTATTGAACTTCAAATTTCTAAAATAAAAAAATAAAAAAAAGAATATTTATAGCCAAAGTAGATCATCAGTTTCGGTTTGCTTTGATTTCATTTGATTTCATTTTGATCGCCTCCCTTGTTCATTCACTCTCTCATGGGTAGTCTTGAATAATGAATTCCTGACGGCAACAGCAACAATGTTATTAATCAATTTGCAACGACAACACTATTAATTACTTCCAGAAAATCCTGCAAAAGAGAGTAAAGCAATCGACATTGGACATATTCTCTTTCACGTCCTAGAAATAAAAAATAAAAAGGATTGATTAATATGTAAGATTCTATGTATTATTTTTTTATTAACTTAATAAAAAATTATACCCTTTTTAATTTCATTTTTAGGGTCTCCAGAGCTAATTAATCAATTTCGCAAAAATATCAATTCTAAATCGACTAATGATCAATTTGGATAGTGAATGTAGTCTTGTAACAGATTATTTTGTTAACCGATCACTCACTGTACTCACTCAAATGTCTTTCCATCATGATTGTCATTGGCTCGTCCACCCTCTGAGGGTCCTGACCTTTTCCATAAGTTGCTTCCAGATAAATATATTCCTTGCTAGACTTCTCCAATTCGAGGATTTGATAGTTTTAAAATCCACACAATCCAGCCTAATAATGTTCGGTCATCCTTTCGGACGTTTGCCAGCTGCATGGAGAATCTTAAGTGGGATGGATTCGGGGGACATGCGGATAATATGGCTGGCTCATTTCATTCTTTGCAATTAGATGTATTAATTTACGCCACTATTTCAATATTATTCGCACAAGACGTAGTTACACCCTCCTCTGAGTACTCCGTTTATTTCCACTCCCCCAAACATAGTACGAAGAATGTTTCTTTCAAAAATCGACAAATGGGACCTGCGCTTTAGGTTCATTGCCCATGTTTCTGAGCCATGGGTCAGAATTTGTCTAATGATGGTTTTGTTTTTATAAGTTTAGACCTGAATTATATTTTTTACAATAATAATGACTTAATGTTTAGTTTGTTAAATGTTTTATTTTGTCAATAAATTATACATTATACTTAAATGTTTTATTTTGTCTTTTTATATACACATTAGATATAAAAAGTTAATAAATTGAATGGTAATAAATTGTTAATAAATTGAACATTACAATATTATATTATTATATACACATTAGATCTATAAAATGCGACAATAAGTATTGTAAAGTGAAAGTGTAAATATGTATAAGAAAAATTACATTAAAAGGTATATTTAAATTTTTCAAAAGCTAAGTTTTCATTAGATATGTCTTTTACAAAAATATTGATATATATATATATATATATATATATATATATATATATATATATATATATATATATATATATATATATATATTTGCATCCTGACTCCCCAAAAATATTACTTTACCTACTCGTGTAACTTAATATTAGCCAACGTTTTTAAGTTAAATATTGAATAAATAGAAAAATAATTTTTTAAAAAATATTTTTAATTGTTTCATTTGTTTTTAATAGAAATCAATTCCAACAGAAACTTTTCAGTTGTAAAACTAGTTTTGATATTCTTTGATAAATAATGAAATACCATTAAGTTTAGTTTAGAGCTAAATTTGTCATTTAAGCTTAAAGTCGAAATATCTGTTCTATTTTTAATTCAAATAACAAAAATACCATTGTGATTAAAATGATTTTTCTTTCATAGTAAAAGTATTAGACAGAGATTTCGCTGCAAACTTTAGAAATAATTTAATTTCAAACTGAATTTAAATGATATTTTAATATTTATAAAATAGCTGAATCATGAAAATTACTAGAGTTTATCTGTTTTACGAAAAACATTTATTCTTAATCTGCAATTTTTAATATTACGGTTTCGAAAAATGCAGTTTGCTACATTAAAAATACATCAAAAATCCTATAATTTTAAATTGAAAAATAATATTTTGTCAATTTAAAATTACAGAATTTTGATGTAAAAATCTCAAGTTTTTCCAGCAACAAAAAGGGAAAGAATGTTTTTTTAATAGTTTATTCGTTGCTAGTTGAAAATTACAAAAATGGTAATTTTATTTATACATGTTTTCATTTTATCTGATGGAGTGCGCTTATTTTAACTGATTGGGGAAAATTTTGTAGTTTATTGAGCCGTTCTGAACAATTTTAAACAGTGCCGTTTTTGATGACTTTCTACAGGCAATTAGCGTTCTTATGTTAAATTTTCATTCATTTATACGACCTTAATAAAATGTGAAAAACTATCAAAATATAAAATAAAGATTTGTAGTAAGAGTAAAAAAAAAGGCAAACACATTTTCACAACACACTCTGTATTGTACACAAATTCATTATGCACTATATTGAATTTAAAAATTATGATTCATTTATATAACAGTATTTTCTCTCATTTAAAATTACATAAATTGAAGACTCTTCTAATCTTTCTGACATTAATTCAAGTATTTGTGTGAACCCACTAAAACTATTTCCATTAAATATTTAATTTAGATTTCATAGAATTATTGATACACGGTTATATCAGACAACAAATAAAAAATGTTATGTGAAATTAACTGTCATTTGTGAAAGTACTGAATGTGCAATTTCGGTTTATTCATCTATGTATTTTCTTGTACAATTTGTTTCTAACATTTTCCTTAGAAATGTTTGATGCACACAATTTTCGACATTTAAATTACCATTTATAGCTCTTCAATGTATTGATGAGTATGCGCAGAAAAAAATCATTGTTGCCATTCGAAAATTTTGAAAAATTGTCACTCTTTTATTGAAAGGTTTTTTGTTTCACATCAGTATCATTTCAAACACGTGCCATCACAAACATTCAATTAACAAAACTTGAAAGTTTCGCTCACTATGTCGAATTTTTAATGGTCCTGTGAAAAGGTAACTTTGTCTACGTGACCATCTTATGCATATTATTTTAAAAACGTATGTGTCAGAAATTTAAATAATGTAGAGAAGATTTAAATAAGCAGATTTCGTATTGGTTGAAATAATCCCAAGTAAGACAACATTAATAAAAGCAAACTGAAAATAAGTAAAGATAAAGGAATTTAACGTACAATTTATTTATCAAAATATTTACAACGCCTAATTAAAAAAAATTGTCATTCAAAACAGCATAAGACTCACAATGCATGGATTAGCGCACATTAGTATGAACTTCAGATATGTTAGTCCTAATTCCAATAGTGCAAGGATATTTTCTTAAGATATCCTAGCACCATCGTATATCGGTATAGAACATAACATACAGGATGGCATATGTTATATCCTATAACGGTATATTGTTATCTGGCTATGTTATCGCTATGGAGTCAACAGTTTGTGAGTACGAATCCTGCTCCGGAGTAGATGATTCAGAATTCACTTTAAATTGTAGGTCCAAATCTAATTAGGTCTCGTGTGCAAAACATGACTGAGAAAGTTAGACAATTAACTGGAACTAGAACTAGAATTTTTGGTTTCGTTTCCAGTGGTGGAGACAGGAAGGAGTATTCATGTTGGGGAGAGAAGAATTGATTTTTTTTCTCTTTGATTAGATGGATAACGGAAGTCATGCTTCCAGTTGATGCAAAATATAAATTTTTCAAAAGTGTGGAAAGATGTCTAAATTAATGTTAGTGTGCAATAAATGCATCATCTAAAAGAAATGTTATTCAACTATCCTGGTGACGACAAGACTATGACAACATCACAATGACCTATAAGTGAGCAATACCCCAAATCACTGCAGGTCCTAAGTGTTTCCATGGAGATTCTTGACGTTCTTATTGACGTGTGCTTTATTGTGCTGGAGCAACATTCATATTATGCTGAGCCAAAAAGCGAGGATTATAAGTATTATCCATCCAAGATAAAATTGTTATCCAACCCAGCATCATTATGAATAAAACTTTCGCAAGAAAAGTGACTTAAACTTGTTTCAGGTGCAAGTGAGAAAAACGGACTTGTACACATGTTCGTGGTCAATGCTTGCACTTTCTGAAAATGGCATGGGAGCATTTCATCTTCATTTGTTCTTCCAAATACTTCACAGCTTACATCCAACAGTTTTTCAGCTTATAAAACACTATCTTCTATTACTCGTGATATCGCTTATACCGATTTAGTAACTCTGTGATATCTTCCTCTGTAGGTGTTATGCATAAAATGATCCACTCGTGCTCAACTAAAGACGAAGACGATTGTTGATCTGACAGATTTCTTCCCAGTAACAGCTATATGTGTATCTCTTGATCATTTCCCTGAGCAGACCACATGTGTGAATTTCACATTGATGTAAACTTGCATGATTATCAGAATCTTTCAAATCAACAAATTGATTTCATCCATCCAATTAAATAATTTGAGTCATTTCTTTTTCTTTTATATTTCTGGCACATAGTTTTGAAATACTTGATATTCGCTAATCTGTTCTATGAAGCAGAGTGATAACATTTAGATGAAGCGAACGATAAAAGAAGAATATTCTTTAACGACGTGAACGATCAAGATGGCTTTTACTTAACTTAAAGCTGATGGAAATGATCATTTTTACATGAATGAGCCCCACAAACGCTAAAGAAAGCAGCCAAAGACATCCATAAATTACAAGTTTGACTATTCCCATTTTAAAACATTGCTAAGTAATCAGTGTTTGGACATTACAACAAAGACGCTAATAGGAACGAAAAATTGTCCAATCAGTGATGCTTCTATTTGTAAAACGAAATTTGTCATGATAAATTTTTATTTAAAAAAGAAATTATTCAAAGACAGTCACAAAAATCAATCACTTCTACTTCTAAACATTAAAGGTTGGGTGAATTATTACAATATAAAGCAAGAATTAAAAAGTATTATTTAGTTTAAAACAGAAGCCTTAAATACAAAATCTGTTCATAAATATTAGCTTTTGTGAAAATCATAGATACAATGTAGAAAAATTCCCAAATAAAGATTTTCAGCAACAATGATAAGTAGAACAAATACCGTATTTACGCGAATCTAATGAGCATGGTTTTTGGCCAAATATAGTATTCAAAATTGGGGTGCGCATTAGATTCGATTTCAAGGTCAGCAGTTCATTGATGACGTCAACCAAATTTAAATCGTTACAATGGATTACTGTATTTCTCGACTACATTTACCGTTACATTTATCATTGATACATTATTGCATAGAGGATACAAACTGCAGAGTACGTAGTCACGAAATGGAGGGCAAACAAAGAAGAATGTCATATAACGCTACTTTCAAACGTAAATTAATTCTTAATGCTGAAAAAATGGCAATAGAAAGGCAAGTAGAGAGTTCAACATAGCTGAGAGCAATATTCGCTTGTGGCGGCAAGAGAAATTGGCACTGTTTACAACTAAAGCTAGTAGAAAGAAATTCATTGGCCTTCACAAAGGAAGACACCCTAAAATTGAAGAAAAAGTATTGGATTTGTACGTGAAAGGAGGAAGAATGGACAACCTGTGACTAGTGACGCCATAAGAAATAAAGCAAAAGAGGAGGCTGAAGTTCTTATTATACCGAAAAAAGAGTTTAATGCTAACCGTGGATGGGTGATCGGTTTAGGAAGTGGATGGTCTTATCTCTAAGACGCCATACAACAATATGCCAAAAGCTTCGTGCAGATTTTGAGGGAAAACTACTAACATTTTAGCGGTATGTCATCACACTTCGAAAGGAAAAGAATTTTTCAATGGGGCAAATTGGCAACGCTGACGAGACGCCAATTTGGTTTTATATGCGTCATAACTACACCATTATGGAGAAGGGGACTAAGGAAGTTATCATCAAAACTTCAGGATGTGAAAAACAACGCGTAACAGTGATGCTGGCAATAACAGCAGACGGGTGCAAACTTCCCTCTTTCTTATTCTTCAAAAAGAAAACATCCCCTAAAACCCCTAAGAATGAAAAGCTGTTCCCAGATGAAGTCCTGATTCGAAAACAAGAGAAGGGGTGGATGACGGAATCATTAATACTTGATTGGTTCCGAAATGTATGGGAACGCCTCCCGGTTAACTCTCCAATCAACCATCAATACTTTGGACGTATTTCGTGGTCATCTCACCGATGACGTAAAAAAGAAGATGCACAGCATAGGCAGTGATCTTGTTAGCATTCCTGGAGAGACGACGTCTGTGTTACAACCCCTGGACGTTAATATAAATAAACCTTTTAAGGGGTACGCTCAGGCGAAGTACGAAAAATAGTTTTGTGAGTCAAACCGTGAATTGGCCCCGACAGGAAAAATTAAGCGTGCTGCACCGCACATTGTTGCACACTGGGTTTCTGCTGCCTGAAAAAGCATCGAAGCACCAATGATTGTGAAATCTTTCAAAAAAGCTGCATTTTAAATTCATTGAACGGCAGTGAAGATGACGTGCTCTGGAACGCCGAGGATGACGATGATGATGAGGAAAGGAGAAATAAATCTGCTTCTGACGAAGAGAGCTGCGAGGATTCCAGTGATGAAAACATTAGTGAATAAAGACGTTTACTATTCATCACTGATTGTAGAAACTCTTCGCTATATAGAAATGTTACGATTTATTTCATGTTCATATTTTACGATAGGTACCGCATATACGGTAGTGATAATTAACAATGATTGTTTCACATAACAATAGCCCACTAATAGGTTAATTATGTGTTCTGCTACTTTATGTATAAATTCATCGTTATATAAAATATGATCTCTAAATTTAAATAAAATTATCATACCATTGATTGATAGTTTATATACAAATCCAGTGTTGTATAAAATAAGATTCAATAAATTCCTCATACCATTGATGCGCATTACATTCGCCGACAAACAATTTTTTAATTATTTAAAGATTTAAAATGGGGATGCGCATTATTTTCCATGCCGCATTAGATTAACATAAATACGGTAATTCTTTTGATAGTTAGATTTGAAACACAAAAAAATATTTATTTAAGGTTTCCTAGTTGCTTCAAATTTTTAAGCCTTTATCTAAGTAATATTTTGATTAATTAAACGGAGCATAGCATGTAACTGAGACTGTGGTCCTTACTTTACTTAACGATTGATCTATTATTGAGAAAAATCGCCAAATTTATTGAAACATTATTTTAGTAAGCACAATGTTATCAAGTACATATATTAGATTGGTTGAATAAACTGAATCAAGCTATTTTTATACATCAATTACTAGGCAGAAATTTGTTTGACTCTGAGCTACCAAAAGTTTAAATATAATTCAATTAGGAATAAACATTTTGTGACTTCATTCATACAAAAGTATTGATATTGAGTTAACATAGTGTGATGGTATTTAAATGGAAATGTGTGTCAATGTATTTAAGTGGAATGGAATGGGAAAAATCAAAATTTTCGTTAAGAATTAATTCACAAGTAGTTGATTCCTAATTAATCTCAACAAGACTTCCCTCTTACTTTATCTGGATTGCGGCATTGAGGAATATGAAATCAAAAGTGCAAATCCAATAGTGGTGGGAGGTACTAAAATATCATGAGAAAAGATGTTTCTATGTGTCTGAAGTACAAGATTTAAGATTCATATATATATATATATATATATATATATATATATATATATATATATATATATATATATATATATATATATATATATATATATATATATATATATATATATATATATATATATATATATATATATATATATATATATATATATATATAAACTGACCCAGCCACGCGTTGCAGTGGCTGAGTTTTTAAAATACATTGAATCAATCAATTTTTTACTAATTCTTGGGTTCAATCAAATTAATATTTTCTAAAAAAATTTAGAATAGGTTCATTCATAGGAGATTAAAAATAAAACGTTTCACCAAAATTTAATAGTAATAGGTAAAGTATCGAAATTTTGAAATTAAGCACAAATCAACATATACTTTCTGAATTTACATTTTATTCATCTTATATTAAATTATAGTTTGTAATCAGTGACTTACTTATAAAATATACTATATAAATTAAAGACATCTAAAAATAAATTGTTATAAATGAGGTAGATAACATTGACATCGAACTATTATTATTTTAATTTTAAATTATATTAAAACTAAAAATTTTTTCCGCGGCATTATACTGAAATAAAAAAAATTAAAAGAATTTATCATTTGAATAAATAAATTAGATCAAAATGTTCTACTGAATAAATTAATAATTATCAAATTATAAAATAAAAATAAAAAATAATAAAAGGCTATCAAGAAATACTTACATATTTTCGAGGTGGTATGAAAATTAGTAGAGAAAAACAGTAATAAATAAAATTTTATTTTACTATTTATAATATTAAAAATATTCAAACTGAATACTGCACAATAATAACACAATACAAAGTATAATTATGAAAATGATTCACGAAAAATTGTTATAGTATCATTATACATCATGAAAATATATGTAAATTCTATATTTAACCACGCGCTTGCGCGCGCACGATAATTTTCTCGAAGATGGTATAATCTAGAAAAATAAACACGTCGCCATCTGCCGAATACCTGTGCAACTTAGATGCTAAACCGCCATCTATTAGGAACTTACAGAACTAACCAAAAAAATAAAAAAAATTTAGGGTTGTACTACCCCTAACATTTAGGGGGATGAAAAATAGATGTTGGCCGATTCTCATAGATACCGGATAAGCACAAAAATTTCATCAAAATCGGTCAAGCCGTTTCGGAGGAGTATGGCAACGAAAACTGTGACACGAGAATTTTATATATTAGATAATATATATATATATATATATATATATATATATATATATATATATATATATATATATATATATATATATATATATATATATATATTCCCCCTCTCTAAAAAATAAAATATAACTTTTATGGACATTTACCATTGATTTTGGTGTGATTTTCCATTCAATACAACTGCATTTAAGCATTTATGTTTTGTGTTTTATTCTTTCAAAAATGAAAAGTATCAATTGATAAAACTATTTTGTGACGAATAAAAGAATAATTTTAAGGAATAATAAAAAAAAGTAATTTCAAGAAATCAAGTCAATTATTTCCTGATCAAATAATTAAAAAATGTTCATTGATTGGTAAATCTACGAATCAGAAATATTTATGAAATACAACATCTTAAGTGTTCAAGAAAAAAATCTATGCTTATACCTGAAATAATTACTGTTCTCAAGAGTTATTTTGATTTCTGTTTCTAGTTATTCCAGTGAATTTAACGAAATACTCCATATGTTAGTATTCTCTAGTTTTGCTAATAATGAAATTTTTTTAACTGCTAGTAAATATAAATATGTATATTTTGTGCAATATCCCCCAAATGTTTAAAACATTATTCAATATTATCATCGTAGAATATTTTAAAGAGAAATTCTCATTTTGTTTGCAATCAAACAACGTTTTCATACTGTAATAATTATTTTCAAGAAATTTATATAGTTTGTATCAATTGTAATAAATTTTTTTAATCTAAAATCTCGAAATATGCGTACAGTAAGACCCCGCTTAACGCTGTTTCGGTTTAGCGCTCTTTTATTTCAACCCGGGGATCCCACGAAATCGCTCGCCGCATTCGGGGATTTCCCGAATTATTATGCAGGGATAGGTTTCAAATACATATCCGAAAGAGAGTACTTGTGTTTCTTGTTTGGTGCGGTATTGTACAGACATATTTTTATTATTGGAAACATTTGTTGACATTATTGTAAGTAGGTATTAATTTACATATTTAATACTACATTACAGTGTCAAATATTTTGATCTTTAGTTTTTACTATGGGTGATTATAAAAAAGGAAAGAAAGCAACTAGAAAAAGCATTTCACTCAAAACTAAAATGGAAGTGATTAGAAGATTAGATTCTGGTGAACGTCAAACTCTAATTAGTGCTTCATTGAATTTGCCAACTTCAACAATAAGGATCATCATGAAGAATAAAGAAAATATACTATCATCGGCAACTACAACTACATCAAGCTCTGCAACTAGAATTACCCGTTCTAGAAATAATATCATAGAGGAAATGGAAAAACGACTGTCTATATGGATTGACGACGAAATTGACCGCAATATGCCATTAAGCCAATCTATCATAATGGAAAAAGCTAGAAGAATTTTTAATTACATTCAAGCTGAGACAATTGACACAAGTGAAACTTTCGTTGCTAGTCGAGGATGGTTTAATAGATTTAAACATCGAAATAACCTTCACAACATAAAGATTACAGGAGAAGCAGCAAGTGGTGATACAAAAGCGGCGGCTGAATTTCCAGCGATATTAAAAAAAATAATTGAAGAAGGAAACTATCCTCCAGAATTGGTTTTTAATGTTGATGAAACAGACTTGTTTTGGAAAAGAATGCCGAAACGAGCATTTCTATCCCGTGAAGAGAAACGGGCAACAGGATTTAAAGCTGCAAATGATCGCTTAACCCTTCTACTAGGTGTTAACACAAGCGAAGATTTTAAATTAAAACCATTACTAATTTACCATTCCAAAAACCCAAGAGCGATGAAAGGCATATCTAAATCAACTTTACCTGTAATTTGGGAGTCTAATAAAAAATCATGGATAACTGCGAAAATTTTCCAGGATTGGTTTACTGAACATTTCTGCCCGTCTGTTAAACGTTATTGCGAAATTAAAAAACTTGAACAAAAAGCACTTCTGTTAATTGATAATGCTCCAAGCCACCCAACAAATTTATCAGACTTAACAACATGCATTCCAGTCGAAGTGGTTTTCTTGCCGCCTAACACAACTGCCTTAATTCAACCAATGGACCAAGGCGTTATATTAAATTTTAAGGCTTATTACTTGCGGCGAACCTTTAAGCAAATGTTTGAAAAAACCGACGGAGAAGAGAACCAGTCCATAAGAGAATTTTGGAAAAACTGCAACATCGTGGATGCTGTAGAAAACATAGGCCTTTCTTGGAATGAGGTAACAGAAAGATCTTTGAAAGGAGTATGGAAGAATATTTGGCCGGATTTAAGTAAGAGCGATGACGTTGGACACTCTGTCGTTGTGGATGAAATAGTGGAAGAGATAGTGAAATTAACGAAGCAAACCGGTTTTGAAGGGGTAAATGTGGAAGATGTCGAAGAAATAATTCAAGAAGCAGCGGCTAGTCTTTCTAATGATGAGCTCAAGGAATTAACTGAACAAGAAGAATACAAAAATGTTGACAGCAGTGATTCAGAAGAAGAGTAAAAAGAACTTTCGATGGCGTTTGTAAAAAGGAGTTTGTCTACCATAACTGAAATAATGGATCAATTCATTGAAAATGATCCGAATTTTGACAGGAGCTCAAAAGTAAGGCGTGGTGTTACAGATGCTCTATCCGTTTATGAAGAACTTTTAAGAGAACAACGCAAAAGAAAAAGGCAAACAACATTAGTTGCTTTTGTCACAAAAAGGCAGAACACTGAAAACGCGGAAGGCTAACTAAATATGACTGACTTAGAATTTCATTTGCTTTTTTTAAGAATATTCGTTTTGTTATTTATATTTTGTTTTTATTTTTGCAAGAAATAATAATGTGGTATTAATTTGGGCTTTAAGAAATAAATGTTTGGTTTTATTTTTATTAAAAAAACATACTTTTTAAATTTAATACCTAACCAATTTCCTAGCCATCTTCCCCTAACCCCAATATTTACATGTAAAGATAGCCTCGTTTAGCGCTGTTTCGCATTACGCTCTACTTTGATGGAACGTATCCCCCGCGTTAAGCGGGGTCTTACTGTATATATAATTTTTATACAGTCGAATTTTCTGTCATTTATAGTTTAAAATATACAAAATTCTCGTTTATAACTCTCTGAATGAAAGAAAATTTCTTACTTTTGATTTCCAATATAAAATGTTCTAAATATAGAATTTTCGAGCAGATAGTTTAATGATTTTGAGTTATGTTTCGTAGCTTAAGTAGATGATTGCAGTGTTTCTCTTATAGTCTACCACGAACACTGAGGAGTCTCCGGTTGCCCCGAACGCCCCCAAGTTCGGCACCCTCATACCGAACAGGATTTTCGTGGGTGGAATCGCCCCCAATGTAAGTATCTTCCTCTCATCTTTTTCTTCCGAAGACATCATTTCAAAGGATTTCAATTGTTTCAAAATTCCATGAGTAAAAACCAGACTCGGTGTAACCAAAGAAACAGTAAGTAATAATCCCAGAAAAAGAGCTAAAAATGTTTATGCCTTGTTTGCAGCAAAATCGTCCATTTCCTTACGAAATGTTCAACAAATTACCTTTCAGGTATGTTCCCTGGTGCATATTTTGAGATTTTTTTTACACTTCCCAGTGAGTAGGCAAAATCTACTCTCTTACTCCTCTAATTTGATTAGACTAAATTGAACTTGAGAACTTTGAATTAATGTTGTGTTTCTTGGCTAAGTGTTCCAATATATTTGTTCAAATTTTAAGAAACGCACAAAAGCGTCTTAAAGTTGTTCCGTGTATTTTTGAATTACTGGCGACCATTAAGTCAACTTGGCTATTTAAAGTGAGCATTCACTCTGAATCAGATAATCCGACTCAAGGCATTATATATAAGACTGAAAAGATAATCAAAATGAACTTTTGTGCCAAATGCTTATGCATCATTCCCTTTCAATGACTGTAGGTGTGTTAGAATGAAGTACATCCAGCTAATTTCATTCAAATTTAAAGATAATAGTTTTTAAAAAATGCTTATCTACATGATTCAAATTATTGAAAACGTCACATGATGTCTATATAGATTCCTGAAACGTCATTGTCTATATAGATCCCTGGTACAGATAACAAATAAAATTCTTTTTAAGAAGTTAAATTTTTTTTTGAGCAAATGCTTATAATTGTTCGCACTTACCAAGAACATTCTGCATCTGCTATTGGACAACATTTCAGAAAAAGGAGGTAATTCATGATGATCATTAAAAAGATTCATTCAGATGAAATTCATAATGAAACCTCTGTTGAAATAATTCTTTCCTATTGTGCATATTTTTAAATTCCCTCTACTTGGATTTATGAATACAAACGCGTTTAAGGACAAAAAACATTTGAAAATAAAAGAATGGTTTCATTCTGCTCAAGAGTTAGAGCAAGTGTTCAAGAGTGAGAACAAGTGCTCAAGATAAGAACAAGTGTTCAAGATAAGAACAAGTGTTCAAGAATTCTGAGTAAAATTTAGCCTATGTTTTAAGTTAAAGGTAGACCAAAATTTTGATAGAAATTTCTTTCTATTTTTGCAGCCGTAATCAGTTCAGCTTAAGACAAAAAATGTGTTAAACTCACAGAGTAGAGTTTTTATTTAAATAGATTGTTTCTTGAATGCAATCAACTGTTGATCTTATGCATCAGCTGTGAACCTTTTGTAATATTTGAAACAATAATTTTTTTCTAAATATATGTGGATAATCGTTTACATGTCTTCGCTTTATAACTGGAAATACTTGGATTAGAGCTTATTTACTTTTACATATGCCAAGTTCCTTGTCTGCAGCAGATGTGTGGTTCCTTTAGTAAACACGAATTGCTTTTTTCCAGAGGTTCCTTATTTATGGGGTGAGACCAGCTGCTGCATCCACCTTGTCTTGGAGGAAATGTATTATTATCGTTTTTCTATTATCCACAACTTCACGTATCAAATACGAATTAGGAATTGTAAAGGTGAACCTATTATCTTTCTTGAAGACATCGTTGCTATGGCAAAAACACTTTAAGAATTTATTATCACAGCACACATATGACTGCACAAAAGAATCAAAATTCTAAATCATATATTCTTATAGTAAAATATAAATTGTTACTTTGACTAATACAATATAGATGTTATTAATACAACTCAAAGTTGTGGTTGCAAAAGTTTATTCCCAAACGCGTTCTTGCAGTGTATAAAGAATGGTTAAAGATATCAATAGGAATAATATTATCTTATATTTCATTAACACTGTTGATTAATGCTTCTACGTTTGAGAATGATAAGATGTACAGATAAAATGTTTAATTTCACATGTATTCTTATTCATGTATCATTATTCAAATACTTGCATCAAATACACATATGTGCTTGTATACATAAACGTGCTTTTTTTAGTTCTTTTCTGTTTAAAATTAGAATTTCAGAATTCCCCATTTTGACATTATCAGATTGTGCTACCTGTACTTCAATTTTATGGTAGTAAAAAACCCAGCTTCGAATTTCTTTTATAATTGCATGGATAGCTTACAACGGTATTGTACTTCATTTATTGTAGGTATAAGAAAATAATTGTAATTTGTATCATTTCCTGAATGAACATTTGATATCAGAAGAAAGACTTTATTAGATATATTGATTTCGTTTATTGGATATTTTAATTTAATATATACCAATGGTGTGTGCTCAGGGGGTAAGTGTTGTAAATCAATCCCAAGGTTTTCTCTCGAAATTGAAATATTACAAAATAATTCTTTATAATTATTATGGATGGTATAAAATAAGGATTTTCCCTTTTTTGATTAACTTTTTTATTGCAATTGTTCTATTTTAGCAATTCATCGGAAGAATAGGGTAAATTCTTTATTGTATCTGTATTCGAGACAAGTGCATGAATACAGAATATGTTTCGCCCCAAATAGTATTGGAAGTATTTACACGAGAATCATTCTTTTCTTCCACAAAAACGATTTATCAGCATTTTAAACAGACCACTGTAAAATGTCCAGCACATTTTCCATCACTTTTCGGAATATTTGGGTGTTTAACGAATAATGAATTGTAACCTTTGGTTTCATTAGCAAATAACATCACAGAAAACTGAATCGTTTTATTTACTTTTGATTAACGTATTAAAATTGTAACCTTAAATTTTTCTTAATTTAACTATGCTTCTTAGTTTCGGCATTCAAAAATAAGTAAAAAGAAATAAGACTCATTTGGATGAAAATAACTCTAAAAATTTATTTAAAATAGGAAACTGTATGAAGCATAATTGGTAAGAAAATCATACAACTTAGTCAAAATTGGAAATACAAACCTCAAAATTTTATAAGATCCCTAGAAACGAAATTTGAAAAGTATGAGGCATCAAACTACACAAATCGTAAGCTAACTTTTAAAGAAAGAGTTAATATTCCTAGAAAATTGTGGGTGCCATCTACAATGCATATTTCGAAACTCTTCATTTGATAATGAAACAGAAAATTTTAATACTATTGAAATAGCTATAGGTCACTGACTAGCGTCGTTCAAATTGTTGTGGCAAGAAATCATTGTTGAAATCAGTTAAGAAGTATTTCTGACGTAGAGAAATTTCACATAAGCATCCCGATGGAAATGTATTTGTTAACGATTTAAACAATATGATATAAGAACATAATAAAGCGTATTTCATACTGCTAGAGAGAAAAAGAAGTTAGAAAAAAGTCCTATTATAAGAACAGCAATTTTTTGTCGTAGAAAAGGTCTTCAAAGCAATCATTTTAATTATGGTCAAGTTGGCAGAATAAACGAAAGCTAGCATTATCACGATAGGCATTTTTCGTCAGTCGCTTGACTTCAGAATCAGGGCGCTCCGTGGCTGAGTGGTCTAAAGCATCACCGCTAATCGCTTGAGAGCGTAGGAGTGTGGGTTCGATTCCCACCATGGCCCTGGGTGTTTTCTTCGTTATTCTTCTGTGGTTGTACATCTGTCATTGTGCTATTTGTCCTATTATCGACGAAGACTTACAAGCGGATCTTAAGAATCAAGCATACAAGTCTGAATATATGTAATGTAATAAAATAAATACAGAATCAGTGAAAGAGATGAAATGCTTGTTTAAAATCCACTGCTATTATCTGATGTTTTTAAACAACCATTTTTCGCCTATAATAAAAAACGAAATTATACTTGTTTGTTAAGAAAGGTAATTAAGAAAGATTCATTGGAAAAGAAATTTAAAATGTATTTCTGTAATAGTAAATGAAAACACGGACATTTCTTTTACAATCTCTTCATGTTCACATGTGTGGGCTGTAAGGATAATAAATATTTATTAATTGGACTTATTTTAAAATTTATGCGAATAATTTCATCTCAGAAGAAGAAAATATAGTCAATATAATTTTAAAAAATTATAATCATTAGGATTAAATGTAAGATATATGAGACGCCAAGGACGTAATTATGTAGTTACGATGTTTGGACCACTTAGTGCTGTAGAACCCAAGATGAAAAGAAAAAAATTTACATCGTAGAAATTCCCAGCGTGGATTTTCAAGCCTTGGTGAGAGAAAATAACGATGCTGAAATCCTTTATCTTTTGATTGTACATATCATCTCTCATTCTTTATTTCGGCTATTTAAAGCACAAGTCTTGTCAAAGAGATTTGTTTGGGAAACATTAAAAAACTGTATTCATTCAGGGATATTGTTAACAGAAATCGTGTCTTCAAGACAGCCCTTTAAAACTGTATCCTTCGTCTAGAAAAGCAGTGAACAGTGGACTGAGACTGAAAGCGCTTGGTGTGTACCAAAGGTTAATGTCGTTCGTCCTCATCTGGCTAGTAAAGAAAAAAATATAGAGTATGTTAGGTCATCAGATGGTAACTAAAAGTTTAGTGTCGGTTGTCACACGTTCATGTTGTAATGAAATCGAAATCAAAAATATTCAAGTTCTGAAACAAAATAATTTCGCAAATTTCGAATGATATAAATTCGAAAGACACAAATTTTTAATTCATTTTTTTTAAAAAATTTGTGGCAATATTTTACGAAAAAACCAATTTTTATTAAATTTTATGATTTAGTGGTGAAATACAAGTGCTACAACTTTGTTGAAGTAAAAATTAAACTGTCGCACAATAACATATAACTGACTAGTAATTTTGCAGGCAACTTTTAACCTTTGAACAGTAAAATCTATCAAAATGCTATGGAATCATAATAAGAAGAATAATGAAAACGTTAGTGGTGAGGAAATTCAGTATTTTGCTTACAGACATCTTATTTTTTTATATAGATATTTCAGATTTATGTGGAAATCCCACACGATTTACAAATGTACCACAGAATCAAAATTACAAGTCAGTAATAAATGTTCTCAGTATCGAATCGAACGTATGCAAATGTACTAGCATCTGCGTATGAATACATTGATATTCACATCCTATTTCGCGTCCTTTTTCTTGTGGATACTAAAATGAAGCAATCCAAATTAACATGACATTGTCATCATTAGCTCTGACGTTTAATGGCTTTTTAAATCTAAGTTTTCTCCTGCCACTATTCAATTTTAATGGATTTTACTTACAGAGGTTACTAATCAATTAAGTTAGTTCCAATTTTATTGTGCATTTTATTTTGTAAACTGATATGGACATGTATATTTTTTATAACTCCTTAAAATTTAATTTAAAATTTGAGTCAACTTCAACTGCAAGTTATCATTCTTTTAATTTAAATGCCGCTATTTGCAAACTCGACAAATGCATTTGGTATTTGTGGTAGTAATTTTGAAAACAGAACATAGGCTAATCCAGGGCTTCCCAACGTGTGGTCCGCGGACCCCTTAGAGGTCCGCCGACTCTTTCTAGGGGTCCGTGGCCACGGTTCCCAAGTGTTGACTCGATGGTAGTTTAGTGCCGGTGAATGTGGCCTTTCATCTCGACTTTTTAAACTCTGGGGGTCGCGTTTAAACTCTTACAGTGCTCAATGTGTAGAAACCCTTTGAGCATAATCTTCGGAAATGGCGTGAGCTCAGCCGACCAATCTGAGTGCTCATTGCCTCTTATGCACTCCTCGTTTTGTTTGAGGCATACGGTCGCCCACTTTTTCTCGTTTTTCTCAAGACATCATTCAGTGTTAAACTTCCTTCGTTAGTGCACCACATTTGCTTTTTGCATAGTTTATTACTTCTATCGTAGATCAGTGGCAGAAGTCGGGATCATTGAAGAAGCTAGCAGTTTCTCCATCGCCTTCACTGCAAGGAAAGCTCCCGGTTGAAATTAATGATGAATGAGGACGGCCAAATGAAGAACAGTCACATGAAGCGCCACAGCCGGATTTATTATGCGAAAGCTCTGCAAGTTCTCGATTAGCTGCAGTACCCTGTGGAAGGGGAATAACTAAAAAGCGTTAGTACAACGAAAGTTATTTAAAAATGGGCTTCCTCGAGACTGAAGAGGGTAAAGCTCAGTGTGAAATTTGCGCACGAGTCCTTCCGAACAGTTCGATGGTTCCAGTTAAATTGCGTGGTCATTTTGAGGGTCATCACCCGGACCTCTATACTAAAGAGATCAATTTTTTCAAGAGGAAAAGCACTGAATTAGCTGCTTCTCAACATTGCATGAAAACTCATGCAAAAACAATTAATAAAAACTCACTAAAAGCTTCTTTCTTGGTAAATTATTGGGTGGTGAAGCTCATACCATTGCGGAAACCCTCAGAAAACCATGTGTTAGCGATATTGTTTCGTGTATGTCAGACGAAAAAGCAGTAAAATTTCTTATCTTCAGTGCCACTTTCAAACAATACTATCAAGAAACGGATAGTTGGTACAGTCTGAGTAAAAACTTTAAGGCCAGTAAACATTTTTGAGAAAATGGAAACATTTAAACTGAGGAATTTAAATACCATTCGATTGATAATTATTAAGCTTAAATAAAAGTAAAAAAAAGTAGAAAAATGCAAATATTTTATTATTATAAAATATTAAACACACAGACGAATATTTGAGCCTGAGTAAAAGCTTTAATGCCAATATAGAAAATAGCATATAAGAAAAAAATTGCAAATTCTTAGAAGGCTGTGTAGGAGCCATTTCTTTAAATTGCTTCAAATATTTTTGTTTTCATGGATGACACGAGTTTTTGACAAAGGGTGGGGTTGGTTTTATACCATTCATCTTTGATAGTAGATTTCAGCTCTGTTGTTGATGTAAAATGTCTCCCATTTGCATAAACTCTTCTTGCTAAGTCACCCCAAATGTTCTCTATTGGGTTGAGGTCAGATGATCTAACTGGCCAGTTCACAGTTTCAACATTGTTGACTTGGAACCAATTTTTGTGCTATTACTCAAATGGATGGATGCATTGTCTTGCTGATATTTCCAATTTTCTCCAGCAAGACATTCAGTATTTGACAAAAGATGATTTGTTAGGACATTTTGGTATCCTTGTGAATTCATTCTACCTGAAACGAATGCAATTGAGCCAACACCATTGTAAGCAAAACAACCCCAAGACATGACAGACTCTTAACATAATTGGCGCTTGGAGAATATTTCTTTTTCATTTCTTATATCATGCCAGTAGAAATTCCAGCCATCTGGTCCAATCAAATTCTATTTTTTTCGTCAGAAAAAATAATTTCTATCCATTGGTTGTCCCAGGTCATAACTTTCTGGCCAAAGTTCAAGCGCTCTATTTTGTGTCTTTGCAATAACTGAGGCTTAGTCAATTTTGCTGTGTAAGTGTACCTTCCAGACCTTCTAATTGTATTATAAATCGTTTTTGACAAACTTTTAAGCCTGTCGTCGGAATCAGTTTCCTGGTTGAGTACTTTCCAGTAGATGCAAGTATGCAAACTCTTCTTTCATGACGCGAGGATAAAGCTTTAGGTCTTCCCCCAGTATTCTTTTTACCATAATTGTCTTTCAATTTTAAAAAAATTGTTGACTACAGTCTTTGATCTTCCTATCTTTATCGCAATAGCAAGACTACTCATTCCTGTTGAAGACAAAGCTACGATCTGTCCTCTTTCACGATCAGTTTACTTCTTACCCTTCACCATCTTCACAAAGATTACCAATACTTCGAAGAAACGTATGACACATATGAAAAAATTGCAGAGTTGTCACAAGCTAGTAATTGCAATGGTAATTACATGATTATATTATATTTATTTTTAAAAAATGACTGGTGGTCTTAAAGTTTTTACTCAGGCAGAAATACTAACATGTTTCTCACAATTATGTATTTACAAATTATGTTTATAGCATTTATTTTTTATCAATGAACTTTAATAATTAATATTATTTGAATCTCTTTTATTTCATTTTACATTTTCTCAAAACGTTTTACTGGCCTTAAAGTTTTTTCTCTGGCTGTATGTCAAATGATGTGAAAGAATCTCCGGTTTTTCGGAACCAACACAATTCATTTTCTCTCCAAATAGATGAATCTACTGACGTTGCGGGATTAGCGATTTTATTGGTTTTTGTTCATTATGCATACTCGGGATGTTTCGAAGAGGACCTTTTATTGTGCAAAGCACTTCCTGACCATACAACAAGTGCTGAAATATTTCGTTTGGTGGATGAGTTTTTAAGAAAGAACGAAATTCCATGGTCTAATTGCATCGATGTGAGCACAGATGGTGCAAAGGTTATGACAGGTCCAATGGTCGAAGCGGTAACAAAAATAAAAGAAAGCTCGAAGGATTGCAGTAGTAGTCATTGTATTTTCCACAAACATACTTTAGCTATGAAAAAAATGGCTGTATCCTTCAAGAAAATTAAAAATGAATCTGTAGTAATTATTAATAACATAAAATCACGGCCTTTGGAGTCAAGACTTCTCAGAATACTGTGTGAAGATAAGGAAAGCCTTTATTATTCTTTGCTTCTGCATACAGAAGTAAGGTGGCTCTCACATGGGAATACACACTCTCTCGATTATATGAATTACGTTTAGAAGTCCTTGCTTTACTTTTAGACTGCCATAATACCAAATTAGTAGAGATTATTAATCGAAAACTGGTAATATATATTTGCTTATTTGGCAGATATATTCTCCAAATTGAGCGAAATGAATACATCACTGCAAGGAAAAGCTATAAGAACGATCACGGCGAATGACAAAATTCGAGCGTTTAAGAGGAAAATCAATATTTGGTCAAAGAGTGTGGAGGAGCTCGAGTGTTTCCCTCTTTTCAACGATTTTTTGAAAGACAAGACATTACCGCTTGGGAACAATTTGTTTCATGACATCCTTGAACATCTCCGAAGCTTGACGTCATCGTTGGGACATTATTTTCCAACAATTCAAAAAGAGAAGCTCCAGGAATACGAATGTGTGGTCAACCCAGTCGTTGTATCCAAAAAGCCGAACATACTTGAATGAATATGAGTTCTTGATAGAAATTGCCACAGAATCAACCTTGAAATCTACTTTCGATAGTGATGGTTACTTACACTTTTGGATACGATTGGAAAACAAAAATTCTACCCCTTGTTGAAAAAGCAAAACGAGTTCTACTTCCATTTTGCAGCGAAATACATCCGTGAATCCGGATTCTCGATCTATGTCGGCACCAAAACTAAGTACCGAAGCTATCTAGATGCTGAACCTGACATTCGTCTCCAGTTGTCAAGTACTGAGCCCGACTTTTTCAAAATTGTGTCATCAGAAGTAACCTCAACCTTCACATTAAAATTCCATTGTTATTCTTACAGACTCATCTCTAGTAAAGAACGCATTGCGTTTCGTCGACGAACAGTGAATGTTCCTGGACTATAACTTTAGTAGGCATTTGTTTGTATTTTCTATAAATTAAAAATTAATTGAATTCTGTTTGTATTGATATTTTTGTTCTGAAAATTAAAATGCTATCCAACGAATGTTGCCTTTCTTTGCAATATATTCCCCTCCACTAATTTAGAAATATGACCTGCTTTGTGTGTTGAAAGATGTGAGTAAATCCAACAGCAAGTATCTGAATATACTGTGGGAATTCAGACTAATGGAAACGTAGTTAACTTAAAGTTTTTTTTGTTTCTCTATTCATCATTAAATCAAAGATTCTTGATTCACCGTGGGGTTATTGAAAAAAATGGCACTTGCATAATGAAGTTTTTAACTTTGATGGGCTACGAACTGAATTTTACTAGTTACTGTGCTCTTGACTGACAAGGGTCCACCAGCTAAAAAGGTTGGGCTAATCATTTCTATTGGCTCTGCACATGGAAATGTACCAATATTCACCATAAGTTCAATAAATGTGCAAAAATTTTGACTTGTCAGTAAAAAAATATCTTTTTACTACTGCAGAAATGATTCCTATTCCATTAATTCTTAAATCATTTCAGACTACGGAATCGGAACTCCACTCCTTGTTTGCCTCTTACGGGAATGTGAAAGCAACCAAGATCATCCTGGACAGAGCTGGAGTATCGAAAGGGTGAGTTCATGAAAAGTTATATTTCAGTTCATATTAGACTCACAATAAAACCGTCAGAAAGGAAAATTTAAATTAGTTTCCCAATGATATACCATCGGTGGTTTAGTCAGGAATCAAAAGAAAGCCAATGAAACTCATCAAGGTTCATGTGTCTGTTACATAAACCAAAGTGATTTATTTTGATTTCAAATTTCTCTGAAGATGTGACTCAATGGGGTGGTAGTTCTGTTAGAGTTTTTAATTCTCGGCTACTAAGATTTTCACCTTTGCGGACTCAAACGAGAGAAAGTGATGGCACTTTTATGTAGTGGGGCATTCAACGTTCTATAGATTAATTTTGTCATTTTTGTTACGGTTGATAGCAAAACCAACGAGAACAAATGAGAAAAATCATAAAAAATAACATGATTTCGAATTCGGGATTTTAATTTCAAGGATAATTCTATATTTTTGCAAGATAATGTGGTGGGAGTATACTTATGTAAAGTACTTCAAAGAAATTCATTTCTCAAATTTAAAAGAGCTTGACACAGATATCATTAACTAAAATTGTGTGCCCAATTGCTTGATTGGATTTTTTAACTATTTAACTTAAAGGTCATGCATATTTCCAAAAAATTAAATTTATTGCTTGAGAAATGAGTTGTGTTGATAAAATAGTTGTTCATACATTAAGGAATAAATTATTTTTTGATATTAATGAATAAATTGTTTTTAAAATAAAATTATTTCCATTACGAAAGCATTCAGATACATATATTTATATCAAATGGTAAAGAGATCTTAAAGCTGTTTAAGAGAATGCATTCAAATTCCACCTACAATAATGAATGATGGGTAGTTTCGAAATGTCCGGAGCAGACCATTAATAAATTGATTGCTAAGCAATAGAAGAGTTTTCAACATATCCAATTTTGCTCGAAAGTTAATTATATATTTGATATGAACCGGAGAATAAATTATCAATGTGTTCTAATCATGCAAAATGAGATATTCCGTATTCAATGGTACATTGTTAAAACGAACAATGCAAAATAGAAAGAAAAAACTACTTGCGTAAAATTTAGTTTAAACCACATCATATTGTGTAAAAAAGGACAGTAATAAATAATGAAAATGAAATTCTTGTTATTAAGGAATTCTTTTGCCATTTGCTTTAATTACTTCAAAGTCTCTATTTGGTATTAAATCATATAAGACTTGAATTTCAGTTTAACAAAAATTATCGCAAACACAATTCAAAGCTCCAGAAAGTTCAATCAAAGATCCATATTGTTTGCCCACGACACAAACAAGCTTGACAGTTACTCGACAATAATGATTTCTGGACATTTAGCAGGCCATGGCAAGACCCGCACTTCATTTGTTTCAAACTAATATTTAACAACATTGATCATGTGAATTGATGCTCCATCCTGCTGAAATATCCAACTTTCTCCATCTAGCTCAGCACCATAGTGAAGAAACTTTGAATTTAAACTTTGAATCTAATCTTTGTATTCTGTCTTCCATCCAGAAACAATAGATTTGTCTCGCCATTGTACCCAACAGCTATCTAAATCATTTAACTGCTTCTTCCCATATGTTTGTCAGAATAAAATTCTTATTGTGTACCCATACAATTCAAATAATATTGATAACAATCTGAGCGATTTAGATTGAATTTTTTCAACAGAAAAAATATTTGGAAATTCATTTGGACCTCCAAGACATGTGTTCTTTGGTCCACTGTAGCCAGTGCTCAATGTGTCTTTTTTTCCATTTAGGATGGTGCTTTCTTTTCTTGAATATGAATTTTTCTGATCTTTTTATGTTGTTGTAAAGTGTTGTTCTGGTTACATGTGTGATTCCAGCTTAGTCTTATGCTTTTCCAATGCTTTCACGCATTTTTTGAAGTTTTTTAAGGATTTTACTTTGATCACATGGTGTCAATTTTTTAAGATCTGCTGTTTTTCTCTGACTC
Organism: Latrodectus hesperus; assembly: GCA_037975125.1. Lineage (NCBI taxonomy): Eukaryota > Metazoa > Arthropoda > Arachnida > Araneae > Theridiidae > Latrodectus > Latrodectus hesperus. The sequence continues at coordinate 29,638,714 of CM075857.1, read as the reverse complement.
TCTGAATTTTTCAAGAAATTAGAATCAGTTTTTGGATTAATGTGTAAGTACTTTGCAGTTTCTCTCATATCTTTGATAGTATCTTTATATGCTACAATATGGCCATTTTGAAATTCACTTAAAATCACTTTTAACTCTTCTTTTGGAAATTCACTTAAAATTTACTTAGAAAACACTTCTAATATAGAATCGTTGAAGAAAGACAAATGTCTTCCTGTAAAACTTTATGCAGATGCTAGTGGATATGCTATAGGATCTGTACTTGTGCAAATTCAGAATAAATTCGAAAAAATTTAGAATTGTTTTTTGAGCCTTAATGAAGGCCAAAAAGAATTATATTACAGAATAGGAGTGATTTGTCATTGAATTATCTATCAACGAATTTTGGTCGTATCTAATTGGAAAATATTTTAATATTGTGATCTCATTGTTCACTATGAGAGTTCATAAATAAAAAAAAATCCTTCTGGAAGATTTGTAAGATTGTCTCTTCGATATATTTAGGTTCAAATTTAAGAAATTTTAATAGATACTATTATATATTCATAACATAAGATCATTATTTACCAAAGCACCAATAAATACAACATATATATAGACTCATGGTCTGTGCTTATAGCGTTGGTTGGATGTAATCATAAGATTAATACTCTTCTTGAAATTCATAAGATGTACAAAAAAAAAATACTGGAGCATTCATATTTCATTAGGTCAAGTCTCACATATGCATCAAAAACAATGAAGATGCAGAAAATGCAGCTAAAGAAGCGACAAAATTCAAACAAATTGGAGGATATCAGTAAAAATTAACAAAACAAGAATTTAAAATGCGGACTAATGAATCTGAATTGAAGAACTAGCAATGAACATGGCAGAATTCAAACAAAACAATGGGGCTCCATTTGTTCTACCCTAAAGTCTCCAGAAAGATATTATAGAGGGACATTTTGATAAACTAAGTTCCTATGTAATACGGAACTTTTGGAGCTTGCAGAAAAGAGCTCCATGGAAAATAAGATATTTGCTGAATCCGGACAGCCTGCTATTTCATTGCCAGAAATGTGATGACGTTAGAAAGAATCCATTTCTTAAAAAGTACCAGCACTGATTCTCAAACGTTTCCTCATACTTAAAAGTTTTAAGGCTATAATTGATGAAGCACTTATAGCTGAACCCCAATATCAAATGTCATCTTTATAAATATTGTTAACTCTTTATTATTGCCTTTATTTTGTTTCCTTGTTTTAAAAATATTTTTAATCCTCAATTAATTGTAATATCTCATATCTTTTGTAAGTTTAATTTTCTTGTACTTTATTATATTGTATTATTTTTGTCTTTGGATTCAATAAAAGCTGAGTCAGCTCCTTCTTCTGTTAGAAGAAATCTCAGTGCATCAAGGTGTGATAGAAGCCCGGCCAAAAAGGCGGCTGTGCATGGAGACCTTTAGGGCGCATGGGCCGGCTGCGAATGCTTCGGTTCATACTCCATCACGTGGCCTGATTGGTTAAGGCGTCGTTCTCATTTTCATAAAGTAATGAGTTCGAATCCCGGCTTAACCGAAGATCCGTCGTGTTCACTAAAGGCGGCTAGAAAAAGTTAAAACTAGGATGCTCTCAATGTACTACAACTGAAATAATACCTATCGAAATGGCAGGGTAAATATTGGGGGTCTTCTGCTTGGTCCCTTCTTCAAAATTACGAAGATTCCACCCGGCTGCTTCTATCTAACTGGTAGATCCCAATTCAGGGCTGGGTACAGGAAAACATCTAGGTGCAACAACATACTCTTCCATCGCTGTTTTCTTCAACTGATTTGCTGCAGACTTCTGTACCTGTGACCGTCTCGCCTCACATTTACGATTTCTCTTTTGATTCCAATAATCGGCGTTTCTTGCTGCCGTATGCCTTCGGGTTGGACCTTCTCACTTATTTAATGTTCCTCTTATAGCACGAGCGCTGTAAAGTAGTTTAATTTTTCTGAGAACTTCCATCAGTGATCAATAAAATCTCAGCTTTGCTAAAAGAAATGCCTCACAAGCTTTATGAAATTCCTTTTTGCTGATTCCTGAATCATGGCAGTATTACCTTTAATGAGCTAGCTGATTGTGCTGCTAAAAAAGATAAAGATCCCATTAACCAGGGAGTAATTTATGCCGATATCAAGCATGTTCTCCTTCCTTGGCAGAACTCATAGAATCAGCAAGTGGTAAACAAGTATTACTGCTTAACGCTTTTTATTCAGACTTCGATGCCATGTTACCTCGAATTCGCATCGGCCACATTCGTCTCACGCAGGACTACATTTTATCAAATCTCTCAGCTCTTTTCTGTTCGAATGGTGAAAATATTTTAACCGTATACCATATCTTAAGTGAGAGCCCTAATTTCAAACAATATCGTTTTACTTTTGTTCATAACTTTACCTCAATTCGGACGACTTGATTAGGTAAGCATTCACATCCAGTTCTCAAGTCCTTCAAAGTCTGTTTTTATATTTCAGTGCTTTTAATGACTTCCTTTTTGAGCTTTTTATTTGTTCCATTTTTATTCTTATACGAATTTAATTCCATTTTATCTCTTTACAGCTGTAAATTTGTGTTTCCTCAATTTTTACGATTTAGCTCTTATTATAATATTTATATTTGTCAGCTGTTTTACAGTTTCTTCGGTGCAGAATGCTCTCATTTGGTTATTGTGCTAGAAAAAGACATTCACTCACTCAACCATAATATAAATTAAAGATATGCATGGATTTTTTTTTTTTTACTTTTTTCTAAAATATCACAAGGAATTTAAATTTTATAAATATGTTGTTCTCTAAAATACACTAATTGATAATATATAGGATGAATAATTCATTGGACTTATTTGTTATGGACGCGTCAATACATGATATTGACAGAATTTTAAATTGAAGTCTTTTAAATTTTTCATATTTCATAAATACTGTAATTTTTTATATATTAAAAGAAAACTAAGTATTTTTGAATGGAAAATTATTAAGATATTATTTTAATTAATTTATCATTTTACACTCAATTTGAAAAAATAGTTTTACAAGATATCATTTGTTATAAATACAAACAAGGAAACTTCCGACAGAGAGTATGTATGTATACATATGTATACACACATATATATATATATATACATATGTATACATACATACATACATATATATATATATATATATATATATATATATATATATATATATATATATATATATATATATATATATATATATATATGTATACATATATACATATATATATATATATATATATATATATATATATATATATATATATATATATATATATATATATATATATATATATATATATATATATATATATATATATATGTATATATATATATATATATAAATATTTAAAATACAGAATTTATGTGAATAGGAACTAAGAAAGTCATGATATTGAACCTATTTCAGTGAGCCAGAAATCAAGCAATTTTTTAAACGCCTTAAATTTTTATGTTGAAAGCCGCGAAAAAATGATATTTTAAAATATTGTATATTATATCAATGGGAAACCCCCATAAAAATTAATGATTTAATTCTAAAATTAAGCATTTATAGGAAATCACTTTCAAACTATAGATGCCATAAATAATTTATTTTTACATTAGAAATCAGAGTTCAACGTTTTTATTCTGAAAAGCATTCTCTGCAACATTTTTATTCTAAGATACCAAAACAAAATTTTTTCCTGAAAAGAATATCTTTGTTTTTATTTTCGATATGTTTAAATAAATCTAAATAAAAATTTCAAGAAAGTTTAGTAATCTTCAAGAAATTAAAAAGAAATAACATTTTATTTTCTATGTAAGCATTCATGTAAAATTTATTTCTGATATTCATATTCTATTTTAATTTCTACATAACTTTTTATTAATCTGAAAAACAACATTTTGTTCTACTATTCATGAATGGGGAAGGGTTGCAGCCTCCGTTAAGACTGGAGCGCCCAAAGGAGGACTAAGCTCCGTAGCCCCTAGGCTTTAGCTGAGCAAATTGGAGTGGCCTTCATGCCTTGGGGGACCCTACCAGGAGAAGAATCTCCCGACGTACTTCGACAACTCCGACTAGGAACACCCCCTCGCCGGCATCTAGTGCACACTGTGAGGTAGCCTGTGGGGCTTGAGTGGGTTAACAAACGGCTATTGCCCGTTTCAGAAGTGGCCATCTTAGTAACTTGAAATTCGTCGAGGGTACGAAGAAATTCGAAATTTGCTCCAAGTGCTTAAAGGGGAACATGCCTCTCCTGAACATATTCTTCAATGCCTTGGTCTCTCCGTGAGAGATCTGATGGAGAATCCACTTATGGTGCCGGACTGTTTGAAGGTGTACGCACTCATGGACCTGGTTTAGCGCTGCTGACCTCGGGGGCATGCAACAACAACAACAACATTTTATAGATATTTAATCATATTCTACAAAATTAAGTTAAGAATATATAGTATCAATAAATATAATATTATTTATCCAAAAATAACAGTAAAAATATTACTTTTCTGAAGTTTTATTTTTTAAATAAATAGTTAATTATAAAAGAAAATCTTTATAATCTATCTATGAATATATTGTTCTGAGAAATATTATTTAAAAGAATTCTAAAAGAATAAAAAAATTAATTCCCAATTCTGAAGTATATTTTGTTTTCTCATATATCGTGTCGAGTTTTGTGTTTGTTAGGATATTGGTGGTGGAAGCACGAATTGTGCCGAAGAATTATGTCATAGATATTCACAGATCCTCTGGCTCAGAGGTTTCATGATCAGAGAGGAATTTGCAATTGACGGGAATAAACTGGTGGCAATGGATAAATAGTAATGGATTTAGCACTTTGGACGGGTATTTAATCACTACTCTTCGGAGAAATTTCTTAAAATAAAAAGTAGACTAAATATAAAAATGAAACAAAACGCAATAAAATACAATTCCTCCGTTTTTGTAAATTTTATTTTTCTCAAAATGATTTACTGTCTTGAGCAAAAAATACAGACAAAACTGAACAAAATGAAAACTTAAACTCTGATATTTTAAAATCTAATCTTCAAAAGATTCCCTTTTTTTAGATGAATTTATAATCATAATAGTTGTCATTGATTTTCCCATGGAACTTAGAGGTACTAGATTCAGCACAGGTGGTTTCAAGTGTCTTATCACCAAGGTTATCTTCATTCCTTCCAAGGTCCGACTTTATCATCGGTTTCAATTTTGCAATAGTGGAATCCCCCTATGGAATTTGGATTTTTCTCAACAATATCAAATCGTATTTTCCTATCGTATTTTGAGATTTTGCAATTTCAGTGTTTCAGGAAAAATTTCTGAGAATATTAAATTTTTCCATGTCTGTTTATAGGAATACATTTTCAGAGAGTAATATTAAAAATGTCCTACAGAAACGAAACGTTTTGAACAATTATCTCAGGAATTATTTTTTTATAATTATCGAATGCTCTAGTAGGAATTCAATCTTCTAGAATGAATCTTTTATGGTCTTTATATATTAATGCTATTTCACTGACTTCAACTGATTACTGTTAATATCCTAATTAAATACATAATTCTATTGTGCTCATTTTTATTATAAACATTCTTTAAAATCTTCGAAAGTTATTCTATTTTTAACTAAAAAATTTTTTAACTCATTTTCGATTGTTCGTGATATACTTTTCAGTTTTGAAAACATACCTTGTAGTGTGATAAATTTTTCAATTATATTCCTTCTTAGTTTTTCCAAATATTTTTTATCTACTAATGAGAGAGAAATAGTGTATCTATTGTTTTTCTGGACAATCGGATATATCAAAATAATTTTAATCGTCAATTTCATACCTTCATAAATATTATCCGTCGTATTATCATATATAAAGCTGTTATGTATTTCATATTATTTTTAAGTTTAGGTTTCATGACATTATAATGAAAATCAAATTTCAAATATTTTGAATCCAACATAAAGTAATTTACTTTAGTCTTATTAATCAATTCAGCGATTAAACTTTCTTTAAAAGTAAATTTGTTTTGAAACTTGATTTTCTGAAACTTGTTCATAATTATAATATAATCAGACATCAATTCTCTTTCGTACGTTTTCATTGTTTTCCAAACATAGAATTATTTGTGAATTTAAAAAATAAAAACTTTTTCAAAATGGATTGCAGCATTTTTCTTCATTCCAGTGTTTAAATCAATATTTTTTGCGACCAATCTAATTATTTGCTGACCTTGACATATGATATAATGATTTACGAACTTTCGTCAGTTTTAAACCCATGTCCAAATATATTATTATATTGTAACAAAATACAAATATAATAATCTAATTTGCTTATATCTATCTAAAACTCTATTCTCTACCTCTATACTCTAAAGATAATCCTTATTGGAAGGTATGTAATCGTTTGGGAAAGTTTAAATCAGCTTCTGACATATAACCAAATTGAAAATCATCTATTATGACTTGAACAGTAGCTCTTTTGAAATCATTAATCCACTTAAAATCACCAGAAGATACAGACTCGTGTTAATGATGTTTCTAATCCCAGAATGTGTGGTATCTACACCATTCCATAAAACTAAAAATTTCTACAAAAATCTAAAAACAGGTATGGGTCCTTTAAAATCTCGATAACTTTAAAACCCAAGCACCTGAAAATATCGTCCGGAGAGGCTTGTTCAGCCCTGCACCAATCACACTCCGGAAAGTCCCTCTCCCCCTGAAGACATGTAAGGGATCTGATCTGGGATCTGATGCGGCCACTCGAAAATCATGAGAGATCCGTTTGCCTTTTCCTTGAAAAATTGAGCTGGGGACACCAACAAGGTCTTTTTTCAAAATACCAACTGTGTTCAAGAAGGACTCTAAAAAGTGCATTCATTTCAATCTTTTTAGTTCAGGAGATTTCTGTATAAGACAGATTTCATCAAATTACCAGCGATTTCGTTACCATTCAAGCCAACATGGGAGGGACCCACTGAAAATGTTCTCTGTGCCCCCCAAAAAGCCGATCAGCAAAATCATGAATATTCAGGTTTGTCACATCTCCCACAGTCGTCCCGTGAGAAAGATACTGAATGACTGTCCGATAAATCCAAATGTCCTTCATGCCCTTGAAAATGGTATTGATTCGTTTCTTAACCGTACGACTTATTAGCATCGAGAAACACATAAAATAATTAGATCTTTGTTGCAGGTATTCATGTATTTATTAGTAGCTTTTCCAAATCGATTAACCAATACTGAGAAATGTCTCCTTGAATTCCTTTTTACTAGCATTTAAAGCATAACATAACTCTATAAGATTTCCAACATGACCTACCAATCTGATCTAAGCGGTATAAAATACCAAGCGAAATCTAAACTATACATTTATAATACACACCTCTAAAATTTTCAACAACATTTATTTATTTTACAAATATTAGCTCTTAATCCGTTAGTTTATAGGTCCTCCAATACTTCTTTTCATTGTCCTCATACTGAGAATGTACGGTACAATTATTTAAGTGTTCAAAAATCATTGTGTGGTTGGTTAAAATCAAACAAAACACAGTTTGGGAAATACACCACTTTAATTCTATAAAGATGGTCTCACAAGCAGTCAGGTCCAGATAGTCTTCTAAATAGGGACGCCGCAGTCTTTCTTGGGAAATGCAGAAGAGAGCGTCAAAGTTGAAGTAGCTTTAGAGTAATCCAGGGTGCACCAAGAAGAGTTCTACTACGTTACAAACCTTCAACAATATGTGTTAGTATTTACTTATCTGTCTTCACATATTTCTCAGTGTATTTACCTAAATTTTTAACATCAAATACTTATTTTTTGTGCTTGTTTATAATTTGAATCAGAAAATTTATTTTCATTCACTATATTATCAAATTTATCTTGAGAGAGACGGTAATTTCGTTTCTTTATATTCTTCTTCAGAATCCATATGATGAAAACAACCAACTCCTTTTTGGCATTAAGATTCAATTTTTCTTTCGAAAAACATTTGAACTTTTCTCTCTAAATTTCTGCTAAATTATTTTTCTTAGTTAGATTCTTTCCTAGATTCTTTGATGAAAGTGCTCAATATCAAAGACATAAATTGGAAAGAGCCAATGAACCTCAATTTCATTTTACTTATGTTTTCACGAGTAATGTAAATCAATCAAAATATATAGATTCCTTTAAAATACTTTGAATTCTCTCCAGAATAGTGAAAAGTTATAACAAAATTTCATGTGAAGATAGAAATTCAAAGAAATGGAACTTATAGATAGATGCTGAAAATCTTGCATATAAATTCATTCTTGAAAGCTTATTCCTTTGGCTGTCATGCGTTAGTTTAATTTGGCTTGTGTAACATTCAGCGAATTAAAATAACCGGATATTAATTTAAAAATAAACTAGGATCACATTAAGTCAAACGCATTTTGTAAGAATTCAAGTGGATTTTATCGTATTTTCGGCTACATCTAATGAAGTTTTCAGCTTATATATGTCTTTCCTCAATATGACAGAAATGAAAATATGAATCAAAATAACATGATTCTTCGTCATTTAGATAAGCTGGAATGTTGGTCGATAATTAAAGTTTCTATGTGTAGTTACTTGATCGATTTTAATAAAAAAACTAATAATAAGAGATTATATAATGTTCTTTTAAGAGCGGGAATAGAGAATTCAGGTTGTGAAACGAGTCGCATAATAGACTGTTCGAGTTTCAGCAAGTATCCTATCATTCGTTTCAACCCAGCAACCACAAGAATGATACTAACTTAAGTAATTTAATAATTGAATTCAGCTTGAGATTACTTTAACCAAAATTACTTCTTTGAAAGAGAAACAAGTGCTCCATGAATAGGCAATTAATAATAATTCAGACTTTTAAAATATAAGGATATTTTTATATTTTATTAAGCAGCTATTTATTAGGCTTTGTTGGAATTAAATAACAGAAGGACTCATTGGGGATGTGCTTAAATTAATTAATGATGGTCATTATGATGTGGAAAATTTTTTAACCAACCGTAATGATCCAGCGTTCGATAACGACGGCAGTTAAAAAATACTCAGAACAGTTTGTTTTCAGCTTTATTAAGGAAAAATTGCCATGAATGAAGAGGAATTAATGATGATAATTTAAGCAGTTTTTTTAAAATTCAAGTGACTAAAGAAGATTGCAATAATGTTATACAAATATTTACATATCAAAACAACTTGAAGTTCAATAGACACAAGAAATAAAAGAAGTAATATTTTTTTTTATATCAAGTTTTCCACTGATAGAAAAAACGTTATCAGTAAAAGATATTTTAAAAATACTTTTTTATTTTTAGAAGAAAATGATTTTGTTACTACGAAGAATAGAAAATTTTTGACTTCCGATAATTTCGATTCAATGAATAAATTATACGTTAATGAAAGAATTCAAATTCATGAAAAAAAATTAACTAGTTTTTACTTAATTAATAAAATTAAAAGTTTTTTTAATATGGATTAGATGAACACTTTCATTAAAGAAAAATGACGTATATAATTTTGGAAATGAAAGATTTACGTATGTCACATACTGGGTCCGATTAAGTCTAATTGAGTCTTCTTTTTTTTCTTTTTTAGGAGTCCCCTTATTTTCCCATTTATAATTCATATTGATTAAATTAAATATGCCTTCAATATGTAGGTTTAAATATATGACTGAAGACACAACTGAAAACTTAGGAGAACGCACGAGATATATTCACGTCAGAAAAACATCTCTTCATGCATTTTTATAAAACATGAGTAAAATAACAGATTGCAGAAACTTTTCGATGGAGAATATAATAGAAGGAAAAAATTATTGAACACAATCAGAGAGCGATTTAAAAAAAGTAATCTATTTGTTTTACTGTTCAAAATATTCTTTAAACACACATGGAAAATTCCAAATCGTTCAGAGCATTTCTTGAAACTCTAAAGTCTTTACTATTACAAGTTAAGAAAACGTTGACTTAATGTCATTGAGGAAAAATCAAATCTCCATTTGGTGAATCTAGTTTCTCAATATATATGTAATCTAAAAAAGAAACGAAAAAAGCTATATTTTGAAAAATTAGATTAAATTTGCTTTTTTCCACTCTTTTTATTTCTTTGCATTTTTTGGTCCAAAAAACTTACTCATTTTCAGAAAAAATTTAGGAAATCAAAGAAATTATAACTATTTTAGAGTTATTTTTATTCTTAATCTGTCTTTTATTATCAAAACTTTCATCCGAAGAGCCTTGGACCCATTTGCTTGAACAGATCTTCTACTAATAGTATATAAAATGTTGAAGTCCATGCACATCGTAATGCATTTGTACAACATCAAAGTAGCGATGAGATATGGGCTAAATAAATATTATAATGTATAGGAAGAGTTTTTACATAATTTAATGAATATATTTTAATCATACGACATATTAATTTTCTTTGGTTATTTGCTTTGTAACAGTCTCAACCAGGAGAATACTTTAAAATAAAAAAGCTTTCTTTCAAACACATTAAGCCAAAATTTTTTTATAGTAGTAGTTTTTATAGTTGTAGTTTATATTTTAATATTTAAATAGTTTAATGGCTTAATTCATATTATTTACATTAATTAAAAAAACATATAATATTTTTCTTTTATAAAACTGGTATTACTAAATTGTTATTATGAATTTAAAGAAGGAAAAAGTGATTATTTCTATAAAAACTTTATATCGTTTTACTGCATCATCCAGAACAATCTTCGCAAAATACAAAATCATTCAAATTTTTAAATGTTTCCTTTTTATGTAATGACATTTTCCATATTCTAGATGAGATTTATTTAAATTGTGGCACAAAGGCATTTTTCGCGTTATTTATTGGTAAAAAACTTCACACGTTCTTTACTCTTGCTTTCATCATCAATGAACTGAAATCTGGGATATTGATAAAGAGAAAAAACGGAAGAGATTCCTTTTATGACATTGTGCATTTTATCCTTTTGATATTCTTTATAGAATGTTGCAATTTATTTTAAAAATGTTGCTGTTGCATACCTCTGGTGTTTATCAACGCTAAAATTAGGCTTGTGGAAAGATCGATTCTGAAAGCCCCTGGCAATCTGGAACATGGCTTGGAGTAACCTGATGGTCAGCACACTTCAAACAGACTGGAAAAAGACTTTTTTTTCTATTAGAATAACACATAAATATCAAGTGTCCACGAATAAGCTTAGTGATGGCCCAGCTTACAACAAGTGACATAATCATAGATGGAAGAAATGAGGCAGTTTCTGTTGGCAAAAAGTAAAAGACTGACTTGGTTTCTACATTACAAAGCATTAGCTGGACAAAATAGAGCGACCTCCACGTCTTGAATGACTCTACCAGGAGTGTACATTCCCGACATGCTTCGCCCACTCCGCCCAGGGACACAACCTCGTCGTGGATAAAAATGTACTTCATATTTTAGAATTTTTTTTATTTAAATAAAAGCATTTTAATAGGATTTAATTTAGGACCTTGACAAAGACAGTATTCTTTGAATTCAGCAGTGAAATCCAACATTCATTCAGAAACAATTCGTTAATGCCTTTGTGACCTAAAAGCTAAAACTCAGAAGTTTTTTGCTTAGTGTATTACACATATGAGATTCCAACGGGTGCAGCTAATAGGGTTAACTCGTCGCACATCAAACTACCAACAACTCTTCTTATGTTGCTCTTGTTGAATGTAAATAAAAAAAAATTGTGCAGATGAATTCAGAAAGTATTCAATGATTGGAGTACATGTTAATGTCATTTCCTACAACTGTAGTGGCCAAGATTGTGGAAACCTTTTGGAAAAAGTTTATTTTTGAAAGCTCAGCTATAATAGGTTAGTTTATGTTAAGACAAGGGCGCTCCGTGGCTGAGTGGTCTAAAGCATCACCGCTAATCGCTTGAGAGCGTAGGAGTGTGGGTTCGATTCCCACCATGGTCCTGGGTGTTTTCTTCGTTATTCTTCTGTGGTTGTACATCTGTCATTGTGCTATTTGTCCTAATATCGACGAAGACTTACAAGCGGATCCCAAGAATCAAGCATACAAGTCTGAATATATGTAATGTAATAAAATAAATAAATAAAATAAAATGTTACGACAAAAAACTGAGATGAGTTAGGTTATGTTACGACAAAAACTGAATTGGAACTTTATGCTCGCATGAAACCTAACAAAATTTGAATGATTAATAATTTTAAAAATTTTATTGAAAATCACACTATATGATAGATCCTAAACCAGCAAGATAAACAAAGCGTTTGTTGACAAATAAAAGGGAAATTAGGATGTCTGAAACACAGAAGAGGAAAAAATTTGAGCCTATTAATTTGTTTCAAAAAAGAAATTGTTGCTTCAATTTTCTCTCGTGGATTCGTTGACAAATTAAAGATCCAAGAGAAGGAAAGAGCTCATATACCAAGTTTTTCTCTTAAAGAATTTCTTCTGCGAACATGAAAGCACTGTGTGATTCATGGTTTCTCTTTCTCCGCAAGAGCATTTATATATAGAAGAAAATCCAAAACTATGTAATTCAGCATTTGTCGGAAAACTCAATCTAACCACATTTTTTCAAAACATGAATCAATGTAATTGCAGTGAATTTTCGTGATAGAAAGCAAGTGCGAAAAGATGCAGGCATGTTTTCATTTATTTCATTCGTTGTTATTATAATTAATAAAAATGTTTATCATATAGATAAGATCTTCAGGGGAAAATCAAGTGCAGAATAATATTTTTATTAATAGCCGATTTTGCTTGAGCATCTACTTTTTTGTTTCAAGTAATTCCAGAATGACCTGGAATCCAGACTTATTGAACAGATTTGCAAATCTTAGTTGCATTTACTATCCGATGTGTTGAATGATGGTTGAAGAAGATGTTGAGAGAGTTTTCAAACTGCTTAGACAGGATAAGGAGTCTGGTAATATGACATAATGGAAAGGAGAAATACAGAAATTTGTCACCGCTAGATATAAAGCAAAAGCCTTTGCTTTAAAAACAAAATTTATGTTATTGATTTGCCCAATTCTTGAATCCCATTTTCTTCGAGTCACTTTTTCGTTCGCAAAGACAGAGGAAGAGCACCAGAGATATGGTTATATATTATTGTTTCCCACAACCTTACCTCAAGAAGATCGGAAGAAAAAGTGCAAGATTTCTAATGTACATCCCTATCGAGAGATACTTTTGTCTTACAACAAGAGACAACCCCTACTTCTTTCAGAAGAAATGGAATTGGTGTCGAGCATGGAAGTCATATAGCAATTCTAAGAACTAAGTTGTATATTGGATCCAATATTTTATGTTTTTTATTGGTTAACTAAACAATGGAAGAGTGTTATTTGGAGCGATAAATCGAAAATCTCCTGTTTGGGAGAGTGAAATATATAAGACGAACAATTTGCGAGCGGCAGCAAACAAGGCGAAGTTCACCATCGAATTTCTGAGAATAGTGTCGAAGCTCATTTTGTTAATAAAACAATTTCTTGTATAAAAACCAAAGCATTGGTTTGAGAAGCTGTTTTCCATTGATTCAAACACGTTGATATGGGAACAGGGGGAAAAGCAAAAGGAAAAAAAAACGTGACAAAACATCTATTTTATGGTTAGTTTAAATCGGTAAGAACGATTTTAAGTTTTTAAAATTTTCATTAATTAGTAGAGTTCTAAACTAATAATTGTAATATTTGTGAGCACCCAATCTCTTTTAAATCTTAAAACTAATGCCCTACTTGGTCATCATTAATTGCTTTTCTTTTTTTTTATTATTTGCTTTCTTATTTCTTAATAAAATTTCCTTGATAAAAGTTATTCAAATAATATCGTGATTAAATTATCTTTGTAATAATTAAAATAAAATCTTAATATTGTGAGCCATAAGAAAAATTTTTTCAAAAGAGTTTCATAATTTTGGCTACTACTGTATATTACATTTACACGCTTGATATTTATTGCAGGTATGGCTTTGTTACGTTCGAAACAGAGGAAGAAGCGACCAGGATACAAAAAGAAGTAAGAGCTGCTGTTTTCCTAAAGTAATTTTATTTTACCGCCTGAGAATGTTTTTAGCGTTGTGTTCCAGATCATTATATGTTATAAAATTCTAATTCCTTGCACATGGTGGTTAATATTGAACTGATAGTACTTAGTGGCAAGGTAACTTATGGCAGGAAGTTGAAGTAAGAGTTGAGAAGGGTAGGTGCCAATTAAGGTGAAAACCTCATCAAGAGACAGTTATTCAAAACTATGAGATGCGGTTGGTTTTTTAAGGACTACAGAAATAAAAAACTGGAAACATTGGAGTAACTTAACTGATATGTTAACCAAATTATTTTCAATCTAAAAGCATGTAACAATTATTCTTTTTTGAATTGTTACTTGGAAAATCGCATAATTTGTTTTCTGTTGGGCGTTTTATAAGATACAACACGATTCCAAATACTTTTCCATTAAATTTAAGTATGGACGGTGTCCAAGATATTAATATAAGATCTGTAAGGATTTACGAAGAAGCTTAAGGACTTCTTAAACACTCATTTAAAAAGTGACTATTGAATAGAATAAGAAAGAAGACTTCAATTTCCAACCAGATAATAAATCTTATTTATACAGGAAATATAAAGTTACAGAAAAGGAGCAGCGACAGTTTTTCTTCATCGAACTCCTCACGATTCATCCACTAATTAGAGAAAAAAGTCAAATGAAATCTTGTACTTAACTTAATCAACTTTTGAAAATAGTGATTACGTATTTAAAGAGATCCAAGAAATCATTTGATGCGTTGAAATAATGGTACAAAATAGATAAAAGCAAGAATTTATTCTCAATTTCTAAAGTATAATAACAAATCTTTCGGGTCAAAAAATATTTTCAACAAAAAAGGCGAAATCTTATTGGAAATCACTCGAAAAAATAAATTAGATGCAATTATTGATTAGAGAAAACTGAATAACAATATTCAATAGAGATCAAATCTAAAAATGCTCAAAGTCGAGCACAACACGCAAAAATTTCAGAAATAAAATTCAAAAGTAATATTTTTAAGATATAACTTATTGGCTTAAGAAGTGTAATCTAAATAAGTCTTATATAAATTATTTCGATAATTTTCAAATAATTCATTCAATGTTAGAGCAGGGTCTTCATTAGACTTAAATAACTGGGATAATCATTTCGAAGATTTGCATCTGCATGAATGCATCTGAGACCCAAGAACCATCACAGGTAGTTCGCCTTATTGAAAATTTCTAGATTTATTCATGTTTTTCGACACTGCAATTCTTGCTTCGCTTAGTTTTCTCTACACACACCAAAAAAATCGAATGTTTTGCAGCACTCGCTGAATGTCAGATTTGTCTAACTCATTTACGAATTTAAATGAATCTGATTTGTGGTGTTCAATTGAGAGAAGAAAAATTCAATTCCGATTAAACTGGATTCTTTCCGATTTTTTCGAACTTAATTTTAATCCTTTAAAATTTTTTTTTTTTTTTCAAACAGAAAAATAGAAACTTACTTTTGAATTTCTATTCTTTTGCTTTTCAAAAAGAAAAATCTTAACTCAGTATTTTTGAGAGTGTATCCTTTCCTTTAAATTTACATAATTTTCAAGCAAACTTAAAGCAGATTACGAAATATTATATTTGTTTGGATAAATATTTTTTTAGCGTTAAATGTTATGAAAATGAAAATATTATGTATCTGTGTATGTTGCAAGGGGAAAAAATTCACGGATTTCTTAAGAAAATAATTTGGTGAATGACTGATAGTGAAGAATTGTTCAGTGTTAAAAACACTTTGTCACTTATTAAGGAACTTAAAAAATAAATAACTGTATATTTTTTTCAAAATGGTTTTAACTGTTTATGTATAATTGTATTGATTTATTTGGATTTAATAGAATAATCGAATTGATCTACATTGGATTTAATAGGATAATTGGATTGATCTACATTGGATTTTAAAAATATACTTGGTCTACATGTTTACAATGTTGTCTGAGCTTCAAAATGACCGATTCATTTGATGGAATCACAGATTCCTCAGCCTCCAGAAGACCGACAAGTTGCCGAGAATATTGCAAATATTTAAACATATTATCATCGACAATATGTAAATATGGCTTTCCATCTTTACTCGCGATTGTAAATTTGGAGACAATAGCATTATCCCAAAAACTTTTTTACAAATAATTGTAAAAAAAGAAAAGAAAAACGAGCAGAACATCAGTGTTGTAAAAATGGTAAAAAAAACATCAAGGGTTAAGCAATAAATATAAAATTAACGTACATAATTAAGATGACAAAATCATTTTTCCCTTTAAATTTAATAATAATTAATTAAGAAACGAATCAATAAATAAATTTATATAAAAAATAAGAGTTGTAAGAAATTAGTAGATTAATTTAAGAATTTTCTAAGAAAATAAATTATATGTTTTACCCTTGTAATAACTACAGATATTACACAATTTTTTTTATTTACTAGTGTGGAAAACAATAAATTAACTCATAGAAAATATTGATTGTTTGATTATAATTTTCATAATGGGCTGAAAAACAGTAATTTAAGTAAGTTTTATTCTTTAAATTATTAAATTTCATACTGACATGTATACAATACTTGTTTTCTTATTTTATAGGCAGGTGTCATTTTAAAAGACAGAAAACTAAATATAGCTCCAGCAATAAAGAAACAGGTATTTTTTAACTTGAAGTTTATTTACTTGTTTATTGAAGTAATATGGAAATGAGAATGAGTCATTTTCTTGTAGAAATATCGCCCAACTGCGTTTAAATTAAAATTATTACTATTTATAAATGAGAAATCACAATTAAAATAGAAAGAAACAGTTCTCATTTAATAAAAATAAAAATTAAATGCGAATCTTTATCAAAAAGCTACAAAATTCCAGTGTTTTTTAATTAATGAAAACTTAAAATCGGGCAATGAATTTTGAAATTTTTTTTCTATTAGAACTAATTACTGAATGTTAACTATGAGCTGGGTGTTTCGTAGAGCCATTTCTCTGAGTACAGAAAAATTTCTACAAAGTGATTAATCCGAAAAACATTGAGTGATTTTATTTATACAAAACACTGACAAACTTCTTATACAATTTTCTAATTTAAAATATTAAAAACGGATTTGATTTCATAATATATATATATATATATATATATATATATATATATATATATATATATATATATATATATATATATATATATGCAGATTTTGTAATGTATCATAAATTTAGAATGAGCATTTTGAATTTTGTATATATATAAACGAAAATAACTTAATTTTTCTAAATTATTTCCACGTGATTGCATTCTTTAAACATTTCGAGTTGTTGAACCCACAACTGACATAGAATTCTCAGTTGTGGATCTTTTAAATATGTCAGAGATCGGGAATCTCACCAGAGAACTGATCGTTCATTTAAAATGAATGAAGTCTTTCGTTTACATGTTGAGAGTTTTCCAATATTCATAAAATTCTACTGTGTTTTGCTTCAATTAACTTTTAATAATTTCGGAGGGTATCCTTTGAGAGTTCTTAGAAAGATAAATACCAAGTTTTCATAAACGGAAAGATTATCATTTTAAATAATCATCAACACACAAACGCTGGGGTAAGGGAAATACCCCAGCGTTTGTGTGCATATACAAGTCCCCTAATGGATGCACACATTTATTCCTTTCACTCTTCGAATGAAAAGTTGTACTGTTGCATAACGGAATATGAAAATTATATTGCAATTTTCTGCGTGCATTGTCTATCTTCTTCTTCTTCTTAGAGTTGGGTTTGTATGTCGTTGAGTACCTCTGCTTTTATCAGCATTTTGTGCTGTTAACTCCAAACCCAATGTTTCTTAGTTCCAGTTGCTCGGGTCACCCACTTTATTAATAAAGTCTGATAACCCTTTAATGGAGTCTAGGTGTAACTCTCTAGTATAGATGATGCCTAAAGAGGTTAATCTAGGGAGGACAAGAGCCTCGCATTCATAAATGATATGCTTGGCCGTTTCCTCTTGCATATGACATTTCCTGCAGATAGGGTCTTGCTGAAACAGTCCCATTTTATGGAGATGTTTTCTGAAATAGTAGTGCCCAGTTATGAAGCCTACGATTAAACGTATCTTCTGCCTAGAGCATCTTGTGCATTGTCTATAAAATTGGATCCTTATGAATATTTCCAGGTTCTATTACTTATAATAATCCTACCAGAATACTAAACGAAATGAATATTAAAAATTGTCTTAAATAAAAAAATATTAATCTTACAGATATGTTGGAAAATTTTGACAACCCCTGAATTTGTATAAATTTTTTGGTTGGAATTATTTGTGTCTATAATAACATAAGTATTGCTTCTGCGTCATCTGATATTTTAAAATTTCTACTGGCCCTCAGTGATTTAATTGAAAAACATGAAGAGATTACATTGCAGTGGGTACCATCACTGTGGACTCCAAGAAAGTGAAACAGCAGATTCCCTAGCAAAGAAAGCAACCAAAATGTGAACAAACAGCAGATATATTAACCAATTCCTTTTTTATACAGCCAAACGGTTAGTTGGAAAATCGTTTATAGAAGTGTTTTGGAAAAACATAAAAGAGGCAAACAAAGACGAGAAATGGATCCATGAAATCACAAATATTCCACTTCAGCCAAAGGACAGATCTGTTCTTTTTTCACCTCGCTACTGGCCACAATCGACTCACTAAACATCTATATCGATAAAAGTACCATCACGTCTCTCAGCAAACTGTGAGAGGAAATGGACGTGAAGCATTTGAGTCATTGCCCTGTACTGAACTCAAAACCCTCGTAATAGAGAGATACTGGAGATTTGGACACAAGATGAAAGATTAATAGATTTACTGCAGTTTTGTTATCTGAGTTTATGTCATTTTTGTTCTTTGTCCTAGTTTTAATGTTTGTTATTCTGACTACAGTTATATACATCCATTAGAAATAAAATATTAACATCAATAAGAGAAAAAATTATTTTATTTACTTCGTAAGCGAAAAATTGATCGGATAAATGGTTAAAAAGTTAAATATTTAATATTGATATTCCTTTTGATTAATAAATTGAAAATAAATAGTGAACCCTTGAATTTGTGTGAAAGCAGTCAAAGAAAACTTAGAAAAGTACACTTGAAAAGGGGTTAGCTTTTCTATTTAGGTATTTAATGCTACATGGCAGTCAAAATAAAAATATGACTTGGCTCAACAAATGAATACAAAAGCAAAAAGATTTTATACAACATTTAATTTTCTTTTATAGCTCCAACTGAAATTTTTTTTTCATTTTACTTAACACAGGATAACTGTTTCATGGCTCTTAATTTAAATCTATAAACAGAGCAGGTGTGTTTCATTTCTCCCAAAAGTTATAATCGCGCGCATTTGCTTAAGATTCTTCTCTGTAGCCCAATTTTGATGCCAGGAGCTGGACAAAAAAAATCATAAATTATTGTTTATTTTGTTAAAAATAATTGTTGTTGAATGTTTAGTTTAGCTAATTCATAATTATGCATTTCTTTTCTTTTCAGCCTTTTGCTCGAGTCTATGGTATGTAAAGATACTGAAAATTAAATTTGAAATTAATTTCCTTGATGATGAGCTTCAAAGCATTTTCTTCTTCCAGATTCTACGTCACCTGTACAAAGCAGTGGGGCGGTGCTGTACCCGGGGCTCACCGCCTACCCAAATGGCATCACCTTCTTCGCTGCCCCGGAAAATGTGTGTGCCTTTCCTCAGGTACTCTGACGCATGCTGAAAGGGGGAAAAAGATTTTAGATATTTAAAAAGAAATTTTGATGCGTTGTGATATTTCTTAGAATAGGATAACAATTTTGTATTCGACATTGTGAAGTAAATTACACTGTGCTAGTCACCGTAAATGCAACACCCTTAAAGAAACACGCAAATAACATGAAATTTACAACATGCATTAACAGAAGTAAGACATGCAAATGATTGGAATTTCAGCGCAGACGCACATCACGCGCGTCAGTAGCGCCACTTCAAAGCGCTATTCGCCGCCCAACTTGTCTAGTGGTCAGCGTACCTGACTGCGGATAAGGAGATCCTGGGTTCGAATCCCGGTTAGGGCAGGGATGTACTTTCTCTCTCTATTCTGTCTTTGTCCTTTCCTTGTATGAATGAGGTGTGAATGGTTGCCTACCCTATAAACGGGTACCTATGGCATGTGTGTAGAGCAAAGTCGTACTTTCACCTTCATGGTGCTCTGATTAAAACGAAAGACGCTCCCAATTGACTTAAATTCGCCAAGGCATAGCGAGCTTGGCTTGTCCAAGTGTCATTAGTAACAACAACAACAACAAAGCGCTATTCAAGGCATGGAGATTTAGTTTTTGTGATTTTCTTGTGGTTTTTTTCCAAAAAAGGATCAATTATGCCTCTTAGAAAACAACTATCATTTTGGATCAAGCTTCCGAGTTCGACAGAGGAAGGATAGTGGTCTGAAAGATTATGAATTACCTTTCAGGGAAATTGGAAGTCGTGTTGGACGAAACCAAACAACTGTAATGCCGGTATGTGGTCGTTGGATGCAGGATGGTACGACGGACCGACGAGTTCGATCGCATCCACCTCATTGCACCACTTCACGTCATAACTGGCAAATTATGTTCATGGGAGTGAGGGATCTCTCAGTAACATCATGAACCATCAGCACTGCACATTCAGTCTGTAACACATCACCCAGTCTCTGCGTGTACCATTTGATACCGTTTATATCAGAGTAATCTGTTCGCAAGACGTCCATTGCTACGTCTACCCTTGACGCAGAACCACAGACGTCTCCGCCGCTAATGGTGCGATGAAAGAAGGATTTGGACGGCAGAATGGAATGAAATTGTCTTTACTGACGAGTCACGTTTCTATCTGCAACACCACGATGGTCGCATTCAAGTTTGAAGACACCTTGGAGAGATGGTGGTATGGATTGGTATTGGATATCACTCTCGCACTCCTATAGTACGCATTTCCGGTACTTTAAACAGCCAGCGCTATATCTCCGAGATGCTGCAGCAAGCTGTCCTTCCTTACTTTCAGGGCTTGCACACAGCCATATTTCAACAGGATAATGCGTGAGCACACTTTGCATGCATTTTCCAAGGGTTCTTCATCAATCGCCAGATTGAATAGCTTCCCTGGACGGCTCACTTTCTGGATCTTTCGCCAATAGGAAACATGTTTTCCATGGTTGCTTAAGGATCAACCCAGATTTCATCCCCAGCTGCCACACCAAATCCACTTGGTAATGTGTGGAAGCTGCTTGGTCTGCTGTATCCTAAGAACACATCCAAAATCTCTTTGAATCAATGCCAAGGCGTGTGGCAGCAGTTATCTCCAACAATGGCGGTTACTCTGGCTACTGATTTTGGCAGGAACCACACTTCACAGAAGTCTATAAATTTAATCATTTGATACTTGGTCAACATATTATCTACAATATAAATTTTGTTGTGATATCTCTTGTCTTTCTTTGTGTTACAATTTGGGTGGCAGCATATTGTCCAGCATCGGGTGATCAGCAGTGTATTAGTGGTACTTGTGTTTCACAAAACTTAAAGTTCAAAATCCCATAATTTGTAGAAATTGTAAAGCAGTTGATATGAGACTCGCTTGTTTGATGCCCAGAACAACAAACTCACACATTTTTGGCTTACCACGCACTTTGAAATTTGCATTGTTAAAGAATTTGTTATAAATTTTGCTTCACTCGAGATCTCAAGTGATTTGCTCTCCCGCCAAAGACTCCGAGATCATAACTCAATGAAAGAATGCGTCTTCAGACAGGAGAGCTTTCATGGTTTCTTATGTGATTTAACTATTGAAAAGTGTGATTGGCTCCTCTTTGTTAGACTCTTCTTTAAAGTTTCTTTTTGCATGTGTTTTAAACCGCTTACAGAAGGAGGATGTTTCACAATTTAGCATACAGTGATCCCACGTTTATCACAGTTAATGAGGACCAGAACCTTCCACGAAGGCTGAAAAACCGCCTAGATTTGCCTCCTAGGAATATTCGTGTATGTGGGTACACGAATGTTTTAAATATGTAAATAGTTTTTATACACATTTAAGACAAAAATTACAACAGTATACATATTTATTTAAACATGTCTCAGTGCTTATTAATAAGGTTAATTACAAAACCTTATACAGTAATAAACATTAATCAACACTGCTTTCTGAGAGAGGTGAAGAGTCTTGTGTTGATGAGGAAGGAGAGGCTCTCACTAGACTCGTAGAAGCTCTAGGCCAACTCGGAGAAATTCTTCTGCTGGAGGCACTGATGGTAGAGCATGGGGCTTTACCTTGGAGAGAAACATTGTGATGAGTAGTTGTTGTCATTGCTTTTTCTTTTCCTGTAAAACCCCTCTGTACAAGGACATAACCCCGTCAACGCGATTGCTGAACTCGACAGCTTGAAATATATCGTTGTCAATCTCTTGTGGCATCGCTCTAGCTATGTTGCACAATTGTATCAGATTCACCAGAGTAAGGCCAAGTTTTTCAGTTTCTTCCTCACTTGCAGATACTATCATCTCAAGGAGGTCTCAAGGAGGTCTTCATCGGTCAGTGGAACCGAGTAGCAATGGATGAGGGCGCTGATGTCTTCTTTTGTCATGTCAACAAACCCTTCATTCCTAATGGTGTGAGCCGTACTTTCATGGGTCGATGTCTCACCGGAAACCAATCAGGTGCTTTTATGAGAGCCGGTGGTATGTACTCTCAACCAACTCCTCTGTTTGACATTCAGATATTCTTCTCTCTCACGCATCAACATAGAGCAAAGCTCTTTTCCGCAATGTGATTACCAACGTGGTTATATTTTTTCACTTTTATTTTCTGGTGAATATTTTAGAAAAATCCGCGAATCACTGATGCCACAAAACATGAAGCGCAAAATTGCGAGGAAACACTGTATATATTTATCCATCGAATGATATCTGTAAAATTTCCGCTGAAATGAAGTGAATTCAATTTTATAGTCAATAGACATGTTTTTTTTTAATGAATAGATTTTAAAAAGCGTTTGCATCCTAAAGAGAGAATCAAAGTATCCTTATTAAATTAATCATATGGTTTTGGATTGAAATACCAAATCATGAATAGCTTACACAAATTACAGGAATAAAAATTATAATTATTAATTGTAACCAAGATTTTTGTAAATACGACAGACGATCGTTTTTGCGAACTCGTAGGGACCGGTGTAACAGTTCATAAAAGAGAAACTTTGTAAAATGAAATAATAATGTATTTGATTATGAAGATCTAATGTTTTTTTAACCAACTACTTTTTTCTTTTTGGATAAAACACTATTAAAATAATTATTTAGAATACACTACACGAAAGACATGCTAAGTAAGATTCATAACAATAGACAGAATTGCTTCGCTGGTATTGTTTCCTTTCTCAGATTTTTTTCTGAGCTTTTAAAAGTGCAGAAAATTTTCCATATTCGAAAGCATTCCATATTTTTTGTCAATTTTTGTCTTTTTTAATATTTTTAGTGTACTATCAGAATTTTCTTCAGTTCATAAACAAGTTCTCATTTCTTGAATTGCAACAAATTCTCAACGGAATCGGTTTAATCTCTCTTGGCAAACGAAATTTCATAAATTGAGTTGTTCAAATGAAGCGACATCAGCTACAAAACAAGAGAGCACAAACTTTAAAAGAATACCCCCCCGTTCTATGTTCTAACTTATGGGGAGGAGAAAAGAGTTTATTTCCCTTTCTGTGTCCTTACATACGGGAGACATAGAAGTTGAATTCGGCACCACAGTTCTATCCCATTAAACGTCTGATATCCACGTGTCTTCCAGTGTAGTCCTCACAATGCTCTGAAATGCCTCCACGTGTCTCTTCGCTAATCAAGAATGAATCAAGTATTCAGGATTAAATAAAAAAAAGAGATCAAGTAAAATTTAATAAAATATCAGATCATAAGAAATAAGAAAGAAAATAAACTTGGAAAAGAAAACTATTTATCAGAAATGAAAGTTTACAAAAAAGAAATTTTTCAAAATTTTAGTTCGCTGGTGGTAATTAAAATTATCATTGTGTCTACAGGGACAAGTCACTAGTTCGTAAAAACATGAGTGTTTGTAAATTTGAAAACAAGCGTCTACTGTATAATCATTGGTTACAAAACGCTATTATTTATACAATTAAAATTTTTGTAAATAATAAGTTTAAGTTTTCAATCTCAATACCTGAAATTATTGTTTGTGGTACATTCATTGCAAGAAAATTTTGAAACTGGGCCCTTGTAAAACCTCGACATGCTTCTAATTCAGTTCTTCTTAGTAATAAATACGTAGGTAAAATAATTTTATTATACATTCTAGAGAACATATTTACTTTCCGAAAAACTTTTATTATTATTATTATTATTGTAATTCATATTTTTATCATGTGTACCCATCTTTTATTTAATAATTGTTAAAAAAATTTTTAACTGTTGTTCAGAATATCATTTTGAACCACTTCCATATTGCAATTTTTGATATTTAATTTAAAGAAATATTTTATTTAAATGCTGAAATTATTGATATTTTTTAATATTTTCATTTATAGATAGATAGATAGATAGATATAAAGATAGATATATAGATATATATATAGATAGATATATAGATATAGATATATGGATGTAGGTATATTTTATTTACATATACTTTAATAATTATTTTTTACTTTAATATAAAAAAAATAATCTAAAGTATCTACTTATCCTTTTCTCATGCATAATCGTTTATGATAATCATTTATGCTTGCTTAAGAAGCCTGGGGATATATTTTAATGCAAATATCGAGCAAATTAATTACACATTATATGTATGAAACTTTTTAATCAAATATAATTCTAATAAACAATTTTAAATTTTTTCCAGACTAACTTAAATGTGATGTATCCTTTCTCTCTACCTCAGCAGCAGAGCTTCCATCCTGTGAGTACCACATTCAAATGCATGAGCAACAGTATAAAAGAAATAATTTTTGTGATTGTAGTATTCTACTTCAAAATACTTTTTTGTTTTGTGAAGAACTTTGAAGCAGCAGGAACCACATTCTTCTGATTTTGTTACTATATCATAATAACACCAAGAATAATGTAATGAATTACATATATAATTCATTGTGCAATCCAATTAATTACATATTTTGTGTCTTACCTGACATTATAACATTTACAAGTCAACTGATTTAATATCTTACAACTACTTGTATACACAGACGATGGTCTAATGTTTGCAGCGTTACTCCTCATTTTTCTAGAAGAAAAGTACTAATAATGAATATCTCATTTCAGAAGACAAATTTTTTTCGGGGTGAATTCGTAAAATAGAGAAGTTTATTAAATTATTAAAGATTAGTTCTGACTTCCATGCCCAGTGAATTGCTTCACTTACTAGAATAAAACCACAAATTTGCATTCATTTGACTTCAATTACAGGAAAATATCACTCTTTATTTTGTGTTAAACTTTTCCATCTACAAATTATGCAAAACTATAAATAAAGAGATATTTAATTTGGACTCTCTACTCAGAAAATTATTTAGTCAACCACACAATATAGAGAAATACATTCAAACTCCGTTATTATCAGCTGAAAGTTTAGTGTCGAGATTTTGTACAATAGTATTTACTGGGTGCGGGTTGAAATCGATTAATTTGAAGTTTATGAAACAAGATCTTAGATGTATATTTTAAATGATTTTTTTTTCTGCAGGGACCGTATCCACCTCGAATGCCGGAAATGACGCAGCTCTATCCAACTGCTCACCTCTTCATTCCTGAACGCAATTGCTGAAGTGTGTAAGTGCCCATTTTAAGTAGCTTCATAATCACTGCTGTACTACCTGTTAATCGGGTTATATTTTTATAAAGAAAGCTCCTCAAATTCTCAGAAATCACCTGGTGATAGGTACTGCCCTTCAAATATTCTCGTATTATTTCCTCCATAATTGCTGCTAATACTGCTTCTGTTTCTTTATCAATTATATTTGGAAAGTAAAAAATTTTAAATATAGTTTCTTTATTTTAATTTGTGTGAAAAGCATGTTTTTTATATTTTGCATCTAATCAATTACTTATTAGGATAACTGCACAAATATTAAAGAAAGAGCATTTCAGTTTTACTTTTATCATTATAATAGTCTAAATTGTGCACTCAAATGAAAGTATTTTAAAACAAATTGACATGCGCATATTACATATATGTACATATTAGAAACATTAAAATTGCTGCAAATAATGGCATATTTTGCAATAACGAATATAGCAATAATGATAATTTATTAGATAGATATTCTGTTCTAAGAAAATTGTAAGTGAATAAATTTTCAAGAAATTTTGAATAATAAATACTGAGAAATCAGTGTATTCAGAAGAATCTCCTCTGGTAGTAGTAACAGTATTTATACATTAAATCGTGCGTGTCACACTGCAGGTGTTACGCATGCCTGATCTAGAAAGCTGCGACTGCCGTTCTGCTATCGCAGTGAATGGTCTATAATGACAAGCCATCCACTCGTCAACTAGTGACCATGCATTTTCTGTTAATAAGACATCTGGAGAAATCTATGCTGGGCAGCGGCGGAACATTTTCACAATATTGAGGAAGGTTTCTACCTAATGTAATGTAGCATTTAGCAGGACTCGAATAAAGAATAGAACAGTAGCTTTAACGCCAGAGAAATGCAGCAACCACAATTTAAAATGCGTGCATATAAACAAGAAGTGGTCAAGATGTATAGCTAATAGCCATATTGACATTCTAAATGATGGATTGGTATAACTAAGCAGAATACCCGCAGACAGTATTCATTCTTCATGATGATGTCATCAAACATGGGTGATAGTATCATTATGCTGTAAGCAGAACAGAGATTCGCCTGCGAAACATGATGTCACAACTTACCTGCTTCTGTTTCTTTGTTGATTGGATTCTTGTTTTAATGTCGAGGGTAATCGAAATTAAGGACACGGAACTCACAGACCTTATTGCTGCAAACTTCTTGTGCAAATTTGTTGTCTTGTAAACGACTCCATTTCTTAAATCAGGGCACAGGACATGGCCGTACAATTCATTAAAGTCATGCAAAATAATATGTATGTCTTTTTAGCTATTAGTTGTAGTGGGCCACGGATGTCGAACATGACACTCCATATGACTGCCATGAATCCATCGACTCCATAATGCACTATAGTCGAGGGATCTCAGTCTACGCGAGTAGCTATACAGTAATACCAGCAGGTTACAATATAACCTTTATGAAATTCATTAACATATGAATAAATAGTTCTCTTTACACTCAGAATAAGAATTTCACAACTTTCTACCAGTATACCACGCTCAGATGAATTTTGAACACAAGAAACTTGCTGTACAATTTCCCCCATTTAAACACATTGTTTGAACCAGTACTATGACATGAATGCTTCGAAAAGCTTTTCATTTATATATCACAGCATGTTATTCCTAATATGTAAATTATACATGTGCAATGTGTAATTTTTTTGGTACAAGAATTTTAGTATTGTTCCGTTTCGGGCCATGAGGATGATTTTTTTCATCAACCATTTTTTTCTACCAAACTACCAAAAATGAAAATGGATATTAATTTCCATTCATAAAAAATTCTCTTGTTTGCAACAAATCTATTCTATACCTGTTAATGAGAAAATTTTCAAATCTGGAAATCTATGATAAGCAAAAGAGAAATGACAAAACCATATCAAACATCAAACTCATCAACACCAACAATTAAGAAACAACGAAGATATAAACTCGTGCATTCAGGAGTAAAAACAAATGGAATTTAGTGCAGTTACCCCACACACAAGAAGTGTTATTTCATCATACATTGCAGCAACTATATACCATAAAATAAAGCAATTTTTCACTCATTGGCCATTTTGTTGACGACTGCTTCCAGCTTCTAGAAACAAAACCGGGTCGGAATTTTAATCGTTATCAATGTAATATTTTCCGATATTCTTACTAACATTATTGGACTAAAAGCTTCAATCTTTTGAGATTTACCATAATAGTTTAGAATCCTTTTTCAAATTCAAAGTAATGGATCGTAAGTATGTAACATAGGAAAAAGAATCTAACTAAAACTCAGAAAAAAACTCAATTTTTGTATTGTTTGAAACAGTATCTGTTAGAAAAAAAACATTTCCTTCAGTTAAAATTGCAATAATTTTCCCTTACTTTAATGATTTACATTAAGTTGTAACATAATGGTTTGTCAACACGATGAATTTCAGCTGAATTAAAAATAGAATGATATCAATATTACACTCTGTTGCCAGCCGATTTCCTCTTAAAGGACTTGTCAAGTTCCTTATAGATAAATAGTGTCCAAATAATTCATAAGTGAAAAAATTACAGAGATGTTTTTTTAAATGTACTTTTCGTGCATATTTATTGTAAAAAGGCTTTTTTTAATCAAGTAGTTTGAGAATTAATTAAGTTGAATCTAAAGAATTTCATTTGTTAAATTAGGTTAGGTCGTTGCGATACATTTCATGATCATCCGACCATCTCCTCTTGATCTCATCGTCAAACAAGAATTGTTAATGTGCATTATGTTCTTCAGCCGAGTCAGATATAGAATCCTTGGTCAGGAAAACGACGTCTCATTACAAATGTCACGACATACCACTGAGCTGTATAAAGGACTCAGTGACTCAAATAATTTATATTTTAGCTGTTTCCAAATATAAAAATTGCACACTATTTAGATACTGATGCGACTATTGATCGAAGAAATTCATGCTGTATAGCACAAACATACTAATTCCATCACGGTATTAAGCTTCTATAATGACCGTTATGTGATCTCGTTTATTTGTACCTAAGATTGAGTTACGGTATTCTAGTCTATGTGTTATTATGTTACTTTCAATTTATTAACTAACTTAATTTTCACGAAATTTAACTATTTTTTATTTCTCACGTACATAAATGTTTATTATGAAATTAAATATTAAAATATTATTTTTTGTAGGTTGTAAAGTAGCATGGTTCTGAACTGTGACAAATGATGACTGAAATGAATGCAGTTCGTTTCATCCAAGAAATGAGGAAACATTTTTAAAAAAACAAAATAAGAAAGAAAAGAAAAAATTACAAGAAAATTATTTATGGTGTGAATGGCTATTCCAAAATTTATGTCCAATTGCAAAATGTATGTATGTATGTTATGTTTAATGAATGGATGCTGTTTCTCAAAAAGAAATTCACTGGTAAATACACTTGAGAAAGATTATTTATCCTGCAAATCGAAAGGTCATGCGTGTATCATTGATCAATGTAATAATCATTATGGACACGGAAGGCGCATGATCCAAAGGAATTCCATGTAATCTATGCTGATTTCTGAGACGAACTACAATATCCCGGAGAATGTGAAGCATCATTCGGGTGTCTATCATGGGAATATCCAAGGTTAGAGAACAGATCATGTCGGAGCACCTCCAAAATTGTATTACATGTCAGCTTTTCACGAGTTGTTAGTGTTTGTGTCAAGAAGACAAAAGACGGTAAGGTAAGTAGCAGACGCCACGGTGCATCATTAACGACGCACAGAACATCCAAGGCTAATCTTGGTAATATGAGATCGGTGATAGACTGACAAAGCTGAATCATGTGCTTTGAGAGAGACAGTGACCTGCATTAAGTAAGGTCATCAACTGAGCTGCTACTTGCTTCTAATCTGGTTTGGCAAACAAAGCACCGTTTGCTGTTAACAATGCATCGATATCCAAATATGTGACTTCTGTTACTTATTTCTCCACCATTTATCCACTCGGGATAAAAGCTCGCAAAGATTGCTGTAGAGAGTCCATTATAATCCACAACTCTCTCAAAGTAGTTTAGATCAGCAACCTTAACAGTGAAGCACGCAGAAATGATTTTTCACATTCTTTGATGCATATTTCATACCGTTTTCCTTGGACCACGTGCCTTCCAAGTCATCAAAATAGACTGAAAGTCAAACACTTACCACTATGTCTTTCCTCTTCAGTGTGTTTGTACGTACATATATAAAGCAAAATTTTAAAACAAATGGTAGAAGTAATAAATGTAATGCTGAAAAGTCACCCCAGGTAATAAATATTTTTATCTTGTATGACTGCTATTACAAATATCCTTGATATTTATTTATTCTATCATTTCATGATTTATTCATTCATTATTCTAAGAGAAGAAACAAAAATTTTTCAAAATAAATAGAGCAAAGAAAGAATTTCAAGGAAGACCATCACTGACTTTTTAAATAGTTTGCAACTATCTTAAATAAATTTTCATATATTTTAATTATTTCACCAATCTCCAGGAAATATCACTGACTGTTGTAACAACTGCTTCTATTTATTGCTGTAGAAATTAAATTATATTAAAAAAAACGAAAATTTTTATAAGAGATTTTGAAATTTTATTTATGATATAGATCTTGAGATACAATAACATTATTCATTATATTAATTATTCTAATACCGGGTTGTTCAAGTAATTTTTACCATTAATTTCGAAATGCAATGAAAATTCATATATTGGCTGACTCCAAGGATTCCTAGATTCTGAAATATGTCAAATATAGTATGAGTCAATAATACTTTTATTTGGCTGTAACTTAGGCCTGACTTAGCCCGGTTGAGGCCCGGGGTAAAATCCTCTTTGGGCCTCCCCTCTGTTTCACAACAAACTTTCTATTCCATTCAGAAAACAATTCTATTTTATTGACAACGTAAAACAAACTTTCCATTTCAGGGTCCTTCTGATGTGAGGCCCCTCTGCTTTAATAATCCTCTGGCTGAAACATCGTTTAATTCATTCAGAAGTTTTAAGAAAGCAATACATTCAATATTTTATTGCGAATGAAGAAAACGTGTCAAGAAAAGATAAAAATAAGTTTATGTAATTCCCGTGAAGAATGGAATCATTGTGAAACAGAAAATTCGCCATTACAATTTGTTCATTTACATGAAGAAGCATCTTTTTAGTTACTGTTCAGTGAAGTATTTTGAAAAAAATGTTTAATTGTCAGAATAAAGAAAGAGTCGAATTAGCAGCATTCTAAAGCATTCATTTTCAGAGTGAAAAAAGAATGTTGCCAAATATTAAAAGCCAAATGAAAAAATAATGGTTGAAAAGCACTAAGACAGCTTTTACACCTTACATTTTGTCTAGAATCATTGCATGCGAATATCTCCAGGACATTTTTAACAGTTCCATGAAATTTACTGAACATTTGTTGTTCTTTAATTCCAATAAAAAAAAATTCCCTTTAACATATCCAATATATTAAGATGATATATTTATATTTTAAGTGTTAATTAATTGCTTTTAATATGATGAAAAAATACAGAAAATATAAATTATCACACATCAATTAATAAATCATTTCTTAAAACGAGAGAATGATTTATCGTAGTCCTTCATATTTCTTGCTTTTTCATGCAGATTTGTGATATTGAAACAGCAAGAAAAAGTCATAAACACTCAGGTTTATTGTTATTGTGCGAATGAGTACCTATTTTGTATATATGCATCTTCCCTCTATGTAATAAATGAATAAAGATAATATTTTGTGAAGCTCTTGTCGTATTCATTTTTCACATTCTCTGCAATTATTTCCATAGAAACTGAAATGAAACCGATAAACTTAGAAAATGAAACCAATAAAATTAAAATCGTTGGCAGGGTAGAATGCAAAAAATTTTCAAATGGAAGATATGTGTATGTATTAATATGAGCAAAACACATTTAAGTGAATTTTTATTTTATGTGGGAGGCAAAGATCAGGAACGTATTGATATCCCAACTATTTTATTTTCAATTAAAAATGTAATTTGAAACGCTGTTTAGGATTGCATACTAAATTTTAAGCAGAAGAAATATAAGGATACCATTAAATATTTAAGCAAATGTGTTGTTTATCTACCAGTGCTTTTTACAAGTGCCATTTATTTACGAATAATATACCGCACAATAAAAACCATTAAGACTATAGGTTTTTGTTCCAGTAGAGTTAATATAGCAATAGCCATTTCTTCTCAGTACAGTTAATATACATCTGTCAGAAAAGTATATTAAAAAAAATGCATGAAAATGAGCGCATGAGAAATTTTTAAATTTTAGTTCATCAAAGGGAGTTAAGAATATCATTAAGTGTATCGGATCATTTTAGGATTAACCATTAGTTCCAAAAATCATGAGTGTTCATAAATTAGAGATTCGAAGAAAAGAACTTCTACTGTCTTTTAATAAAACGAAATCTCAAAAATTGAAATTTTATTCATTTACACTACTGGACATTAAAATTGCTACACCAAGAAGGAATGCAAATAACAGAACGATATTTATTTGACACATACATTATAGTGGAAAGAACAAGTGATTAGATTTACAGGAAATTAGGATGTATAGATCTTGAGAAATCAGTACCCAGACCAGCCACCTCTGGCTGCAATAACAGCATTTATCCGCCTAGGCATGGAGTCAAACAGAGATTGTATTGCATGTACAGGGATCTCAGTCCATGCAGCTTCAACACTTTGCCACAGTTCATCGACAGTAGTAGATGGTGAGTGATGGCGTGCCAATCGCTCTGCAACCATTGACCACATGTTCTCAGTTGGTGACAGATCAGGAGAACATGCTGGCCTGGGTAACAGTCGAACCTGTTCTGTTTCAAGGAAGTTAAGAACAGTACGGGCAACATGCGGTCGTGCATTATCCTGTTGAAACAAAGCATTAGGGAGGCCTCGAAGATAGGGCAGACCCACGGGCCTTAACACATCGGAAATGTAACGGTTGCTGTTCAAAGTGCCGGTAATGCGAACAAGAGGTGATCGAGACGTATATCCAATGGCACCCCATACCATCACTCCAGCGGATGGGCCAGTATAGCGATGTCCAATGCAAGCTGGCAATGCGCGTTCTCCACGATGCCTCTAAACACGGATGCGGCCATCATGGTCCTGTATACAGAACCGAGATTCATCTGTAAAGATGACGTGATGCCATTCCCGCGTCCAGGTTCGTCGCTGATCACACCATTGAAGGCGCTCCTGTCTGTGACGCAGCGTCAATGGTAGCCGAAGCCATGGTCACCGTGCAGACAATCCATGCTGCTGCAAACGTCGTCGAAGTGTTCGTGCAGAAACTTGTTGCCTTGCAAATGACTCCATTTCTCGACTCAGGGTTCGTGACGTGGCAGTACGATCCCTTGTGACCATGCGGATAATATGTCTGTCTTCTCTGCTGTTAGTGATGGGGGTCGCTGAGATCCTGCATGACGTTCTGTATGATTGTCCTGAACCCATCGATTCCATATTCTGCTAACAGTCATGGGATCTCGACCGATGCGAGCAGCAATATTGCGGTACGATAAACCGCAATCCCGGTAGGCTATAATCCTTCCTCGATCAAAGTCAGACACGTGCTGATAGGCATTTCTTCTTCTTACACGAGGCATTACAACAACTTTCTTTGCCGAAAACAACGTTGAAACGGAATTTGAGTATGAGAAAACTGCTGTCAAATCTCTTATACACGTTGTAGATGTCGCTACGGTCGCCTGCTTTGTATGAATGCGCTGAAAATCTAATCATTTGCATATCACAGCAAGTTCTACCTGTCATGCAAATTTCACGTGTGTGGTGTGCCGCTTTTCTGGTGTAGCAATTTTAATGGCCAGAAGTGTAGATAGAACGTTCCCAACAATCATGGTCAATTACACATTTTTCGGAATATATTTCTAAAATACTTTTGAATAATGTTTAAAAATTTGAATTAATCATTTAATAGTCATCATAGACAAACTAAATTATTGATGGAAATGGATTAAAAAATCAAAAAAAAAAATAATAATAATAATCTCCATTCACATCAATATATAGAAGTTAAACAAAAATTTCATCTAACAAATACGAATCTTGTTTCCAGTTCGAAAGGATAATTGAAAAGAAAAATTGTTTTCCCCTTTTTTTTATATAACTCAAAATGCGTTAGAAAATGAAAACTTATTCTAAGGGCAGTGAAGTTCATGTAAGATTTGTGAAACTCTAATCTTTCATTCATCACTCATTCATTCCATTCACAGGACGCACCACCACTCGAATGTGGCAAAGTCATAGACTTCCAGTTCTCTGCTTGTCATTCATTTTCTGTTTTTATAAATCCTAGATTGTTAAGCAAAGCTAGACAATTTCCATGAACCGAAAAATATACAAAATTCTGAAAATAATAGAGGATCCTGAATGACCTTATAGTTTTTTAAAATACAAGTTAACTGAAATATAGGCCGGGTTGTATATGATATGGGGCTTCCTTGAGCCCCATACTTATGGCACTCAAGGAAGATCTTCTGTTCCTGCTGGAAAGTGAGACATGGCCAGTCATCAAAACGCGAGAAAGGCGCTTGATACTTATAGACGAAAGCCTAAGACTCACCTGGGTTATTTTCTAAGCACCACAGACGATTGAGAGAAATCCTTCCTAGTCGGGTTGATCCCATCTTCTCAAGGGAGGAGATCCCGCTATATATTAGAACACCGCAACAGCTCACCCCCTCCTCAAGAGCAGTCCTGGTCCGGAGGTCGGCCCACTTTTCATTCCCGTTGATCCCAACAAAAAAATCCGTTGAAAATTGATAGATTGACCAGAAAAAAAGCCGGACGTGAACATCTAAAATGTGTCAAGTTAGATACGCACGACTGTCTGTCAAAATCCAGATATCATGTAGTTGTCTCTCTATTTGATACGCGTATTGTAAGCTCCTCCTAATAGCGCAATATTCTTTTTCTATTGTAATAATTTAGTCAGTTAAATATAATTTTGATATAAATGCTTTTAAATGCTAAGTCTACTCGGCAAATGTGCAGCTGTAATATAATTGAGAACTTAGAATTGAATTCGTAGAAGAATTTAGTAAAAAAAAAAATTAGAAACTTCAGCGTATATTTTGAAAAATTAAACCATTTAAGGATACTTTAAAAAATTAGGAATTTTTAGAACCTAATCCTAATCCATACTTCCCGAATTAGTTTCCCTTCAATTTCGTAAAGTAAATTTCCCGATTTTTCCTCGCTATACTTCTTTGAAATTAAATCAATTTCATTCCTAAACTATGCATGTCAGCTGACTACATAAATTCGACTAACTCGATTGTTTCTTATTTAATTTTGTATGTTAAATAAAATGAAATGTATTTTCTAAAAGTTTGAATGGATCAAATCTTTCTTAAAAATTTTGTGTTTTATTTCAAAAATCAATAATCCAATTTCTTTAACACCCCTGAAGCTTTTTATTCATTTCCTTGAAATGCTGAATGATGCCACATAAGATCATTAAAACATTTTCCAATGTATAAATGAAAATTCTTCAGAACTATTGTTTCTTTCATTGTAAACAAATATAATCTAATTTTTGCTGCTTTCTTTGTGAATGGGTGCAGCCATGACAGAAAAAATCCATAAGCAAATTACGCTCACACACACACAATCGACCATAATTTTCAGCCACACCATAATTTTTATGATCTGGATTTGGTGTTGTTATTTTCTTAATTACTGACAGACAGAACGGGACAGCAAAAAATATCATATTTATATAATATATAATTTTAGAAAAAATTCTAAACAAAATTGATACACAAACATATGTTGATTAGAAAATTTAATTCTAAATTAATATAGTTGTACACTGCTGGACAATTGCTAAGGACGGATCACAAATTGCAATGTAGCATAACATTTAGCGAGACATGAGGCGTAGTAGGATAAAATATAGTTGGCACACTGTTCAGGCATTAGAATAAAGAATATTTATTGTTCTGGAAAGTACAAAAGCTGTGAAACATCTGAAAGAAAAAATGTTCATTTGATGCTGCATACGGAAAAATGGAACAATGATTCTAAAAGTCAGCAGGCACCTTGAAGAAAGGTATCAGTACGGGATATGTCCACCGTGGAGTGTGATGCAACATTCCACACGTCGTATCATACTTTGCACAACATTATCAAGCAGCTGTTGAGGCAATTTATCCCATTCCTCTGGGAGTGCACGGATGAGGGTGTTCTTGTTTGTCGGAGGATAGTTTCGACCAGCAACTTGCCTCCGAAAAGCATCCAACACATTTTCAATGGGGTTTAGATCTGGAGAACGTGATGGCCATACGAGGCGTTGAATACCCTCGCAGTCTAGACAATCCTGAACAGCGAGTGTTCGATGACATGTTGCGTTGTCGCCCATAAAAACAAATTTATCACCGACAGCACCACGGAAAAGACGAACATGAGGAAGTAGAACTTCATTAATGTATCGTTGGCCCGTCATAGTCCCATTCGCAACCACATGTAGGGGCGTGCGGCCATTGATCATGATGCCGGCCAACACCATTGCATGTCGGATATCGGTCCCTTTCCTGGATATTTTCTGGACGATAAGCAGTACCACTCTCGCGCCAGATCAGTTGGTGTCTACAATCCGATGACAGACTGAACCTACTCTCATCTGAGAATAGTACGCATGCTCAGTCCTGTTCAGTCCAATTGCGATGCTCACGACACCATTGCAAACGGGCAGTACGGTGCTGTCTGGTCAATAGGACACACGCAACAGGTCTGCGGGCGTATAGTCCTCCTCCCCTCAAACGTCTGGCAACAGTTTTTCGAGAGATCTGCTTTCCTGAGGCAGCAAGAAACTGATTTGCCACCTGCTGAGCTGTGGTGCGCCTGTTCCTTTTTGCTGATAGGACGTCTTCTGCAGGTGTCGTTCTTCTAACACGACCTCCCCCGTGCCGCCTACTACACATTCCAATAGTTTTAAATGACTTCCACAGCCGTGAAACAAAGCTGTGAGTGATGTCGAATTCCCTGTTACTCGAAGAAGGGCGTAAAATAACAGATGTTGCCAGCAGGCAGCATCTGTTATTTTTCACGCTTCTTCGATCTTTCCAATAATTCGGCCACGCATAAAATCATCTAGATGATGTCGGGAATTCATGCCAAAAATTTCAAATTCGTCTATTAAATATTTCCTGTAAAACTTTGACTTGAAACAACAACTGTCCACACGCGTCAAAACCTTTAAAGCTCTTATGAACGCTATCACGTGATGAACAGACGTGGAAAAAAAATTTGCATACGCATACTTCTTCTTACTATATCCCGCACTTATTCTAATTTTCCACATTTTGCTTCCTTTCATTTTGGGGTTGCTATGGATGATAGTGTTATCCATCCTTAGCAATTGTCCAGCAGTGTACTACTGAATCATGAATTTATGTCAGGTTTAAAAAAAAAAAAAAATTAAAATTACTTTCAATTAGGAAGAAAACCATATCCATAAAGTTTTCTTTTTTCCCAAATATTTCATTTTTATATTTATTAAACAAATATATAAAATTAAATTATAGATTTTTCATCAAGATGTACAAAAAATATAATTTTTTTAATAAAAAATATATCAATTTTACTTTTTAAAAATTACGCTTTATTTCAATTTTATTTTTTTAAGTGAATCCGAATGAGAAAAATTGAAAATGCTTAAGAATATTGAATCTCATAATTTATTTTATGTAATGGAATAATATTCAACCTTCAAGCGCCATTTTAAAAATATGAGTAAAAATTGTATTTCAAACTGAATAAACTAGTCATATATATCCATTATATACCAAAACAACATATATTCTGTATAATTCTTTTAAAATATTTTTTATACTTTAGGAAAATATTTTAATATGAAAATTTATTTCAAAAGCCCTGCAATATTACAAACTTTCCTTGTTATATTTTATTAACTCATGTTGAAATTTATCATATAAGATTTTATTTCTGTCTCGAATTTAAAAAAATTATAAACGCTATAATATTCTGATGTCTTAAAATATGTTTAAAATGCGTATAATATTTACAATGCATTTTATAAAATTCTTAAAACTCAAACTCTAAATGTGTAATCAATTTATTTATAAGATATAAAATTTTAAGAAAAATTTTTAATTTCATGTAATTTTGTTACAATTTAATGGATGAAATCATCAAAGGCAGATGTATAATGATTCAAACGTCTTTAAAGTTTCTTTGACTTTTTCAATTCTATTTATTCGGCATCAAAAGACACTTCATTCGCAAGATGAAGTGTCTTTTATTGCTGAATAAACAGAATTGAGAAGAGATTGAAAGATGAAGAGATATATTCCTTCTTATCAAACATATAAATCACTGAAGGTATTTATTTATTTATCTTTTTTTTTCAATAAAAAGAAGTGATAAAAAATCTATTTTTTAAATGCCCATCGAAGAAAATTTGTCATTGTGAATTACTTGCATTACATCCTCCCATTTCATAGTTAAAGGCTTTTCATTCGACTGCAAGCGTAATTAAATTGAAATTGTAGGCGTGCAACAACGACAAATGAAAACCTAATACTAACGGCTCGGAGACACCGGAATCTGAATGCCACTATTCTTCAGCAGCTTTGCTTAGCTACTGGTTCCACAGTTTCAACACAAACTGTCTGAAGCCTCCGCCTTCAAGCTGTAGGCCTATATGATCGCTGACCAATGTGTCCCGTTAATAGATATAAACATAGACAGCGGTGCAGACGAGCTCCGGGCTATACCTTATGGTTAACGGGTTTAGAATACTCGCTCATCACCAAGCGCCTCGTCATTTTGAACCACGGTGAGCTCACAACTGAGCTGGCACCCTCCTCTCCACATCAGCGGAAGAACTTTGGAACTCACAGATTAACGTGGAAACCACGAAGGTCCAGCAACCCAGTGAGGAAGAATGCGTAATCACTCTACAAATCACTGCCCGCGACAAGTGTCACGCAAGGGACCGTCACGCCTGTAGGGGGCTGGCAACATAGCACGTGGAAGAGTAACGATTGGCACAATATTCTTTTCTCTCACGAGTTTCTTTTTTCTCTTCTTTCATCTTGATAATAAGCGTGTTTTCATCTAGAAGGAACTTGGTAATAGAAACAATCCTACGTCAGTGCACGAAAATGTCAGATTTGGCAGTGTGGAGTCTGTGCTGGTATCTCCTTATATCTCACCTTATATCTTATCCTAAGAGCGCTGCGCATTTACATCATTTGAATAACTCATTAACGTGCGTCTACCCTGAAATTAGTACATTTTCTGGCCACTCTTTGGTCTTGCATTTTCAATGTCGAGCAGTGTATTAGAAAATTTAATGACAGTGAGATAATATAGTTATTAATAACAAAATTAGTCAAAAAAATCAAATCAATTAGTAATTAACACCAAATTCAACAAAATTAATTTTGTAGAAGTTCCTTTGAAAGAAAGGATATTTTCTAATTGTTTAGTAAAAACATGGCATAAGCTAATTGTAAATCTCTGCAATGTCCTTCTTCCTCTCTTGCACAAATTAAAAAAGGTTAAAATAATAGAAGTGATTTCTATTGGTCCTCGAATTAAAGCAGTCTTTCACATCAAAGTTTGAAAACAGATTGTGGAAACGGAAACAGCCTGGCATTCAAATCAGTGTACTCGTTTCTTTGAAAATAAGAAAACTGAAAATTAGAAATATCTAGTTAATGACATGGTGTAATGTTATAAATTGCAGTTCACAATTAAAATTACACTTTCTGGCCGGACAATTTCGCCATCTGGCCTTCATTCCCCAAAATTTCATCACATTTAGTGAGAGCATAGAGAAAGGTTACAGCAGGGCATTTTTATGTTTGACCAGTTTCAGTAGACAACGAAAACGAAGTATACTGTAATCAATTGTTACTGTAATCAATTTGTATAAAAGTGTATTTCTCTTAAAAATGATACATGGTGAGCCATTTCAGTTTTGATGTACAAATCAAGTACCTTTTGTTTATAAACACTGTTTCATAGAAAAAGCTCAGATTTATTGTACAGTTATTAAATAGCTTGTTAAATTTCTAAGTTATTCAAATATATATGTGTGCATGCATGTGCATAATCTTTTCAGCAAATTATTAACTTTCAAATTCAAAACTGTTCTTTTGGTTTATAATTTATAAGTAAAGTAGTTTTTTCTCTGAAGAACTATGATACATGTTTGAATAAACAATTACTGTTAGTTTGCAGTTTTTTCACCTTCTCATCATAACCGACCACACACTTACCAAGATCCTCACATTAGCTTCCAAAGTTTTCTTAATTTTATCTACTCCATTAAAAAGAGATTTGGATTTTCTACTATAAAAGGCCAACTTCAAAAATCAAAACTTTCATTTTTAACATCCTTAGCATTTAAGTATATAACTTTTAATTATGGTAGTTTTTTTGTTTATTTTTTTAACATTCTGAATGTTTCGTTGCATTTTCAATATTTTTGCAATTACTGTGCAATCTGCATAAATTCGCATAATAATTTATAAATTTACTCAAATGCAATATGTGATTTCTAGCAATACTTATCACTATTTGTAAATAGGAAGAACAGTTACTTTATACAGCATTGTTTTTGTTTTGTACTAAAAATTAAATTTTTCAAAGTTTAATAAACGAAAACCTTTATTACAAAATATTCATTAGCAAAAACATTTACATTTTTGGATAAACTGCTATGAAAATGTAAAAGCCTTTGAATTTACATTTTTATTTCTTAGGACTAGATAGAAAAATAGTATGAATGTGCTTAAATAAGAGGCATTTACAAAAGAAATATTTAGAAAATTATACTTTCACAAAATCAAAAAAAGTTAAATATAAAAGTATACATAATGACAAAATATTAAATCACAAATGATAAACTCGACAATCATATCAAAACAATTTTCTGCTGTAAATTCTCAAAAATTAAAAAAATATACTAAAAAACTGAAAAATTATATAAATTAAAATACTGTTATGCCAAAACTTATGCTTAAATTGAAATACCTATAAGAAAAACAATTTAATATCACACCATTAATGAAATCTGAATCAATTTATGAACACATAAATACTGAAAAAAATAAAATAAAAATCTTGAGATATACACCAAATAACAATAAATTCATTTTGAATAAACAATATTTTAAATAACGAGTTGCTTGAACAAACAAATGCATCTTGTTTATTACATCTGAAATGTTCGGTTTTTAGTTTTAATAGACATTCTAAGTAGAAATGTTGAGATTTATAAAACAAAATACAAGGAATGTTTAACAGAAGTCTATAAATAGGAAAATTTTTCATTGCCTTTCATTTAATATTTTTCTCCTAAACAAAATGGAAACATAGAATGGATTAGAATGAGCCAGAATATCAACAAACAATTTTTTTACTATAAAGATTTATAATAAAAACAGCTATAATAATAAACTTTACAATTGTGATAACTAGCTGAATAACTAAAATCATGTAAATAAAAAATCACGATTTTATAACATCTTAGTTATCATTAAGACTCCACATACTCATAAAAATAAATCCACTTTTTCCTAAAAAGTAAAAGCAAATAATTCATAAATTAAATGACTCATTAAGTGCATTTATTTCCTACACAGAGCTTTACTAAAGCTGCATGTCGGATTAATTGTGCACTTTGGAAATTTAAGAGTAAAGTATGATTTGCATGGCACACAGACTAGACAACTATTACAAGGATACATAGAATTTAGTATATTTGGAGCTATGAAAATGAATTTATACTAACAATATAAATTTTATAGTTAAGAAAATTTTTTATTACTATTATTAATTAATAATTCACGATTATTTCTATAGAATTGACACTGGAATAGAAAACTTAAAAAGTATAAAAAAACATTTTTTTACACAGTTCTTATCCTATGATACTCAGCACATAAGCAAATATCTTGAAACTGATAAACAATTTTACATTAAAAACAATCAAAAATATTTTTGCTAAATAGAATATAAAGATATATCTATGATAAACAGAAAATCAACTAAGAAAATTATTAGCATATAATGTTCGAAAAGGTGAATTTTACTCATAATAAACAATAACATAAATAAGAAAAATTAAACAATTAATTGCAAAATTTTAGATAAATATGCAGTGCAATTTTATCTCAAATGTATTTTATTGATATTTTAAGGTTGATTTGAAATTAATTTTTTAAAGAAAATAATAAATAAAACCAAGAAATTTATAATTGTTTTGATATGTTGAACATTCGGATTCAGCAAGAAAAGATAGAATTTTTCATGAACTTAAACATTAAATGACAAATTTACAAAAACAAGTTTTTTACAACTTATTTACTTTGTTATATTAATAATAACTCATTATAATTCAGCATATTCAATTTATTATAGTACTGAAGAACATGTAAGTTATAGCTCCAGCGCATTCTCTTAGTTATTTTCAATTAGAACCAGTCATTTTTAAATGAAGCATTATAGCCTACTTAGAATTATTGATCCTATTAAAAAGAATTTTGCATATTTTTAAATAAATATCCCTGAATAATTGGAGAATTAAATTTATTAAATGTTCTTATAAAAATTAGTTAAGCATGATATAGGTGTAATGTTCTTTAATTCACTTCTGATGTATAAATAAGAGAATTTTATTATTTAAAAATAAAAAAAATTATAGGAGATTTCTTTCACTGCAAAAAAAAAAAAACTAGTATTCAAGTAATGAAAAAAAGCAGATATGATACATTATCAGTATTATAAAAAAATAAATACATAAAAATAAATAGTATAAATATATAAATTATAGGTTTGATTGATATAAAAACTATAAGAAATACTATGTTAATAAATGCAATTCTTTAACAAAAAATAAAAATGCTGACATTAGAATTATTTATTTAAAAAAATGCTAAGGACTTAACATTTTATTTTTTCTTTTCAAAATTTCACTTTTACATGGAAAGCTTCTATTTAATTTATTAATAATAACAGCATTTATTTCATTTGTATTTCAATATGATTTATTCAACAATATTAAAGTTCAAAAAGTAATAAAAATATTTTAAAATATATTATCCTATAATTTAAATACTTGATTACAAAATTTAATATTAATTTAACAAAATGTTAAAATATGATTGATTTTAAATATTTGAAAAAATAATGAAACTGTTAATTTTACCCATTTTTTAAACTTATTTCTTTTAATCCTTCTTTTTAAAAGTAATCAATTAATCATATGATAATCTTCAAATTAGTAACATATTACAACTAATCTAAGGAATGGAATTCAAAGTTTCAAAATAAAAATTTAATAAAATTTATAAAGCCATATAAATAATACACATACCTATCAGTCATACTCAACTTTTATTAAATTATTTTTTAATGTAAAACTTCCTACTTCAAGATGTGTAACAATTACCTTTTTTTATAAACTTAATATACAGTCCAAATGTAAACTATATATACACATGTAAACTGTTTTTCTCCAGAACTTTTAATAGTTTCGCCTCTAAATACTCTTGGAATGATTCCCTCAACTGTGTTACCATACATTGCACTGAATATAAAATTTTAAATATATACAAAATAATATATATATACTTCTCTTCTATAACAATATTGGCATAACAGGGAAAATTAGCTTTACATTAAAAGTATAAGTTTATTTTAATAATTATTTTTACAATTGAGTACAAAAAAAGTTTGCAAACAACTTAAATTAAATATTTGTTAAAATCATTTTAAAAAGAAGAAGATAGTACCAATATACTTGAAAAGAGAAGTATTTTGTTAAGATATGTAATTCAATTTCTATAGAAGACATTTGACTTCACAGGGGAAATAATAAACAATTGTACATAGTATATAAAAATAAGTCTGAGAAACATATTGACTATTATTATTATTGCAAAAAGAATTTATCCAATAATTTACTTTGTAATAACTTAATTATAATAAAGTAAATTATTGTAATACTTAGTCGAATAATACTTTGTCCAATAACTTTATCTTAAAAAACTGCTCAATAGACATTTCTTATCTTATACATAAATACAAGTCAATTTAACTTTGAATTACTTATTGAGATAAATTTTTGTTTCAGGAAATCCAGATTTTTTTTTAAATTAATCCTTGCAATTAACTAATACATTACCAAGAATTCTTTAAAAAATATTATTTGCTGACATTATCTTATAAAAACCTTTTAATTACAATAAAAATATTTGCAAAAGAATTTTATTATATAGTAAGATTAAAAATTACACAATAAACTATATAATGGAATCAAAAATGTAAAAAAGTTAAGTTTTTAAAAATATTTTTAATAAATCACATTATAATTACTTGTGAATAATCTAGTATATCAAAATTGAATTTCAAGCAACAAAAAGATAGATATTATTTGGAAGATGTAAAATTCTTTCTGAAACACAATCACTTCAACAAATGTTTATGCTGGGCATCAAACAGCGTCATCTCTTCTTCCTCG
This sequence comes from Latrodectus hesperus, assembly GCA_037975125.1. Classification (NCBI taxonomy): domain Eukaryota; kingdom Metazoa; phylum Arthropoda; class Arachnida; order Araneae; family Theridiidae; genus Latrodectus; species Latrodectus hesperus. The sequence continues at coordinate 29,594,198 of CM075857.1, read as the reverse complement.
TCATCATTATGATCAAGAGGTTCCATTTCCATTTCAGATGCATTAGACACAATAATTCCATATTTTCTAATCTTACTTCTCTTGTGATGCACCCTGTTAATTACAAGAAATATTATAGATGTGTGTCAGAACTAAAGAACACTTCAGTTAATGATAATTTTTCCATATCAATAAATATCAATATAAAGATTAACTAAAATTCATATCAGTTGAATCTGATAACATTACTTCAATCTTTTTGCTAAAAAGTGACAACTTTCTTTCAAATGAATTATACCTTTAATTACTTCAATTAAATTCATTGGCATGACAACCCACATAGGATGAAAGTTTGCTTATTTATCACTCAACAGTCATTTTTTGCACATGAGGGCTAATTAGACTGGGACCTACAGCTTAAAGTGGATTCCAAGCCACTACAGACATCCAGGCCCAAGGTAGGATTCGAACTATTAATCCAAAAGCAAGAGCGCTAACCCTTCATCTATAGGATGAAAGAATACAGTGCCCATATCTGTTTTCTTGACTGAGAGGCCTGCATTTGTTGATGCAGAGCATGTCCCAGTTAAGTGATCAGTCTAATATGAAACCCCCAAATTTTTAGTTCCCAATTATACTTGGTAGTCAGTTTTACTGATCCACTGAAGGGATGAAATGCTGAGTCAGCCTAGCTCAGGTCAAAGATTAAACCTCAGACCAGTGTCTTGGAAGTGCAAAACACACTACCAGTTTACTTTTTTTAATATATCATTTTATTTCTCTACATATATTTTGAAACTATATGCCTAAGTCAAATAAATTTTTCAACTGATTTAAAAATGACTATTTATTCAAAGACATTCATGAAATACTGCAATAAATATTATTGCATTATCCCTTCAGTGTTTTGAACTAAATTATCAGAAATTTACTTTTCTTCCCCCCCCCCAATCTAGACAATTTATTAATAAAATATACCTGTATCAAAATAGTGAGCCTTTGAAAAAAGGACAGAAATACCTTTTTCTCTCTATCAGACAAATGTCTTTCTAAAAATTTACAGGAAAAATTTTGGAATAGTTTATTGGTACTCACCCATATCATAGCTATTTTAATCATCTTCACAAGGTTTATTCAAAATGGTTGGGGATGAAAGCCTCATTTTATAGCATTTTTCAATATTGAACATATGTATCACAATCTTAACAATTTATTAAACTGTGTTGGGCAATTCAAATTGGCATAAATATTTTTAATGTCATAACAAAAGCAAAAATTGATATAAACATTTAAATAAGAAGCAAGATTAAGCTCATTGTAGCTTTATAAGATTATGCAATTTAAAATGGAAGAATTTAGGTTTATAAGTAGTAATTTTTCAAATTGAGAGATAATGTTTCTGATAGCTACACATGTACATCTTTCAGGATTAGAATTTTCTAGTTTTTTCCCCCTTTGTTAATATGGTCATTTATATCTGAAGTAATTCCAGAAAACATTTCAGATTCCTTACACTGATAAAGAAAGAAAAACACATTACTTTATTTAATGCTATGATGATATACTATAACACATCTCTATAAAAAAATTTCAGCAAATTAAAAACAATAAAAGCATATAATAATTATGTTCGGAATATTTCACAAAAATATATAATTCAAGACTGTACAGTGAAATATTTTTCAAACAAAGCATTTTAGTACCTGAAAATTTATATAATTAGAGTCAAAAAAGTTTTAACTACTGTAAAAATACAAATACTTTTTCAGAATTTCATATTTATATTCTTATCTAATTGATTTTTAAGTTTCTCTAAATAAAAATTTTTAATTCCAGAAAAAAAAATGTCAGTAAAACTTTTTTTTTAATTACACCAAAAATTAAAAACTACCTTCATTAATAAAACCCAAAACCCACCAGGGATTTCAAAATACAGATATAATAAAGTAAGCTTAACCCTTCTTTACATGATGGAAATTACAAAGGCTGGCTCAAATCTACAACAGCTTTCTCCAGCTTTGGAGTAACATACTGTTAAAAAGCTTATTAAGTCAAATATAGCCTCCTATTGTAGAAATGTTTACAAGATGTGCACAAAAGGGAAAGCATGGGCTTCCTTACTAACAAAGCCTATTCCATGCAACCTCCACAGAGCTGTGGGAGTGGCTAATTTTCGCCTTAAAACTGGGCATGATTATCTGCAAAAACACCTTCACCGTTTGGGTTTGAAGGACTTTCCAATCTGCCCTTTTTGTGGACTAGAGGACATGACTGGTGACCACCTCTATACTTGCCTGGGACTTTCGGACGTCACAGTTAGAAATTCTGTGGAAGATGACTTTTCATTCACTTCAAGATTGTATTGGGCTGCTCGACAGTGACTGATGGTTGAAAAACCAAGGTCAGGCATAGGATAAAAATAAATGATGGAAATTTCCATCAAATTATTAACATTTAGTGACTAAAAAATTGCAGTCAAAACAGGTGTATTGTAAGCTGATGGCAACTATTTTTACAATTATTGCATAATAAGGAATGTAGGTGTCAAAGAAATCAAACATCACAATCATTAGAGTGGGTTTGAACATATCATTTAGTCATTTGTTGTTGTCTGTGATTTGAAGAAATTTGTGATTTCTTGAATATTTTTATAACTGAGATTTTTTTTGCAAACAAAAGCAATAACAACTAGAAAAAAGTTCTATTTTGTGTGTATTCATTATTTTCTGCGCAATTTAAATCAATTATCCAAAAATAACATGACAAAAATTTAAATCACTATACAGTTGTTTCACATCTAATATATGATGAAAATGTTTATTTTATTTTTTGAGAAAAATTTAAAAGAGGGACAATGAAGATCACTTGCACCAATTGGAACACAGTTGGCTATCAGAAGATGCCTTTGATAACATAAATTCTGATGAATACTGTGATGCAGATGAAACTATAAGAAAATTACATGAGGAGAATAACAATGATGATGTAGTAGATGAAAAACTACTGATACTGATCCTCCTTTTGTAGAAGAGAACACCATAGAAGAACATGAAAGCCCTCAAATTTGCATGATGATGGATATTTCATTTGCACTAATATTTAATTATTTTATATATATTTATACAAGGAACTTTTTAAATATTTTTTATTTAACCTAGTGGATGAATTATATCATCTCGTTATACTTCACGAAAAAGAAAAAAATCAATCGATGACGGATTAACCTGGATTGTTTTACATTTAAAAGTCCTGCCAATGTAAATTACTGATAAGACAAAATGTTTATTTGATGCAACGCATACAAGGCACAGAATTAAATAATTTAGAAAACAAAGATACTTAAGACTTAAGCAATTGCACTATTTTGTAATTTTTTTTTTTTTACAAAAAATTAGCAAATTTCATATTTAAAAAATAATGATTCACCTAATACTTCTGATACCAAAGAAAATTAAAATAATTGACATTATGCCGAGAACAACATATCCAGCCCTTTGTAAGGCACCACTTTCAATTGTTCGCATCCAGTTGGGTAAAGTGTTGGTGGAATTTATTTTGCTGTCTGGTTGGTCAGGAATTAAAGTTGATCCATCGCTAAGATGTGACTTAGTGAAAGAAAATGTCGCATTTTCAAACACAGGCGTAGACACAATATTCTTTTTTAAGAGATTTTCTTCAGTTGATTCATTAGCAGACGTTACATAACAGACTTGTAAAAAAATTAATGACAAAAATCCAAGCAATGGAGCATTACATAAGAAACAACTCATCTGTACCTCCGATTGTTCAAATAATAAAAGCAGAAAAAAATGTCAACAAATAAATTACCTTCGCTACAAAATAACATTACGCTAAAATGAGGAATTACTCTCCATAAGCCAATGACGCTGTTATCGGAAAAATGCGACTATTCTACGATTGGTCAATACATGTAGCTATCATTTTATCAACCAATGCGTTCCGTGCACATGCAATTTGCTTTTGTTGGCGCAAATCTTTTTCATAATAATAAAATTGAAAAAATTATAGAAAAAAATAAATAAATAAAGAGTAAGAAATTAACCTTGTACATAAATATCTTTCATTTGTTAACATATGTATTATAGTCAAATATGATAATTGTACTCTAACTTTTAAATTTCACTATAACTAACAAACTTTTTTTTTCCAATTGCGGGCACAAGAGGGTTGAACCCTATGCCACAACAAGGCCAGAGACTGCTACTCATTTGTCGTTACCCAGCGGGCACCTGTGAACCAAGTCACGGAGGTGAGTAGCGTTACCCGCGCCATACCACCACAAACCTGTTTATAGGGTGGGCCACATCCATGCAACAACACAGAAGAAAGGACAGAGAGAACAGAGAAGAAAAGAAACATCCATGCCCGAATCGGGATTCGAACCCAGGACCAACAGCTCAGGAGTCAGGAACGCTAACCACTCAGCCAATCGGTTGGCATAACTAACAAACTAACACTCATTATTTTTCTTTTCTATATGTCACTGTACAAACTTGTACATGCTCATGCATGTACTATAATTTCAATATTTCCAACTTCTCTAATTCTAAATCTTGTATACCAAGCACTTAAATGATTGAATAACTAAAGATAATTCTAATGATAAATAATTACTTAAATTTAAATGTAACTATGTAAAAATACTTGTAATTTTTCGTATAACAAATAAGCCCCTCCCCTAAATGCACTGAAATACTTTAAGCCAATCAGAATCAGCTATAGTTCCAGCATACTCCTGATAGTAAAGAGGGTATGGGGATCCACGATCCAGGGACCTCTACAACCAGCCAGCCGGCAACCACTCCAAATCTTTTCCATATAATGCTTACCTTCCTTTAGAGACGTTCGCTTCATTCGAACGAATCTTATTCCGAAAATTTCCATCAATTAAATACTTACATATAATGTCATCTATTCATCGCGGACGAAATTGTCAGCTTACTTTCTACAGGGAAATATAAAATAAGCATGAGTAACGATTCATCTTGTGAAATGAACACAGTAATGCTTGAATCGTATGCATACTGAAATGAAGACTAGACTTGTGATAAAAAACATTTCCGTTTATGCATTCATTTTTCATATGCCTCAATTAGTTTGCCGGAAACATAAACAAGCGCCATTTTTTCCATCCTCAGTTGTCTTTCTTCTTCTCGAAGAGAAAGTATATAATTAATGAATTCAGTAGTAATTACTACTGAATTCATTATACTTATAGATTAGAGTAACTATTATCAGTTTATAAATATTATTATTATTATTAAAATAACCAACTACTTTTAAATTTGTGTTACTTAATAACACTTTTGAATCACTCAGAGCTTGGAATTTTATTGCTATAGTTAGCTGATTAAATTTCACTTTGTGGGGCAATACAGAGCATGAGTCTGGTTATTGTCTGAAGCTGTTAAGTGGGAAAGAAATGTTGTAGATACTGCATCAACACGCTTCCCTGCACCTAGCCTTGAGCTCGGCTATATTGGTTAGATAGAAGTAGCCGGATGGAGTCTTCGTGATTTTAAAGCAGTAACCTAGCAGAAGACCCCCAATACTTAGTCTGTCACCACCAGATGTATTATTACGTTTGAAGGACAGTGCGACTATGACCTTTAATGTTGCCAACCGCCTTTAGAGAACACGACGTCCTAACCAACCACACCATCGCGATTAGGAAACAAAATATCAAAGAAGTTTGTCAACAGTTCATTCTCTTTATTCAGTTTTCTTCGTTCCTGATATACAGAATTATTCGAGATATTATTGCTGCTATGACATTCATGCCGCTCCGTGTAGGACAGTTTCTTCGTTTATGCGAATTTTTCCAATGTATTTTGTTTTAATTTCCTGTTTTTACCGATCTTAAGAGTACACTTTTCATTTTATTCCCTTTTGACACATAAGTACAAGTACCATCACCGCTAATCGCTTGAGAGCGTAGGAGTGTGGGTTCGATTCCCTCCATGGCCCTGGGTGTTTTTCTTCGCTATTCTTCTGTGGTTGTACATCTGTCATTGTGCTATTTGTCCTATTATCGATGAAGACTTACAAGCGGATCTCAAGAATCAAGCATACAAGTCTGAATATATGTAATGTAATAAATAAATAAATAAA